>CM061751.1:82113126-83324662 GCA_030979885.1 Lolium multiflorum
CATCCGGTGTTCTTTACTTGGAGCGTCGGTTTGTTTCGTTTTTGTTTGTTTGAATAAGATGGATCCTAGCATTCACTTTGTGGGAGAGGGACACCGCTATTGCATATGGACACATGTGTCCTTGGAAACACTCACCAATGTTCAAAAGCTAGTTCTTATTCGTTAATTTGTTGCTGGTTGGAATTGGAAAATGCTACATGTAGTAATTCTAAAAATGTCTTAGGATAATGTGATACTTGGCAATTGTTGTGCTCATGTTTAAGCTCTTGCATCATATGCTTTGCACCCATTAATGAAGAAATACATAGAGCTTGCTAAAATTTGATTGCATATTTGGTCTCTCTAGATAATATCTAGTATTGAGTTTTGAACAACAAGGAAGGCAGTGTAGAGTCTTATAATGTTTACAATATGTCTTTATGTGAGTTTTTTTGCACTTGTTCATCCTTGAGTTTGCTTCAAATAACCTTGCTAGCCTAAACCTTGTATCGAGAGGGAATACTTCTCATGCATCCAAATCCTTGAGCCAAACAACACTATGCCATTTGTGTCCACCATACCTACCTACTACATAGTATTTCCTGCCATTCCAAAGTAAAGTGCTTGAGTGCTACCTTTAAAATTCCATCATTCACCTTTGCAATATATAGCTCATGGGACAAAATAGCCTTAAAAACTATCGTAGTATTGAATATGTACTTATGCACTTTATATTTTATTAAGTTGCTTGTTGTGCGATAACCATGTTTATGGGGAACGCCATCAACTATTGTTGAATATCATGTGAGTTGCTATGCATGTCCGTCTTGTCTGAAGGTCTATCATTTTAGTGGTTGGAGCATGCAAAATTGGTAGAGAAGAACATTGGGCCATAACTAAAGCCATGAACCATAGTGGAAGTTTCAATTTTGGACATATATCCTCAATCTCATATGAGAATATGCTTTGCTACATGCTTATGCATTTAAGAGGGGTCCATTATCCATTGTCCATGTTGTCGGTATGGATGTCTAAGTTGAGAATAATCAGCGAGAAATCCGAAATCACGAGGCATTCTCCTTGGACGACAACTATGCAGTGACATGGAGAGTACCTTTGTGACACTTGGTTGAAACATGGCATGCAGAGATCCGGTAGTCCAAGTTAAGGTGCAGGCACTACTAGTATACTATGCGTGAGGCTTGCAACTTGTAAAATGAGATATAATTTACGTAACTCATATGCTTTATTACTCCCGTTTGACAAAATTGTTTCATGTTTTAAAATAAAAGCTCTAGCACAAATACTGATCGATGCTTTCCTCTGTGAAGGACCATTCTTTTTCTTTTTTATTGTTGAGTCGGTTACCTTTCCATCATAGAAGCAAACACTTGTGTGAGCTGTGCATTGATTCCTACATATTTGCATATTGCACTTGTTATATTACTTTATGTTGACAATATCCATGAGATATACATGTTACAAGTTGAAAGCAACCGCTGAAACTTAATCTTCTTATGTGTTGCTTCAACACCTTTACTTTGATTTATTGCTTTGCGAGTTAACTCTTATGCAAGACTTATTGATGCTTGTCTTGAAGTACTATTCATGAAAAGTCTTTGCTAGATGATTCATTTGTTTACTCATGTCATTACCATTGTTTTGATCATTGCATTCATTACATATGTTTACAAATAGTATGATCAAGATTATGATGGCATGTCACTTCGGAAATTATCTTTGTTATCGTTTTACCTGCTCGGGACGAGCAGAGCTAAGCAGGGATGCGTCGTCTCCAGCGTATCGATA
Source organism: Lolium multiflorum (assembly GCA_030979885.1). NCBI lineage: Eukaryota > Viridiplantae > Streptophyta > Magnoliopsida > Poales > Poaceae > Lolium > Lolium multiflorum. The sequence goes on from CM061751.1 coordinate 82,114,915, forward strand.
ATTTCTTATGTTCCATGCTACTTTATTGATGATACCTACATGTTTTATGCACTTTATATGTCATATTTATCATTTTGGAACTAACCTATTATGAATCTTGAGAGCCGATTCTTGTTTTTAGTGTTTTTGGTTTTAAATCCTAGTAAAAATATTCTCGGAATTGAATGGCTTTGCTTGAGGTCTGTTTTTGCAGCTCGGAAGGCCCAAGACCTAACGGGAGTGGGGCGACGGGAGGGTGGCCACGTGGCCAGGCCACGGCCGCGCCGGCCACCCTGGGCCTCGTGCTCTTCAGCGTTGACAAAGCCTACTTAAAGCTCTGATCGCGAAACCCGATCACCAAGGCCACGATACGGAAAACCTTCTGGAGAACGCATGCTGTGTCGTCCATCTCGGGGGGATTACGGAGATGCCCTCAGGCACCTGTAGGAGGGGATCATCTCCCCAGGAGGACTCTTCATCGCAGCGTCGCCTCAGGGTGATGAATTAGTGGATTCACCCTGGACCATGGGTCCATAGCGGTAGCTAGATGGTCGTCTTCTCCTTGTTGTGCTTCATTGTTAGATCTTGTGAGCTGCCTAACATGATCAAGATCATCTATATCTTAATTCTATATGTTGTGTTTGTCGGGATCCGATGGATAGAGTACTATGATTATGGTGATTATCAATCTATTGTTCATGTGTTGTTTATGATCTTGCATGCTCTCTAGTTATTAGTAGAGGCTCTGGCCAAGTTTTTACTCTTAACTCCAGAGGGAGTAATTATGCTCGATAGTAAGGTTCATGCCTTCATTGATACATGGGAACGGTGAGAGAAAGTTCTAAGGTTGTGATGTCTTGTTGCCACTAGGGATAAAACATTGATGCTATGTCTAAGGATGTAGTTATTGATTACATTAGGCACAATACTTAATGCAATTGTCTGTTGCTTTAATACTGGAGGGGGTTCGGACGATAACTTGAAGGTGGACTTTTTAGGCATAGATGCAGTTGGATGGCGGTCTATGTTCTTTGTCGTAATACCAATTAAATCTTACTATATTTATCATGTCATGTATATGCATTGTTATGCCTTTCTCTATTTGTCAATTGCTATTGTAATTTGTTCACCCAACATGCTTTATCTTATGGGAGGGACACCTCTAGTTATTTGTGGACAGGTCCTATTCTTTACATAACATACAATTTTGTGTTTTCTTGTTTTCTTTGCAAACATCTTCCATTCGATACGTTTAATCCTTTGTTACAGCAAGCCGTTGAGATTGACAACCTCATAACATTTCGTTGGGCAAGAAGTCTTTGGTTGTGTTGTCGTTCTAGTTAGTAATAGGAATCACAGTGATGCGCCAGCATCATTTCGCGACCATCAACCTTCATCGTGCTTCTTGACTCCTCTGGTTCGATTAAACCTTGGTTTCTTTATGAGGGAAAACTCTGTCATCATGCAGCTACTCTTGGGGTTCCCAACGAGCGTGTGCTTTATGCGTTATCCAGACAACCTTCCCAATAAAAAAAGTACTACCTTCCTGCATGGGCCAATTGTTTGTACTTTTGAGCTGCCGCCGGCCATGTACATGGTGATTGCTGTCAGCCTGCTTACTTCGTTGATAACATTCCAAAAACACTTAATGGGCCTCCGACTCATGCCATTGGGGCCCTTCCTAATTTAAACACGGATATCCTATTATTGGCCCTCTAGAAACCGAGATTCTACATATAAAGTTATTTTTATTTCGTATCAATTATGATTATGATTCTTTTTAAATGCGCATAGCCAGTATGCGCATCTACATGGGCTCTATATTTTGATATATTCATATAGTCGATTTCAAAATTGTCATTAATTATATAAAGTTCAAAGATTTATTCTATTAGTGTGCAAGATTCTTAGAGTGTATTTGTAGTTTAAAAAAAAATGACAAACCTCTTCATCAGATTGTTGTTAACAAGTGCGGTGTTGTGAACCCAAAATATATTACATACTCCCGTAGATCAAATTTGATCTAATTAAGTTGAACTAAAACCAGGATCAACAATTAGTATGGATTAGATGCATGGAGTACGAAAAACAAATGAATAGGCAATATTTCAGTTTTTCCTTCAGTTGAGAATGCTAGAGCAGGACCCATTTGCAAGTAGCGTCCCTCAACATTTGAAGGTAAAAACAAACGGAAGGGATCGAAAAAAAGCATCCTACATATCACGGCTTAAAATATATCGAGAATTCACACATATTTCTTGTACATAGAAGCTGACATCGGGGACCCATTGGCCAGCAGTGGAAAAAAAATCAAAGAGAGGAAACAATTATCGTACAGAGAAGCCGACATGTGGGACGCATTTTGCAGCAGCGTCCTCAACTAGCTTCAAAGCGACGGATCGAAAAGAAAAAGCAAAGTTGCCAGAAATCAGCGGTCAAAAATAAATCCAAGAAAGCAGAAATGTTTATTGTTCTAGGCGACATATGGGACCCACGACGACGGCGTCCTCAACGTTCAAAGAGGCGGCGGGGATCGAAAAAAAGGCAAGTGACCATATATCGGGTGCCAAAAATAATCCAAAGAAAGAAATTTATTGTACATAGAGGATGACATATAGGTCCCATTTTGCAGCAGCAGTCTCAATGTTTCCAAGGCGGCACTGGATCGAAAAAAAAAGAAAGGAAGGTTTATCGTTAGGAGAGGTAGAGATGTGGGGCCCATGGGCGGCAAGTCTCTTGGATTTCAAGGCGGATAAAAAAAAGGCTTAAATAACTTGATAATTAGGGTAAAAAAATCAAACAGAAAACTTTGAAGTGTTCATAGAGGCGACATGTGGGACCCACGCCAGTGGCGAGCGTCTCAACATTTCGGAAGGCGGCATGAGATCGAAAGAAAAAGGCAAATAGCCGGGAAATTATGGGTCAATAATAAATCCAAACAAAGGAAAGGTTTATTGTTCATAGAGTGACATGTGGGACCTACGAGCGGCCCAGGCGTCCTCCAACGTTTTAATGGCGACCTTGGTCCCGAAGATAAAATAAGCCAAAAATCATTTGGTAAACAAAATCAAGAAAAGAAACATTTGTACCGAGAGGATGACATGCGGGACCCATGAAGCGGCCCGGCATCCTCCAGCGATTCCAAGGCGGGGGACAAAAGAAAAAAATATCAGAAGAGAGTAATTAGGGGTTCAAAATAAATCCATCAAAAGAAACTTTTATTGTTCATAGAGGATGACATGTGGGGCCAAACTGACAACAACATCCTCATCGTTTCAAAGGGGGCGGGGTGATCGAAAAGAAAAAGACAAATAGCCGGAAATTGGGGTCAAAAATAACTCCAAAAAGAGCTTTTATTGTTCGTAGAGGATGACATGCGGGACCCATGATTCAACAGCTCAAAGGCGGCATGAGATCGAAGAAAAAACGCAAGTGACAAAATATCAGAGCCATAAATAATCCAAGAAAAGAAACTGTGTACATAGAGGATGACATGCGGGTCCCATTTAGCGGCCCGGCGGTCTCAACGTTTCAAATGCGGCTTGAGATCGAAAGCGAAATAGCCAGAAATTAGGGGTAAAAAAACTCCAAGAGAGCTTTATCGTTCATACAGGCTGACATGTCGGACCTATGAGCATGCAGCTTACTCAGCGTTTCAAAGGCGTGACCGGCGGGGGATCAAAGAAAAGGAAGCCAAAAATCAGATGGTGAAAAAAAATCAGAAAAGAAACTTTTATTGTACATAGAGGATGACATCGGGTCCCATGGCCAGCGGGTTCCTCAACGTTTCAAACGTGGCATGGTCGAAAGAAAAAGGAAGTGACCAAATATCCAAGAGCCAAAAATAATCCAGAAAAGCTTTATTGTACATAGAGGATGACATGGGGCCCATGGTGTGAGTTCCTCAACGTTCCAAACGTGGCATGAGATCGAAAGAAAAAGTGAAGATATAAAGAGCCAAAAATAATCCAAGAGAAAAGATTCATTGTACATAGATGATGACATGCCGGGTCCCATGAGCGTGAGGTTCCTCAAACGTTCAAACGTGGCATGAGATCGAAGAAAAAGAAGTGACAAATATCAAGAGCCAAAAATAATCAAGAAAGAAACTTTATTGTATAGAGGATGACATGCGGGTCCCATGAACCACGTGAGGTTCCTCAAAGTTTCAAACTTATGGCATGAGATCGAAAGAAAAGGGAAAGTGACCAAATATCAAGGCCAAAAATAATCCAAGAAAAGCTTTGTGTACATAGAGGATGACATGCGGGTCCATGAGCCCGTGAGGTTCCTCCAACGTTTCAACATGGCATGAATCGAAGAAAGAAAAGTGACCAAATATCAAGAGCCAAAAAATAATCCAAGAAAACTTTATTGTACATAGAGGATGACATGTGGGTCCCATTTTGCGGCAGCGGTCTCAACTTTCAAGGCGGCACAGGACCAAAGAAAAATGAAGTAGCCCGAAAATCAGGGGTGAAAAAATCCAAGAAAAGAAAAGATTTCAATTGGGCTGCATCTGGACATCTGGGCCTTCGAACTATCCTGTTGGGCCTTTTGACTCGTACAATTTCAGCCCACTCCAAAACAGGAAAGTTCGGATTTTTCTAAAAAAAACAGGAAAGTCCTATGCTTCGCAAAAACAAAAAAACAAGGACACTCAACATATAAGTTTGTTTATGTAAAAATAAAGATTTAATTTATCCGTTATAGCTCAGAGCGAAATAATCAAGATATCACATGTTTCTGGTACGGGGAGGCTGACATCGGGACCCATGAGCCGACCCAGCTGTCCGACGTTTCAAAGGCGGGAGGGGATCGAAAATAAAATAAAACCAAAAGTCGGTTGGTATGAAATCAGAAAAACATTTATGGATTACGAGAGGATGACATGCGGGACCCATGACACAGCAGCATCCTCAAAGCTGACGAGGATCAAAAGAAAAGAATAAAGGAAATAGCCAAATTATTTAGGGGTCAAAAATAAATCCACAAAAGGTTTACATTGAGGATGACATGTGGGACCGACATGCCAACAGCATCCGTTTTCAACGAGGCGGGGATCAAAGAAAAAGGCAAATAGCTAGAAATTAGGGTCAAAAATAACTCAATAAAGAGCTTTTGTATTCGTAGAGGATGACATCTGCGGGACCATGGGCCCCGGCTTACTCAACGTTTCAAAGGCGGCATGAGATCGAAAGAAAAAGGCAAGTGACCAAATATCGGGAGCCAAAAATAATCAAAGAAAAGAAAGTTTTCATGTAGGTCCCATTTTGCAGCAGCGGTCTCAATGTTTGTAATGCGGCTTGAGATCAAAAGAAAAGAAAGTAGCTAGTAATTAGGGGGTGAAAAAATCCAAGAAAGAAACTGATGGACATAGAGGATGAGCATGCGGGTTCCTTGAACCATGACTTACTCCAACGTTTCAAAGGGGCGAGGGGATCAAAAGAAAAAGGCAAGCCAAAAATCGAGAGGGTGAAAAAAAATCCAACAAAGGAAACTTTTATCGCACTGAGAGGATGACATGCGGGTCCCATGAGCCGAGCGGAGGTACCTCCACGTTTCAAACGTGGCATGAGATCGAAAAGAAAAAGGCAAGTGACCAAATATGAGGTGCCAAAAAACTCCAAGAAAAGAAATGGATTGCTCTGAGGATGACATGCGGGTCCCATTTAGCTACAGCGGTCTCACTACGTTTTAAAGACGGCGAGGATCGAAAGAAAAAGTCAAGTGACCAAATATGAGTTGCCAAATAATCAAAAAAGAAGTTTTATAGTACATAGAGGATGACATGCGGGTCCTATTTAGCGACGTATTATCCAACTGTTTGAGAGAGCGTCAGGATCGAAAGAAAAGTCAAGTTACCAAATATGAGGTGCCAGAAAAAAAATCCAAGAAAAGTTTTATAGTACATGAGGATGACATGCGGGTCCCATTTAGCGACGGTATCAGCATTTGAGAGGCAGCAGGATCAGAAAGAAAAAGTCAAGTGACCAAAAATGAGGTGCCAAAAAAATCCAAGAAAAAGAAAGTTTTATAGTACATAGAGGATGACATCATGGTCCCATTTAACGCTATTGTTATCCCAGCATTTGAGAAGCGGTGATCAAGAAAAAGTCAAGTGACCAAATATGAGGTGCCAAAAATAATTCAAGAAAGAAAGTTTTATAGTACATAGAGGATGACGTGCGGGTCCCATTTAGCTGCATCCAGATTTGAGGTGGCGATCGAAAGAAAAAGGCAAGTGACCAAATTTGAGGTGCCAAAAAAACTCCACGAAAAGAAAGTTGATTGCACATAGAGGATGACATGCGGGTCCCATTTAAGCAGCGGAGCGGTCTCAACGTTTCAAAAGGCGGCAAGGGATCAAAAGAAAAAGGAAGTAGCCAGAAATCAGGGGGTCAAAAAAATCCAAGAATAAAAAGAATTTTGGTTCATAGAGGATGACATGCGGGACCCATGATCCTGCATAAATAAGCGACTCGTCGGGGCGTTGAGCGAATGCGTGGCGATCTGAAAAAAACAATGCCAGGAGAACATATCTGGGCCTACATCCCTCAGTGGTCGCGGATTTCGTTGACTCGGCCGTGGCCAAGATTTGAAATGCACCCGCGTCCTGGGAACCTGTCTGCTGACGTTTTGGCGCTTTGATGAGCTAGGTGGCCTCAAAAAGCGAGAAAAAAAGTTTTGACATGCACCGCGGAGGGACCAAAATCGTCGGCCATGGTGCACCAGCAACCACCACGGCGTGACTTCAACTTCGTCGGCCATGGCAACTTTTCTTGTAGTGAATATAAGATTAATGGCTCAATTGCGTGCTAGGTGGGATAGAAGAAAATGAAAAACTAGCTAAAGAGAATAATGTAGCTAAGGTTTGGACTATTACCACCATTAGTAATGATAATAATTCACATGTTTTTGCACCTCCTACTATCAATGGTAAAATAATTGGTGGCAATGTTTCTCTAGTGCAAGCGAACAAGCTGCACAGAAATTGCTAAAGCTTGCTGAAATTTTTTCCAGCAGGAACAATGATCCCATTCTTGTAGCTCACAATGATTTAGATTTTGATGATTGCCACATCTACGAAGTTATAAAGTTCTTACAAGAAACTTGCTAAAAGTCCTAATGCTAGTCTTATAAATTTAGCCTTTACAAAACATATTACAAATGCTCTCATAAAAAGTAGAAGAGAAACTAAAACTTGAAACTTCTATTCCTAGAAAGTTAGAAGATGGTTGGGAGCCCATCATTAAAATGAATTCAATGACTTTGAATGTAATGCTTTATGTGATCTTGGTGCAAGTATTTACGTTATGCCTAAAAGATTTATGATATGCTTGACTTGCCACCATTGAAGAATTATTATTTAGATAATCTTGCCGGTAATGTTAAAAAGAAACCTTTACAGGAGGATTGATAATAATGCGCATTACGATTTAACAATAACACGCTACAGTTGATTTTGTTGTCTTGGATGTATGGAATGCAATGCATCTTGTCCTATTGTGTTGGAAGACCTTTTCTTCGAACTTGTAGTGTTGTTGATATGAAGGAAGGTAATATTAGATATCAATTTCCTCTCAAGAAAGGTATGAACACTTCTAGAAAGAGAATGAAGTTGCCTTTTGATTCTATTATTAGAACAAGTTATGATGTTGGTGCTTCTACTCTCGATGTTACTTGATTTGCACTTTCTGCGCCTAGCTGAAAGGCGTTAAAGAAAAGCGCTTATGGGAGACAACCCATGTTTTTACTACAGTACTTTGTTTTATATTGAGTCTTGAAGTTGTTTACTACTGTAGCAACCTCTCCTTATCATGTTTTTGTGCCAAGTAGGTTTCTATGTTAAAGTTGATGTTATATTTGGGATCATTGCGCAGAAACAGCATTTCTGTCTATCACGAATCTGGGCACAAGTTCCCAACGGACGTGTACATCTACGCGCATCAGTGTGATCCTCAGATATGTATGTAACTTTCATTAGTTTTGAGTTTTTCCATTTGAGCAAGTCTGGTGCCATTTTAAGTCTCTTCTTCTGACGTGCATTTTTGGCAGTTACGCTTTTATTTTCGCATTGCCTCTTTTGCTATGTTGGATGAATTTCTTTGATCCATTAATGTCCAGTAGCTCTGTGCAATGTCCAGAAGTGTAAAGAATGTTTGTGTCACCTCTGAATGTGTGAATTATTAATTGTGCACTAACCCTCTAATGAGTTTGCTTGAAGTTTGGTGTGAAGGAAGTTTTCAGGGTCAATAGAAGAGGGTGATATAATGAGATCGAGAAGAGTGAAAGGTCTAAGCTTGGGGATGCCCCCGTGGTTCACCCCTGCATATTTTAAGAAGACTCAAGCGTCTAAACTTAAGGATGCCCAAGGCATCCCCTTCTTCATGGACAACATCATCAGGTTCTCCCCTGAAACTATATTTTTACTCAATCACATCTTGTGTTCTTTACTTGGAGCGTCGGTTTGTTTTTTGTTTTTGTTTTTGTTTGAATAAAATGGATCTAGCATTCACTTTGTGGGAGAGAGACACGCTCATTTGTTGCATATGGACAAATATGTCCATAGTTAAACTTTACTCATAATGTTCAAGTGAAGTTTCTTCTTAGTTAAATTGTTATATGGTTGAAGTGGAAAATGCTACATGTAGTAATTCTAAAGTGTCTTGATAATGTGATACTTGGCAATTGTTGTGCTCATGTTTAAGCTCTTGCATCATATGCTTTGCACCCATTAATGAAGAAATACATAGAGCTTGCTAAAATTGGATTTGCATATTTGGTCTCTCTAAGTTCTAGATAATATCTAGTATTGAGTTTTGAACAACAAGAAGGAAGATGAGTTGTGTAGAGTCTTATAATGTGTAGAGTCTTATAATGTTTACAATAGGTTCATCCTTGAGTTTGCTTCAAATAACCTTGCTAGCCTAAACCTTGTATCGAGAGAAAATACTTCTCATGCATCCAAAATCCTTGAGCCAACTACTATGCCATTTGTGTTCACCATACATACCTACCTACTACATGGTATTTCTCAGCCATTCCAAAGTAAATTGCTTGAGTGCTACCTTTAAAATTCCATCATTGACCTACGCAATATATAGCTCATGGGACAAATAGCCTTAAAAACTATCATAGTATTGAATATGTACTTATGCACTTTATCTTTTATTAAGTTGCTTTGTTGTGCGATAACCATGCTTATGGGAACATCATCAACTATTGTTGAATATCATGTGAGTTGCTATGCATGTCGTCTTGTCTGAAGTAAGGATCTATCACTTTAATGATTGGAGCATGCAAATTGTTAGAAGAACATTGGGCCGAATTAAAGCCATGAATCATGGTTGAAGTTTGATTTTTTGGACAAATCTCCTCAATCTCATATGAGAATAATAATTGTTGCTACATGCTTATGCATTTAAAGAGGAGTCCATTATCTGTTGTCCATGTTGTCACGGCATGGATGTCTAAGTTGAGAATAATCAAAAGCGAGAAATCCAAATCTTGAGCTTTCTCCTTAGAACCTTTATGCAGTGGCAATGGAGGTACCTTTAGTAGCACTTGGTTGAAACACATGGCATTGCAAAAGTCAGGTGGTCAAGCTAAGTAGGACAAGGTGCGGGCACTATTAGTACACTATGCATGAGGCTTGCAACTTGCAAGATATAAATTACATAACTCATATGCTTTATTACTACCGTTGACAAAATTGTTTCATGTTTTTCAAAATAAAAGCTCTAGCACAAATACGACAATCGATGCTTTCCTCTTTAAGGACCCTTCTTTTACTTTTATTGTTGAGTCGGTTTACCTATCTCCCTCCCACCTTAAAGCAAACAGCATTGTGAACTGTGCATTGATTCCTACATACTTGCATATTGCACTTGTTGTAACATCCCAAGTTTCAACAATAATAAATCAAGAGAGAGTTTCAATTCTTCAAAATTAGCAACAAACAAAAACTTTTTCTATACATATAGTGCCACATATAGTTTTGTGCATTTGAGTGATTTCTTTTGTGCAATTGCCATGATGAGTGTTAGCATGCTTAGCTATTGTTATATGAACACTAACCAAGATCACAAAACCCTAATTTGAAGGGAATTAGAGAAAATGGGAAAAACCCATTTTTCACTTACATACACAATATGCAAAATTGCAAATACTTCACCAAGGCCATAGCTTGCCCCATGGCTTCTAAAATACTTCAATATGATAAACTAACACAATTGCATCATTGGATCAAGAATCAAATACAAGGAAATCAAAAATATTACATACATATGATAATGGTCATTTGGACCAAAAATATTTTCTTCACCACTTTACCCCTCTGTATTTCTAAATTCCTAAACTAAACTTGGTCAAACAAAACCATGTCATCCAAGACCATGTCAAGGTGAGTAACTTTGATGTTGACCACCAGGGCTAGAGTTGACTAGGTTGACCAGAATAAAAGTGACAAGAAGGGATGCTGAAACAAAGTGAAGATTATGTCACTTTTGACATTTTGCAAAAACAACTCTAAATTAAGTGCCACCACCACCAATACTTCACTTTAATTATATAAAAGAGATGCACCAAAACGAATTTCAAAATTCAAATAAAAAGTTCATGCGGGCATTGTGTCGAACACTTGGCAGACATGAATTCAGAAATGTGTTACACACTATTGTCCACTTTCTTCACTAAACCCCTTTTAACTTTGATCATTACACTCTCTTACAACCCCTGCTTCACCCTAGTACCTGCCCTGGTCGATTAAAGTTAGAGGAGAGGGAGAAGAAACCCTAAACTAATGCATGCCGTGGCCACCCGGCCACCTTTGGCCAAAATTCTCTCTGGCCTCCCTCTCACTTTCTCTCCATGTCTGAGCATCTCGATGCATAAGGAACTCTGTAGGTACCACTCATGAATCACCACGCAGCATCGCCCGAACACGACGTGTCAAAACCATGCGGTGCGCCCGGCCTGGCGCGCTCCCACGCGCCGCCTTTGGACCTTGGTACATCGCGGCCCGAGCGCGATCGTCCTCTGCATCCTAGCAGCGCGTCGAGTAGCCACTCGCACCCTCTGGCCACTAGACATGCTCAAGCAGCGAGCACGGTCACCATCGTCCTCGTCGGCGACGTGCCGTGATGATCACTGCAAGCGCTCGAGCGATCCCTTCGTCCCCTCTCTGCGCAAGCTGGCCTCGAGCACAGCTAGAACAGCCGCCCTACAAGGTCAGTCCTCGCTTGCCTTCCCAGCTGTCACGGGAGCCACGCCATGGCAGCGCCCTTGCGGCCTCTCCACGACCCGCCATCAGAACACTCATAAATAACGACGATCGGCTCTTTCCTTCTTCACACCAAACACTCCCCTCCCTTCACTGAGCAACACGCCCCAATCAATTTCACCCTTAGTACGCCGGGCTGCTCGGGTGGAAGGCCGAGGTCGCCAGGAGCCAGCGGAAGCCACAGCCGATTGGAGCCTCACAGCGACGCCACCGGCCCACGATAGCTTCCTCGTCGGCAACTGACCTCACGCACCTGCCCAGGACCCTGCAGCGGCACAGTCGCCACCAGAGCCCTGCGGCCAGCTAGTGAGCTCGTAGGAATCCCAGCAGGGGCGACAGCGCTCTGGCCGTCGATCACCTCTCGAATCCTACGGCCAATTTTAATCATCTTGGATTTCGCGCGTTAAGAGCAGCAGGCAGGTGGTCCCCACCTCGTCGACAGCCCACTACTTTTGATGACTTCTTGGGCTGCTGTGATGATTTTAATTTCTGTTTCGACACGTTAGCGTTTCCCGCCCAAACCCAAGATTCAAATATGGGTTTAAACTTATTTTTGAATTGTGCTTTGCAGATGGTTTAGTAAAAATTGAATAATTTTTAAAATCTGCCAAACCAAATTTAGCAAACTTTATATCATGGGAAAGCCCATGAAATTATCTAACCAATGCCACTGGTCCCATCCCCAAATTCGTAGTAGGATTTAAATGTTAAAAATAACAAGTCAGGGACTTTGCAAATTGAAACTTAATTTAAAATTCAACCATAATTCATTTTGAGTTGATTCCAATTCTAATAAATCACAAATGATGTCCTCTAATTGATTATGCAATAATATAGATAGGTTATTTGCATGATCATGGACTAGATGAAATAAAATAGCTAGGTAGTCAACTCTAGTGCTTTCACAACTTGAATTCAAATTTAATAATCAATATGAGAGATATCTTCTCATTTAAATCTTGATCCTAAGTAATACAACCAGAGGGAATGACTTAGAATAATGAACCTCAGATAGCTATTGCTTAGAGATTTTAATTCATTTAAATAATAAATATTAAAACTATGTGAAGTATAGTACTTCAAATATTATACACTCACATATAATAGATATGAAATGTTGACCATGGGTCAACCTATATTTCATACCTGATTATTATATGAAGAGATTAAATCTTAAAATAAGGTAATAAGAGGAACTAAATTTCTCTAAGGAACTACATACCAAAGTAAGAAATAAATATAATAAGAGGAATTAATTTTAATAATAAGGAATCATACAATAACCCACCATGCCATGTTTGATTGATGATAAGATTAGTGTGAGAATTCTTTTAAGTGTTTCTAGTATAGTATGTGAGCTTGGATTAGTATTTATACCTCGTATTCGTATATAGACGCTAGTAACGAGGAGTATCAATAGGAGGAGGCCTACTCCCAAGGAGAAGAAGAGAACTTTGATCACTACTCAGCTCAAGGCAAGCAAGCTAACCCTTGCTAAACACAAGTGCTTAGCTCTACAAGAGCAAAGGCACCATCACATTTTACTTTTATGTATTACCTATCCTATGTCTTTACTTATTTTCACTTTGGCTTATTTATTTCAAAGTACTTTTGATTTATGATTCACTTGGTCTAGAGTAGAACATTACTTGGTTTAGATTAACACCACTCCAAGCTAGATAGCACCCCTCAAGATTAGTTGGTGCTAAAGATTAAAAGTGACTACTCTAGATGGGAACATGTGACCTTGAAAGAATTAAACCTTGGAATGATGGTTCATTCCATTGAATGACTTTGAAGGTGAATATGACCAAGAGAAGATGGTGATTTTTGATATAAAACTGAGATGGGTTTGAATGCGATACCTTTCCAATTATACACGTACCCCCACAATACCTGATTATGGGTAGGGCTTAACTAGAAACTTGTATTTTAGTATGGGTTCCCTCTAAACAAGCATCATAGGGTTATGCCGAGGCTGCCTCATTATATGAAGTGATGTGAATATGAGGTGAAGGTACGACCCAAGCCCTGTGCAGTTCCGGGTTATGATTGGTTCTCACCGGGAGGCCAAGCTCATGGGGAGAGGTGCCTATACTAGGACATATAAGTGAAAGGTTATGGTTGATGATCCGCGTACTGAGTTACGATGATTCGAGGTTATCCTCGATGGATGTAATCAAAAGTTGTGGCACAAGAGTACAACCTCTGCAGAGTGTTAAACCTATTCGAATAGCCGTGTCCGCGGTTATGGACGGTTGGAAAGGCCATACTATTTCCGTTATCAGAATTTATGTTGAAATAATGATGGTGAATGGTGAATGGACTTGGATCCCAAATGAATGTTAATGTTCCCACTTGAGTTAGTCTATTAAATAATGGGGGTTTACTAAATGTTTATCAAATAAAAACTTGGCTTTATGCAAATAAACCTGGAGCTTAGAACTTACTACACTTAATATGTTTTACCTTAGTATTAGTTTGCAGTACTTTAAAAGTACTCATGACTCGTCCCTGGCTATTCAAATGCCGGTTTGAAGAGAACAACGATATCGGGATGACCAGACGGGACGTCTCTACGATAACTGGGGTCGTCTTCTAACGTCAAGCGTTGCTGTGGAATATGTAGTCCACTATTACTATGCTTCCGCTACTTAGTTGTGATGAACAATCTATTTGTGTAATATTGGATCATGTAATCCCTTGTTGTAAGACCTTATGTGTTGTAATAAATGATGACTCTGAACTACTTACTATTATGTCTCGCAAAAACAATCTTCCTGGGATTGCGATGTATGATGTAATAGGGCATCGGACTTAAAAATCCGGGTGTTGACAAGTTGGTATCGAGCCATTGTTTGACCTTAGGAGACCTTAGTTAGAATGGACGTCCAACAAACTTAGTTTTTAATAAAATAGTTATGAAAATACCATCATACCCTTACCTTTGATCTTTTTCAAAATAACCAATTCATGTTGTTATTACCTAAAACTTTGAACACTTGCAATTATTAACTTGCTTATCACTCCCTCTACAGATGGAGCCTATCATCCCGACGGAGCCCTTCATCCAAACCCAAGTGTACGACTTGGCGCCGGTGGGGATCTGATCTTTGAAAGGGATCTGTTTGCTCTCACAGAGTTCTATGGACTCGCTCCCGTGTTTTACGGAGGCCAGGTCGCGGACCAAGCCAACGGCCAGCTCCGGTGGCTCATCATGGCTAACCTCCCTGGAAAGCCGGAGTCACCCATGTTCGCAGATTGAGTTCTCTCTCGAGACAACACTGGGTGGATGGACTCGCCGTGCACTCAGGGAGGCTCTCGCTCGTCTGTGCGGGCAAAACTTCGGTGGCTATTGAAGGGGAGCGCTTTGCGCACTTCGCAAGGCACTCCTCTGTTGTTGCCCCTCAGCCTGCCATACCACCCGTGCTGAGGCACCATGTGGATCACCTCGACTCTTTGTTGAGACTCGATCTGCTTGCTGGATAACTCCGCGCCGCCGCCAACCACCTCAGCAGATGAACAGTATGCGGAGACCATCAAGGTCATCGCGAAGGAGCGCAGAACTCTTCGCCAGCTAGTTGCGAAGAGGGACTCCACCATCCACCGCCTCAAGACCAAGATCTCCGTACTGAAGGAGACCATCTCCACTCAGGCGGAGCAGCTCCAGATCCTGGAGGAGAAGGCGAGGGGGAAGACATCCAAGGGGATGGCTACTCCTACGTCAGCAACGACGACTACGAGCCGGAGGAAGAAGGAGACAGGACTTCTACCACACCTGCCGGGATGGACACCACCTTCCCGCTCCGCATCGATGGATAGTCTCCATCCCTCTCTGAGCACCGCGTAGTATGAGATGTATCGGTCCTTTGTATCCGCCCCATGTATCGTAGGTTGTGAAAGGGTTCTTCAAACCCTCCGGATTTGTTAGCTTGTAATAAGTACTACCTTCATGACTGTGTGGTGTGTAATATTATCATCGTATGAATCAAGTTTTAAATAAATATGATTTTACCCCCAAAATGAGCCATAGAAATTTCCCTCTCATCTTATGATCCATATCTCAGATGGCACCTCCCAATCGCAACGCAAATCAGGATGCGCTCTCAGATGCTGCAGCTCATGATGGAGGACAGAGAGGCTGAACGCCGAAAGGAAGGCCAATATCACTGCTCTGCAAGCTGGCCTGAGAACAACCAAGGCCACGGGAACCATGACCACCAGGGCTCCAAGCTGAAGAACTTCGAACACCAACCCGGTGTTTAGCAAAACGGAGGAACCCCTAGATGCTGACGATTGGCTCCAAACAATGGAGAACAATCTTGAGGTTGCCGGAGTGGAAGATGATGACAAAGTACTGTTTGCCACCCACTATCTGGCAGGATCTGCACGTGCCTGGTGGACAAGTGCTCGCGCATTGAATGCGGGGCAATTAATGACTTGGGCAGATTTCAAGCTCAAGTTTAGCAAGTACCATGTGCCGGGTCTCATGAAGATGCGGGATGAGTTCGCGAGTTAAAGAAGGCCGTCTACCGGGTTGAATACCGCGACAAGTTCCTAACCTTGTCAAGGTACGCCCCGGATGAGACTGACACCACCGAGAAGAGGAAGGAGGTTCTGAATGGACTGCACGATGAGATGCGACCGTGTTGTCAACATACCTTCTTGGACCTCGAAGCCTGTTGACTCCGCCATCCAGATGGAGGGCAAGTTGAACCAAGCCAATGAAAACGCAAGCGCCGCATGATGCACCAGAGTGGGCCCAGCAACACCTCCAAGTTTCGCCCCCTCAGCGGAGGTTACCCCCGGAAACAACAGGCCAAACCCCACGGTGTCGCGCCCTAGGTTATGAACCGGAGTGGAGGAAACCCCAGGACGGAGGGCAGCATCACAACAACAACAACAACTTCATCCACCACAACAACAACTTCCCGCGCTCCGACAAGAGCCTGCCAACCACCAACACTGCTCCAGGGTGGAGCAACGCTATCCCTGTCGCCCCAAGGACAAGTCCACCATCAACTGCTATGAGTGTGGCGTGGTGGGCACTACTCCAAAGAGTGTCCTCAGAGACTCGCCAAGATGGCCATAACACCTTTGCCCTGCTCAGCGACAACGCCGTGTCGCCAACAACAAGAAGTTCGCCCCCAACAACCCGAACAACCGCAGCGGCCGCCTCTTTCACATGAGTGCGGAAGAAGCTCAGGAAGCCCCAGATGTCGTGTTGGGTATGTTCTCTGTTAACTCAATACTGCAAGAGTGTTTGATTCTGGAGCATCGCATTCATTTGTTACGGAAGAGTTTGCATGCACTAGTAAGATTCAACCCATCAGTTTGAAGCATGTCATGGTAGTGCAAATACCTGGATCCACCACTAAAGCTAGAAAAATTTGCAAAGATGTTCCTATCAGAATTCATGAAATAGACTTTTATGTGATTGTGCTGGGAACAAAAGGTTTGGAAGTAGTCTTGGTATGGTGGATGTCCAAACATCATGGATTAATTGATTGTGCCAAGAAGGCCATCACCATGACTAGTGCTGCCGGTGTTAGTAGAGCACATCTGAGAAAAAGCTGCCCGAGAAAATTTACCAGCGAGTTTAACCAACCCACCTTGGATCAAATCGAGGGTCGTCGTAGATACTCGATGTGTTTTCAGATGACCTACCCAGTATGCCCCCGGATCGGGATATCGAGTTCATCATCGAGTTAATCCCCGAACAGGACCTATAGCCGAGGCTTACGGTATGAATGAATTAGTTGAACTAAAGCAAGCTGGATGATATGTTAGCCAAAGGTTTAATTAGACCAAGTGCATCACCATGGAGATCACAGTATTGTTTGTGGATAAGAAGGATGGTGCGATCGTTTATGTCTGATTACCGCAAGCTCAATGATGTCACCATCAAGAACAAGTATCCTTTGCCCAAAATAGAGGACCTGTTTGACCAGTGACCGGTGCCAAGTGTTCTCTAAGATTGATCTTAGGACAGGTTACCATCAGCTGAAGATCCGTGCATCGGACATCCCCAAAACTGCCTTACTAGATACGGATTGTATGAGTACAATGTCATGTCATTTGGATTGACCAACGCCCCGCTTATTTCATGAATCTCATGAATAAGATCTTCATGAACTTCCTGGATAAGTTCGTCGTTGTCTTCATCGACGACATCCTTATCTATTCCAAAACCGAAGAAGAACATGAGCAACACTTGGAAGTGGTCTTAGATACTCTTCGGGAACACCAGCTATGCCAAGTTCAGCAAGTGTGAGTTTTGGTTGAAAGAGGTAGGATTCTGGGACACATCTTGTCAGCGGGAGGAATTGCCGTTGACCCCTCCAAGATAAAGACCGTTGCAGAATGAAGCCCAACCACGACTGAGGTCGTGCTTTTCTCAGTTGGCGGGATATTACCGCCGGTTCGTTGAAGGATTCTCAAGCATAGCCAGGCCAATGACCCAATTGTTGAAGAAAGACAAGAAGTTGAATGGACGACAAGTGTGAAGAGAGTTTTCAACAGCTCAAGAGCAGACTGACTTATCAATACTGATCATGCCGGACATCACCAAACCATTTGATGTGTATTGTGATGCCTCAAGATTGGTCTTGGATGTGTGTTGATGCAAGAAGGCAAAGTGATCTCATACATCAAGACAACTGAAGCGACATGAGCAGAACTTCCCAAACCCATGACCTAGCAGTGGTTTGTTAGCCTTGAAAGTATGGCGTCATTACCTTATGGGTAATCGATGCGAGATCTATTCGGATCACAAAAGCTTGAAGTATATCTTCACCCAGGAAGGAGCTGAACATGAGGCAAAGGAGATGGTTAGAGTTAATCAAGGATTATGATATGGAAATCCACTATCACCCAGGCAAGGCCAATGTGGTAGCAGATGCTTTGAGTAGACTGCCGTGTGTTGAACTCCATGATCGCCGAAGAGCAACCTAGCCTTCACCAAGAGTTTGAACAGTTTAGGATGGAACTGGTTAGTAAAGGTTTTCTCGCCAGCATTGAACTCCAACCCACCTTGATTAGTCAGATCAAGGAAGCTCGAGAGGAAATGCTAGTATTGGTCAAAAGCCAAATAGCTGCGGGAAAGAGCACCGGGATTCACGTAGATGAAGAAGGAGTACTTTGGTACAACGGACGCTTGTGCGTGCCGTCAGATTCGGAAACAAGTTATTCCGAAGGAAGCCCATGACACCTTGTATTCTATTCATCCGGAGGTACCAAGATGTACCAGGACTTGAAGGAACGGTTACGGTGGCATGGGATGAAGCGAGAAATCGGAGTTACATCGCAAATGTGACATGCATCGGGAGAGTCAAGACGAACATCAACGACCATGGGACTACTACCCAGCCTGATTCCGAATGGAAGTGGGATTCGGTAGGAATGGACTTCATCACCGGATTACCCAAGTCTAGTAAAGGAAATGATTCTATCTGGGTAGTGGTCGACAGATTGACCAAAGTTGCTCATTTCATCCCCGTCAAAACCACCTACCAAGGACCAAGACTTGCAGAGTTGTATATCACATGGATAGATCGGCCACTGAACCCGAAGTCAATAGTATCCGATAGAGGATCCCAATTCACCTCAGATTTTTGGCAGAAGGTACATGAAGGACTGGGAACTAGGCTGAATTTCAGCACGGCCTATCACCCAGAGACGGATGAATGAGGACGGAGCAGTCAACCAGATATTGGAAGACATGCTGAGGGCATGTGTGTTAGAATATGGATCCAAGTGGGAAGGCTGCTTGCCGTATGTGGGTCTCGTACAACAAGCTACCAAGCCGGTTTACAAATGGCCCCTTTGAAGCCTGTACGGAAGGAAGTCTGCCCCTCACAGAATTGGTCGGAAGTTGGAGAAAGTCAAGTCTTTGGACCAGATATTCTCGGGAAAGCTGAAGAGAAGGTTCACAAGATCGCGAGTACCTCAAGACGCGCAATCAAAACCAGAAAGACTACGCCGACAAGAGAGCCGAGAGATGACCTTCGAGATCGGAGGTTTCGTGTATCTCAAAGTGTCCCCTCTAAAAGGAATGCTTAGAGGAAAGCTTGCACCCCGTTATGTCGGACCTTTCAAGGTCCTGAGTCGCCGGAGTGTCTATCAGCTGGGTTACCGGAGAAGAAATGTCAGCGATTGCACAATGTGTTTCACATCTCGTTACTCAGGAAATGCTTAGAGGTACTGAGAAGATGAGGTGTTCAAGAACATCGACCATCGACAGTGGATATCAACTCAGATCGACATACGCGAAGTACCTGTGCATCCTGGAAGAAGCATTCGGAACCACCCGTACCAGGAGTATCAAGAGGATTCAATGGAGTAACCACAGAAGAAGAAGCCACTTGGGAGAGAGAAGACTTTATGAAGACTGAGTACCCCAATCTCTTTAATACCTAGTTTTTCTTTAAGATCTCGGGACGAGATCTTTTGTAAGGGGGAAGGGTTTGTAACATCCCAAGTTTCAACAATAATAAATCAAGAGAGAGTTTCAATTCTTCAAAATTAGCAACAAACAAAAACTTTTTCTATACATATAGTGCCACATATAGTTTTGTGCATTTGAGTGATTTCTTTTGTGCAATTGCCATGATGAGTGTTAGCATGCTTAGCTATTGTTATATGAACACTAACCAAGATCACAAAACCCTAATTTGAAGGGAATTAGAGAAAATGGGAAAAACCCATTTTCACTTACACAATATGCAAAATTGCAAATACTTCACCAAGGCCATAATTGCTTGCCCTTTGCTTCTAAAATACTTCAATATGATAAACTAACACAATTGCATCATTGGATCAAGAATCAAATACAAGGAAATCAAAAATATTACATACATATGATAATGGTCATTTGGACCAAAAATATTTTCTTCACCACTTTACCCCTCTGTATTTCTAAATTCCTAAACTAAACTTGGTCAAACAAAACCATGTCATCCAAGACCATGTCAAGGTGAGTAACTTTGATGTTGACCACCATGGCTAGAGTTGACTAGGTTGACCAGAATAAAAGTGACAAGAAGGGATGCTGAAACAAAGTGAAGATTATGTCACTTTTGACATTTTGCAAAACAACTCTAAATTAAGTGCCACCACCACCACCAATACTTCACTTTAATTATATAAAAGAGATGCACCAAAAATAATTTCAAAATTCAAATAAAAAGTTCATGCGGGCATTGTGTCGAACACTTGGCAGACATGAATTCAGAAATGTGTTACACACTATTGTCCACTGGTTTCTTCACTAAACCCCTTTTAACTTTGATCATTACACTCTCTTACAACCCCTGCTTCACCCTAGTACCTGCCCTGGTCGATTAAAGTTAGAGGAGAGGGAGAAGAAACCCTAAACTAATGCATGCCATGGCCATGCCGGCCACCTTTGGCCAAAATTCTCTCTGGCCTCCCTCTCACTTTCTCTCCATGTGCGAGCATCTCGTGCATAAGGAACATGTCGGTACCACTCACTCGATCACCACTGCAGCATCGCCCAGAACGCGCGTGTCAAAACCATGCCGGGTGCGCCGGCACGCGCGCTCACAGCCGGACGCGCGCCAGTACATCGCGCGCTCGGCGCGATCGTCCTCCTCCTGCATCCCTAGCAGCGTCGAGTAGCCACTCCGCACCCTCTAGCCACTAGACATGCTCAACGCAGCCTGAGCACATCGTCCTCGCCGGCGACGTACCGCGGGTACCGTGATGATCACGCAGCGCTCGAGCGATCCCTTCGTCCCCTCTCTGCGCCAGCTAGCCCTCGAGCACCGCTAGGACGACGCCTACAAGATTTCGTCCTCGCCTTGCCCTTTCGCCACAGGAGCCACGCCATGGCCGCGCCCTTGCAGCACCTCACGGCCACCATCGCTATAAATAGCAACGATCGGCTCCTCACTTCTTCACACCAAACACTCCCCTCCCTCACTGAGCAACACGCCCCAATCAATTTCACCCTTAGTCGCGGAGCTGCTCGGGTGGAAGGCGAGGTCCGCGGAGCCCGCGGAAGCCACTGCCGATTGGAGCCTCCCCGGCGCCACGGCTGCACCGTGGCTTCCTCGTCGACGGCTTCTCCCGCGCCTGCCCGGACCCACGCGCGGCTGGTCGCCCTCAGGCCCCTACGACGCCGTGAGCTCGCGGAATCCCGCCGGGACGACGGCGCTCACAAGCCGTCGATCACCTCTCGGATCCTACGGCCAATTTAATCATACCGTTTCGCGCGTTAAGAGCGCCGACAGGTGGTCCCCACCTCGTCAGGCAGCCCACTCGCACCAGTGGCTTTTGGGCTGCGCGGTGATTTTAATTCTGTTTGACGTTAGCGTTTTCCGCCCAAGCCCAAGATTCAAATATAGGTTTAAACTTATTTTTGAATTGTGCTGCAGATGGTTTAGTAAAAATTGAATAGTTTGAAATCTGCCAAACCAAATTTAGCAAACTTTATATCATGGGAAAGCCCATGAAATTATCTAACCAATGCCACTGGTCCCATCCCCAAATTCGTAGTAGGATTTAAATGTTAAAAATAACAAGTCAGGGACTTTGGCAAATTGAAACTTAATTTAAAATTCAACCATAATTCATTTTGAGTTGATTCCAATTCTAATAAATCACAAATGATGTCCTCTAATTGATTATGCAATAATATAGATAGGTTATTTGCATGATCATGGACTAGATGAAATAAAATAGCTAGGTAGTCAACTCTAGTGCTTTCACAACTTGAATTCAAATTTAATAATCAATATGAGAGATATCTTCTCATTTAAATCTTGATCCTAAGTAATACAACCAGAGGGAATGACTTAGAATAATGAACCTCTGATAGCTATTGCTTAGAGATTTTAATTCATTTAAATAATAAATATTAAAACTATGTGAAGTATAGTACTTCAAATATTATACACTCACATATAATAGATATGAAATGTTGACCATGGGTCAACCTATATTTCATACCTGATTATTATATGAAGAGATTAAATCTTAAAATAAGGTAATAAGAGGAACTAAATTTCTCTAAGGAACTACATACCAAAGTAAGAAATAAATATAATAAGAGGAATTAATTTTAATAATAAGGAATCATACAATAACCCACCATGCCATGTTTGATTGATGATAAGATTAGTGTGAGAATTCTTTTAAGTGTTTCTAGTATAGTATGTGAGCTTGGATTAGTATTTATACCTCGTATTCGTATATAGACGCTAGTAACGAGGAGTATCAAGAGGAGGAGGCCTACTCCCAAGGAGAAGAAGAGAACTTTGATCACTACTCAGCTCAAGGCAAGCTAACCCTTGCTAAACACAAGTGCTTAGCTCTACAAGAGCAAAGGCACCATCACATTTTACTTTTATGTATTACCTATCCTATGTCTTTACTTATTTTCACTTTGGCTTATTTATTTCAAAGTACTTTTGATTTATGATTCACTTGGTCTAGAGTAGAACAATACTTGGTTTAGATTAACACCACTCCAAGCTAGATAGCACCCCTCATATAGTTGCTATTGCTAATCAATTAAAAATTGACTACTCTAGATGGGAACATGTGACCTTGAAAGGAGGTTTAAACCTTGGAATGATGGTTCATTCCATTGAATGACTTTGAAGGTGAATATGACCAGAAGATGGTGATTTTGATATAAACCTGAGATGGGTTTGAATGCAATACCTTTCCAATTATACAAGTACCCCCACAATGCTGATTATGGGTAGGGCTTAACTAGAAACTTGTGTATTTTAGTATGGGTTCCCTCTAAACAATCATCATAGGGGTTATCCGAGGCTGCCTCCGTATATGAGAAATGATGTGAATATGAGGTGAATGTACGACCCAAATTGCGGTTGGGTTAACAGTTGGTTCTCATAGGGGCCAAGCTCATGGGGAGAGGTGCCTATACTAGGACATATAAGTGAAAGGTTATGGTTGATGATCCACGTACTGAGTTACGATGATTCGAGGTTATCTCGACGGATGTAATCAAAGTTGTGGCACAAGAGTACAACCTCTGCAGTGTTAAACCTATTCGAATAGCCGTGTCGCGGTTATGGATGTGGAAAGGCCATACTATTTCCGTTATCAGAATTTATGTTGAAATAATGATGGTGAATGGTGAATGGACTTGGATCCCAAGTGAATGTTGGGAATGACACTAATGTTCCCACTTGAGTTAGTCTATTAAATAATGGGGGTTTACTAAATGTTTATCAAATAAAAACTTGGCTTTATGCAAATAAACCTAGAGCTTAGTACCCCTTACTACACTTAATATGTTTACCTTAGTATTAGTTTTGCGAGTACTTTAAAAGTACTCATGGCTTTGCCCTGGCTATTCAAATGCCAGACTTTGAAGAGGAGCAACAATCAGGATGACGGACAGCAGGACGTCTACGATAACTAGGATCGTCTTCTAACGTCAAGCGTTGCCTGTGGAATATGTAGTCCACTATTACTATGCTTCCGCTACTTATTTGTGATGAACAATCTATTTGTGTAATATTGGATCATGTGATCCCTTGTTGTAAGACCTTATGTGTTGTAATAAATGATGACTCTGAACGACTTACTATTATGTCTCGCAAAAACAATCTTCCTGGGATTGCGATGTATGATGTAATAGGGCATCCGGACTTAAAAATCCGGGTGTTGACACTTGTTATATTACTTTATGTTGACAATATCCATGAGATATACATGTTATAAGTTGAAAGCAACAGCTGAAACTTAATCTTCCTTTGTGTTGCTTCAACACCTTTACTTTGATTTATTGCTTTATGAGTTAACTCTTATGCAAGACTTATTGATGCTTGTCTTGAAGTACTATTCATGAAAAGTCTTTGCTTTATGATTCATTGTTTACTCATGTCATTACCATTGTTTTGATCGCTGCATTCATTACATATGTTTACAAATAGTATGATCAAGATTATGATGGCATGTCACTTCAGAAATTATCTTTGTTATCATTTTACCTGCTCGGGACCGAACTGGGGATGCTGATACGTCTCCAACGTATCGATAATTTCTTATGTTCCATGCTACTTTATTGATGATACCTACATGTTTTATGCACATTATATGTCGTTTACGCATTTTGGAACTAACCTATTAACAAGATGCCGAAGAGCCAGTTCTTTGTTTTCTGTGTTTTGGTTTGAAATCCTAGTAAGGAAATATTCTCGGAATTGGACGAAATCAGGGGTCCTATTTTTGCAAGCTTCAGAAGAAGGGGAGTCGAAGTGGGGCCACGAGGTGGCCATGACGGCGGCGCGGCCCGGGCCCTGGCCGCGCCACCTGTCCTGGGCCCTCGTTCGCCTCTTGCCCTTCCCGCCTACAAATAGCCTCGTCGCCCCGGTACCAGGCCACGATACGGAAAACCTTCGAGCCGCGCCGCGTGCAATCCCATCTCGGGGATTCGGGGCCGCCTCCGGCACTGCCGGAGGGGATTCATCTCGGAGGACTCTTCATCGCCATGATCGCCTCGGAGTGATGAGTGAGTAGTTCACCCCGGACTATGGGTCCATAGCGGTAGCTAGATGGTCGTCTTCTCTAATTGTGCTTCATTGTTGGATCTTGTGAGCTGCCTAACATGATCAAGATCATCTATCTGTAATACTATATGTTGTGTTTGTCGGGATCCGATGGATAGAGAATACTATGTTATGGTGATTATCAATCTATTGTTTATGTGTTGTTTATGATCTTGCATGCTCTCCGTTATTAGTAGAGGCTCTGGCCAAGTTTTTGCTCTTAACTCCAAGAGGGAGTATTTATGCTCGATAGTGGGTTCATGCCTTCATTGACACTGGGACAGTGTGAAAGTTCTAAGGTTGTGATGTGCTGTTGCCACTAGGGATAAAACATTGATTCTATGTCTAAGGATGTAGTTGTCGATTACATTACTGTTACCCTCCAAAACCCACCGACGGGCAATGGCTGAGCAACACGAGGAGCCGGGAAGCTCCCAGGGCCGCTTAGTGGACCCTGGCACCTCGCGTCGTCAAATCTTCCGGCCACGTCGGCGGTTGCTAGGGCGTGCCACGACCTAGACCCGATCGGGAAGGTGTTAGAGTGCTTCGATTGTTCCTGCATGGTAGACACGTAAACATTAAATACGAGCCCTATCGGCTCTCAGGTTTCCTGTGGATCGGCTCAAGGAGCCGATCGCCCCATGTTTCACGTTGGATTTACAATGGCATGGGGATCTGATGACAAAGCTAAAGCGTTCCACGACGTTTAGGGTTTTCACCGCATAACCGGAACGTCCTACGTGTGATCGGGCCTAGCAGCTACGGAAGATGATGCAAACCACACCCTACGAGGCCTAAAAACCAACGTAACGTTGATTCCCGGAACATCCCTCGCGGGGACGGTGAACAACATCTAACGCACTACCGGATCCTCCGACCCGACATAAGGCCTAACTATGCAGATATTAAACTAATCCCTGCGGAGCAAGGAGCAACTATAACGGATCGGATCTACTAAGTAACGAACAAGCAAGATGATGCCCTTACGTCTGGATAGACGTGGGCAGCTAAGTGTCGGGGACGGCATTGCCACGTAGATATGCACGTGAAAGCATCAATGCAAGCCCCTAAACACCTAAGGATAAATAGTACTGCTCGCCATCAACAAGGCTTCAGCACGAGCAGTACAAGGTTGACGAATAAACGTATACTGCTTAGATCGCTAGATGCGATCTAGCAGCATGGTGCTACCCGGGAGAAACCCTCGAAGAAAGGGGTGGCGATGCCTGATTTGTGTTGGTTGAACGTGATTGTTCCTTTTCCGATAACCCTAGATACATATTTATAGTCAAGGGACTTTCTAATTGAGCGTGCACCTAACAGGCCAGACTCTATCTTTTAATCTAAATTACAATGCGATCTACTATATTACAGATACACGGGCAACTTAGCCCAAACTCTTAGCGCAAGGCCGTTTCGAAGATGCTCCACGTGTACGTCCTTCAAGCCCATCTTCACTTACGGCCCATCTCCTGATTTGGCCAAAATCGGGTGGTAACACATGCCCCCTGGTTTTGATAATGATAGTTGCAAAACCATCTGTCTCCTTCGAAGGGTCATGTCGTGGCAGAACCGTCGCAGTTTTCTTCATGATGACGTCTTGCCTTCTCGCCTTCTCTACACGATTTGACGGTTCTGGCACCACGCCTTTGAGGCTGCTTAGGCATTAAATCGCTATATTTCCCTTTTTATTTGGCCACTTCCTGTAGTTCCCTTCCTCATCCCCTGCTCCCACGGTAGCCATCGGCAACCCCAAAACCCTCCTTAGCCCCCATGGATTCTTCCTCCTCCTCCGTCTCCTCTGTCTCCTACAGTCCTCCTCCTCCAGCGAGCTCGAGCAGGAGGTCGATCTGATGGCCATCTACGAGGCCCGCGCCCCGAGCATTGGGACGCGCGGGTGGACTCCTCAACGAATCGGAAGACGACGAACCCCTCACCGACGGGGAAGAAGACCTTCAGTTCCTCGTTGACGGGGGCTGGAGGCAACAAGCGAGGGCGACCTCTTCCCCTGGGAGGGAAGCTTTTCCTCCGACGAGGAGGAAGAAGAGGAGGAAGAAGACGACGACTCCCTCGAGGGTTACCCACCAGCGAAACGCCTCCGTACGTGGTGGGACGACGAGCAGCGATGATGAAGAAGAGGATGAAGCTCCGGAGGGCTTCGGGAGCAGCGACGAGGAGCCCGTCGGCAGCAGCGCCGATGGGAGCTCCGAAGACGATGATGATGAGGCGTGACGGCCCGTAGACTAGGATCTACTAGTGTAGGCCTAGCGGTAGTAGATTGGTCAACAGACCCTTCTTTTGCTCCCCCTTTCTTAAGTAATCGGCTCTCCTTTTGTAAGAAATCTGGTTTATCAAGGAAGAATTCCTCCAATTTGATTTTACCGATTCTTTTTTATGCTAACTTAGCCGATTGTCAACTTGATCGATGCTTAATAAGCCGATCTCCATGAATCGATCCCCCCATGATCCACTCTTCACCTTTTTGACATCGGAGTGATCGTGAATTTGGTCAATGCTCGGTAAATCAATGTTTGCGGGATCAGCCGGTGACTCTCCAATCGGCTTCTAAGAACAGAGCGTCCACGAGGCCAGCTGCCCCCCGAGCCTCAGCCGAGGTGAAAACAGTGACGAGCACCCGTAATTTAGACAAACAATCCCGGGCTTGATCACGTCTGAAAGAGATATCACGCAGGGCCAACCAGCCGATCATCTTTCTTCCATTGCCAGCCGATACTTCGGATGATCACCCATAGCTCCGTGAGCAACAGGTTGTCTCGGACACCAACTCCCTCCTGATAGCACTGCCAAACTGGCAACAAGGCAACTTTGAGCACTTGCACTAGAGTCGATGGCTGTGCATCGGCTTTGCACCATTAGACACCTCAAACAGGGTCATGACTCTTACCAGTCAACCCGACAGGCTGGTAGTCTGGTTCTGGGCAGGCGTCCACAATAGAGCTCTGGGCTTGTCGCTCAATTGACTTGTATGCGGAAACTGATATTTTTGCGACATCAACACCATTCCTCAAACAAATTGTGATGCGACATCAACACCATTCCTCAGACAAATTGTGATGCAGAGCCAGCTGACTCCGAAAAAATCGGCTTCCTTTAGCAAAAGATCCTTTAGGGCAAACTGCCCCCCGAGCTTCTTCCGCTCAAGTCTTGCGCCTTGCTGATCAGATTGGCTCGTCGTCTTTGGCAGACTAATGCAGCTCCTGGTGAGGATGTTTCCTGATGCTCTTCCCCACTTTGGTCACAACAACCTTTGACAGTAACGCCGACCAAGTCACCACCCTAGCCAAACCTTAAGCAAAAAAAGCCATAACCGATTGCTTCATCATCGACTATCCTCCTAGTCTTAGAAAAGACATGCCCCTTCGTCGGGCTCACCCTTAACCTGAACTGCATGCTCGTGCTGCTACTGTGGTTGGTCAGGGCCGGGATCCCTGAAAACTTGTCTCGACCGATATCGCCAACACATGTCTGTCGCTTCTGCTAGCACTGCCGGTCCTGAAGGTTTGCTAACGAAGCCTACAACCATTCCATTGAGGGGCTCCTTCAGTAGAGCCTCAAGGCGAGGATAAAAGTGTATCCACCGAATGGGCCATCATCGGTTCCCCAACGTAGTGCGCGTCAGCCGATTCGACCAAACCGGCTTTCAATAGCAGAGAACCTTCAAGGCAAGCTGCCCCCCGAGCCACTCCAGCTCTTCATCAAAACAGGGCAGGAAAGCTTACGCCCAAGGAGACCATGCATTAGGACGGCTCTGGAAGGACCAGCAGCTCTCTTGAACTAAGAAGCCTCAAACGTAGTGGCCCTTGAACTCTTCCCAACCCCATTGTTGCGTCTTGCTGCTCAGATTGGCTCATTACCTCGGGCAGACTGATGCAGGTTCTGGTGAAGATATTTGAAGTCGTCACCTTGGCCAAGCCCAGGGGAAACGCCACCCAATCGAATGGTCATCGGTGTTCTCATGATCCTAACTGATCTGCATGCTTCGCAGGCGCTGCGATCTTGAAGATTTGCCAATGGAGCCACCAACCATTCCACTAAGGGACTCCTTCAGTAGAATCTCAATACGTACCTTGGTGACTGCTCCATTAGGCTTCTGCTTGCACTTGTATCCCTTGAGTCGATGGCCGTGCATCGGCTTTGAATTCTTAAGTCGATGTCTGCGCATCGGCTGTGCTCAAAAATTTCTGTATTTTCGATTTTTGCGGCCGATTTGTTTATGTATCGGCCCCCATCTTTGAGCTGCTCTGCTGGGTGTTTGGCATGCATTCTCAGCTTCGTATCCTCGTGTCTTATCCATCTATGTGCCCCAGCCGATTCTGTCAAGTCATTGATGGTATCGGCTCTTGAGGCATCTGTTGGATCAATGCTGAACACAGACAAAGGATGTTGAGGATAATTTTGGCCGATTGTGGGAATCGGCCTCCTTTTCCGTTGCAATGCTTTGGCGATGGTTTGCAACTTCTTGGATTTCCGCTGTAGCTACGTGGCATGCTGGAGATAAGATCCCTTGCTTTTCATTGAGGGCCGATCTCAGGGATTGGCCTTGCCACGTACGTCCAATGTCTTGGGTCTGCTACTCTGTTAGGCCGGTGAATAAAACCAGCCTTACCCCATTTTTCGAGGCTTCGATGCGCTCACAACCCTCTAAACTGATTCGAGCGGCTCTTGGTTATCTGCTTCCCACACGCTCATGGCGCTAATGATATCTCGATTGAGTCATCCGCCTGAACGACTTCCACTTCATCTCCATCCCATGTATGATGCATTGGTGCATTGTAGACGGGATGCAACGTTAGCATGAATCCAGTCCCTTCCCAATAGGACGGCGTAATTGCTTTTGTCGACGATGAAGAACGCGATAGGTATGGTCTCCGGCCTACAATAAGCTCTACATTCAGAACACCTTTCTGACGCCTGGCCGTTGAAGTCGCTTAATGTGATGTTGGTCTTGATCAGATCGTCGCTGGAATGCCCCAAACGACGTAGCATGGAATACGGCATTATGTTGACTGCCGCTCCGGTATCAACCAACATCTTGCGATAGGCTGCCCGTTGATGTAACCCCTCAAGTATAGGGCTTTCGGATGCCTGTAGCTTCTATCTCGTGGCTTTTCAAAGATAACTGGTCGTGGACCGCAGTCGAATTGAGCCACTGAAACTTCCTCGTCGCTTGGAGCGCGAAACTCCGACGGGAGTATAAACACCATGTTTGTGTCAGCCGATGTCTCTGCATCGCATCAGCCCGATGCCTGTGCATCGGCTTTCGCCTGTTTTGGGCGCCATACTTTCTTTGGCGGGCGCGCCTTCGTCTCCAATGTTTGCTGAATTTTCACGGCCAGATCGGCCGTGCTCTTCTCAACGTGTGTGGTGCACCTCGGCTTCTTCCGGTTTCGCGGCCGCACTCTACGCTACGAGTGCTGAGTCCATCAGGGCACCACCTTGGTCGGTGATACCTATCTTCTTCTCCATCTGACTCCTCGAAGTCCTCTTCTTGAGATGACTCAGCTCGCTTGTTGATAGGTGGGAGAGGTCCTGACGCTCGAACACTGAACCGTTTGTCCTTCTCCTTTGCTGTTTGCATTCCGGGCAATTCTCGATTGTTGGCAATCGGCTCATTCTGAGTCCCAGCAATGTTTGAAGAGGTTCCAGTGCTTATCCATGTCGTCTTGCTCCCTTGACCTCCCTCTAGCGCGACGTTCGTACCCGTCGTTGTTCTGTCATGCTGACGATACCTCTGTTTAATCAGACGATATTTTTCATCGTCTTCGTCGCGCGACGTCGGTCATCTGCTGCTCATATTTGTTGAGGAGATGCATAGAGAGTGGGCGCTGATACCGTATGCTTCTCACCTCCTCCTCGGTTCGGTACCGTCTATCATCATCTTGGGGCCGGTCGCGTGGAACGGCCTCCTCTTTATCTTTGCCACGAGAGTGGCTGCTCTCTGCTTTATCCGTGCTATGGCGGATGACAAATCCTGCCATATTGACATCAAAAGAGAACCCTGGCTCCTTTATGGAGTGACTTAGGTCCACCATGTTGACGTCCGGAAACGGACGCATGTCTACCTTCATGGCAACCTGTCCAGAAAGTTAATCGGCTGATTATCGCCATCGAATCGTGCGTGCAATACTTTGCGTCGTTGGTGGCGTGCGTGAACGTATGATGCCATTTGCAGTATGGCCTTTTGTTCATCTCTTGTGCGTAGGGATCTTGTGGCCTTCGGGAGCTTCAACTGTTTCTCTTTTAGTAGCAGATCGAAGATTTGTTCAGTTTTGCTCACATCAAAGTCCAATCCTCTTGGAGGCCCGGGCGGGTTCACCCATTTGCAGGACACAGGTACTGGCGTCCAAGTCCACTCGGCTACTGCGACTTCTTGATCTTCCGCAGGATCTTCATCCTCATCAGCGTTGACCAGGGTTATCGCGCGCTTGTCCTGGTACAGTTCTGGATGGCGCTGTTCATATAAGGTCAGCCTGCGACCAGGTGCGTCAACGAGTTGTACTCCACTTGGAACGTTAGATCTTTGAATGACGCTGCAAGGCCTGCCACGGCCAGCTCTTTCTTTCTTTAAATGAACCGAATAGCATCGGTTCTTGACGGTCTGAAATGAATGTACTCACCTTGTCTCTCCTCGTCTCTGCCGAACTGCTAGTTCGGCAATACCAGCTTCAGTTCTGAATGATATTGGGTGTGAAGCTGTTCCTCATTGCTTCCATGATCGTGCGAGTTCGGCTGTAGCGAGGTGTACCATCCAAAGGCTGGA
Organism: Lolium multiflorum; assembly: GCA_030979885.1. NCBI lineage: Eukaryota > Viridiplantae > Streptophyta > Magnoliopsida > Poales > Poaceae > Lolium > Lolium multiflorum. The sequence goes on from CM061751.1 coordinate 82,146,506, forward strand.
CCGGTGAGGGATTGCGAGAAGCACCTCACCCGTAGCTGATCCGATGCCGAAGCCATGCCCAGCTGGGCCAAGTATCGGCTCACGTGCTCAATGGAGCTAGATCCTTCTGACCCACTGAATTTGTTGAAGTCGGAAGCCGGTACTTAGGTGGTAGTGGGATCAGGTCGAATTCATTGGGGTACGGCTTGGAATAGCCGATTATTTTCTTCTTCGGCAAGATGCCGAACTGATCTCTCGGGACTGCATCTGATCTACGGTGGAGGTAGTGGCAGCTGAGCTTTCTGGACTGGTGCGTGGTATACTTGGCTAGCCACGCTGTTTCTCGGCTTCCGCTCCCAAACTCCCATTCTTTGCAGTCGTTCCTCTGGAACAATGGCTCCTGCTCCGGCAATCCTCCTGCTTGGGCTGGATCGCTTTGTGTCCGTTGTTGCGTCCGGCACAAACGTGCACACGTATCCGTGTGGGATCTCCTTGGGCGGCTCATATAAGAAGGTAGTCGCCCGGATCACCTCCAACCTTGTAGACAACGTATGCCGGTGAACCTTGTTCTTGTGGAGCTGCCATAGCGTACGGCAATGGTGGCTGGTGTGGAGTTGCACCTCTTGGTGAGTCCCTAGAGCAGGTCTGAAGGGGAGTACAGAGCGCTCCATGATCTCTTGGACCACCGGAGCATGGCACGCTCAAAGAATTCACCGAGGCTCTCGGAATGCCGATGCGGTGAATGGGCCACCACGTAGTTGATTTCTGTCGCAGGGCTCTGGTACGTTCATCGAAGGGAGAGACAGATCTACCCCGTCAAAGACGCCTTGTGGCGTGAATCCTTTGAACGATACCGTGCGAACGGGTCTTCTCAAAGGAGCCGATGAGTTCGGCTTCAACGATGGCCTTCAGCTCATCGTACTTCTTCTTATGATCAGGAGGAAGATCCTCGTATGTGATCTGTTCCTCCGCCATCTCGGATGCCGATGTTGACGTGGATGTTGCGAAGGTTGTCCCAGGGCGTGCAGAATGTGTTACCCTCCAAAACCCAGACGGGCAATGGCTGAGCAACACGAGGAGCGGGAAGCTCCCGGGGCCGCTTAGTGGACCCTGGCACCTCGCGTCGTCCCGCAAATCTTCCACCACGTCTGGCGGTTGCTAGGGCGTGCCACGACCTAGACCCGATCAGCAAGGTGTTAGAGTGCTTCGATTGTTCTGCATGGTAGACACGTAAACATTAAATACGAGCCCTATCGGCTCTCAGGTTTCCTGTGGATCGGCTCAAGGAGCCGATCGCCCCATGTTTCACGTTGGATTTACAATGGCATGGGGATCCTGCTTGATCAGGACAAAGCTAAAGCGATCACGACAGTTTAGGGTTTTCACCGCATAACCGGAACGTCCTACGTGTGATCGGGCCTAGCAGCTACGGAAGATGATGCAAACCACCCCTACGAGAGGCCTAAAAACCAACGTAACGTTGATTCCCGGAACATCCCTCGCAGGGACGGTGAACAACATCTAACGCACTACCGGATCCTCCGACCCTAAGGCCTAACTATGCGGATATTAAACTAATCCCTGCGAGCAGGAGCAACTATAACGGATCGGATCTACTAAAGCGAACAAGCAAGATGCTGCCATACGTGGATAGACGTAAGGGCAGCAAATGTGGGACGGCATTGCCACGCGAGATATGCACGTGAAAGCATCAATGCAAGCCCTAAACACCTAAGGATAAATAATGCTCGCCATCAACAAGGCTTCAGCACGAGCAGTACAAGGTTGACGAATAAACGTATCTGCCTAGATCGCTAGATGCGATCTAGACATGTGCTTACCGGGAGAAACCCTCGAAGAAAGGGGTGGCGATGCGCTGATTTGTGTTGGTTGAACGATGATTGTCCTCCTTTTCCGATAACCCTAGATACATATTTATAGTCCAAGGGACTTTCTGAGGCGTGCACCTAACGTGCACGGGCCAGACTCTATCTTTTAATCTAAATTACAATACGATCTACTATATTTAGATACACGGGCAACTTAGCCCAAACTCTTAGCGCAAGGCCGTTTCGAAGATGCTCCACGTGTACGTCCTTCAAGCCCATCTTCACTTACGGCCCATCTCCTGATTTGGCCAAAATCGGGTGGTAACAATTACGCACCATACTTAATGCAATTTATCTGTTTCTTTGCTTAATACTGAATGGGGTTCGGATGATAACCCGAAGGTGGACTTTTAGGCATAGATGCGGTTGGATGGCGGTCTATGTACTTTGTCGTAATGCCGGATTAAATCTCACTATATTTATCATATCATGTATATGCATTGTTATGCCCTTCTCTATTTGTCAATTGCCATTGTAATTTGTTCACCCAACATGCTTTTATCTTATGGGAGAGACACCTCTAGTGAACTGTGGACCCCGGTCCTATTCTTTACATAGCATACAATCTCTGCAATACTTGTTTTACTGTTTTCTTGCAAACAATCATCTTCCACACAATACGGTTAATCCTTTGTTACAGCAAGCGGTGAGATTGACAACCTCTTGTTTCGTTGGGGCAAGTACTTGGGTTGTGTTGTGCGGGTTCACGTTGGGGAATCCCTGTTGCCGCATCACATTTCGCCACCATCAACCTTCAACGTGCTTCTTGGCTCCTACTGGTTCGATTAAACCTTGGTTTCATACTGAGGGAAACTTGCTTCTATACGCATCATACCTTCCACTTGGGGTTCCCAACGGACGTGTGCATCTACGCGTATCACCCCGCACTCCGACGTCCCCGCCGTTCTCTCCCCGGCGGAGATCACCGCAGCCTCCGCGATCTCGCCACCGCGGTCCAAGAGATCCACCTTTTCCTAGCAGGTCCCTATGGGCAGCCGGCGACGCTGCTGTTGTGGCAGCCGACGCACTAGGCGGCCTCCGCCGGTGTCGGGCCGCCGGCGCCTGCTCTGTCCCCCCACCACCGACGCCGGGCTGTTGCAGTCCCCGCTGCTGTCCACCATCTCCGGGCCGGGCCCTGTCTCGGCGCCGGGGTCCCTCTTCTCCAGCAGTCGGCCGCCTTCTTCCCCACCGAGACGCTGCATCAGCAACAGAGTAGCTGCCGTTGCCACCAACGCCGCCGCTGCCTGTCCTCCGACGCTATCCCTGCCATTCGGTGGGCAGCGCAACGGCAGCTGCTGCCGTCGCCACCAACGCGCTGCGCCACCGCCAGCATCCCGCCTTTCGGCGGTGGGAGCGACCTTGGCCCCGGGCTGCATCGACACCGGGGATGCCCTTCCACCAGGTCCGTTTCCCTTCGTCGCCGTCACGCTTGGCTTGGATCGCTATCCGCCACGTGTCGGCGACGGTGAGGCTGCAGGCTGCTGCGTGCGGCCTCCTAGTGCGTCGGCGTGTGCGGCAGATGCGTGATCGGCAGCTGCAGCTCCTCGAAGTTGCGCTTCGTTGCGCAACGGACCTCGATCTCGTCTGTTGCGTCGGGGATCTTGGGCGTGCGGTTTCCCCACGGGCGGCGAACATGCTGTTTTTCCCGCGGGGAGCGACCTCAAAGTCTGCGCCATCGATAGTCATCCGGCGGGGAGAAGGCATGGTGTCGCCGACAGGAGCGCACCGCGTAGCACCACTGCATTCCGCCGCCGCCGCGCAGGCTCCTTTTTCCCGCTGGTTTCCATGGGATCCAGGTGGCTGTATAGGTGCACGTCTAACGGGCGGATGGTGTCCACTTTATGTTTAGGGGTCAACAATAAAGCGTCCCAGTCCATTTCAGGTTGAGAGTAATAAAACAAGCCGAGATGTAAAATGCTCGTTTTTAGGTGTTAGGTTTGTGTTGCGTCGAGTCATGGTTTGTTTAGGTTGCAGCTCGAGGACGAGCTGCATGTCCAGGTGGGGTGTAGTGTTAGAGTACGTAATGGACTTGGGCTGGCGCTATAGCCCATTAGTATTAGGGTTAATTAGAGATAAGGGTAGCTTGCTTAGGGGTCAAGTAAACCTCTCTATATAAGGAGAGGAGACGTATCAATCTAATCAAGCAAGAATTAAGAAGGAAATCCCTTCCCTCTTGCCACCGGCCGTGGGCAAGGCCCCGGCCGGCCTCGCGCCATCCCTCTAGCAGCGCCATAACACCTTGACAATGGTGATTCGTACTCTCGGTTTTTCATCGACGTTGACAAGGCTAGTCGGCTGTTACTCCCTGTTGGTACTCTTGCCGATGTTGAATGACTGCTTTAATGGTTGCACGCATGCACGAAGCCTTGGTATTGCGGATGAAATTAAAATTATGGGAGAACCTTCGTTGGTACTTACAGATCTATTATCTATCTTTGACTGCCTTCAAGAAAGTACAAGATTGCGTCTTCGAAGAAGAAAGCGTTTGAAAACCTCGAAGGTTTTTTAATATTTTTGGATTTTATTTTGTAATCGTTGGAGACGGCTCTTGTACCTCTACCATGTACTCTTTGTTGCTATACATATATGTTGTATTGATCTTAAAAAGAACTATACGTTTTGTGGTTTAAATTCGTCATTAACTATTTCCATTTTAAGTTTCAGATTTTCCAAGGTTTTTGTTTTTACCATTTTCCGTCATGTCAAGTGCCAACATGTAATTCTTTTTTTTATAAAGAAAATATATTAATATCGAGAGATACCAATTATACCCGGCCTCTAGAAGAATACAATAACCGAATAGCAATACGGATGCACACAACCAAAACTAGAAAATAAGAAAACAAAAAGACCCGCTACGTTATTCTGGCTCTATCAGCAATAAAACATCTACCACCAAGACAACACCTGAACTCCACTCTCTTCAAAAACGACGCATCTAAGAAGAAAACATTGCACAATTGTTGTCACTGCCCGATCAAAGATCTTATGTTTTCACCATGAAGATAATCCCCGCTCTCAAAACAATGCCTTCAACACCTAGAACACCAATAAAGTCTCTCAACAGCGCAACCAGGGAGGACGCACTGCAGAACCATCCGATCCCACCCTGAATCCTCCGAAATCGCTATAATTCTTTTTCTTGAAGGCAGCCAACCGGCCGAAGATCGCCGCCGCTGATCCAGTGCCTCCTCCACGCGTGCGACGCGAGAGGAGAGCCTGCCACCGCCCACAACTTCACCGGCTATCACGCGCCGGCGGCGGCAGGGAGGAGGGAGGATGGGGGAGGGGGAGGTAGGGAGGCGGCAGCTAGGTTTGCTGCCCGAGTTGCCCGACCTCCAACATGTAATTCTAAAGTTAATGGGTAAAATTTAGAGTTCAAGGCTAAAGAATAAACTTGAGCAATACTTTTGACCGTTAAAGAATGGACTTGTTTCCTGATAAAATGAATATTTTTAAGGTGCCATGTGAATCATAAGAAAATTTGGCCATGTGCATAGACAATCACAAATAGTGGCCTGACCGTTCTTTAAACTGCCATAGAACCTCATTGCTTCAATAACAAATAAATATACTGCCTAACCTCACGTAATTGAGTATATGATCATAATAAATTAATTATTACACACATATGCACACTTTACACGCACAACTCTATCTAGGATCCGCAGAAATACATACAGATGTATGCCTAGAATACAGAGTTCTGTCTTCTGTGTGTGTATGATCAGTTCAAAACATGCATTCCACAACAATTAGCCCAAGTCTAAATGACTGAAATTTATTTAAACCTGTGATCTAAAAAAAGCCAAGTCCAAATGACCAGAAAGCAAATCTTCCAAATATATATACACACTACACCAGGAGACGCAGTACCTAAGCAGCTAGCGATGGCGTCTTCAGTCTTCACTTCTTCAGCTCATCCCCCGATCTCCGACGCATACTCTAGAGCGAATGGAGATGCCTGACTTTCTCGATCGCCTCCTTGATCCTCCGCGTTGGCTCCTCATACAGTACTGCTGGGTCGTCGAACTGTGCGGCGAGGCTGGGCTCATCGAGAAACGCTCGGAAGGTGTCGGCGACAGAGCTCGAGAGGGACTGCAGGTTGTACCCGCCTTCCAGGAAGAAGACACAACGGCCACCGCAGAGCTCCCTGGCTAGCTCCTTGATGCTCGACGCCAACATGTAGAAAGTGCCCGTCGTGAATTGCAGCCCAGCTAGAGGGTCCAGCACGTGTGCGTCGTAGCTGAAAAAGGGATGGATGAACTTTGTGTATTTGTTGAACTTCAATGTAGATAATAATACTATGAAGCATATTCAGATTGATAAGCTACCAGTTATTTGCAGAACTCTGAAGAATATAAACTTTTCCTTTTCAGCATGTTTCAGTTCTATGAGTAATGAGGTTTGTGAACTCACCCAGCTGAAACGAGGATGATATCGGGCTTGAACCGCTGCGCTGATGGAGCAATGACCTCATCAAACGCACACCTCATCGAATAATCACCTGAACCACCGGGCAGTGGCAGGTTCAGTGTTGTCCCTTCACCACTGCCCTGACCAATTAGGTTCATCTTGCCAGTACCGGGATAGCTTCCTAGCTGCACACACCAAATTTAGATGATTATATGGTAGGATAAATTTAGCAACAAGTACGTAAGATGATAGTATTATAGACCTGATGCGTTGAGAGGAAGAAAATGTCTGGATCGTCATAAAAGGCATCACACGTACCATTGCCATGGTGAACGTCAAAATCTATAATCATTACTCGCTTTAATCCATGTTGATGCTGAGCATACCTTGCAGCAACCGCAATGTTCCCAAAGACACAAAAGCCCATGGGACCTTCAGGAACAGCATGATGTCCTGGTGGCCTTACTAGTGCAAATCCAAGGGGTGGACTTGGGCCCAGCTTTGATGCTGCAACCTAGGAAAACATACAACATTCTCGGGAAACGAGCACTGCAAAGGAAAGTTTACTAAATCGTGAAATAACAAACACGCCAAAACCACCAAGGGAATCAATTGGAAGAAAATTAGTTACCACTGAATCAACCAATGTAATTCCAGCACCAGCTGAAAGAAGTGATTCTTGGAAAGTCTACATAAATAGAACAAAATTATTTCGAGAAAGAACAGGATTATCCAAATTTTGATGATTATAATTGTACACAACAACAGTTAAAGTAAAGTACGAAACATCCTCTGGGTCAAAGAAAAGTATGAACTACGCCCCAGTCAAATAAAAGTATGAACTAACCTTAGTAGTAGTTCAAACAATCCTATCATAAGAAGTCATTAAGATTGCACTCAACAATATCACCAATCATAACTTTATTATCTGATCCATTTTGTTTACAAAAACAGGGGCAGAAACCAGGCTCCATTGCATAAACTCAACTCCGTTCATTGTAATATATAATATGGCAATATATGTTATAGCGGTTGAACTATGTTCATCCTAAATCCTACAGTTTCTTTCAAAAGGCAATGAAAGGTGTCTGAGCTGCTAGGCATCACTCTTAGGGACAGCAAGCAAATGTAGCTTTTTCTTACATCAGAAGCACAAATCTCCTCAAGACCTCAACTAATCACCAGGTCACGAAAGAAATACTCCCTCCGATAAATTAATTGACTCAACTTTGTCTAGATATAAATGTACCTAGACGCGTTTATTATCTAGATACATCTATATCAAGACAAACTAGAGTCAATTAATATGAACTGGAGGCAAGACCAAATTTTCCTTAATTTAATAAGAAATGAATCATGCATCAATTAGCCAAACCATTGTTACAAGAGAACTGGAAATAGAAGGCTTATAATGCAATTCGTAAGTAAATCGTTCTGCAGTGCATTCATGAAACTGTGAAGTGCACAAGAGACTGACTCTGAAGGGACTATGAAAAAGAGTACAGAGGTACAGAGCATTACAGTGTGTGTAGCATATGTTGGTCCAGTTCCTTCGATGAATATCAAACCTTCATCCGAAGCTCTACTCATAGCCTGCAATAATGACCTCTTTACTGATGTACTTTTCAAAGCCGATTTGGAACATCCATTTAAAAGACTAAATCTTTTAGTTGGAAGAAGGTAATTAGATCATAAGATGTGTTCTTCATCCCTACAAAGTACGACCACAAAAAAAGAGCTTGATGAAAATTACCTTTTCTAGTCCAGTAATGTATGTTCTTGAATGAACTCTCGCAACATCATCAAGTGAAGCAGGGTAGAAATTTTGAATTTCAAGAACCTGCGAACCGCGATGCTGAATAGAAAACAAAGAAGATGTCACATACTCCTAGTTATGAAATACTGTTAGAACATTGATCTTTTCAGTGAGATGTGATACAGATGAGACTATTAGCAAGAGATATCCAAGGTGTATTCAGATTTTATCGAAAAAACTTAAATTATACGTTGTTATTTTCGTTTATCTATCTATAAATTCCAGTTTTGACATGCAAGAACATGCCATCACATGTTCCAGAAAAAAAACATGCCACTTTTAACTGAAGTGTACTCAGAGAAGTTAGAAGTTAATGGCAAAAAATAAACCAGTTAAAACCTTAAATACAATAATATAAAAAGTATAAGAGGGGTTGTTCAAGGAAAAAAATATAAGAGGGTAAAGCGTTTCTGCAATTCTGCTTACTTACCTTGGGCGTAAGCTCCAATTTTTCAAGAGCATCAACTATTGCCGGCACTCTTTTGTTTGATTCTGGATGTGATTCCTAAATATTATTTTGCATGATATATTAGAATATAAATCCGAAAATACAACTATCATGGATTTGCTATGCTACATCCTTTCATTTACAGGAGTTACACTTTAGACACAAAACTTATACAGTACGACTAGATAGCAGGATATCTGTATAATACAGTTGAACAGTAACTCATTTCTGTAACAGACTAAAGTTGCAAGCAAATAGTTGGATCAGGAGCCCAATCTACAAACAAAAGATAAATATCAATTCCATTTAAAGTCTATAATCTTTATTCCCCCTCACTTTGATCAAAATTTACTATGCATTTATATATTCGATGGCTTGATCAAAGAAAGGCATAATAGAGCTAATTTAATTACTGAGTTTTTGCAATCAAGTTTTTGTGCCCTGAAATCCTGATCCACCACTCAAAAAAATCCTGATCCACAGGCGGTAGACCACATGAAGATGACAAAGGATAAAACATGTTGCTTTACCTACATATTATTCACACTTATTTATCTGAACAAAGTAATACATACTCTTCAATGTCATTAGGATACATGCAAAAAAGATTCAAGTGAACTGTATGTTGTTTTTTCGATCAGTAGTAAGCTTTTAGTTACAAATAAACATGGATGCTAAATTTCACCGTTTGATTCACTGAATACATGAGAAGATCATCATAATTGTGAACTGTTTAGACAGAAGGCACAACGTGCCCGGCTTTAAATTAATAAAGCCCCACGGCAAGACGGTAACAAGGTTATGCTGATAAACTCAACTTACAACAACAAAACACAGGCAAACACTGCTCTAGAGAAGTAACATGGTCATACCTGTGAACTGGATGCAAAAGATGCTCTAGAGAAGAGCGGAGGATTGGGAGTAGCTTACCTTGGTATGACCCATTGCAGGAGATGCACAGTAGAGAACACGGGCATCACAAAGCAAACTATCCGGCAAAGCAGAATCCTTCCAAGCACCATTTCCGTCAGAGACGGAGGTTCCACTTCCATTTGCCGCGCACTGCGCAGACCAACCCCCATTCAGGTTCTGGTTTCTCCCAGCTGTTTGCATTAAAGGGCGATGAGTTCCGAAGACACGGTAGTGCCTGAGAAAAGGAACCATCCTTCCTGAAAAAGAAGTAGCAGTCCCCTAAACGTGTCAAATTTGTTACTGCTATTGCATTCTCTGGGCTAACTGGTTAAGGGGTTGATCAGCAACAGAAGCATGCAAAAAACTCTGGTAAAGTGGAGGTCAAAGTACACGTGGGCATTTTCACAAGCAGGTGGTAGGAAACGAGGATTTGAGGAATGGCTGTAGCAACATGACAGGCCATGAAGGCAAGTGGGTTTACTGACCTACCTCCAAGAATCGGAACGGGTGGTAACCGCAGCCGCTCCATCACATGCCTCGAAGCCCTCTCTCCTCTTATCCTCCCCTGAGCAAGCGAAGGGAGCCGGAAAACCACAAGTTTTCACCCAAATCTTCTTCTTCTCGCTGTCCGTTTTTTTTTTTTTGAGAAACCTCTCGCTGTCTTCTGAAGCCTCGTCTCTGCTGCGCAAAGTCCAAGCGCGTAACGGGCCAGGTATAGCCCAAGCCCACTATGGCTAGGTGAAGTTTGCCCAGCTGATCGTCACCTACCTTCTCTCGTCTCCTACCTTTGTCTCTTTGAGCTCTCCTCCACCTGCTGCCTCCTTCCCCCCCCCCCCAAATCTCGATCTAGTCTAGTCCTTTGATCCAGTCTCGCGCCCGGAGTTATCCGTGGCAGGGGGAGTCTTACAAACCGGTCACCGCCGCCGGTAGCAGTCTTTTCGCGGTCCGTGTCGAAACCCCAACACCGGGCAAGGAGCCGTTCAAGGAGGCGTGCGGCACCCAGACCTGCCACTCCAAGAACCTCTTCGATTCCAAGAAGTAGGAGCCTTATTCTCTTTCTTGGTTCTTGTAATTGATTCGAGGAATTTATGGATAATCCTGGATTGCAACTGGACTGGGGATGGGTGGGGGGTTTGGAGAATTCGTTTGCGATGCTTGAGCATGTCCCAGTTGGGTAGACCTAGGGAAGCATTTGAGATAGACCTAGCAGTTAGTGGGACTTAGAATGATAAGATTCCATGTATCACTTCTGAATAGACAGCATCTCCATCCTATACCTTCAGCAAAAAGTGGATATTGATGCTTCACATCTTGCAGGTGCCCAGATGGCCACCATAAATTTTGCAGCATTTTCTCTTGCTTACATATTCTTAGGAGCCACCGCATGTACGCGAGTGAAACTATTAATGATGTATTCTCAGAGAACTGTTAGTCTAGGCTGCGTAGTAAAATAGTGGCATGGTATGTCATTGTGGTCAACTGTGCTGCTCTTCTATGGTATACTCTTATATGCTTAGCATATTTGGAATAAACTCTCCCATGTACATTTTGACTGTCCCCGAGGTTTCTTTTATTATTGTATTCACTGCATATGTAGATAATGCATTAAACTCTGCCATGCTTCTCTTGAGTCTTGACTTTCAAGCATTACACGAATACAATATATATAATGCTAATCTGTTGCTAGGATACTAGGTGTGAATTCTGTTTTTATTGGTTACATTGGTTATTCTTGCATGATATTAATAGCTAACATGGCTTGATGACACTTTTGGTAGGGAACAAGCAACACCTTGAGCCCCAAGCTGCGAAACCAAAAAGTTGGCAGTGAAGTCTGCGACACTCTCCATCGCATTGCATGGAAGTCTCTGGTGGGGCCGGCGGCGGAGGAGGAGGTGGTGGAGGCGGCGGACCGGCGCCGTTCCTGTTGAAGACGTACGAGATGGTGGACGACCCATCGACGGACGTGGTGGTGTCGTGGAGCGATACGTCGGACGCGAGCTTCGTGGTCTGGAATTCACCGGAGTTTGCTGCACGGCTGCTGCCTACCTACTTCAAGCACAGCAATTTCTCCAGCTTCATCCGCCAGCTCAACACCTACGGATTCCGTAAAGTAGACCCTGAGCGATGGGAGTTCGCTAACGAATACTTTGTCAAGGGGCAGAAGCACCTGCTGAAGAATATCTACAGGCGAAAGCCAATCCACAGCCACAGCCATCAACCCGGTGCGCTGCCTGATAATGAGCGTGCATTCTTTGAGGATGAGATTGATCGGCTTGCACGGGAGAAAGCAAACCTCCAGGCTGAACTCTGGAAATTCAAGCAGCAGCAGTCTGGAACAATGTTCCAGATTGAAGATCTTGAGCAACGAGTGCTTGATATGGAGCAGCGGCAGGGCAGGATGATTGCCTTCCTGCAGCAGGCTAGCAAGAACCCTCACTTTGTTCAGAAGCTTGTTAAGATGGCAGAGGCATCCTCAATCTTCTCAGATGCTTTCCACAAGAAAAGAAGGTTATCTGGCTTAGATCACGCCACTGGGGCCACCGAAGCTACTAGTTTTTATGATGACCATAGCACCACTTCCAAGCAAGAAATGGGCAACCTGTTGAATCAGCACTTCTCCGATAAGCTTAAGTTGGGGCTTTGTCCCACAATGACAGAGAATAATCTCATTACTCTCAGTGCTCAAAGTTCGCACGAAGATAACGGTAGCCCTCATGGCAAGCATTCAGGGTGCAATAGAATGGGGACAGAAGACCTTCCGCTGGTGCCACAAACGATGGAACTCTCTGATACTGGGACTTCCATCTGTCCCACCAAGGATGCTTGCTTTACGCCAGCTGTGAACGACGAAGGGCTCTTCCCGTGCCACCTGAGTCTTACTCTCGCATCATGCTCGATGGGTGTCGACAGAAGCCAAGTATCCAATGCAGGTGTGAGCACCACCGCTGATGAAGGAAGTGAAAACCCACTGGAGGCCACCAAGGATGGTAATCAGAACTCATCAGCTGATGTTGGTACAGCGGACCCGATGACGCCACGAGGGGATGCGCAAGTTGCCACTGAGCTGGCTCCTGCAGCTCCCCCTGTCGTGGTGAATGACAAGTTCTGGGAACAGTTCCTGACCGAGAGGCCGGGCTGCTGTGAGACAGAAGACGCAAGCTCTGGCCCAAGGAGTGATCCTCCAATGGACAAGGGGCAAACAGAGGGCAACAGGAAGGATGGCAGAGAAGACCTGGAACAGCTGAAACTCTGATTTTACTTCTAGCGCTACCAATTCCGCAGCAGTGATATATTATACACATACAGGCATACTATTGTAAGATGTTAGGATCAGGAAGGTGCTGTGTAATCAGAATTAAGTGAATTATTGGGTGTGTGTGTGATTACACACAACATGGAACGTCTGTACATATTTATAAGGAAAATGTAATAGTGTGGTTGATGGTATGATGCCCTCTGGTTGTACACATTATGCTGATCATATTGGTGAGTATGTGCAATACTACCTTTATAATGCATAGTGTAGTCGCATAAAACAAAGGTCTGCAGTGGCAAAAGTATTGTCAAACTAAAGGACTAAATCATTGCATATCTCAAGGCTCGCTAGCTTCATTACCAAATAATAGTGTTATTCCTGCTTGCTATTTTTCTTCAGGTGTTCGAAAATTCCTCAGTCACTTCTGTCTTGTTGTGAGCAACGTGAGTACAAATCAACACATTCTGGTTCTTTGTCTTGGTTACTGAAGAACATTTCAAAGTGATGTGGTCAGGCCACTATGTTTTCCTGTAACCGTTTTAATAAGGGTAAGATCTATTTTATGAGTTACCATGCTTATTTTACAGTGACCAAACTTTATTTTAAACTTATATGGGTGTGTAGAAACTGAATGTGTGGATTAAATGTTCGAAGCATATTATATGGCAGCCATTTGTTATTTCAAACTTTTACTGTAGTATCTGGAAAATGTGTTACAAAAACGGAGGGAGTATGACAGGTGCTACCATTTACAAGTTACACATATATTCAGTCTCCTACTTTTGAAAGTATGTGAGCATATCTCGAAAATCTGATCGAGTTTATGGTCATACTCATATGTCACCCATGCCGACTGAACAAGACTTGATTTGATACAAAAATCTACAAAAGTCACAAAATATTGATCAACTTGGTACCTTGCATCAAGCAAGTCCTGTGTAAGTTGATCCTGTTTCCAGAGCAAAAAATTTGAGTTCTTGGAGTAGGGTGGGTGTGAGATCTCTGACATCACAAGAGTGCACCAAAATCCCCACATGAGCACCGACCATCCTTAAACTTGTGGAGCCGTTTACTGTCCCGGACAACAATCTCTCTGTTTGCAAGCAATGAGAAGAATTTAATAGAGCTGTGGCAGTCCCTACACATTGTTATGTTCTTTGTGACACGGACTGTCGCACCAGGAGGAGTTTCGAGCAGCCCCAGTGCAACAGCTAACCTCTCACTATGGTGCTTTAGTGAAGAACCTGCAGCAGGCTTGTCATCATCCTGGCTGTCAGATAACTCAGCATTCTGGTATGGTTCATACCCAACAGCCTGTGCTTTTTCCAGCAAATTCTCCAATAGTTGATACAGCTCGGTAGCTCGAGGGTGAGTTCTGTCCTCAGCTCTGAAGAAATGCACCTTGTCTCTGATTGTAATCCAGCTACGATCTCTAAGAACCCCGACATCTTCGTGTTTGATCAGTTTCCGCACTCTTGCCACATCCCGCCATCTACTTGTCGAAATGTACATGTTCAAAAGCAATACATAGGTTTCAATTACTTTTGGCTTGAGCTCAAGGAGCCTATCAGCAGCGTAGAAAGCAAGTTCCATGTTCCCATGACTCCGACATCCAGCTACCAAACTGGACCAGATGGCTTCGTTCGGCTCGAAACCTGTTCTTTCAATGAATGAAAATGCATCATCCAACCGGCCCAACCGCACAAACATGTCAACCATGCATCCATAATGGTCCACAAGAGGCTCTATATGATACACATTCTGCATCATGTCGAAGTAGCGCTCAGCTTCCTTGACTAAACCCGCATAACTACAGGCTGATAGTACACTTACAAATGTGATTTCATTTGGTTTAGCGCCAGCTAATATCATGTCCTCAAAGAGTTGTAACGCATCTTGCGATCGTCCATGCTGCGAGTAGCCAGAAATCATAGAGGTCCATGTGACAAGTGTGCGTGTCGGCATTTCGACAAAGGCTTTGGTTGCATATTCGATGCATCCACACTTGCTATACATGTTTACCAGTGCGCTGTTTACAACAACATCTGACAAAGAGCCAGTCTTTATCGTGTGTGCATGGATTTGCTCACCCTGCTCCAAGGCCATCATGGCACTGCAGACTGATAGGATACTTGAGAAGGTGAACAAATCTGGCTTCGTTGCAGACCTCACGAGATCACGGAAAAGTTTGAGTGCCAGGAACCCTCTTGAGCGAGCATGGAGATCATCCTTTGCTGAGTCCATGATTTGCGCATATCCCGCTATCATAGCGTTCCATGTGATAATACTGCTGTCCTCCATCTCCTTAAACAACCGCATAGCCTCATCCGTTTCACCCTTCCTGAGATAGAGGTACATTGTGGAGTTCTTCACTGGAAGATTCGCTTCACATCCAATCTTAACGCAGAAAGCTTGGACTTGCTTGCCCAGGTTCATATCTAGCTTTGCACCGCACAGGCTCATGACACTCGTTAACGTATACTCATTTGGCATCACTCCTTCCTCGAGCATGTCGAGAAACAAACGGAATCCAAGCTCTATGCGGTTCTCATCTTCGGCGCAGGCAGATATCATCGTCGTCCATGTGATCACATTCTTATCCGGGATCCTCTTGAAGGCCTTCATGCCAGATTCTAAGTCTCCAGACTTGGTATACAATCTACAAAGTGAATTTCCCATGCTTGTGATCGTATCAGTCTCATACTTGATGGCGTAGCCATGAACCTGCTTGCCCACATCAATGTCGTGTGCGGCAGAGCACGCGTTCAGCATGCCGCCTAGCGTGTAATGCGACGGGTACCTTCCCAGCTCAAGCATCTCAACAAACACATGCAGCGCCAGTACCGGTTCAGAATTCAGAGTGTAGCCTGTTATAAGTGCTGTCCACGTGACGACATTCTTCTCGGGCATTTCATCGAACAGGCTGCGCGCATCCTGGCTCGCCCCGCATCGCATGTACACATTCACCAGGGATGTTGCCACGAACATATCCGCATTAGTTCCACTCTTCACCATGTGCGCGTGGAGCGCCTTGGCGGTGCTGAGGCTGCCAGTTTTGATGCAGTGGTGCAACAGAGGCACGTACATCGCTGACTGCACCGTCTGGGCGTCTTTCAGCATGCTCATTGCTTCCTCGGCATCTAGAGGCCGAGGGGGACTCTCCGATCTGCCATTGTCCAGCCCCTGGGTGCTCCTCTGGTAAGAGCTGCCCTGGGAATATGCAATTGTGAAAAGAAAATGGTAAGATAATCATCGTTCAGTTACATTCCCTGATAGCAGAGCTACAAATTTTTTTTTTTTGGGGTAGAAAGACCCCTGGGGTTGAATCTTTTGGAACTGAAAAGCAATAAAATATCGAATCTTCATAAGAAATGACGACATGAGCATGTGCGGAGCTAACAAGAATGCAACTAAGAAACTATGAATCAAGAGCCCTGCTGAAGCAGACAGCCATTTTTCATAGTGGAGAGAAAACAGAGACGAGTTAGTCACCTTGTCTAAGCCGACAAAGCTCGGCTGTGGCTTGCGGGAGGGCACAGCGACGACGGCCGGGATTGCAGTGGCGGCGCCGGAGACGGCGACGAAGGGGATGGATGTCATTGGCGGGCCGGGGGTGGGTCAGAAAGGTGTAAGGGGGAACGGGAGAGGGCCACCACCATCACTCCGAGAGCGGATAAGTTTTCAGCCGACCTTCTTCCTCTCGAGCTCCGTCCGCCTCCGATTTCTCGGTCGTCTCTGCTGCGCCAAATCTAAGCGCGTGATGGGCCGGATATAGCCCAAGCCCACTATGGCCGGGTGAGTGGGCCGACCTAAACCGACAGAATCACCCGTCTTCTAGAAAGCGGTCACCGCCGCCCGGGTGCGTGTCAAAACCCCAACGCCGGCGTCTCTCTCTTGGCCCTGATCCGACCAGCCGCGGGGGTAGGAGATGGCGCAGCCGAGCAAGGAGCCGTGCAAGAAGGAGGCGTGCGACATCCAGGCCTGCCTCTCCAAGAATCTCTTCGATTCCAAGAAGTACGACTTCGTTTCCTTTTCTTGTTTCTTGCAATTGCTTCTAGGAATTCGCGGATAGTTCTGAACTGTAGCTGGGGGTGGGGGATTCGGAGAATTCGAGGCCAATGCTTGAACATGACCCAGGATTGGGGAGACCTAGGCTAGCGTTTCAGGTAGACCTAGCTTTTGGGGGATTTAGGGGCCATCGTGACCTCATGATATGGTGGGACTCCGCTCTGTGGCGTCGTTGTTAGCAGGAGCTATGCTCGGCTGCAGTGTCGAAGCTGAGGTCTCATGGATGACCATGGCAGCAAGGTGTTGCTTCCTTCCCACGAATGTTGGGTGTTGCTGTGGCATGTCTTAGCTGTGTTATATGTTTTTTTTACTTGTGGCATATGTTTTAGTTGGGATGTGGACTTCATGGAAGCTGTATTTATGTTCCTTGTTTTGTGTGGTTGTTCTGATTGCATCACTTGTTAATTGACCATAACCAAAAATTGGGATGATAAGAGTCCATGTAGTACTGCTTCTGAATAGCCAGCATCTGCATCCTGTACCTTCAGAAAAATGTGGGTATTGATGAGGTGCCCGGATGGCCTAGCCCTTTACTTCTAGTCAATGAGCTATTCAACCATGAATTGCAGTCTTTTCTCCTGGCTAGCATTGATGTATTATCAGGGAACCTTTAGTCTGGGCTGCATAACTAAATTGTGGTATATTATGCCATTGTGGTGAACTCTGTTGCTCTTCTATGGTATATGCATAAGTGTGTAACATTCATTTTTTTCCTCCAATGTACATTTGTACTGCCCATGAGGTTTCTTTCATTAATGTCTTCACCGTATTACCTAGATCATGCATCAAAATCTGAGAATGTTTTTTTGTTTGCCAGATTTCCAAAGTAATGCATTCGTATCACATTGCCTCTCTTAAGTATCGACTTTCGAGCATTACACAAATACAACGTTTAACATATCAATCTGTTGCTAGGACAATTATGTGGCACTGAATTTGTTTTTATTGGTTATATCGGTTAGTCTTGCATGATTAAAACATGCTAGCATGGCTTGCCAACAGTTTGTTACGGAAGCAATGCAAAAAGTAGCTTGTTTGCAACAAAGGTATTGGTTCTGACAACTCCCATTTGGGGCATACTCTCAATTTGCCAGGAAAAAAAGATGTTTGTGCTTTGTTTGTTGCCACATACCAACTTTTAGCATTTTGGGGAACTTTGCTTACGGATTGGGAAAGTTAATCATGTCAAGTAGTATTGTTAAACTAAAGGAGTAAATCATTATGTATATTAAGGCTCTTCGGCTTCATTACTGAATAATAGTGATATTCATGCTTGCTATTTTTTCTTCAGGTGTTTGAAAGTTATTCAGTCACTTCAGTCTTGTTGTGACCAGTGCGAGTACAAATCAACACATTGTGGTTCTTTGACTGGGTTACTGAAGAACATAACAAAGTGATGTAACATGACCGCCATGTTTTTCTGTAGCCATTTAATCAAGGTAAGATTATTTCTACAAGTTACATACCAAAGTTTTTGTACAGTTACCAAACTTCATTGATGTTCTGTAGTTCCCTGTTCCATTTAAGGTCGATTGTTGTAATTAAGGCTTTCTATCTGAATAAATTATCCTTATTCCCCTTGCACCAAAAATCCAGGTGTTAAGAAAGCTTGTTAGTAGTTGCATAATAGATGGTACTGCACTTTGATTGTATATTTTGGTTATTTAGCTTTCTTTTCTACAGTGTACATTTCTGTTTTCTGTCACTGTGTACTAGCCTACTAGGTATATTGTAAATATATTAGATCGACTATAATAAACTAAGAATAATATTTTTTCATCTGTCCATATCCAAATGTAAAATGCATTAGTTGTCGTCTTTGGCATCCAAAATTCCAAATACAGGCCAGTACTGTATGTGTTCTTGAGAAACCTCTTTGGCATCCAAATACAGGCCAGTACTGTATGTGTTCTTGAGAAACCAAAGATTATTGATGCATGTATGGATGAACTATAAACATGCACCAGAAAAGAAATATAACCATGACGGAAAATGTGGCACTGTCGGCATAAATTAAATTGTTGCATGAATACAGTACATGATCATAAGTACTTGGTCAGATTCACAAGTAGAATAAGACTCTTACCAGGTCTATTCTGATACTGTAGATAAGCATTACACCTACTTGCACTGGGCTAACTGTTATGTACAACATTTTGTGCTGATTGTGCTGCTGCCATAGAGTTCTGTTTCAGTTAAACGCTGAATAAGTTTTTTTTTTTGACAGATGATCTTTGCATTTACAGGTCATTGTAGGTTACTAGGTTTGCTCAGTTTCTCTTATTCATCATGGTACAGTACAATCTGGATGCTTCAATTTACTTTGCTTAGTGGATCATGTTGACCACAGCATACCATATTGAGTTTTTGATTTTGGTGCTATTATGAGAAGAAGTCACATGGGACTGGTTGATTGGCTGAATTATTATGTTATTCCTACTTGCAGCATCACTGAGGGAGAAAAAAATACTGCAACCATTCTCAACCTGCAGAATGATGCTCTGGTTGCTGAGTTGTTCGGTACTGAGATTTGTCAACAGATAGACATTTCTATAAGATGGATACTGATACACCATATGCCTGTAATACCCTTCATAGTTATTATGCTCATGTTCACATGTAATCCCATGTTTCCTTTCAGAAAAATAATTAGCCACTGGTGTTCATGTACATTTGTCTACATGTGTGATACAGGGAAAATGTTCAGAGTGTAATTGTAATTTTCACACTGCATGTTCTAGGTAACAAGGAATAACAAGCTTGCTAAAAAAATATGTACCTCTTCCTAATATATTACGCAGTTAGGAACTTAGGATGTAGATATGCTTTTAAACAGAAAATAACGTGTCAGATCATATAATGTCATTGTTCCATTGCTTAGCATTTGTGGCTAGTCTCCGCTTATTGGTTAGTATATTCTCGTTAAGGAATTCAGAACTTTGCCATGACTATCTACTACCAATATTCAACAACCTTAGTGGGTCTTATCTTCTGTGATGCGATACCTACCAAGCAAGTGTAGATCGGTACGCTATGCAATGACACCTCAAGCTGACATGTACATTACATTCTGTACAACTATTTTTTGCTGTCCAACTGGGAGCTGGACCGACCAGTTCGTTGGTGTGTCATCTCCATGGGCATGTCTTAATTCTCTGCTTATCTTCCATAGATGCCATAATTCGATTAGCATTAATATCTGCAGAAGAGGGGTCGGTTTATATGCGGCCAAACCTTTGTAATGATAATAAGATCACAATATTGTATTTCCATTATTCTTCAAAAAATAAATATCATATTTCCGTTAAAGCTGGATTTTGTTCTTTACAATGAACTTGTACATCTATTAAACTACTAGCAGGCTGAAGGTGCTGCACTTTGAATTTGTTGAAGGAAATTCCCTGACATAATATACTCATTAGTTCTGTGAGTTCTTTCTTAGTTTAGTCACCATGTCAAGTCAGAGAGGTCACTTGATTCTGTCACGATGATTCCACTGAGGCACTAAGCTGTTAGTGGGTAATCATGACCGTCATTTGAGCTTGAGGACCGATATCCGCATGATGGTTGCTGCACTAAAGAGGAGACAATAAACTATATGGGCAACCTTTCGAAGGAACTTTCTAATTGTTCTGAATCTTGAAATGATTATGAATTTAGCCTAAGTATTTAATCTGAAAAGAACTAGCGAAAGTACAGAACCATCATAATTTCAGTATGCTCTGAACTTCTGTTGTGGTTGCTCAAGCAGATCCCAAGTACAATTATCCATAATAACCAGAATTGAGCTGAATGGAGCAGAACAAGTTTCTGAAGAGCCACATAGAAAGGAAAAAAGAAAATCAAGTGAGAGAAACAAGAAGATCCATTCATCACACAAAAAAACATAGTGAGAGAAAGATGTATTGATCGACCGATATATACACCTGATATCGATTTATCAAGCATGCACCCTATATAATTCTTGCATCCAAGATGTTGATCAGATCCTTGAGGTGGTGGCGCTGGACTTGCGGCGCCCCAAGAAAAGCTTCTTGAGCAGCTTGAGCATCATCAGCAGGCTCAGCCTCCTGCGCCGGACCACGCTGCATCCGGAGGCAGCCACCACATGCCGGGATAGTGTGCCGTCGCCGGCGAGCCACGCCTCACTCGCCCACTCCTTGCTCAGCGGGCATGGCGGCGCCGCGCGGGAGAGCTCCTCGTTGAAGTCCTCCCACAGCATGTCCATCTTGTGCTCCTCCACGACGGTGAACCTCTCCGAGCGTGCTCCCAGGTATTCGCCGTTGCTGGCTTTTCCGGCGTGCTCGACGGCCGAGAAGCACCTACGGTGGTGGTCGTGCGCCGTTACCGCATCCCCAGCGATCGGGACGACGAACCACGGCGGTGTGGAGGCGAAGTGAGGGAAAGGGAGCTTCTTGGAGGCGCACTGCTCTGGTGGGATGCTAGGGAATGTGAAGTCTTCCACCATGGCGTATTTGTTTGTGTATGATGAAGTCTCTCTGTGTCTAAGTTTGTATGATGTATATGTGGAATTGCTAATGGAGGTTGCAACTTCTTATCTACCTCTTCCAATGCCTAGAGAGAGAAACACGGGAGAGAGAGAGAGTATGGTCTATGGTGGTTTCTTTATCTCTGAAGCTCAAGTGATGGTTGGCGAATGGGACTATGGGAGTACTATAGTTTGGTGGTTGGCTTGATTCGAATTGGCTTGATTAGCTTGGCCTATCAGGAAACGCCAATCAGTCAGGAAGCACTAAGACAAAAGGACCTACCAATTAATTGTTAATGTTTAGTTGCAACATTCCAAGGTCATGACATACAGCTAGAGTTCAAGAGCTCAAGATCACATTGAAAATTATTGGGCCCTGGAGAATGTCCAGTTCAGACATGAACAGCGCCTAAACATAATAATCTTAGCCGAACCAATCAGGCATGTGTAGGTGTGCTTCTCTTTTGCTGTTAAAGTAAATCAAGTGGAGTGTTGGTTAGGGTAAGACTACCCACAATGGAAGTATGATAGGTAGTATCATGCATTTCATGCATGCAAAATGCTGATGTGGCAGTGCAATTAAGGATGAAAGAGAGGGTACTAGTATCATAGGTAGATACAGTATCACATACTACTAGAAAAATTAATGTCAAGTAAATCTTGTACATATATTTGCATTGAGATTCTACAAAACAATTAATATATGGAGACTATGATACTAGTACATGATACCATGCATTGTGGAGATAGTAACATATAGTAGTATCATACGCATGATACTTTCATATGATACTATGCATTGTGACTAGTCTAATGGGTGATTATATGGGAAACAGAGCCACGCAAGCTGGAGTCCATAGAGCATAAACTGGAGTACTGATATCGGGAATAGTGATGTTTTTTTGAATGGTATTGGAGGGAGCGAGCATAGAAGTATTTAGAAGGGGACATACAGGACAGTGTTTCGCGGCTCGTGCTATGTGGCTTTCTGCTAAAGGTCTCGTCTATTTGGATTTGACAACGACGATGCTCATCGTCGATTTTGTGCAGACAATATGCGACCGCCTGCCGTGCTCACTTTTCGTGCCATTAGAGCATCGGTCCTCTAAATAGGCGTCGGCAGGGTATCAGCATTGCCGTATAAAGGGCGTCGGCAAAGCATGCTCTATTCAGAGATATTGTTTCCACTCCGGCGCCTCCATACGGCAGCCCCAATAGAAATTTAAATTTGAAATGGCATTTAAAAACCGAAAATCATACAAATTAGTTTTATACAAAAGTGATTCGAATTTAAACTAAAAACTTAAAAAAACTAACGGTGGCGTGTGTCGAAGGCGCTGAAGTCGAGTTTGTTGGCGTCGTTGCCGTCGTCGTCGCTGGACGAGCTGAAGGACCATTCGTCGTCCTCCTCCTCCTCCTTTGGCGCTGGCGGCTCGGAAGGTCCGACTAGGTCAACGAAGTTGGCGCCGTATTCCCTGGCGGACCACACCGCCGCCTGCCGCGGTCAATCATCATTTGTCGGTAGTCCTCCTCGACGGAGCGGCCGACGATGAAGTTTTGCCCGGGGAATTCCTCCGGGTCATCGCCGCCACGGAGGGCCGCTTGCGCCTCCGCCTCCATCTCCCACCATTGCCTCTTCGCCGGCGGAAGTGGTGTGGGGTGTCCTCCTCCTTGATGCGGCGGCGTTGGGCCAACCCCGTCGTTCGACGGGCCGGAGCCAAAGACGCGCGCCTCGCCCCGTCGTCGATGACGACCCCACCCGAAGGAGGCGCGTGTGCGGCCGAGCGCGCGCGGTCGCCGACGATAGACGACCCGGTGCGCGAGCTCCCAGACGCCGTCGTCCATGCCGGCAGCCTCTGTAGTGGCGGCGCCACCGGCGCCATGCACCCCGCCTGCGAGTAGTACATCGGGATGCGTGGTGGGTCACCGTGGACGCACTGGCGGTAGCCGTACTGCCGCAACGTGGCGTCGACGCTGCGGCCGATACACCAGGCACGACGGCCAAATCGTCGCGGCCACGCTGGCTTGTTGAGCGCGTTCGACGGCAGGCTCCTCTGCGCCGACGTCATATGCGTCCGCCGCTCGGTGATGAGGGCGCACAGCTCCGGTCCTGCCGGTAGCGGCGGTGGCACAACGAAGCTGGCGTTGGAGATGTGCCACCCGTGTGGCAGCTTTGTACTGTACTGGCACGGGGATGCGCTGCCAGTACAGTACATCCGCCTCGTCGTACATTAGTTGCAGCGAGCGGAGCACGCCGCCGCCGCTGTAGCCGGCCTCATCGTTGTGTGCCATCGCGTCGGTGGGGTGCTTCGGGGAGGTGGGTATTTGGTGCGGCGTCTGCGACAATGGCGGTGGTGGCGGCTATGGCTAGAAGACGGGAAAGAAGAGAGGTGCGTGCCGGTGGGGTTTTAAGGGAGGCGGCTGACGCGCATTGAAGGCGCTTGGAGGAGGTGGGGGACGCCGTGTGGCCAGTCGCCGTCCTCATCGCCGCTTCGTTTTTTGCGCGGGAGGCCATTAACGCCGACGACCAACCTTCCCGCGTCGTTTCCAACGCGAACCGTCGTGTGCTCTCGCTGCCAAGGCGGCTCCAACCGCGAAAACCGACGTGCCGCAAGGCGCCGGCACGCCCGATTCGCGCCCTTCGCGAAAGAGCCGGCCCGGGGTTGTCAGTGATTCTATTGGGCTCGAAAAAGTGTCGACGCTTTTTGGGACGCGTCGGTGCGAGCCCTTTTTTTATGCCGGCCTCCAAAATGCTATTTGGGGCCGTCGGTGGAGATGCTCTTAGAGCATCTCCAGTCGCGTCCCCCAAAGCAATTTGGGCGCGCCGGACCAAAAAACGGTTCCAGCCGTGTCCCCTGATACGTCTCAAACGTATCTATAATTTCTTATGTTCCATGCTAGTTTTATGACAATACCTACATGTTTTGTTCACACTTTATATCGTTTTGATGCATTTTCCGGAACTAACCTATTGATGAGATGCCGAAGTGCCAGTTCCTGTTTCTGCTGTTTTTGGTTTCAGAAATCCTACAAAGAAAATATTCTCGGAATCAGACGAAATCAATGTCCAACATCTTATTTTTCCGGAACCTTCCAGAATGTCAAAGGGGGACCAGAGGGGAGCCCTGGGGCCCTACACGTGTGGGCGGCGCGCCCCCCTAGTGTGAGGAGGCCCCGTGGCCCTCCGACTCCGCCTCTTCGCCTATTTAAAGCTCCCTGACCTAAAACATCGACACGGATTGACGAAACACCAGAAAACCTTCCGAGCCGCCGCCATCGCGAAACTCCAATTCGGGGACAGAAGTCTCTGTTCGGCACCTGCCGGGACGGGGAATTGCCGGAAGCCATCTCCACCGCCATCTTCACCGCCGCTGTCTCCATGATGAGGAGGGAGTAGTTCTCCCCTGGGGCTGAGGGCTCTATCGTAGCTATGTGGTTCATCTCTCTCTTTGTGATCTAGTTGTGTTACTCGGTGATGTTATTAAAGTAGTCTATTCCTCCTCCATGATGTAATGTTGACAGTGTGTGCATCATGAAGTACTTGGTGTAGGTTATGATTGTGATCTCTTGTAGATTATGAAGTTAACTATTACTATGATAGTATTGATGTGATCTATTCCCCCTTTCATAGCTTGATGGTGACAGTGTGCATGCTATGTTAGTACTCGGTATAATTGCGTTGGTCTATCATGCACTCTAAGGTTATTTAAATATGAACATCGAATGTTGTGGAGCTTGTTAACTCCGGCATTGAGGTGCTCTTGTAGCCCTACACAATTAACGGGTGTTTGTCATCCAACAAGAGAGTGTAGAGTGGTTTTATTATGTGATCAATGTTGAGAGTGTCCACTAGTGAAAGTATGATCCCTAGGCCTTGTTTCCAAACATCGAATCTCCGTTTATTTACTGTTCTGTTGCATGTTTAGTCGCTGCCATATTTTATTCAGATTACTATTACCACTCATATACATCCATACTACTTGTATTTCACTATCTCTTCGCCGAACTAGTGCACCTATACATCTACAAGTGTATTAGGTGTGTTGGGGACACAAGAGACTTCTTGTATCGTGATTGCGGGGTTGCTTGAGAGGGATATCTTTGACCTCTTCCTCCCGAGTTCGATAAACCTTGGGTGATCCACTTAAGGGAAAACTGCTGCTGTTCTACAAACCTCGCTCTTGGAGGCCCAACACTGTCTACAAGAAAAGAAGCGTGAGTAGACATCAAGCTATTTGGCGTTCGGGAGGTAAGGTAAAAGGTATTCACATCCTCCGACTACTAAGCTATTTCCTAGCATTGCCGGTGTGTGCATGCTCGAAGCTATTTCCTTTAGATCTGCAATTGCATCTTTTTGTTTCTTGTTTTTATTTTCACTAGTTAGGCATAATGGAAAACAACAAAAAAATTGGTGAGCTTTTTAATCTTTTTGAGTTAGAATTGTTTGATGCGAAAATTAAAAAACCTATGGAACCTTATTTGCATGCTAGTAGCAATGTTATTAGTATGAATGCAATTACTGCTAATGCTATGGAGAAGTCTAAGCTTGGGGAAGCTAGTTTTTGTGATCTTTTTAGCTTCCCATCTTTAGGGGAGAAAATTTGCTCTGATAATGCTTTATCTCCCATATGCGATAACTCTAATAATGCTTGTGACATTTTAAATCCACCTACTGAAAGTATTCCTTTCAAGATACCCATGAAAATTATTGAACATGTTGTGGATAACCGCTATGAAGGGGATGGAACTGTCCATCCTGGAGATCATTTACTCTCTTTACATGAATTATGCGGGTTATTCAAGTGTCCAGGTATCTCTATGGATGAAGTGAAGAAGAAATTATTCTCTATGTCGTTGGTAAAGCGGCGCATTGGTATAAACTGCTGAAGGATGAGCATTCTCTTGATTGGAAGGATATTGTGCCTCTATTTTATTCTAAATTCTATCCTCCAAGTGTAATTCACAAAGACCGAAACCGAATATATAATTTATGGCCTCATGATGGAGAGAGTATTGCCCAAGCATGGGAGAGATTGAAGTCTTTAATGCTCAAATGCCCCAATCATGAGCTTCCTGGTAATATCATCATTGATAATTTCTATGCAAGACTTTCTTTTCAAGATAAAACCTTCTGGATACTGCTTGTTCTGGATCATTCACGCGCAATAAAGAAGAGTTTAAATGGGACCTTCTTAATCGGATTCAGGAGAACGCTGAAGATTGGGAGAATGACAAAGGTAAAGAATCAGGTATAAACTATGATTATGAATGCATTGAAACTTTTATGGATACTGATAAAATTCGAAATATGAGTGCTATTTATGGTCTTGACTCTGAAGTTGTTGCAAATCTTTATAAAGCTTTTGCCTCTCATTTTGAATTGCCTAGGAAGAATTTTGATAAGTATCATGAACCTTTTAAAGACACTTGCATGGAAAATGAAATTATTGTTAATGATTGCAATAAACATGCTCAAACTTCTGAGAATGCTATTTCCTATAAGCATGTTAATTTTTGTGGAATGCATAGACCTTGTGGAATTAATCAAATCGAAGATGAATATTGTATCCATCATATTAATGAAAAAACTAGAAAGTGGTCTAGGGCTCTATATGATCTTGGTGAAAAAGTGTGTGCCCTCTATCCTTTTATTTGTGAACTTTGCCATAGAGTTGGTCATTTTAATTTTCAATGCTCCTCCAATGATAATTCGAACCCCATGAGTGCTGCAAATTTGTATTGTGATGATGAAATTACTCCTAATCAGTATGATGAACTTACCTTATTTTTGAAGTGTGAAGAGTTATCAAGAAAAATTTCTTTGTTAGATATTAACGATCTTGATATTGATGATGTCCTGCATGGGTGTCTTTCTTATTGCATTAATAATTGCCATACAAATACTTACATACAGAATATTTTAGAAGATGACACTTTGCCAAAATATGATAGGACCGCTGTGTGTTTTAAACTTATTAATGAAAAGGAGGAATCCTCCCAAGTTTCTTCTATTGTTTCTGGAAATAAATCAGGTTCTGTGGAGAAGCCTCTTGCCAAAAGAAGAAGAAGAAGAAGAAGAAGAAGAAGAAGAAGAAGAAGAAGAAGAAGAAGAAGAAGAAGAAGAAGAAGAAGAAGAAGAAGAAGAAGAAGAAGAAGAAGAAGAAGAAGAAGAAGAAGAAGAAGAAGGCGTATGAGATAACGATAGGTAACCGTAAGTATGTTGCTCCTGATGATTATTATGATAATGAATCTGAGTACAATGATCTTCCTATGCCCTTTACCTACATTAGTGATCATGATTTGAAAGAGCACACTACTTTTGATATTGAAAATCTCTGGGAAACTAATTCTGAAAATGATGATGTTAATAATTGCCATAGTATCAGTACTATCCATGCTTCCTCCCATAATGATATAGAAAGCTCTAAGCTTGGGGATGATGTGTTTGAAAATCCTTTTGCTACTGATCATTATATGTTTGATACATCTCCTTCTAGTAACAATGATGGTATGGTCACAGATGAACATACTGTGAAAGATAACTATTCTATTTCTTATGATGACACTATGCCTCCAATCTTTGATGATTATTATAAAGAATGCTATGATATAGGTTATAACTATCCTTATGAAACTTGTCATAGTTATGATTGGATTGCCAAAAACAATTCCCTTAGTATGCAACTTGTTTACCATGTTCAAATTCTTGATAATGATCCTGCTCCAATTACTATTAATGAGAAGAATTCTTCTTATGCCAAAATTAATGATACTTTTATGCATATGAACCATGATAAGAATGTTATAAGTGATGGTTATATTGTGGATTTCATCAATGATGCTACTGAAAGTTATTATGAGAGAGGGAAACATGGTTATATGAATCTTAATAATATTAAGTTTCCCCTTTTTATGTTGAGAATCTTGAAGTTACACTTGTTTTGTCTTTCTATGCTATTCACATTGTTCTTCATTGACTTGTTTATTTACAAGATTCCTTTTCATAGGAAGTGGGTTAGGCTTAAATTTGTTTCATACTTGCTTTTTGATGCTCTCTTTTTGCTTCAACTCTCATCCTTATGTGAGCATCATTAAAATTACTGAGCCCATCTTAATGGCTATAAAGAAAGCACTTCTTGGGAGATAACCCATGTATTTATTTTGCTACTGTTTTGTTGTGTCTTGGAAGTTGTTACTACTGTAGCAACCTCTCCTTATCTTTATTTTATTGCATTGTTGTGCCAAGTAAAGTCTCTAATGGAAAGTTGATGCTAGATTTGAATTTCTGCGCAGAAACAGATTTCTATCTGACACGAATTTGGGCAGGGCTCTCTGTAGGAAACTCAGAAAAATCTGCCAATTTACGTGCGCGTTCCACAGATATGTACGCAACTTTCATTAGTTTTCAGTTTTCTGATTTGAGCAACGGAAGTACCTCTTAAAAATTCGTGTTTACTGGCTGTTCTGTTTTAACAGATTCTGTCTCTGTTTTTTGCATTGTCTCTTGTGGACTTTAAGTGAGTCTTTCTAGACGTGGACAGCTGTAGCTAATGTTTTATTGAGTTCTTGTAATGTGTCACTACAGGATTAAAGTGGATTAAAGTTTTTTGAGTACTAACCCCTCTAATGAAGTTTATGAGAAGTTTGGTGTGAAGGAAGTTTTCAAGGGTCAAGAGAGGAGGATGATATATGATCAAGAAGAGTCAAAAGCCTAAGCTTGGGGATGCCCCGTGGTTCATCCCTGCATATTTCAAGAAGACTCAAGCGTCTAAGCTTGGGGATGTCCAAGGCATCCCCTTCTTCATCAACTTATCAGGTTTCTTCTATTGAAACTATATTTTTATTCGGTCACATCTTATGTACTTTACTTGGAGCGTCTGTTTGTTTTTGTTTTGTTTGAATAAATTCATGCTTGTGTGGGAGAGAGACACGCTCGCTGTTGCATATGAACACATGTGTTCTTAGCTTTACTTTTAATGTTCATGGCGAAGGTTGAAAACTGCTTCGTTCATTGTTATATGGTTGGAAACAAGAAATGCTTCATGTGGTAAATGGTATAATGTCTTGAATAATTTGATACTTGGAAATTGTTGTGCTCATATAGATCATGTTTAAGCTCTTGCATCATATACTTTGCACCTATTAATGAAGAACTACATAGAGCTTGTTAAAATTTGGTTTGCATGATTGGTCTCTCTAAGTCTAGATATTTTCTGGTTAAGGTGTTTGAACAACAAGGATACGATGTAAAGTCTTATAATGCTTACAATATATTCATATGTGAGTCTTGCTGCACCGTTTTATACTTGAGTTTGCTTCAAACAACCTTGCTAGCCTAGTGTATTGAGAGGGATTCTTCTCGTGCATCCAAATCCTTGAGCCAAAAACTATGCCAATTGTGTCCACCATACCTACCTACCACATGGTATTTCTCCGCCATTCCAAAGTAAATTGCTTGAGTGCTATCTTTAAACAATTCAAAAGTTATTACCTCTTATTTGTGTCAATGTTTTATAGCTCATGAGGAAGTATGTGGAGTTTATCTTTCAATCTTGTTGGACAACTTTCACCAATGGACTAGTGGCTTCATACGCTTATCCAATAATTTTGCAAAAAGAGATGGCAATGGGGTTCCCAGCCCCGAATTAATTAACTTTCATAAATTTACAAATAGACACTCCTCCATGGTATGTGATTGTTGGTCGGCACCCGAGGATTCGGTTAGCCATGGCTTGAGAAAGCAAAGGTGGGGAGGAGTGTCATCTAAATAAAACTAAAATAAAAAGGCACTCCTTCATGCTATGAGATTGTTGGCAGGCACCCGATGATTCGGTTAGCCATGGTTTGTGAAAGCAAGGTTGGAAGGAGTGCCATCCAAAAATAAAATTTCATGGGAGCCGCTCTTTGAAAGTCTGTCTGGCAAGGGGTTAGAGTGCCCACTACCATTCGTTGACAACAACAAACACCGCTCAAAACTTTACTTTTTATGCTCTCTTTATGTTTTCAAAATAGAAGCTCTAGCACAAATATAGCAATCAATGCTTCTCTGCGAAGGGCCATTCTTTTACTTTATTGTTGAGTCAGTTTACCTACTTCTTTCTATCTTAGAAACAAACACTTGTGTAAACTGTGTGCATTGATTCTTGCATGTTTACCTATTGCACTTGTTATATTACTTTGTGTTGACAATTATCCATGAGATATACATGTTGAAGTTGAAAGCAACCGCTGAAACTTATATCTTCCTTTGTGTTGTTTCAAAGCTTTTTACTAAGAATTTATTGCTTTATGAGTTAACTCTTATGCAAGTCTTATTGATGCTTGTCTTGAAAGTACTATTCATAAAAAGTCTTTGCTATATGATTCAGTTGTTTACTCATTGTCTTCATCATTGCTTCGAATCGCTGCATTCATCTCATATGTTTTACAATAATGTTGATCAAGATTATGTTGGTAGCATGTCACTTCAGAAATTATCCTTGTTATCGATTACCTACTCGAGGGCGAGTAGGAACTAAGCTTAGGGATGCTTGATACGTCTCAAACGTATCTATAATTTCTTATATTCCATGCTAATTTTATGACAATACCTACATGTTTTGTTCACACTTTATATCGTTTTGATGCATTTTCGGAACTAACCTATTGACGAGATGCCGAAGTGCAGTTCTTTTCGATGTTTTTGGTTTAAATCCTACAAACAAAAATATTCTCGGAATCGCAGAAATCAATGCCCAACATCTTATTTTCCCGGAACCTTCCAGAATGTCAAAGGGGGACCAGAGGGGAGCCCGGGGCCCCACGTGTGTGGCGGCGCAAGGGGCGCGCCCCCTAGTGTGAGGAGGCCCGTGGCCTCTCGACTCCGCCTCTTCGCCTATTTAAAGCTCCCTGACCTAAAACATCGACACAGATTGACGAAACACCAGAAAACCTTCCAGCCGCCGCCATCGCGAAACTCCAATTCGGGGGACAGAAGTCTCTGTTCCGGCACCCTGCGGGACGGGAATTGCCCCGGAAGCCATCTCCACCGCCATCTTCACCGCCATCGCTGACTCCATGATGAGGAGGGAGTAATTCTCCCTGGGGCTGAGGGCTCTACCGTAGCTATGTGGTTCATCTCTCTCTTTGTGATCTAGTTGTGTTACTCTGGTGATGTTATTAAAGTAGTCTATTCCTCCTCTATGATGTAATGTTGACAGTGTGTGCATCATGAAGTACTTGGTGTAGGTTATGATTGTGATCTCTTGTAGATTATGAAGTTAACTATTACTATGATAGTATTGATGTGATCTATTCCCCCTTTCATAGCTGATGGTGACAGTGTGCATGCTATGTTAGTACTCGGTATAATTGCGTTGGTCTATCATGCACTCTAAGGTTATTTAAATATGAACATCGAATGTTGTGGAGCTTGTTAACTCCGGCATTGAGGTGCTCTTGTAGCCCTACACAATTAATGGTGTTTGTCATCCAACAAGAGAGTGTAGAGTGGTTTTATTATGTGATCAATGTTGAGAGTGTCCACTAGTGAAAGTATGATCCCTAGGCCTTGTTTCCAAACATCGAATCTCCGTTTATTTATTGTTCTGTTGCATGTTTAGTCGCTGCCATATTTTATTCAGATTACCATTACCACTCATATACATCCATACTACTTGTATTTCACTATCTCTTCGCCGAACTAGTGCACCTATACATCGACAAGTGTATTAGGTGTGTTGGGGACACAAGAGACTTCTTGTATCGTGATTGCAGGGTTGCTTGAGAGGGATATCTTTGACCTCTTCCTCCCTGAGTTCGATAAACCTTGGGTGATCCACTTAAGGGAAAACTTGCTGCTGTTCTACAAACCTCTGCTCTTGGAGGCCCAACACTGTCTACAAGAAAAGAAGCGTGAGTAGACATCACCCCCAAAGCCGAATTTTGTCCGGCGCGGCCCGATACGGTGTCCGGCGCCCCGAGCCCGTCCCCGTCCCACAGGGGACGCACCGGGCACGCCGGACACAACGAAAAGCGAGGCGGGGAGTGGCGGGGCTGACCCGTCAACGACTCATTCAAGTTTGGACCTAACCGTCGCCTACTGATACGTCTCCAACATATCGATAATTTCTTATGTTCCATGCTACATTATTGATGATATCTACATGTTTTATACACATTATATGTCGTATTTACGCATTTTCCGGCACTAACCTATTAACAAGATGCCGAAGAGCCAGTTGCTGTTTCTGCTGTTTTTGGTTTCAGAAATCCTAGTAAGGAAATATTCTCGGAATTGGACGGACGCCCAGGGTCCTATTTTTGCACGAAGCTTCTAGAAGACCGAAGGGGAAAGGAAGTGGGGCCACGAGGCGCCGCCACACTAGGGCGGCGCGGCCCGCCCTGGCCGCGCGCCCTGGTGTGTGGGGCCCTCGTGTGGCCCCCGCGTTGCCCTTCCGCCTACTTAAAGTCTTCGTCGCGAAACCCTGTCGAGAGCCACGATACGGAAAACCTTCCAGAGACGCCGCCGCCGAATCCCATCTCGGGGGATTCGGGAGATCGCCTCCACCCTGCCGGAGAGGGGAATCATCTCCGGAGGACTCTTCATCGCCATGATCGCCTCCGGAGTGATGAGTGAGTAGTTCACCCCTGGACTATGGGTTCATAGCAGTAGCTAGATGGTCGTCTTCTCCTTATGTGCTTCATTGTTGGATCTTGTGAGCTGCCTAACATGATCAAGATCATCTATCTGTAATACTATATGTTGTGTTTGTCGGGATCCGATGGATAGAGAATACTATGTTATGGTGATTATCAATCTATTACCTATGTGTTGTTTATGATCTTGCATGCTCTCCGTTATTAGTAGAGGCTCTGGCCAAGTTTTTGCTCTTAACTCCAAGAGGGAGTATTTATGCTCGATAGTGGGTTCATGCCTCCATTAAATGGGATAGTGACAGAAAGTTCTAAGGTTGTGGATGTGCTGTTGCCACTAGGGATAAAACATTGATGCTATGTCTAAGGATGTAGTTGTTGATTACATTACGCACCATACTTAATGCAATTGTGTTGCTTGCAACTTAATACTGGAAGGGGTTCGGATGATAACCTGAAGGTGGACTTTTTAGGCATAGATGCATGTTGGATGGCGGTCTATGTACTTTGTCGTAATGCCCTGATTAAATCTCACTATATTTATCATATCATGTATATGCATTGTTATGCCCTTTTCTATTTGTCAATTGCCCACTGTAATTTGTTCACCCAACATGCTTTTATCTTATGGGAGAGACACCTCTAGTGAACTGTGGACCCCGGTCCTATTCTTTACATCGCATACAATCTACTGCAATACTTTCTTTACTGTTTTCTTCGCAAACAATCATCTTCCACACAATACGGTTAATCCTTTGTTATAGCAAGCCGGTGAGATTGACAACCTCACTGTTTCGTTGGGGCAAAGTACTTTGGTTGTGTTGTGCAGGTTCCACGTTGGCGCCGGAATCCCTGGTGTTGCGCCGTATCACATTTCGCCACCATCAACCTTCAACGTGCTTCTTGGCTCCTCCTGGTTCGATTAAACCTTGGTTTCTTTCTGAGGGAAAACTTGCTGCTGTGCGCATCATACACTACAAGAAAAGTTGCCATGGCCGACGAAGTTGAAGTCGCGCCGTGGTTGCTGGTGTACCATGGCCGACGATTTTGGTCCCTCCGTGGTGCATGTCAAAACTTTTTTTTCTTGTTTTTGAGGCCACCTAGCCCGACGAAACCGGCCAAAACGTGGCGTATGGTGGCCCGGGACGTGGTGCATCTCGAAATCTCGGGTTCGCCGGCCGAGTCAACGCAAATCCGCACCGCCGAGGGATGTAGGGCCCAGATGGCAGCCTCTCTGGCATTGTTTTTTTCTAGATCGCGCCATCTCGTTCAACGTTCTCCGATCGAGCCGTTTACGATGCAGGATCATGGGTCCCGCATGTCATCCTCTATGAACCAAAATTCTTTCTATTCTTGGATTTTTTTGATTTCTGGCTACTTCCTTTTTCTTTTGATCCCTTGCCGCCTTGGAACGTTGAGACCGCTGCTGCTAAATGGGACCCGCATGTCATCCTCTATGTGCAATCAACTTTCTTTTCTTGGAGTTTTTTTGGCACCTCAAATTTGGTCACTTGCCTTTTTCTTTCGATCCCCTGCCGCCTCTCAAACGGTGATACCGCTGCTGCAAACCCGCATGTCATCCTCTATGTACTATAAAACTTTCTTTTCTTGAATTATTTTTGGCACCTCATATTTGGTCACTTACCTTTTCTTTCGATCCCTGCCGCCTCTCAAACGGTGATACCGCTGCTGCTAAATGGGACCCGCATGTCATCCTCTATGTACTATAAAACTTTCTTTTCTTGGATTTTTGGCACCTCATATTTGGTCACTTGACTTTTTCTTTCGATCCCCTGCCGCCTCTCAAACGGTGATACCGCTGCTGCTAAATGGGACCCACATGTCATCCTCTATGTACTATAAAACTTTCTTTTCTTGGATTTTTTTGGCACCTCATATTTGGTCACTTGACTTTTTCTTTCGATCCCCTGCTGCCTCTCAAACGGTGATACCGCTGCTGCTAAATGGGACCCGCATGTCATCCTCTATGTACTATAAAACTTTCTTTTCTTGAATTATTTTTGGCTCCTCATATTTTTTCACTTGCCTTTTCTTTCGATTCGCCGCCTCTCAAACGGTGATACCGCTGCTGCTAAATGGGGCCCGCATGTCATCCTCTATGTACTATAAAACTTTCTTTTCTTGAATTATTTTTGGCTCCTGATATTTTTTCACTTGCCTTTTTCTTTCGATCTCATGCCACGTTTGAAACGTTGAGGAACCGCAGGCTCATGGGACCCGCATGTCATCCTCTATGTACTATAAAAGTTCATTTTCTTGGTTTTTTTTCACCATCTGATTTTTGGCAATTTCTTTTTTCTTTTGATCCCCTGCCACCTCTCAAACGCCGCTGCTGCTAAATGGGACCCGCATGTCATCCTCTATGTACTATAAAACTTTCTTTTCTTGAATTATTTTTGGCTCCTCATATTTGGTCACTTGCCTTTTCTTTCGATCTCATGCCAAGTTTGAAACGTTGAGGAACCTGTGGCTCATGGGACCCGCATGTCATCCTCTATGTACTATAAAAGTTTATTTTCTTTATTTTTTTCACCCTCGATTTTTGGCTATTTCCTTTTCTTTTGATCCCCTGCCGCCTTGGAAACGTATGGTAAGCTGCTGACTCATGGGACCCGCATGTCATCCTCTATGTACAATCAACTTTCTTTTTCTTTTGATCTCAAGCCGCATTTGAAACGCTGAGACGCTGCTGCTAAATGGGACCCGCATGTCATCCTCTCGTACAATAAAGTTTCTTTTCTTGGATTATCTTTGGCTCCTGATATTTTGTCACTTGCCTTTTCTTTCGATCTCATGCCGCCTTTGAAACGTTGAGTAAGCTGCTGGCTCATGGGTCCCGCATGTCATCCTCTACGAACAATAAAAGTTTCCTTTCTTGGAGTTATTTTTACCCCTAATTTCTGGCTATTTGCCTTTTTCTTTTGATCTCCTGCCCCCTTTGAAACGATGAGGACGCTGTTGGCAGGTCGGTCCCACATGTCATCCTCTATGAACAATAAAAGTTTCCTTTGATGGATTTATTTTGAACCCCTCATTAATTTCTGGATATTTCCCCTGCCGCCTTGGAATCGTTGAGGATGCTGCTGCCTCATGGGTCCCGCATGTCATCCTCTCAGAACGGTAAATGTTTATTTTCTTG
Source organism: Lolium multiflorum (assembly GCA_030979885.1). NCBI lineage: Eukaryota > Viridiplantae > Streptophyta > Magnoliopsida > Poales > Poaceae > Lolium > Lolium multiflorum. Next base: position 82,182,576 of record CM061751.1, read on the forward strand.
GATTTTGTTGACCAAACGATTTTTGGCTTATTTTTTCTTTCGATCACCTGCAGCCTTTAAAACGTTGAGGACGCCGCTGGCTCACGGGTCCCACATGTCAACCTCTATGAACAATAAACGCTGAGGATGCTGCTGCCTCATGGGTCCCGCATGTCATCCTCTCAGAACGAAAATGTTTCTTTTCTTGGATTTTTTACCAACAGATTTTTGGTTTATTTTTTCTTTCCATCCCCTGCCGCCTTTAAAACGTTGACGACGCTGTTGGCTCATGGGTCCCCGATGTCAGCCTCCCCGTACAAGAAACATATGATATCTTGATTATTTTGCAGACAATAAACAATGTATTGCGCTCTGAGCTATTTCAAACGGATAATTAAATCTTTATTTTTACATAAACAAACTTATATGTTGAATCTCCTTGTTTTTTTGTCTTTGCGAAGCATAGGACTTTCCTGTTTTTTTAGAAAATTCGGAACTTTCCTGTTTTGGAGTGGGCTGAAATTGTACGAGTCAAAAGGCCAAGCAGGATAGTTCGAAAGCCCAGATGTCCAGATGCAGCCCAATTGAAATCTTTCTTCTTGGATTTTTTTCACCCCCTGATTTCTGGCTACTTCATTTTTCTTTTGGTCCTGTCCCGCCTTGGAAACGTTGAGACCGCTGCTGCAAAATGGGACCCGCATGTCATCCTCTACGTACAATAAAATTTCTTTTCTTGGATTATTTTTGGCTCCTGATATTTGGTCACTTGCCTTTTTCTTTCGATTCCGTGCAGCCTCTCAAACGGTGATACGCTGCTGCAAAATGGGACCCGCATGTCATCCTCTCGTACAATAAACTTTCTTTTCTTGGATTATTTTTGGCTCCTGATATTTGGTCACTTGCCTTTTTCTTTCGATCTCATGCCACGTTTGAAACGTTGAGGAACCTGCTGGCTCATGGGACCCGCATGTCATCCTCTATGTGCTATAAAAGTTTGTTTTCTTCGATTTTTTTTCACCCTCTGATTTTTGGCTCCTGATATTTCGTCACTTGCCTTTTACTTTTGATCCCCTGGCCCCTTTGAAACGTTGAGTAAGCTGCTGGCACATGGGACCCGCATGTCAACCTCTATGTCCATCAACTTTCTTTTCTTGGATTTTTTTTGACCCCCTACTTTCTAGCTACTTTCTTTTTCTTTTGATCTCAAGCCGCATTTCAAACATTGAGACCGCTGCTGCAAAATGGGACCCGCATGTCATCCTCTATGTACAATAAATCTTTGATTATTTTTGGCACCTCATATTTGGTCACTTGCGTTTTTTTCTTTCGATCTCATGCCACCTTTGAAACGTTGAGTAAGCTGCTGGCTCATGGGTCCCCCATGTCATCCTCTACGAACAATAAAAGTTTCCTTTCTTGGAGTTATTTTTGCCCCCTAATTTCTGGCTACTTCCTTTTTCTTTTGATCCCCTGCCGCCTTTGAAACGTTGAAAACTTTCTTTTCTTTGATTATTTTTGGCACCTCATATTTTGTCACTTGCCTTTTTCTTTCGATCCCCTGCCGCCTCCCAAACGGTGATACCGCTGCTAAATGGGACCCGCATGTCATCCTCTATGTACTATAAAACTTTCTTTTCTTGGATTTTTTTGGCTCCTGATATTTGGTCACTTGCCTTTTTCTTTCGAGACCTCCTGCCGCATCTCAAACGGTGATACCGCTGCTGCTAAATGGGACCCGCATGTCATCCTCTATGTACAATAAAGTTTCTTTTCTTGGATTATTTTTGGCTCCGATATTTGGTCACTTGCCTTTTTCTTTCGATCCCATGCCGCCTTTGAAACGTTGAGGAAGCTGCTGGCTCATGGGTCCCGCATGTCATCCTCTATGAACAATAAAAGTTTCCATTGTTGGAGTTATTTTTTACCCCTAATTTCTGGCTACTTCCTTTTTCTTTTGATCCCCTGCCGCCTTTGAACGTTGAAGAATCTGCTCGCTAATGGGTCCCACATGTCAGACTCTATGGACGATAAACCTTTCTTTTCTTGGAGTTATTTTGACCCCTAATTTCTGGCTATTTTGCCTTTTTTTTGGATCCCGTGCTGCCTTGGAAACGTTGAGGATGCTGCTGCCACATGGGTCCCGCATGTCATCCTCTCAGAACGATAAATGTTTCTTTTCTTCGATTTTTTTACCAACTGATTTTTGATTTATTTTTTCTTTCGATCCCCTGCCGCCTTTAAAACTTTGACGACGCTGCTGGCTCATGGGTCCCGATGTCAGCCTCCCCGTACAAGAAACATGTGATATCTTGATTATTTTACAGACAATAAAAAGTGTATTTCGCTCTGAGCTATTGCAAACGGATAAATTAAATCTTTATTTTTACATAAACGAACTAATATGAATCTCCTTGTTTTTGTTTTGTTTTTGCGAAGCATAGGACTTTCTTGTTTTGGAGTGGGCTGAAATTGTACGAGTCAAAAGACGTCCAGCAGGTTAGAAGGCCCAGATGGCCAGGCAGCCCCAATTTATATCTTCCTTATCTTGGATTATTTTTTGATCAAAAGGCCCAGCAGGGGTACATCCTTTTTCTTTTGGGCCTGTGTGCCGCCTTGGAAACGTTGTGGACGCTGCTGCCTCATGGGACCCGCATGTCATCCTCTATGAACTATGAACTCTAAAAGTTTCTTTTTTCTTGGATTTTTTTTCACCCCTCTGATTTTTGGCTATTTCCTTTTTCTTTTGTTCCCCTGCCGCCTTGGGACCCGTATGTCATCCTCTATGTACAAAAAACTTTCTTTTCTTGGAGTTTTATTCCCCCTAATTTCGGGCTACTTTCGTTTTCTTTTGATCTCAAGCCGCATATGAAACATTGAGACCGCTGCTGCAAAATGGGACCCACATGTCATCCTCTATGTAAAATAAAAGTTTCTTTTCTTGGATTATTTTTCACGCTCTGATTTTTGGCTATTTCCTTTTTCTTTCGATCCCCTGCTGCTTGGAAACGTTGAGGATGCTGCTGCCTCATGGGTCCCACATGTCATCCACTATGAACAATAAAAGTTTCTTTTCTTCGATTTTTTTCACCCTCTGCTTTTTGGCTATTTCCTTTTCATTTGATCCCCTGCCGCCTTGGAAACGTTGAGGATGCTGCAGCGTCATGGGACCCGCATGTCATACTCTATGTACAATAAAAGTTTCTTTTCTAGGTTTTTGGCTCCTGATATTTGGTCACTTGCCTTTTTCTTTCAATCTCATGCCGACTCTCAAAGGTACAATAAAAGTTTCTTTTCTTGGATTATTTTTGGCTCCTGATATTTGGTCACTTGCCTTTTTCTTTCGATCTCATGTCGTCCTTGAAACGTTCAGACCGCTGCTACAACATGGGACCCTATGTCATCCTCTATGTACAATGAAAGTTTCTTTTCATGGATTATTTTTTGCTCCTGATATTTGGTCACTTTCCTTTTTCTTTCGATCTCATGCCGCCTCGGCCCTCTGAAACGACGAGTAAGTTGTTGGCTCATGGGACCCGCATGTCATCCTCTATGTACAATAAAGTTTTTTTCTTGGATTTTTTACCCCCTGATTTTTGGTCACTTGCCTTTTTCTTTCGATCCTGTGCCGCCTTTGAAATTGTGGACGCTGCTGGCTCATGGGTCCCACATGCCAGCCTCTATGAACAATAATATTTCTTTTCTTGGATTTTTTTTACCCCTGATTTCTGGCTATTTGCCTTTTTCTTTGGATCCCCGACCGCCTTTGAAACGATGAGGACGCTGCTGGCGCATAGCTCCCACATGTCAGCCTCTAAGAACAATAAACATTTCTTTTCTTGGATTTATAGTTGACCCCTAATTAATGGCTACTTCGCTTTTTTTTTCGATCCCCAGCCGCCTTAGAAACGTTGAGGACGCTGCTGGCTCATGGGTCCCATATGACAGCCTCTATGAAAAGTAAAACATTTACTTTCTTGGATTTATTTTTGACACCTAATTAATGACTACTTGGTTCTTTTCTTTTGATCCCGTGACGCCTTTGAAACGTTGAGGGCCCTGCTGGCTCATGGGTCCAACATGTCAGCCTCTATGAACAATAAGAGTTTCTATTGTTGCATTTATTTTTGACCCCTAATTTCTGGCTATTTGCCTTTTTTCCATTGCCTGCCACCTTAGAAACGTTGAGGACGCTGCTGGCTGGGTCCCACATGTCAGCCTCTTTGTACGATAAAAGTTTCCTTTGCTGGATTTATTTTTGACCCCTAATTTCTGGCTATTTGCCTTTTTCTTTCGAACTCCACCGCCTTTGAAACGTTGATGACGCTGCTGCAAACTGGGTACAATATGTCAGCCTCTTTGTGCGATAAACCTTTCCTTTCTTGGATTTTTTGGACACCTGATTTCGAGCTACTTGCCTTTTTCTTTCGATCTCCTGCCCCCTTTGAGAAACGCCGAGAACGATACTGGTTCGTGGGTCCCACATGTCATCCTCTCTGAATGATAAATGTTGGGGCCGCGGCTGCAAGATACGTCCCACATGTCAGCCTGACTGTTGAATAAACGTTTCCTTTCTCGAATTTATATTTGACCCCTGATTTCTGGCTACTTTGCCGTTTCTTTCGATCCCCTGCATGTCTGCTACTCCACCGAAAAACAGACCGGCATGTATTCATCACAATACTGGTAGCTAATTTAGGAAAAATGTGTTCATCACGGGATTCAAACAAAGATCTTCATCTCTGCTAAATTTTGATTTCACCAAAAACCGAACAGCGTGTGTTCATGACTTTAACTTCACAAACACTATGGTTTCTCTATAAAATAAGGTCACCATCCGTTCCTTTATTGTAGGCATTTGCGAAAAGTGTCTTTGGCTAATGGGCACCAGTGCTCTGCTGTTTAAAAAAAATCAAATAGCATACATATTTGTTTCAAAAAAATCTGAAAATGAATGTAGACATAATAAATAAAGTAACCTACAAGCGTGTAAAATTTTAATATGATATTCTTTATATTGTAGACTACACAAAAAAGACAAAATCTGTTGAAATTTGGAGATTTGAAATATGCATACCCAGATCCACACGTTTGTTACTTTTGTGTAGCCCAGAATTTTTTGTATTTGAAACTGAAATTTTGCACGTTTATGGGACAATTCATTAGCTACTCCATGATTTGTTTTCTAATTTTTTGAACAAATAAATATTTTTTTTATTTTTTTCTAAAATAGCAGGAGCAATGGTGCCCAAGAGCACCAAATCTCTTAATAGGCATTTGCGCCTAATAGCGTGAGCTTAGCTAATTTTTGAAGAAAAAAAAGATGTCCATTGTGGTATTCAGGACAAAGATCTTCATGTCTGCTACTGCACCAAACAACAAACCAGCATGTATTCATCACAATACGGGTAGCTAATTTGTGAAAAATATGTTCAGCACGGGATTCAAACAAAGATCTTCATCTCTGCAAAATTTTGATTTCAGCAAAAACCGAACAGCGAATGTTCATGAGGTTAAGTTCACGAACACTATGTTTTCTCTATAAAATAAGGTCACCATCTGTCTCTTATTTCTCAAGGAAAAACAGGTGGAAGTGTTGGGACGAACCACATGGGTGCTTCGGCTCTATGTTCAGTCTTCTCTTTTTTGTACTGCAATCTTGAGCCTATGGCAGGACCTCCATTGACGTGCATTCTGCACCAATTTGGCCTTGGACGTATCCATGTATCACGGGCGCGATTGTGGGTAGCAAAGACACAGTCAGGTTTGAACAATTGGAAATCTGGTTCTGCAGCCTCTGCGTCGACTGGCGGGGGTAGCATGAAAATTGGGTGATTGAGTCCAAGAAATAAAGAACGCCCCTTCAAATTGTTCAATCTTTCCCACCTTGCCTCTTCTACAGGGTCCAAGGTATGGGCAGATCTCAAGAAAACGTAGCACCGTACCAAAGGATAAGACCTCAGCTTGTTACCCATATGTAATATTGGAGGACCGAGGATGGGCCGATAACCTTTAACCTGAATCCACGCGAGATCAGATTCACCAGTAATGGACTCTGCTCTCATTGGTGCCAGGAACCAAGTGCGCTGGTCAGAAAATCCAAGAAATACATCTTCATCTTCATAATTATGATTATCACCATCATCATCTAATTCTTCATCATCTAATTCTTCATCATCAAATTCGTCTTCTTCTAATTCTTCTTCTTCTAATTCTTCTTCATCAGCATCATTATCTTCATCGGCACCTCCATCGCCTTGAGCCACATTTGCTTCATCATCTTCCATGACAGCATCTCCCTCGATTTGAGCGAAAATTGCAGCCACTTCTGCTTCTTCATCTTCAATGACAGGGGCGTCAATGAGACGCGGGGCTGCATGTGTCCCTGCAATGCACAAAGATCAACCACAATGCAGCAAGTAGGAACTACACTGAAAATTATCTCTTCTCTTCTATCTTCTATTTTCTACTACTATAAGGCACCAGTTTTTAACAAGACATGTAGCAGCAATTCCAACTGTTGGTGTCCAAAATCTAACGGTTGGGATTAGAGGTATTCGCGTGAAAAAAATACCACACCAGTGTCCACGTGTTTCTAGAACCGTCATGTTTCCATTATGAAGAAAAATCAGAGCAGTCTCACACCGATATCACACGTCCCACTTGATAGTGATTAAGAAAGGTTCCAAATTTTTGTTCATATTTATAAACTGTATGCTCACACTTATTTTGATGGTATAACCAAATTATTAGTTGTATTGAAAGTTTGAACAACATTTAGAACGCAACTTTTATACATCAGTATTGCGAATCGTAATTGGTCCAACATGTGCAGCATGCCATTTACTAGTTAAGACATAAAACAAAGACTCACCACAGGTATATGGTTCCCAAACCAGAACATCTCCATACGGATATGTAACTGCGTATACACGATGTAGGTGTGAACTTGTACCATATCCAGGAATGCCCATGGCATCGACATAGCTGTTTCTATCAAAGAATTCAGGGTTTCTCAGGATATTCCACTCCTTTTCTAGGGGCGCTTGTAGGATAGCGATCAATTCGTCAAATACAACGATTACCTCGTAATGCCATGGCCCTGCTAGATCATCTTTGTACGGCCTCTTGACGATCCGTACTTTGAGCAGTTCCAAACTTTTATCTATTTTGTATTTGAACAGGAATGGTGGGCTGCCATGCCACCATTCACTAGTAGGGCCCAAAGAAATTCCTGCATCTTGCAGAGATGGAAGAGGTATAATAGTATCTGATATGTATATGTTGCGGATCGTCAAGTGCCCGTCCTGCTGGACAAATGCCACCCAGTCGCCGTTACAACCCACCCAGTGCATGGGTCCATGTCCATCCAGTTCCTCCTTGGTATGGATAAATGCTGGAACTGTCGGCTTGTCTAATGGCATCAGCAACGCGTGAATGCCCTGCAAATAGGATTTGTTTCAAAATTGTCTATGCATGCAAGGTATTCGACAGAATGAAGAGCGGATTGTGCAGAACTGAAGCACAGATGTAATGGATAAATAAAGCAATTCCGAAGAGTACATGTGCATAGTGAAGGCAGCAAACCTTACAGTACTCCCAAATCAGGTGATTATGTTGAGTCTAAATTCATGCATGATGTTTGGCAATAAGAAAAGTTGATTGAAAAAACACAAGCTGAAACGAGATGAGTAAATAAATAAATACTCTTACAGTATTGTCGCGGTCGTCTGGCCATGTCTCGGGGTCGCAGTGGAGCAGGCTCGGTAAACCGAACGGAACCTTATGCGCTCCGCGGATGGCATGCCGCATGCCGATCATGCCTCGAGCGAGGCGACCAGTGCTGAGGATATCCGCCCGCTCGGCTATGTTCTCCACCAGTGGGTAGTGGAGGTTGCCCCACCCCATGGACTGGTGGTAGCAATCAGGAATCTCCTCAATCTTACGCTTCTGCTTCATTGGAGTCGGTAATCCAATGCAAGGGAGAGAGGGGTGAACGGGAGAAAGAGACAGAAGAGGGTTTTTTTTGGAGAAGATGCAGTAGTAGTACTACGATACTAGGAGGTGGAGATGCGGGGCATGTTTCCGGGGGAGAGGAACCACTATTTCCCTTAAAAAAAATAACAGCACTTGCGCATTAGAACTTGGGGCGGGGATATAGCGGTAAGAGGTATTGACCAACTTTCCCTCACCTTGACCCCACGTGGTTGTGAACCCGAGATAATTCTTTTTGATGAACCCGATATACTTATTATAGTACTAAAATAGTACAAGTATATACCTTGTACTCCTATATACTAACATTACTATTTTAAGGACTTATGTTCCATGAGCAACAACTTCCCCCACTCCGCTCATCCGAAATCCTAGCCCCTCCAACTTCAAGGACCAATCAACATAGCTATGGCCTTCTAATTTGGCTCAAGTCGCCGCACACATAGTCCTCCCGCCGACAAGGAATAGGAGCATCAGCCCTTTCGTCGCTTGTTGTTACACATAATCATATACAGTACCATATATATTTCAAATTTCCATATCAAAAAATAGTTCAAATCTGAATTTTAACATCTCAAGCTAAACCCTCGCTTGCTCTTAAACATAAGCATACCATAGTTCTACTTTTGTCTTCACCGAACAACAGAACACAATTTCATCACAACATAGCCAACCGGAGTACCTAGTAATGTAACTAGAGAAGTGAACCTATAGTTGATCAAGCCTTCAACTTTAACACAATAATACCCCCACATTATGTGTTGAGGAGCCACACCCATATATTTAAGAGTACCATCATGTAGACCACAAATGCATCAATGAAGAGAGGGGTATACTTATAGACCACCTCTTTACAAAACAGTTGTAACTAGTAGACCACAATTGCCTCGTTCATTAGCTATGAAATTACATACTATCAGTAGCTACAATGGCTGCAGGCCCTGTTTCAGAATTAAACATCACACTTGTTCCAATCCGGGGCGTTGGCGAAGTTTGGGATGAACCAAAGCGGTGTCTTTACCAGGTACCTATCTTTTTTTGTTTTGCATGTTTTCTCCAAGGCGTTGGTTTGGAAACCAACGGCGCAATCTTCACGATTCAGACTGAATCGGCATATTTCAGGCAGCTGCGAATTGCGAAGCCATGCTTCATTCGGCAAGGTGTACACACAATTTCTTCTCGTCAGACATCCTGGGACAACATCTGCACCGCCTAATGGCAGCATAATCGGATAGTTCACTCCAAGGAAAAGAGAATATTCTCCAAGGTCATCAATCTTTTCCCATGGAATACCTTCATTTAACTTACTAGTGTCCTTCGTGAACACCAGGCAACCAAACCCAGAAGCATAGTTGCCAACAGTGCGACCATGATGAACACGACGATCAGAAGCAGTATGGCAAACTTTACAGGAATATTCCCTTTCATCAGCAATGCCCAGTGTATGGATCAGAAGAAGTCTAGAACCATCTATAGATCTTGCTAACCACCACATGCCATAATCGACCTCGTGATCATGGCCAAGAGCATCATCAAGTGCACACCGCCATTCAAACACAATGGGCGGTGGCTCTACGATCAGCGGAGGACCTGCTTGAAAACGAAATTACTGTTAAGAAGGGTATGTTTGGTTTGCACAAATCTGAAAACGTAAGAATTGGGAAAACGCATTAGGATTCAGATGGGATGATATAATGGCATTTCCATTCAATAATACAGCATATTGGTGTATTTCAGTACATCACATGGGAAACCAAAGGATTCATTTCAAGAAGTTCAAGTAGAGGTCAAAATCCAACATAATTCAATCTGAGAATAAAACTCCTAATTATACAATCCTCAAATTTTTCTATGGTAATCATCTCGAATAAAAAGTCTAAATACCAATGAAATTTCATCCGAAGCAAATATGCCCCAAGCCTCCAAGTCAGATCAGTCAGGTTCGAAAATTAATAAGTTTGTGCATTAAAATTATCTTTACAGCCATGAATAATGAAGCTCATCATACACTACTTACGTCCGGAGGAAAATTACCAGCTTGCTGAGGATTCCATGCGTGAACAGTGCCAGTATGAGTTGTGGCAAACACAAGCCCATTGTGGAGAATTGCATCGCTGTAATTGTAAAAGATGTGGGACTTGGGCTCTGTAAGAACTGTCCATCCAGAATCTTCGCCGCAAAGGAGGGCAACTCTGATGTCAAAAACAGCAACAAGAGAGAAATTTTTGTACCCCCCAGCAGCTGTGGGAACTTGGCAAATATATATCTTGTGAAATATAATAGCACGAAGGTTGTGGTGGTATATATTTGGAATGTGGGTGGTTTCAAACGGCACAGGGAGAGGAATTTCACGGCGAGTGTAGACGTTGACAAGTTTCCATTTGCAAGCAGGAAAGCCAGTGTCAACCATGGCAACCCAATCTCCATTGGCACCTACCCACTGCTTACCCGTACCGTCTGGCATCACAGCGTCGGAGGAGAACCTGTCCAGCGGCGTCAGCTTGCAATCCCGTGCTACCTTCGTCGGGTGAGAATGAAGAACACATGGGAGGCCAAACGGGAGAGAAAAAGATAGAGTTGCACTATCATTTGCAGAGTCGAAAAATAGTTTGGACGAACCGACGAGGCTCGCGGCGGTGATGACGTCGCATCTTGTTACGAGTTCTTCAAGGGGACCTTCGGAAAAGACCTTCTGAAACAGTTCAGAGTCATCATTTTCCTTGTTCGATGCCGCCATCGCAGGGCAGGGGGTGGGTCTATGAGGTTTGGGTTCAACTGATTGGAGTTTAATTTGGGTTCGATGGCGGCAGGTGGCGGGGAAGATGAAGAACGGAGGCTCTCAAACTGGGCGGTGGAATTGATTCTAAAGCTGCATGGCGGCGGCACTGGCGCGTGCTATGGAAGGTGGTCGATTGGTGCGGGCGGGGGCGGAGGTAGACGATGGAGGTGAACAGAAATAGGGCAGGTGGGGGCGGGGCGCTTGACTTCGCTCCTCTACACTCTACAGCATCTCCTCCTGTTTCTTGGAAAGTGTATAGACCCATAATAAAAAGTCACTGTTCCCTCTGAAAAGGTGAAGAACAAGTCACTGGTCTAACGTGCAAATTTGGACATCCCAAGCTATGTGTTGTCATGTCAATTCAATGTCCATGGCAGTATTTTGAATTTTGCGTGACCAAAAGAAGTACGCCTTGGCCTTTCACAATCGGGGTTTCTTTAGAGCAAGAACAATAGAAGAGCCAACAGCTGGCAAAAGTACCACGTAGGCGGGCTATAAGCGCCCACTATTGTCCTACTTCCTCTTGGCGTGATACTCCCTCCGTCCACAAATAAGTGGACGTGCAGGATTTTCAAGGTAAATTAGTAAAAGGAAAGAAAAAATGCATTGGAGCACTCGTATCTTAAGAAACACATGTACTCAACCACGGTTGTAGATTTTCTCGGCGCAAGACTTTTCCCCAGCAGTTGTGGCTTTCAGTTATTCGTGGGTGTGGGGAGGAGCTCCGCCGCATCGGTAAAAAGCAAAGAGGGACGGCGGCTCTCGATCGTGCGGTGTACTCGTAAATCACGTGTGACCCATGCCCTAATAATTCACAATGCATTGATGAGGGCTATCACTTCATCATCCAATAAAATGTACTTAGTAACTATGGTAATAATATTGTCTTCTCGCAAAAAAAATGGTAAAAATATTGTCTCTTAAGCCATGTACTAGTACAGTGCAAGATGCTTTAGAGAAATAAACCTATATTTTATTGCTACTCCGTAATACACATGGTTATTTATTCTAGGCAAATGCCTACCGAAAGATGTAGGAATAGGGAAATGTAGGATTGCAATGTCATGTCCACTCCAATCCTATAGGAATTCATAGAATCCAAACTTTGTTTGATTCCACCATAGGAAAAGTAAAGCATTCTTAAAAAGAGGTATGAGTAGATGTTTAATTTTCTATGGAATCTGTGCAAAGAAATCCTTAGGAAAAATTCCTATCGGAAACAATCCTACAAATCAAACAGCCAAGGATTCAATTGTACCAATTCCCTATGCAAATCCTTGGTGTTCACCCAATCCTCTCGAATACTCATCCAAAAAATGCACTAATACTTTGATGGGGAGTTTTTGTATTCTAGGCAAGAATAGAGGGTTTGCGGGGATCACTTGAGAAGTGTATTAACCAAAGAAGGCATAAGTAATACACCAACACACACTAACATGCCCTTAATGGATGTATCTCCATAAACTCCCTCTGTTCTTTATTACTACTACTAGTTTATGTACTTCTTAACTAATATGGGATAATCATGAAATATATTTTCTAACATTCAGCCAAAATATATTGTTTCGACTTTTTAAAATACTGAAAAACTAGTAATTAAAAATATTTGAGCTATCAAATCTAGGAAGTTTGAAAATATTTTGTATTCCGTCTGAAAGTTGTGTTACTTGGTGTAAGATTCACACAAAAATGATGAAAATATCAAACCTTCAAAAAAATTGTAGTAATTCAAACGTTATGTGCGTTTCATAATTTTGCAAAATCTATTCTATTTGCAATTAAAACTATAGTAGTTGGTGGTCCCCGATCATCTGATTTGCTCTTAAACAGCTCAATCCTAAATTTGAAATTCCCTGCAACAGAACACGATAGTTGGTGGTTTGTGCGGAAAAAAATTACAGTTTTAAAAAGTGTTTTAAGCAACGAAGGCAGCAATAAGCGGTAGTTTGTGCAATTTCCTCGTGTAAACAACATGTAGCGTCGAAGTAATAGTACTAGCAGTACAGAAATCTTGTGTAATTTCTAGTTCTACATATTACTAGTGTCCACTGTTTGAGAGTTGATGGTGAATGGGTCTGATTTTCAATCGAATGAGAATTAGCAAATTGATTTTTATGACAAAAGCATACAAAGGGAGTAAAACAACATACCCGCATTCGCCGCTGCTACCAGCATGCGATGCCTCCACGAGTGCATTGACGGCTGCTGCAAATCCTCGGAAGGCATCTAGGTTTTGCAGATCGTCGATTGCCGCTGTCCGGCTAAGCTTAACCAGCATAGCTGCCGCCAAGATATCTCGGATTTGGACCACAGGCAGAAGCTGATTGGGGTCGAAGGATTGCCTGATTCGGAATTTGAAGTACCAAGCCCTCGGCTCCGATGATGGAAGTTTGGAACTCGGCCCGGCCAGAACCTCCCAAATCTGTGTGTGGCAGTGGATGCCCATCGGCATCCCCAATGCTGCCGACGCCGTGATGTGGTCGGTCGCACTTTGGTCCCCACTAAAGGCTGGGGCTGCAGCACGTCGCCGCCGCCCCCGACGTCCCCACGACGGCAACGCCATGGACCGAGGCGCTGAGTTTGTTGGCGAACCCGAAGCCCTGGATGGCAAGTGCTTCTTCACAATGGAAGCATCCTCACCCGGCGAGGTTCGCCCCCGGCGCATGCCTATGCTCCGACCAGCCCACTTTGCCGCTGCTGCCTGGGCTGCCGCCGATACCTGGGCCACCGCCGCTTCATGGGACCCCCTCCCTCCTCTCCCTCTCCTAGATCAAAGGGCGCCAGGAGTCTAGCCACAGCAAGACACAGAGCCGCCTGCTTCATCGCACACCAATGGCACACAGACATTTGCGAGCTTTTAGCGCACACCCCTCCGAGGCTGAGTCGTGGAGCCTGGGTGCACGGGGCTATGGCTGGAGGAGTCGCCATGGGACGAGGGGTGTCGAGTGCTCGGGCAAATACGGGAAAGGCGAAGTTTTGGATAACCTTATATGATCACATCAATGCTTCTCAAGGAGCCAAATACTGTATGAGAAACCGGAAAAGTTTGAACGTTTGAAAACTTTGCCGGCATAATGCATCCTTCCAATGCACGCCTACTAAGGTAGAAAGCCAACTCAATTGCTACTTTGTTGGCAAAATGTACCATGGCTCAATCTTGGGTCACACACATCTATCAATTGGTATATTTTGGTCATATTCAAAATTTTACTTGAAACTTGTTGGTCATGCCATTCTACTACTCGCCTAACACTTTTTCTACGCGGGAAGGAGGGGGGTATGATGCTACCCTGAATTTTTATGCCCATTTGTATCTTGGACAAATCCTAGGTTTGACCAAAATTTAAAACATGAAGATGAAAAATTAAGCCTGGATCCACTACAAGAAAAGTTGCCAAACTTTTCTTGTAGTGATCCTTCTTAATTAGTAACTTCAAAATGAAGCTTTTGGAAGGTTTTTGAAATTTCCATGTCTGAAACCCAAAACACCTCTTCATGATTGACTTCATAAGACAAATCGAGTTTAGGGTTAGGGGTAGATACATGATTTTTCTAGTTTGAATATGTCTAGACCTGGCTTATCAACTTGAAAGCTTAGTATATGACATAAGAAGATGTACTATGTGCATTGGTTTTTTATTTATTTGATTTGTTTTGAATTTTCATGCCGAATCAAATTTTGGTCAAATCATAGGTTTAACCAAGATTTAAACAAGTTTAAAACATTAAAATGAAAAATTAAGCATGGATCCTTCTCAATCACTCCAAAATGAAGCTTTTGGGAGGCTTTTGAAATGTCTATGTTTGAAACCCAAAACCACTTCTCTTCATGCTTGACTTCATAAGACAGATGAGTTTAGGGTTAGGGGTAGATACATGATTTTTCTGGTTTGAATAGGTCTAGACCTTGTTATCAAGTTGAATGGCTTACTATGTGACATAAGAAGACTATGTGCTTTGGTTTTTCATTTTTGATTTTTTCGATTGTTTTTATGCCCATTTGAATCTTGGCCAAATCCTAGGTTTGAACAAGAATTTAAACAAGTTTAAAACATGAAAATGAAAAGGTAAGCATGGATCCTTCTTAGTCAGTCCGAAATGAAGCTTTTGGGCGGTTTTCGAAATTTCCATGTTTGAAAACCCAAACCACTTCTCTTCATGCTTGACTTCATAAGACAAATTTAGGGTTAGGGGTATAGATACATGATTTTTCTTGTTTGATATGTCTAGATATTGTTTATCAACACTTGAATGCTTACAATATATGTGACGCAAGAAGACTATGTGTTATGGTTTTTCATTTTTGGGGGTTTTTTCGAATTTTTTATGCGCACTTGAATCTTGGTCAAATCCAAGCTAGCTAGGTTTGACCAAGCTTTAAACAAGTTTAAAACATGAAAATGAAAAAGTAAGCATGTATCCTTCTTAGTCACTCCAAAATTAAGCTTTCACTACAAGAAAAGTTGCCATGGCCGACGAAGTTGAAGTCGCGCCGTGGTTGCTGGTGTACCATGGCCGACGATTTTGGTCCCTCCGTGGTGCATGTCAAAACTTTTTTTTCTCGTTTTTGAGGCCACCTAGCCCGACGAAAGCGGCCAAAACGTGGCGTATGGTGGCCCGGGACGTGGTGCATCTCGAAATCTCGGGTTCGCCGGCCGAGTCAACGCAAATCCGCACCGCCGAGGGATGTAGGGCCCAGATGGCAGCCTCTCTGGCATTGTTTTTTTCTAGATCGCGCCATCTCGTTCAACGTTCTCCGATCGAGCCGTTTACGATGCAGGATCATGGGTCCCGCATGTCATCCTCTATGAACCAAAATTCTTTCTATTCTTGGATTTTTTTGACCCCCTGATTTCTGGCTACTTCCTTTTTCTTTTGATCCCTTGCCGCCTTGGAAACGTTGAGACCGCTGCTGCTAAATGGGACCCGCATGTCATCCTCTATGTGCAATCAACTTTCTTTTCTTGGAGTTTTTTGGCACCTCAAATTTGGTCACTTGCCTTTTCTTTCGATCCCCTGCCGCCTCTCAAACGGTGATACCGCTGCGCTGCTGGGACCCGCATGTCATCCTCTATGTACTATAAAACTTTCTTTTCTTGAATTATTTTTGGCACCTCATATTTGGTCACTTACCTTTTTCTTTCGATCCCCTGCCGCCTCTCAAACGGTGATACTGCTGCTAAATGGGACCCGCATGTCATCCTCTATGTACTATAAAACTTTCTTTTCTTGGATTTTTTGGCACCTCATATTTGGTCACTTGACTTTTTCTTTCGATCACCTGCTGCCTCTCAAACGGTGATACCGCTGCTGCTAAATGGGACCCGCATGTCATCCTCTATGTACTATAAAACTTTCTTTTCTTGGATTTTTTTGGCACCTCATATTTGGTCACTTGACTTTTTCTTTCGATCCCCTGCTGCCTCTCAAACGGTGATACCGCTGCTGCTAAATGGGACCCGCATGTCATCCTCTATGTACTATAAAACTTTCTTTTCTTGGATTTTTTTGGCACCTCATATTTGGTCACTTGACTTTTTCTTTCGATCCCCTGCCTCTCAAACAGTGATACCGCTGCTGCTAAATGGGACCCGCATGTCATCCACTACTATAAAACTTTCTTTTCTTGGATTTTTTTGGCACCTCATATTTGGTAACTTGACTTTTTCTTTCGATCCCCTGCTGCCTCTCAAACAGTGATACCGCTGCTGCTAAATGGGACCCGCATGTCATCCTCTATGTACTATAAAACTTTCATTTTTTGGATTATTTTTGGCACCTCATATTTGGTCACTTGACTTTTTCTTTCGATCCCCTGCCGCCTCTCAAACGGTGAGACCGCTGCAGCTAAATGGGACCCGCATGCCATCCTCTATGAGCAATCAACTTTCTTTTCTTGGAGTTTTTTTTGGCACCTCATATTTGGTAACTTGACTTTTTCTTTCGATCTCATGCCACGTTTGAAACGTTGAGGTACCTGCTGGCTCATGGACCCGCATGTCATCCTCTGTGTGCTATAAAAGTTTCCTTTGTTGGATTTTTTTCACCCTCTGATTTTTGCCTTGCCTTTTTCTTTTGATCCCCTGCCCCCTTTGAAACGTTGAGTAAGCTGTTGGTTCAAGGGACCCGCATGTCATCCTCTATGTCCATCAACTTTCTTTTCTTGGATTTTTTTCACCCCCTAATTACTAGCTACTTTCTTTTTCTTTTGATCTCAAGCCGCATTACAAACATTGAGACCGCTGCTGCAAAATGGGACCCACATGTCATCCTCTATGTACAATAAATCTTGGATTATTTTTGGCTCCTGATATTTGGTCACTTGCCTTTTTCTTTCGATCTCATGCCGCCTTTGAAACGTTGAGTAAGCTGCTGGCTCATGGGTCCCGCATGTCATCCTCTACGAACAATAAAAGTTTCCTTTCTTGGAGTTATTTTGACCCCTAATTTCTGGCTATTTGCCTCTTTCTTTTGATCCCTGCCCCTTTGAAACGATGAGGACGCTGTTGGCACATGTCATCCTCTATGAACAATAAAAGTTTCCTTTGGTGGATTTATTTTTGACCCCTAATTAATTTCTGGCTATTTCCTTTATTTTTCTTTTGATCCCCTGCCGCCTTGGAATTGTTGAGAATGCTGCTGCCTCATTTTTCTTTTGGTCCTGTGCCGCCTTGGAAACGTTGAGACCGCTGCTACAAAATGGGACCCGCATGTCATCCTCTATGTACAATAAAGTTTCTTTTCTTGGATTATTTTTGGCTCCTGATATTATGTCACTTGCCTTTTTCTTTCGATCTCATGCCGACTTTGAAACGTTGAGGATGCTGCTGCCTCATGGGTCCCGCATGTCATCCTCTCAGAACGATAAATGTTTTCTTTTCTTGTATTTTTTTACCAACTGATTTTTGGCTTTTTTTATTTTCGATCCCTGCCGCCTTTGAAACGTTGACTCGCTGCTGGCTCATGGGTCCCCGATGTCAGCCTCCCCGTACAAGAAACATGTGATATTTTATTTTGCAGACAATAAACGTTGTATTTCGCTCTGAGCTATTGCAAACGGATAAATTAAATCTTTATATCTACATAAACAAACTTATATGTTGAATCTCCTTGTTTTTTGTTTTTGTGAAGCATAGGATGAGAAAAATCCGACCTTTCCTGTTTTGGAGTGGGCTGAAATTGTACGAGTCAAAAGGCCCAGCAGTATAGTTCGAAGGCCCAGATGTCCAGATACAGCCCAATTGAAATCTTTCTTTTCTTGGATTTTTTTCACACCCTGATTTCTGGCTACTTCATTTTTCTTTCGGTCCTGTGCCGCCTTGGAAGCGTTGAGACCGCTGCTACAAAATGGGACCCGCATGTCATCCTCTATGTACAATAAAGTTTCTTTTCTTGGATTATTTTTGGCTCCTGATATTATGTCACTTGACTTTTTCTTTCAATCTCATGCCGACTTTGAAACGTTGAGGAAGCTGCTGGCTCATGGGTCCCGCATGTCATCCTCTATGAACAATAAAAGTTTTCTTTGTTGGATTTATTTTTTCCCCTAATTTCTGGCTATTTGTCTTTTTCTTTTGATCCCCTGCCCCCTTTGAAACGATGACGACGCAGCTGGCAAGTCGGTCCCACATGTCATCCTCTATGAACAATAAAAGTTTCCTTTGATGGATTTATTTTTGACCCTAATTAATTTCTGGCTATTTCCTTTTTTATTTTGATCCCCTGCCGCCTTGAAATAGTTGAGGATGCTGCTGCCTCATGGGTCCCGCATGTCATCCTCTCAGAAAGGTAAATGTTTCTTTTCTTGAATTTGTTTACCAACTGATTTTTGGCTTATTTTTTCTTTCGATCTCCTGCCACCTTTAAAACGTTGACGACGCTGCTGGCTCATGGGTCCCCAATGTCAGCCTCCCCATACTGCAAATCCTCTTTCTGCAAAGGTTGTATTTCTAGATAGATAAGGTGGATTCGAATCTGCCATGGTTCAGGCAGCTCAGGTAAGCCTTCTTGCACTAATTAATGGAAGTAGTGTATCGCAAGGTCAAGACATGTGGCTCGGTGTAATGAATCTATATGAATCATGTTGTGGGTTCAATCTGATAGTTCTCTAACAGGTCAGCCAAAATAGAAATTAAGTTTTTTTCTAAAAGGGAAATGCAAATTAAGATGAACAC
This sequence comes from Lolium multiflorum, assembly GCA_030979885.1. NCBI lineage: Eukaryota > Viridiplantae > Streptophyta > Magnoliopsida > Poales > Poaceae > Lolium > Lolium multiflorum. Next base: position 82,201,500 of record CM061751.1, read on the forward strand.
AAACATTAGTTATCATAATAGCTGATCATACATACATACTTGCTAAGAGCAAAAGCTTGCCAGAGTTTTACCACCCATACAATTAATTAGCAGTTCAGATAAGATAACCTTATATAAGTATAACTACAAATGCATTTGCTAAGGGCTCATGGGACAACAGAACTAGACAACCGCGAACTTTATGACCAGCATGTCACAGCGGCATCGAAAGATCTTGACCTTCAACTTTGATCCAATGCGAAGTTTGGCACCGTCAATGAACTTTTTCCACCTGGAAGTAACAGCCAAGCGGCCATCTGTGGGACTGACAGAGTACCGTCCCTCCACGGTGAGACCTTCACTCTCCATGACGAGGGATATCTTGCCCCTTCGGCCAGCATTGAGATCCTTGGAGATACTTTTAGGCAATTTCTGATTCAAAGCAAGAGATACCACCAAAAATTAGTCAATGGCACCAATGCACTGAACCATGTGAGACTTTGAGCAGAGAAGACATCAAGATAAGAGCAGTTATGCTGTCATATACTCACGAACATAGCCTTCAGATGCGTCCTGGTCACCACACGGGTGGCCACAGCAATGAGCTGAGACCTCGGTGATCTGGCTGGGGCAGGTGCATGAGCCTGGGCTGGTACACGAGCTGGTGCTGATGCAGGAGACTGCTGGGCAGGTGCAGTAAACGGTGCCTCTAGAGGAACCGGTGCTGATGCAGGAGACTGTTGGGCAGGTGCAGTAAACGGTGCAGCTAGAGGAACCAGTGCTGATGCAGGAGCCTGCTGGGCATGTGTAGTATATGGGGCCTCTACAGGAACCAATGCTGATGTAGGGGACTGCTGGGTAGATGCAGTAAACGGAGCTGGTACAGGAACCGGTGCTGATGCAGGAGAGTGGGAAGCCGGTGCCGGTGCTGGTGTGGTTGCCCTTTGTGACATCCGCTCCTGTTCCGTCAGGGGATCTGCAGCTTTGATCATGTTAAACCCAGCAAGCTAGAACAGAGGGAATGGTTTAGAACAACTGCTCAGAATGCAGTTATCAAAAGATATGAGTAGAAAAAAGTTACATATTATATATTTGGAAGTGTCTCCAACTCTGTAAGCAGTTACGTATATCTGCCCGTTTGAGTTTCTGATCCTCAGCTCGTCGCCCTTCTTCAGACCGTAGTCAAAAGCAAACTTTCTCCAATCATGTCCATACAAATATGTGATGGCCTGCGTCTTGTAGACATACACCTCATAGACCGTGTAGGTGTTCATCAATTTGCCATTGCCATGCATAGTGAAAGATCCTTCATGCGGACACATCTGGTTAATCATTGGACGAAGTTCACAAGGTACAGTCTGCATGTGAAAATTGATACAAATGTAAGAAGCAGGAAGACTAAAAACAAGACTTTACTATATGCCAATTCATGCTAAACCACTGAGAATACATACCTGTAACTCTGTGAAGGAGCTACTAGAAAGGTAGATAGAGCCATAGGAGGTGTTATATGCGGGGTATGTACATGGGCCCGCCATATTCCCGCAAGCTCGGCATCGGGATGGTGAAGGAAACATGGGAGGTACTACTGGTGCGTAGCGCTGAACGTAAGTGGAAGAATTAGGTTGTGTAAAGTGCATAGTTCAGAGCAATGCAAATGTTGACAAGCAAGTGCATAACACTATGTTACAAACTGAACAGTGAAAAATTAGTGTATGATGAATATAAGCATGCTAATTTGGTGTTTCCGAATTCCAAAAAGCATTAGACAGAGCCAGTGATAATATCAGACATAAATCATGGCATGTATATGTGGCTTAAGAAAATATACCCGAACCCTTGGATGGTTACGGCCCGGCTGATCCTTGGACTTGAGCTTATATAAGCATCCAGAAGGTGGGGCTGACAGTAACTTGGTGGCAGCCTCTGCAGATGCCTCATCAGCAGCAGTTGCAATCCTTTTGACCAATGAAGGCTTAGCAGTTTCAGTCTGCATATAAAAATTGAAGAGCAACAGACATCAGCAGTGATATATAAAATGAATCTATGAGACACTGATGCATATAGTGCTGGATGTAAGTGGAAGAATAGGTGTGTGTGTTTCTGAACTATTGGTAAGCATTAGACAAAGCCGGCAATAAACAGACAAAAATCAAATCATGTATGAGGATTAAGAAAATATACCTGCTTACTGAAAAGGGTACCACCCAGCTGGCCCGTGGCCTTGTGCTTGAGGAGGTTTTCAGAAGATGGTGGCAGCACCATCGTCTTCACAGCAGCCTCATCAGGATCATTTTTTATCCATTTGAGTAGAGGAACAGAAGTTTCATCCTGCATATGAATAGCAACAGAACTCATCATTGATATTTAATAAATCTATGAGATAGACTGATGCAAATAGTGCGGGGTGTAAGTGGAAGAATAGGGTTGTGCATAGAGAACAGTTGACAACAATGCAAATGATTACAAAAGAAGCCAATGGAAATCAACAGTTTATATACTGGATGAGACAGACTGAAAAGTGAAAAATTAGTGTATGATGATTGTAAGCAAACGCAGTGTTTCTGAACTTTTGGTAAGCATTAGACAAAGCCAACAGTAATTAAACAGATAATAATGAAATCATGTATGTGGATTAAGAAAATATACCAGATTCATTAAAAGGTCACCACCCAGCTGGCCCATGGCCTCGTGCTTGTAGAGGTTTTCGGAAGATGGTGCCGGCACCATCGTCCTCACAGCAGCCTCATTAGCCCCATTTTGCATCCACTTGAGTAAAGGCGCAGCAGTTTCAGCCTGCATAAGAATGGGAACAGATCTCAGCAGTGATATTGAATGACTCTGAGACAGACTGATGCATATAGTGCTAGATGTAAGTGGAAGGGTATGGCCGTGTATGGACAACAGTTCACAACAATGCAAGGGTGTGTTCGGTTCTGAAACAGCGTGGAATGGAATGGAATGGTTCCATTTCAGAGGAATGGAATGGTTACATTTTTGTTCGGTTGGGAAAAATGGAGAGCAGAAGAGATCGAGGTTAAACTAACCAATTGTCTCAAAATTGTAATTAACAATTGCAAATGACATTTTAATCTCAAAGTCGTAATTAACAGCGCCTAATGGTGCTCTTTTAATCTAAAAATCGAAATTAACATCATTTTATGTTGGGTTAGGGGAACTGGAGTAGATGAACATTACTGTATGATGATTGTAAGCAAACGAATTTGGTGTTTCTAAACTTTTGGCTTCGAGATCTTATGGGTTTCAACTCTAGCCTACCCCAACTTGTTTGGGACTGAAAGGCTTGGTTGTTGTTGTTGTTGTTGTTGTTGTAAACTTTTGGCAAGCATAGAAAAAACCGACAATAAACAGAGAAAAATCAAGGCATGTTTTGTGGATTAAGAAAATATACCATATTCATTAAAAGATCACCACCCAGCTGGTGCGTGGCCTTGTGCTTGTAGAGGCATTTAGAAGATGGGGGCGGCATCAACATACTGGCAGCCTGATCAGCCGCAGTTTTGATCTTCCTTTTGAGTAAAGGCCCTAAAGTTTCAGTCTGCATATGAATAGCAAAACAAAAGGCAGACCTCAGCAGTGATATTGAATTACTGTATGAGATAGACTGATGCATATAGTGGATGCTCTTAGCCTTTTGCAGCGTGAACACTAGCTATGGACAGACAAAAAACTAGTTAACTCAGCTTTGTCTAGATATGAATGTACTACCACCATCCAAAAGCTTAAGCCTTATTTATTTTTGAGAAATCAAAACAAGCAAAGTTTGACCAAAATTTTAGAACATTCTATCAACAAATATAATACTGTGTAGATACCGTAGGAAAATATATTTTATTATCTATTTAATGATATTAATTTTGTATTTTGCATGTTACTGATTTTTGGTAAAAGCTTAGTCAAACATGGTATAGTTTGACTTTCTAAAAATAATATAAGCCCAAAGCTTTGGGATGGAGGCAGTAGTATCTAGAGCTAAAACACATCTAGATACATCCGTATCTACAGATAGTTGAGTCAATTAATTTGGATCTGAGGGAGTATCAGATTCAGACTACATCATGGTAAGTTGGTTAAAAAAATTACCCCTGGGCGGTCCCTGCCCAGCTCGGCAGTGGCATTTCGCTTCTTGTGCTGCAGATCGGGCCATGCTCCTGCAGCAGGTGGGGCGCTATTCTCGTTCCCCATAGCCTCAGCACGGAACCTGGAGGTACCAACCTGATACAGAGAATATAGAGCATGGTGTCACAGAGGCTTTACGCACAAACAGCTGAAGACATGTGCTACTTTAAGCATATTCCAGAACAGGAACAGATTGAGGATGCAGAGACCAGAGAGACACTTAAAAGGTAAAGAGTGGATAAGCAAACGGAGTACCTGCTTCGCGGGGCTGGGGACGCAGCTCAGGCTCAGCCAACTGCCCACATGCGTGGTGGCCTTACGCTCCATTGCCCCCACCGCCGAGGTCTTACCTTTCCTGTACAAGCTGACAAAAGATACAGTGAGGATCAGCAGAAACTACAAAGGTTGCAAATGTCGACAAATAAAGGAAGAACACCCCAATCCAAGCAAAGGTAGCCCCCGCCCCCCACCCCCATCAATCACTCCCAGCTCGAGGGTGACCAGAAAGACACCCCTTTGCCCAGAATAGGAAAGAGATGCGCAAGATATCGAGGAGAGGAAAAAAGAACCGATCTCGAGAAAGGAGAGAACATTACTAGTCCTACCTAATCCGCTTGGGCTAGATGCAGCTTGCCCCTCCAAGCTGGATGCCTGGACGGTGGAGGCGAAAGGAGGGGATCGAGCTAGCGGCTTGCATCCGTCGGCAATCGGCACTCGATCGGGAGAGAAGGGGTGCTACATAAAGGGGAGGGGTAACATATTTTATTACACAGTGAACTTACTGATGTGACTAGTCATTACATGTCTCACTGAAACTAGGGCCCATAGTGTGGCACCCCAAATTTACTTGAAGCTGCCCGGCGGGACGCATTGGCGCGTCAAGAAACCCCCGAATTGTAGCGGGGAAATGAAACATTTCACAAAAATTCGAAATTCAAGCACACCGCCACGCGCCAAGCACGCGGCTGTTCCTTCCTCTTCCTCGGTTCCTCCTCCCCTATCCGAAAAAACCCCAAATCCCAAGCTCAAACCAAAAAAAAAACAAAAAACAAATCCCCTGGCCGCCATGCATGTCCTCGTTAACCCGCTGGAGATCGTTCCCGGACGATGCGGACCACCCGCCCTGAGATCCAGAATTCCGTCCACCTCGAGGCACTGCGTGCTGTCTCGCAGCAGCGGCTTGAGGGCGCTGAAGAGGAAGTTCCGCCGGAAAGTGCTCATGGCAACCGTGCAAGCTCACCGGCGTGCTGTATCCCGAGAGGAACTGGTCAAAGCTTTGCTATTCGCCACACAAAAAAAATTGCGGGCCAAGATCTGGTCAAAGCTTCGTCGATGGCTTGCCGCGAGAGGCTTGGAGTCCAGAGTCAATAAACTAGCTGCTCGAGGACTTGGGCGGTTTACACGGATTCATATTAACTGACTCAAGTTTGTTAGTCTAGTTAACAAATGCATCTAGATACATCCATATCTAGACAGAATTGAGTCAATTAATATGAATCAGAGGGGAGTACCTGAAAGTGTTTCATGCTACCAACTAATGCGCTGGCAGGAATCGCTGTAGAAGTAATTGTGCTACTACTCGTACGATGAACTGATTGTGTGGGTGTCGAATTTTGCAACGCGATCATCCACTGAATGCTTAATCTAGCGCCAAAGGCGTACAAATCATAACATACTACAGCACCAGAACATAAGAGTACGAATCATAAAGTAGCTCAACATTTTGCATCAGGGCTGGGTGGTCCTGAGACTACCGGGACGCCCCTGATGATCTCCGGGTGTGCATCCTCTTCAACGCAAAGCTGTGTACTCGGTCCACGGCCTCCTTCTGTAGGCTGGATAATCTCAGGTGCAGGACCTTCGTCTATGAGAGGCTCGTCATCAGTACCATCCACAGGTGCATCAGGGCTGGGTGGTCTTGAGACTACCCGGACGCCCGTGATGATCTCCGGGCGTGCATCCACTTCAACGCAAAGCTGTGTACTCGGTCCACGGCCTCCTTCTGTAGGCTGGATAATCTCAGGTGCAGGACCTTCGTCTATGAAAGGCTCGTCATCAGTACCATCCACAGGTGCATCAAACTGAGATTCATCTTCAAATCTCCCATCAAACTGAGAGACCTCTTTAACTCTATGCTTCTGCAATTAGTACATCAACCGATTAGACAAACATCTAAGGGATGCAACCTGAACAAATGCCGTTTTACATATTTACCTTCTCATCTGGCACAGCACATGTCCCAGAGCTGAAACCCGTTTCCTGAAGCAAGCGCTTTTTCTCTCCTTCCCGTCCATCCATCTGCAACAAGTTAAATTTGAGTACAGAACCTTGCACAGCAATGCAAACTATTGATTGAAACAGCGGCAGCATCAATATAAATAATTAACTACATATGCCAGCACACATACAGTGTGAGCAAGATCTGCTTCTCCTGCTAAAGGATCATTATATGGTTCACCATGCTAAACCCGCCTAACATATGTGCGGTCCATCCCAAAAATGTGTAAATGATCTGCCACTACAGGGTGAGGCCTCTTCTCACCATTCATACATGTGCAGCGCGGGCAATACACGTCCAGGTTGTGACCATCATGAGCTCTAATAAACCCCATAAAGGGTTGAACACCATTTATATATGAAGGGGAACATAAGTGTCCATGCAGTTTCCAAGTTCTGTCCATCTGTTTAATTATGAGATACAGTGGTTGGTGATTAATTTAAGGCGAAGTAGGAAATGTATATCCATCGAGTACAAAACTATACTACATGATTATGCATTTCAGCAATCATGTCGAGTACAAAACAAAAAATGCCCATCGACATTTTAGCAAACAGATCGTGTACAAAACTCTGCCATGGCATTTCAGCAAATTAACGGATCGAGTGCAGAACTGACTCTATATGCCCACGCAAATGAACAAATTGATCGATGACAAATCGAGCGGAAAACTATAAAGTGCCAATTAGTTCGAGCATACTGACGAATTTTTTTAGCAGCATCAAGAAAATATAAATCGTTAGGCTGTCTTGCCCGATACATGATTGAGCTAGAGATAGCAGCCCTACCGTGGATCAACTTGACCGCCGGTGCGTCTCGAGAAGAACGACGGGGAGGGGAAGCTTCTTCTTCGCACGGACGGGACGGGGAGGGGAAGCTCTTCGCACGGACGGGGATAAGTTGTGTACGGGTGGGTGGGGGGTCATGCGGCCGGGCCGCCGGGGTGATAATTAAGGTCGGTAGGTGGCGTTTAATGGAGTTGCGTGTGTAATTTGCCGTGCACAAGGTTGAGGAATAGGCGGTTCCCTTTGCCGCGCGCACAATTCAAACTATCCCGCCCATGTAGTTTAAATTCGCCATATTTTCGTTAAATCGACATAAAGTCATGTGAGTGGGGGAAAATTAGCAAAGTTGCTTGAAAAATAGTAAAACTCTGGAATTATCCTTTAAATATGCTCTACTTCGTGTGAAAATCGGGGTGTGGAAGCATGTTGAGCTGTTTTATTTGTACTTTCTTCATTAAAACTCCCATTTTATGCACTTTGGATGGAAAGAAATCATTTGTACATAAATTTTGACAACGCCATTTGCAAACACTAATTGTTTACATGCCAAGATGCACCCATCCACCAAATATATATGTGGCAAAAGTTTATCACAATCTAGCAGATATGCATAATTAGTGAGGGACCCCTTTTGATTTTGTGCAATTTCCACTAATTAGGTAGAGATCGAGAAGGGTTAATTAATTAGGCCATGTTAGGGGTTATGTGTTTTAGATTAGGTTGTGTGGATTCAAATACAACTTCTTTATTTGTGTGCTATGATTAATCAAAACTAGATCGATCGACTGCGCACACATTATTAGAGGCGCATGCCTTTGCGCACAAAGTGCATGTGTGTGTTGTTGGCCACCAACGAGAGAGAGAGAGAGAGAGAGAGAGAGAGAGAGATAGAGGTAGAGAGAGCTACATACGAGAGAGCGATTGAAATCCCCAAATTAAACACATATATATGCATGGCACATTTAATTTAATTAGAGGACCGCGAGGCACCCCTGGCCTGCTTGATGCATAATTAAGTGTCATTGGCCTATATATATAGGGTTTAATTAGGGTTTAGGGTTTAGGGTTAGGAGGTTAGGGTTTAGGGTTTAATGTTTATGGTGTTTAGGGTTTAGGGATTAGGGATTAGGGTTTATTTAGGGTTTAAGGTTTAGGGATCATCGATCGAGTGCGCACACACACATTATTAGAGGCACACGCGCCTTTGCGCATAAAGTGCATGCGTATATGTGTGTGTTTTTTGGCCACCAACGACATATAGATGATCGAGAGAGAGAGATTGAAATCCCCAAGAATATGTTCAAATATATATTAAAATATATGCACGAATTAATGCATGCATGGTAGGCCATGCATGCACACTAATTATATATATATTATGAGGAAACTTAATCAAATGTGTTTTCATTCGAGAGAACTTGTCAAAATTCAAGTTAATTAATTTATCATCGATAATTATATAATTAATTAATGAATCTCAGGGAGATGTTATACAACATATGATCGATATATAGGCCATGTATATATTAATTGGTTTTAATCTACCGTTTTTGCTAGCTAGCTGCATGCTATATATAGAGCATGTTTTTATTAGATCGGGTTATAGCTAGTATAGTTTAGGGTTATGTGTTTTAATTAACTAGGGTTTGATTAGCTAGGGGTTAGTTATATATATATGGTTTAGGGTTAATGCATGTCACATTTAATTTAACTAGAGGACCGCGAGGCACCCCTGGCCTGCTTGATGCACAATTAAGTGTCGTTGGCCTATATATATAGGGTTTAATTAGGGTTTAGGGTTAGCTAGCTGGGTTTAGGGTTTAGTGTTTTGGGTGTTTAGCTAGGGTCTAGGGTTTAGGGTTTAGTGTTTACTGTGTTTAGAGGGTCTAGGGTTTAGTGTTTAGGGTGTTTAGGGTCTAGGGTTTAGGGTCTAGTGTTTAGGGTCTATGGTTTAGGGTTTAATTAGTGTTTAGGGTGTTTAGGGTTTAGGGTTTAGTGTTTACGGTGTTTAGGGTCTAGGGTTTAGGGTTTAGTGTTTAGGGTCTAGGGTTTAGGGTTTAATTAGTGTTTAGGGTGTTTATAGGGTTTAGGGTTTAGGGTTTAGGGTTTAGGGTTTTAGGGTTTAGGGTTTAGGGTTTAGGGTTTAGGGTTTAGGGTTTAGGGTTTAGGGTTTACGGTGTTTAGGGTCTAGGGTTTAGGGTTTAGTGTTTAGGGTGTTTAGGGTCTAGGGTTTAGTGTGTTTAGGGTGTTTAGGGTTTAGGGGATTAGGGATTAGGGTTTTAGGGTTGTTTAAGGTTTAGGGATCATCGATCGAGTGCGCACACACATTATTAGAGGCACCCGCGCCTTTACGCATCAAGTGCATGCGTATATATGTGTGTTTTTTGGGCCACCAACGATATATAGATGATCGAGAGAGAGAGATTGAAATCCCCAAGAATATGTTCAAATATACATTAAAATATATGCACGAATGCATTGTAGGCCATGCATATGCACACTAATTATATATATATTATGAGGCAACTTAATCAAATGTGTTTTCATTCGAGAGAACTTGTCAAAGTTCAAGTTAATTAATTTATCACGATAATTATATAATTAATTAATGATTCTCAGGGATATGTTATACAACATGATCGATATAGGCCATGTATATTTTAATTGGTGTTAATCTACGGTTTGCTAGCTAGCTGCTATATATAGAGCATGTTTTTATTAGATCGGGTTATAGCTAGCTAGTATAGTTTAGGGTTATGTGTTTTAATTAAGTAGGGTTGATTAGCTAGGGTTAGTTACATATATATGGTTTAGGGTTAATGCATGGCACATTTAATTTTATTAGAGGATCACGAGGCACCCATGACCCGCTCGATCGATGCACAATTAAGTGTCGTTGGCCTATACATAGGGTTTAATTGGGGTTTAGGATTAGCTAGGGTTTAGGCTTAGGGTTAGGGTTAGGGTTAGGGTACGTTTAGGGTCTAGGGTTTAGGGTTTAGTGTTTAGGGTGTTTAGGGTTTAGGGATTAGGGATTTAAGGTTTTAGGGTTGTTTAAGGTTTAGGGATCATCGATCGAGTGCGCACACACATTATTAGAGGCACCCGCGCCTTTACGCATAAATTGCATGCATATATATGTGTGTTTTTTGGGCCACCAACGATATATAGATGATCGAGAGAGAGAGAGATTGAAATCCCCAAGAATATGTTCAAATATACATTAAAATATATGCACGAATGCATTGTAGGCCATGCATGCACACTAATTATATATATATTATGAGGCAACTTAATCAAATGTGTTTTCATTCGAGAGAACTTGTCAAAGTTCAAGTTAATTAATTTATCACGATAATTATATAATTAATTAATGATTCTCAGGGATATGTTATACAACATGATCGATATAGGCCATGTATATTTTAATTGGTGTTAATCTACGGTTTGCTAGCTAGCTGCTATATATAGAGCATGTTTTTATTAGATCGGGTTATATCTAGTATAGTTTAGGGTTATGTGTTTTAATTAAGTAGGGTTGATTAGCTAGGGTTAGTTACATATATATGGTTTAGGGTTAATGCATGGCACATTTAATTTTATTAGAGGATCGCGAGGCACCCATGACCCGCTCGATCGATGCACAATTAAGTGTCGTTGGCCTATACATAGGGTTTAATTGGGGTTTAGGATTAGCTAGGGTTTAGGGTTAGGGTTAGGGTTAGGGTTAGGGTACGTTTAGGGTTAATGCATGTCACATTTAATTTAACTAGAGGACCGCGAGGCACCCCTGGCCTGCTTGATGCACAATTAAGTGTCGTTGGCCTATATATAGGGTTTAATTAGGGTTTAGGGTTAGCTAGGGTTTAGGGTTTAGTGTTTTGGGTGTTTAGTTTAGGGTTTAGTGTTTACGGTGTTTAGAGGGTCTAGGGTTTAGTGTTTAGGGTGTTTAGGGTCTAGGGTTTAGGGTCTAGTGTTTAGGGTCTATGGTTTAGGGTTTAATTAGTGTTTAGGGTGTTTAGGGTTTAGGGTTTAGTGTTTACGGTGTTTAGGGTCTAGGGTTTAGGGTTTAGTGTTTAGGGTCTAGGGTTTAGGGTTTAATTAGTGTTTAGGGTGTTTTAGGGTTTAGGGTTTAGGGTTTAGGGTTTAGGGTTTAGGGTTTAGGGTTTAGGGTTTAGGGTTTAGGGTTTAGGGTTTAGGGTTTAGGGTTTAGGGTTACGGTGTTTAGGGTCTAGGGTTTAGGGTTTAGTGTTTAGGGTGTTTAGGGTCTAGGGTTTAGTGTGTTTAGGGTGTTTAGGGTTTAGGGGATTAGGGATTAGGGTTTTAGGGTTGTTTAAGGTTTAGGGATCATCGATCGAGTGCGCACACACATTATTAGAGGCACCCGCGCCTTTACGCATCAAGTGCATGCGTATATATGTGTGTTTTTTGGGCCACCAACGATATATAGATGATCGAGAGAGAGAGAGAGATTGAAATCCCCAAGAATATGTTCAAATATACATTAAAATATATGCACGAATGCATTGTAGGCCATGCATGCACACTAATTATATATATATTATGAGGCAACTTAATCAAATGTGTTTTCATTCGAGAGAACTTGTCAAAGTTCAAGTTAATTAATTTATCACGATAATTATATAATTAATTAATGATTCTCAGGGATATGTTATACAACATGATCGATATAGGCCATGTATATTTTAATTGGTGTTAATCTACGGTTTGCTAGCTAGCTGCTATATATAGAGCATGTTTTTATTAGATCGGGTTATAGCTAGCTAGTATAGTTTAGGGTTATGTGTTTTAATTAAGTAGGGTTGATTAGCTAGGGTTAGTTACATATATATGGTTTAGGGTTAATGCATGGCACATTTAATTTTATTAGAGGATCACGAGGCACCCATGACCCGCTCGATCGATGCACAATTAAGTGTCGTTGGCCTATACATAGGGTTTAATTGGGGTTTAGGATTAGCTAGGGTTTAGGGTTAGGGTTAGGGTACGTTTAGGGTCTAGGGTTTAGGGTTTAGTGTTTAGGGTGTTTAGGGTTTAGGGATTAGGGATTTAAGGTTTTAGGGTTGTTTAAGGTTTAGGGATCATCGATCGAGTGCGCACACACATTATTAGAGGCACCCGCGCCGTTACGCATAAATTGCATGCATATATATGTGTGTTTTTTGGGCCACCAACGATATATAGATGATCGAGAGAGAGAGAGAGATTGAAATCCCCAAGAATATGTTCAAATATACATTAAAATATATGCACGAATGCATTGTAGGCCATGCATGCACACTAATTATATATATATTATGAGGCAACTTAATCAAATGTGTTTTCATTCGAGAGAACTTGTCAAAGTTCAAGTTAATTAATTTATCACGATAATTATATAATTAATTAATGAATCTCAGGGATATGTTATGCAACATGATCGATATAGGCCATGTATATTTTAATTGGTGTTAATCTACGGTTTGCTAGCTAGCTGCTATATATAGAGCATGTTTTTATTAGATCGGGTTATAGCTAGCTAGTATAGTTTAGGGTTATGTGTTTTAATTAAGTAGGGTTGATTAGCTAGGGTTAGTTACATATATATGGTTTAGGGTTAATGCACGGCACATTTAATTTTATTAGAGGATCACGAGGCACCCATGACCCGCTCGATCGATGCACAATTAAGTGTCGTTGGCCTATACATAGGGTTTAATTGGGGTTTAGGATTAGCTAGGGTTTAGGGTTAGGGTTAGGGTTAGGGTTAGGGTACGTTTAGGGTCTAGGGTTTAGGGTTTAGTGTTTAGGGTGTTTAGGGTTTAGGGATTAGGGATTTAAGGTTTTAGGGTTGTTTAAGGTTTAGGGATCATCGATCGAGTGCGCACACACATTATTAGAGGCACCCGCGCCTTTACGCATAAATTGCATGCATATATATGTGTGTTTTTTGGGCCACCAACGATATATAGATGATCGAGAGAGAGAGAGATTGAAATCCCCAAGAATATGTTCAAATATACATTAAAATATATGCACGAATGCATTGTAGGCCATGCATGCACACTAATTATATATATATTATGAGGCAACTTAATCAAATGTGTTTTCATTCGAGAGAACTTGTCAAAGTTCAAGTTAATTAATTTATCACGATAATTATATAATTAATTAATGAATCTCAGGGATATGTTATACAACATGATCGATATAGGCCATGTATATTTTAATTGGTGTTAATCTACGGTTTGCTAGCTAGCTGCTATATATAGAGCATGTTTTTATTAGATCGGGTTATATCTAGTATAGTTTAGGGTTATGTGTTTTAATTAAGTAGGGTTGATTAGCTAGGGTTAGTTACATATATATGGTTTATGGTTAATGCATGGCACATTTAATTTTATTAGAGGATCGCGAGGCACCCATGACCCGCTCGATCGATGCACAATTAAGTGTCGTTGGCCTATACATAGGGTTTAATTGGGGTTTAGGATTAGCTAGGGTTTAGGGTTAGGGTTAGGGTTAGGGTTAGGGTACGTTTAGGGTCTAGGGTTTAGGGTTTAGTGTTTAGGGTGTTTAGGGTTTAGGGATTAGGGATTTAGGGGTTTTAGGGTTGTTTAAGGTTTAGGGATCATCGATCGAGTGCGCACACACATTATTAGAGGCACCCGCGCCTTTACGCATAAATTGCATGCATATATATATATGTGTGTTTTTTGGCCACCAACGATATATAGATGATCGAGAGAGAGAGATTGAAATCCCCAAGAATATGTTCAAATATACATTAAAATATATGCACGAATGCATGGTAGGCCATGCATGCACACTAATTATATATATATATATATATTATGAGGCAACTTAATCAAATGTGTTTTCATTCGAGAGAACTTGTCAAAATTAAAGTTAATTAATTTATCACGATAATTATATAATTAATTAATGAATCTCAGGGATATGTTATACAACATGATCGATATAGGCCATGTATATATTAATTGGTGTTAATCTACGGTTTGCTAGCTAGCTGCTATATATAGAGCATGTTTTTATTAGATCGGGTTATAGCTAGTATAGTTTAGGGTTATGTGTTTTCATTAAGTAGGGTTGATTAGCTATGGTTAGTTACATATATATGGTTTAGGGTTAATGCATGGCACATTTAATTTAATTAGAGGACCGCGAGGCACCCCTGGCCTGCTTGATGCACAATTAAGTGTCGTTGGCCTATATATAGGGTTTAATTAGGGTTTAGGGTTAGGGTTAGGGTTTAGGGTCTAGGGTTTAGTGTTTAGGGTGTTTAGGGTTTAGGGATTAGGGATTAGGGTTTCAGGGTTGTATAAGGTTTAGGGATCATCGATCGAGTGCGCACACACATTATTAGAGGCACCCGCGCCTTTGCGCATAAAGTGCATGCGTATAGTTTAGGGTTATTTGTTTTAATTAAGTAGGGTTTGATCAGCTAGGGTTAGTTACATATATATGGTTTAGGGTTAATGCATGGCACATTACATATAGTTTAAATCTCAAGAATGTTTATACATGATAGGCCATATGTGCAAAGGAATTTTTTCCTCGTGAACTTGTCAAAATTCAAGTTTATCAGTGCCAATGGAAACTAGTCCAAAAAATTACATAGAGGACCAAAAGTACTAGACAATAACTAATAGAACCTGCAACTTTACAAAAAGGACCCCAAAACATATAGAAGAAAATCAATCGAGTCCTTCTCGACCGCACATCAGATCTCTGCTCCGCATCCTTTCCAGCAACTCCGTCGCCGGGGACGCACCACTTGGGACGGTGTCGCCGGTAGTCGCCAGGACGAAGGAGAAGAAGGGCCTCAGCAACGGCATATTGGCTCTGAGAAGGGTCGCTGAAAGTCCAAGATGTGCACGGGCAAGACGGATGACGCCGTCGTATGCCCCGAGCTTGTGAACTTTAGCAGCTTGACTTCCCCATTGGCCAGATCTGAAGCACTGACCAAAGCAAGCCTCACCGTTAGCGCCATCACATTGATGGCACCAGATCGGGGTTTGGCCGGCAAGATCCGCCAGATTCACCATAGGCCAGATCTGAAGCCGATGACGAGATCCCCGACTCCATTGCGCCATTCTGCTCATGGGAAACACTGGATCTAAGCTTACAACAACACTAACTCCCTCGGATCCAAATTAGCTGACTCAACTTTGCTTATCTAAATATGGATGTATCCACACATGTTTTTACTCTAGATACATACACGTCTAAGGAAAGTTGAATCAATTAATTTAGTTCGGAGGGTGTACAATATACAGAGAGAAGTCGGCCTCGTCTCCGGCCGGCGAGGCCGCCGGAGAGAAGGGGGAGAGGAGCCGGGGGAGTGGGAGAGACTCGAGAGAGAAAGAGAAGAGGAAGAAATGAGAGCTCCCTGGGGAAGAACATTATTTTTGTCGTTCTGCTCGTAGCTTGAAACTGAAAATTTCGGCCACGCGCCAAATCATCCCGCCGCATCCATTCGAAAATCCCGTGACCAGTTTTACCCTTTTAACCCTGGTCCGGAAGCTACAACCCACCGACCATGGAGGGCTCATTCGGTAACAATGAAATATCTTGCCTAGATCCCGAACCCTCCCCACAGGCCCACACCCACCCACCAACCATTCGCCCCATTAGCTCAAAAATACTCTCACACGCCAAAGCTCTGACTCTCTACAGTACTAGATCTGCTTCGCCGCCGGCATACTCCTCCACAGCGTAGCCTTGATCGTGTTGGCTGTCCACCCACCTGATCCGCTCCCCCGCCGCCCTCGTCACCGACGGATCTGCTTCACCGCCGACCTCGCCACCGACGGATCTGCTTCACCGCCGACCTCGCCACCGACTACCTCGCCGCAGCGGCTGTATCAACTTCACCGAATACCTTGCCAGCCAACCAGATCTGCTTCACTAACGCCCGCTTCTACTGAAACAGGGTCGATTCATCGTCTCCCGCGTTCGCCGCCGCTGGAATGCAAGTTGCCGCCCCCGTCCACCCCGCCGCAGCTTGGTTAGTACGCTGGCCCGTTAGATCGCGGTGTTTCTTTAGCCATGTTTTGTGTAGTTATTTGCAGATCTCATATGCCGTTAACTTTCTTGATGTGTTGCTTCGCATGAAGTTTGTTTAAATGTTGTACAGTACAAAAGCATTATCCGGTCGCTACCATCCTGTTCATTCTACTGACACCTGTGTGCATCCACATATTTATAGCCTTGTACCCATTCATTTGCTGCCAACTGTTTTTGTACTGCATGCTATTGTCGCACTGCTTTTATAGTCGTGCTATGGGCATTTCCAATCTGCTTGTTCTTATACCACGTCATTAGCTCACCGCTAGCTGTTTTCTCGTGTCTGCTATTCTCACACTGCTTTTATAATCATGCTATGTGCATTTCCAATCTGCTTGCTCTTATACCTCGTCTTTAGCTTATATAGTTATTGTTGCGTGCATGTCTGGTCTTTGTATTATCGTAGACTGACTTGTCAATGTTATTTTTCCTTGGGATTGATCATGCGAACCACTTATTAGAACATCCAACATTAACAGCGGGGACGCTAGGTAAGGTTGGAATCTGAGTTCGTGGTTGGTAATTTTGGCAGTTTACTTCCGTTATTATCTATAACCTATATGCATTGTTCCTTATGCAAGAGATTAACACTTGGAACCCTGCCATAGCAATGCCATTCATGCTTTACTATGTTTCTGCCTATTTGATATGCTTGTCTTGGAGAAACTTCGAGGGTGATTTGAACCTGACATTTGGTCATTCTTAATGCCAGTTTACTTTATGTGTAAAACCTTGGCATTACCCTACTCTAAATCTGAATGTCTGAAATTCGTATCTCATGCAAAGCAACATCTAGTTGGTTTTAATCTGATATCTGGTAACTATTGGCTTATTCATTTGGCAGCTCAAGTTTTTTGTTATTTGAAACCAGCTGACTTGGTCTTAAATGTGATATCTAAACACAGATTAAGGACAATGGAGCAGGAGGATTAGCATTTCACTTGATGGCTGAACCTAAAATGATAGGCATGTTGACCACGACTAGTGCACGCAAGAGAAGGACCTGCAGTGAGCCAGTATGTGCTTAGTACATGCATCTTATCTTATCTTGTGCTTATTTCTGCTACATGCTGTTATCTGATCTCTACATTGCGTAATACATGTTTGAATAGTTAATTGTTGTAACTATGTTTACAATGTTACCAGAATGCAGTTTTAATGAAGCAGTCATCATTAGAAGATAGTCGCCAAAAAAGGATCTGTAGCGACCCTGTGCAACATTATGATGTAAGTTTGTGCTTAGTACAAGTTCCATACATGTCTTATTTATGCAACTTGTTATTATCTTATATCTACATTGCATAATAAATGTTTGCATAGTTCATCGTTTAACTCTTTTTGCATTATTATCAGAATGCAGTTGTGATGAAGCAATCTTCATTACCAGTGAGGCCCACAAAAAGTTCTGATCTTTCTTCTGATGCATCTTCTCATAGCCGTCAACCTAGACCATTTCTTTCATCAGACAGTAAATATCTCAAGGCTGTACTTTATAAAAGACATGGTATTGCTGCTTTAAGATCTGTAGCTGATATGTTGACAAAGAGTACACAAGATTCAATCAAGGCGATTGCCAAATGTCAACGTGTTATTGATGATGCTAATAGAAGTCCTCAATGATTCTATGTAATTTTTTTATTTGGGCACATTAATTGCCTTGTAATTTTCCTATTTGTTTTATTTGTGTATGTAATTGTGTGTATCATTGAAATCAGATTTTAGGCTCATGAAATTTAATGCAAGTTGACTAGTCAAACAAGTAGGGCCCTACAACAGATTGGGCCGGCCCACTTACAGTAGTGTGGGACCCACTTTCATTTTGGGCCGGCCCACTTCTTTAGTAGGCCGGCCCGGTTACACGATAATGGGCTCCACATGCTTATTGGGCCGGCCCACTTGCTCTATGGTGGTCCCACATGGTAAATGGGCCGGCCCTTTAATAGGAAGGTGGGACCCACCTGTGTTTTTGGCCCACTATCTTGTTGGGCCGGCCCACTTTCTATATGGTGGACCCCACATACCAAATGGGCGGCCCACTTTCTATATGGTGGACCCCACACACCAAATGGGGGCCCTTTAATAGGAAGGTGGGACCCACTGTGTTTGGCCCGGCCCACTATCTTGTTGGGCGCCCTTTCTCTATGGTGGACCCCACATACCAAATGGGCCGGCCCATTACAGAATGCGGACCCACCTGTGTTTTTGGCCCGGCCCACTATCTTGGTGGGCCACCACTTGCTATATGGTGGGCCCCACACACTAAATGGGCCGGCCCTTTAACAGAAAGTGGGACCCACTGTGTTTTTGGCCCGGCCCACTATTTTGTTGGGCCGGCCCACTTGCTATATGGTGGACCCCACGAACTAAATGGGCCGACCCTTTAACAGGAAAGTGGGACCCACCTATGTTTTGGCCCGGCCCACTAGCTTGTTGGGCCGGCCCACTTGCTATACGGTGGACCCCACACACTAAATGTGCCGGCCTTTTAACAGAAAGTGGGACCCACCCGTGTTTTTGCCCGGCCCACTTGCTTTTGGGCGGCCCGTTGCTGTAAGGTGGACCCCACATGTTAAATGGGCCGGCCCATTTAAGTTTTGACCAGTCAACCTTAGAGGTTAGGCCCGGCCCACTTAACTAATGGACCAGCCCAGCTATATAGTTGACCGGTCAAACTATGTCATCTGGCCCGGCCCGCTTAAGACGTGGCAGGCCTCGTGTGGGCCTACCATCTACCACGGGGTTTCAGCCGGTTAACGCCGTTAACTGCGTTAACGGCGTCTGCCACGTGTCAGTTTGCATGACGTCAGCAGTCAACGGGCTCCCGAAAACACTTCCGCAACGGTCCGATTTTCCGTGGCGGAAGGGCGCCCAAGCGCGACGGACCGAAAAAATCGTCGTTGGACTTTGCCTGACGCAGTTTCGACAACGGAACCCATATCGTCGGGTTAGGCCCATAGGCGACGAAAAATGCCCCTTAGTTGACGATTTTGGGACGTTGTCTATCAGAACTTTTCTTGTAGTGTTTTCGGAGGTTTTTGAAATTTCCATTTTGTAAACCCAAAACCACGTATCTTCATGTTTGACTTCAAAAGACAGAGTTTAGGGTTAGGGGGTAGATACATGATTCTTCTTTTAATATGTTTAGATCTTGTTTTATCAAGTTGAATGTTGACTGTATGACATAAGAAGACTATGTTTTTGAATTTTTTATGAATCTTGGTCAAATCCAAGGGTTGACCAAGATTTAAACAAGTTTAAAACATGAAAATGAAAACGTTTCAAGTTCACCTTTGGTTCGATCTTTCAGTAACCAGGCGCATATATATATGGATGCAAATTGAGATAATTAATTCGTGAAACATTGGAAATGTCCATCGTGTGTCATGTTTCCCCCTCACATGAAAATTGGATTGGTGGCAGACAAGTAAAAGCACATTTATGTGCGACAACCCAAAATGCACATATTTTGCTGAGTTTTCATGCATGCATTAAAAGTTGTGAATATATACATAAAATGCATGTGGGTCATGATTGAAAAGTTTGACATGTATATGGTTCTTGTGTAGTAGTAGTACTATAGTAGATTAGTAGGTACGCAAACTCCCATCCATCTTCTTTGTCAAGAGAAGACGCGCACCAGGATGCGTAGTGGAAGTCGTCTCTGGATCCTTCTGTTGTCCCTCTCACGGAAAAGAAAAAGAAAAAAACATCTCTCTCATTCTCGGCCTCGCTCGACTCGCTCGCTCGCAGCCTCGCACCTCCTGCGCACTGACAAACGCTGCACAACAGTCAACATCACCAGAAAAAAGATATACACCATAAATAATAAGAGGGGCCCCGTGACTGCTATCCCTTCTTCTCCTTCCGTGTGATCCCTCTTCCTCCGAGTTTCACTGGACGGGCAAACACACATGTGCTGCATAGTAAAAATAAAAAAGTAAAAAATCGACCTATGAATCTATGATTAAATAGGTAAAATCCTGGGTTTTATCAAGGTTTAAACAAGTTTAAAACATGAAAATGAATAGGTAAGCATGGATCCTTCTTAGTCACTCTAAAATGAAGCTTTCGCGAGGTTTTTGAAATTTCCATGTTTGAAACCCAAAACCACTTCTCTTCATGCTTGACTTAGACAGAGTTTAGGGTTAGGGGTAGATACATGCTTTTTCTGGTTTGAATATGTCTAGACCTTATTTATCAACTTGAATGCTTACTATATGACATAAGGCTATGTTATTTGGTTTTTCATTTTTTCTGATTTTTTATGCCCATTTAAATCTTGGTCAAATCCTAGGTTTGACCAAGAGTTAAACAAGTTTAAAACATGAAAATGAAAAGGTAAGCCTGGATCCTTCTTAGTCACTGTAAAATGAAGCTTTTGGGAGGTTTGTGAAATTTCCATGTTTGAAACCCAAAAGCACTTCTCTTCATGCTTGACTTCATAAGACAGAGTTTAGGGTTAGGGGGTGTAGATACATGATTTGTCTGGTTTGAATATGTCCAAATCTTATTTATCAACTTCTGAATGCATGCTACTCTCTCAAAGAAAACCTTTTGAATGCTTACTATATGACATAAGAAGACTATATGCTTTTAAAATTCAAACATATGGTAAGCATTCTTATGACATATAGTAAGCATTCAAGTTGATAAACAAGCAAGGTTTGGACATATTCAAACCAGACAAATCATGTATCTACCCCTAACCCCTAATTAAATTGTCTTATGAAGTCTAGCATGAAGAGAAGTGGTTTTGGGTTTCAAACATGGAAATTTCAAAAACCTCCCAAAAACTTCATTTTAGAGTGACTAAGAAGGATATACAAGCTTCCCTTTTCATTTTCATGTTTTAAACTTGTTTAAATCTTGGTCAAACCTCTAGGATTTGACCAAAAGATTCAAATGGGCATGGAAATTCATAAAAAAACAAAAGAATGAAAAACCAAAGGACATAACATTATTATGTCATATATATATAGTAAGCATTCAAGTTGATAAACAAGGTCTAGACATATTCAAACCAGAAAATCATGTATATATCTACCCCTAACCCTAAACTCTGTCTTATGAAGTCAAGCATGCATGAAGAGAAGTGGTTTTGGTTTCAAACATGGAAATTTCGAAAAACCCTCCCAAGAGCTACATTTTGGAGTGAGTAAGAAGGATATATAGATGCTTAATTTTTCATATTCATGATTTAAACTTGTTTAAACCATGTTCAAACCTAGGATTTGACCAAGATTAAAATGGGCATAAAATTTTAAAAAAATCAAAAAATAAAAAACAAGTCACATAGTATTCTTATGTCATATAGTAAGCATTCAATTAAGTTGATAAACAAGGTCTAGACATATTCAAACCAGGAAAATCATGCATATATCCCCTAACCCTAGCTAAACTCTGTCTTATGAAGTCAAGCATGCATGAAGAGAAGTGGTTTTTGGTTTCAAACGTTTAAGCCAAAAGCCCCTTTTCAAATATTTCAAACTTATTCAAATTTGGTTCAAATATGAAAGACATACAAGTTATAGCACACATAGTGCATACATTTTCACACATACTGCACTAGATGCTAACCCTATAGTTTGAGGCCATTTGGGTGACCTAGGTCGAAAAAATTCTTGGATTAGAATCGTGTTGTTCGAACCCCGTAGTTGGATTTTTTTGAACCCTTGATCTGTAGAACTGGGCAAAACCCTAGTTTAACCTATTTAATTACAGATTCGTATATCGATTTTTCTACGAGTACTACCTTTTTATTATTACTATGCAGCACATGGGTGTTTGCCCGTCGAGTGAAACTCGGAGGAAGAGGGATCACTCGGAAGGAGAGAAGAAGGGAGAGAATTATGGTGTCTCCCCTTTTTCGGGTGATGATGTTGACTTTTGTGCAGGGTTTGTCAGTGAGCAGGAGGTGCGAGCGAGCGAGCGAGTCGAGCGAGGCCGAGAATGAGAGAGATTTGTTTTTTTTTGTGAGAGGGACGACCGAAGGAACCAGAAGGACCCACAGACTTCCAATACGCATCCTGATGCGTCTTCTCTTGACAAAGAAAATGGCTGGGAGTTTGCGTACCTATTGCACGTGACTTGTGCTCACTGAAGTGTGGGACCTCAAGCGTGGGCACCACACGTAAGTGACAGACCTGTTGGTGTAAAAACTCGGTTGATTATAATAGTGCATTAGAACAAAGTTTCCTATGGATTCAAGGGTAGGAAATCCAAGTTAACTCATTTACGTGTTAAACTTGTCTATATATTGGTCAAACCTAGGATTTGACCAAGATTCAAATGGGCAGAAAAATAAAAACAGAAAAATGAAAAACCAAATCACATAGTTTTCTTATGTCATATAGTAAGCATTAAAGTTGATAAACAAGGTGTAGACATATTCAAACCAGACAAATCATGTAGCTATACCCCCTAACCCCTAAACTCTGTCTTATGAAGTCAAGCATGCATGTGAAGAGAAGTGGTTTTGGGTTTCAAACATGGAAATTTCAAAAACCTCCCAAAAGCTTCATTTTAGAGTGACTAAGAAGGATCCATGCTTCCCTTTTCATTTTCATGTTTTAAACTTGTTTAAATTATCTTGGTCAAACCTAGGATTTGACAAGATTCAAATGGGCATCAAAATTGAAAAAAATTGAAAAAAGAAAAACCAAAGCAAATAGTTTTCTTATGTCATATAGTAAGCATTAAAGTTGTTGATAAATAAGGTCCATACATATTCAAACCACACAAATCATGTATCTATACCCCCTAATTAACCCCTAAATTAATTAACTCTGTCTTATGAAGTCAAGCATGTGAAGAGAAGTGGTTTTGGGTTTCAAACATTGAAATTTTAAAAACCTCCCAAAAGCTTCATTTTAGAGTGACTAAGAAGGATACAGACTTCCCTTTTCATTTTTATGTTTTAAACTTGTTTAAATCTTGGTCAAACCAAGGATTTGACCAAGATTCAAATGGCCCTAAAAATTCAGAAAAAAATCAAAAGAATGAAAAACCAAAGCACATAGCATTCTTATGTCATATGTATATTAAGCATTCAAGTTGATAAACAAAGGTCTAGAGACATATATATTCAAACCAGAAAAATCATGTATATATCTACCCCTAAAACTCTAATTAAACTATGTTTTATGAAGTAAATCATGAAGAGAAGTGGTTTTGGGTTTCAAACATGGAAATTTCAAGAACCTCCCAAAAGCTTCATTTTAGAGTGACTAAGAAGGATCCAGAAGGACCCACAGACTTCCAATACGCATCTGATGCGTCTTCTCTTGACAAAGAAGATGGTGGGAGTTTGCGTACCTATTGCACGTGACTTGTGCTCACTGAAGTGTGGGACCTCACGCGTGGGCACCACACGTAAGTGACAGACATGTTGGTGTAAAAACTCGATTGATTATTATAGTGCATTAGAACAAAGTTTCCTATGGATTCAAGGGTAGGAAATCCAAGTTAACTCATTTACGTGACATTATTATTTCCATGAAGCAAAGTTAACACATCTATCGATTGGTACATTTTTGAGTGACTAAGAAGGATCCATGCTTACTTATTCGTTTTCACGTGTTAAACTTGTCTAAATCTTGGTCAAACCTAGGATTTGACCAAGATTCAAATGGGCAGAAAAATAAAAAACAGAAAAATGAAAAACCAAATCACATAGTCATCTTATGTCATATAGTAAGCATTAAAGTTGATAAACAAGGTCTAGAAATATCAAACCATACAAATCATGTATCTACCCCCTAACCCCTAAACTATGTCTTATAAATTAAGTCAAGCATGAAGAGATGTGGTTTTGGGTTTCAAACATGGAAATATCAAAAACCTCCCAAAAACTTCATTTTAGTGTGACTAAGAAGGATACACGCTTCCCTTTTCATATTCATGTTCTAAGCTTGTTTAAATTATCTTGGTCAAACCTAGGATTTGACAAGATTCAAATGGGCATCAATATTGAAAAAAATCAAAAAAAAAGAAAAAACAAAGGAAATAGTTTTCTTATGTCTTATAGTAAGCATTAAAGTTGATAAACAAGGTCTAGACATATTCAAACTAGACAAATCATGTATCTATATATACCCCCTAACCCCTAAACTCTGTCTTATGAAGTCAAGCATGTGAAGAGGAAGTTGTTTTGGGTTGCAAACATGGAAATTTCAAAAACCTCCGAAAAACTTCATTTTAGAGTTTCTAAGAAGGATCCATGCTTAACTTTGCATATTCATATTTTAAACTTGTTTAAATCATTATCAAGCCTAGCATTTGACCAATATACAAATGGGTGGGCACAAAATTCAAAAAAATCAGAAAAATGAAAACAAATTAAAGCACATAGTCTTCATATGTCATATCGTATGAATTCAAGTTGATAAACGAGGTCTAGGTATATCCAAACCAGACAAATCATGTATCTATACCCCCTGTCGATCTTATGAAGTCTAGCATGAAGAGAGAAGTCGTTTTTGGTTTCAAAAATGGAAATTTCAAGAACATCCCAAAAGCTTCATTTTAGAGTGACTAAGAAGGATACATGCTTCCCTTTTCATTTTTATGTTTAAACTTGTTTAAATCTTGGTCAAACCTAGGATTTGACCAAGATTCAAATATATGGGCATAAAATTCAAAAAAAAACAGAAAAATTTAAAACCAAGGCACATAGTCTTCTTATGTCATATAGTAAACAATCAATTAATTAAGTTGATAAACCAGTTCTAGACATATTCAAACCAGGAAAATCATGTATCTACCCCCTAACGCCCTAGCTAAACTCTGTCATATGAAGTCAAGCATGCATGAAGAGAAGTGGTTTTTGGTTTCAAACGTTTAAGCCAAAAGGTAAGCATGGATCCTCCTTAATTAGTCACTGTAAAATGAAGCTTTTGGGAGGTTTGTGAAATTTCCATGTTTGAAACCTAAAAGCACTTCTCTTCATGCTTGACTTCATAAGACAGAGTTTAGGGTTAGGGGGTGTAGATCGATACATGATTTGTCTGGTTTGAATATGTCCAAATCTTATTTATCAACTTTTGAATGCATGCTACTCTCTCAAAGAAAAACTTTTGAATGCTTACTATATATATGACATAAGAAGACTATATGCTTTTAAAATTCAAACATATGGTAAGCATTCTTATGTCATATAGTAAGCATTCAAGTTGATACACAAGCAAGGTTTGGACATATTCAAACCAGACAAATCATGTATCTACCCCCTAACCCCTAATTAAATTGTCTTATGAAGCAGTCTAGCATGAAGAGAAGTGGTTTTGGGTTTCAAACATGGAAATTTCAAAAACCTCCCAAAAACTTCATTTTAGAGTGACTAAGAAGGATATACAAGCTTCCCTTTTCATTTTCATGTTTTAAACTTGTTTAAATCTTGGTCAAACCTCTAGGATTTGACCAAAAGATTCAAATGGGCATAGAAATTCATAAAAAATCAAAAGAATGAAAAACCAAAGGACATAACATTCTTATGTCATATATATATAGTAATTAAGCATTCAAGTTGATAAACAAGGTCTAGACATATTCAAACAAGAAAATAATGTATATATCTACCCCTAACCCTAAACTCCGTCTTATGAAGTCAAGCATGCATGAAGGGAAGTGGTTTTTGGTTTCAAACATGGAAATTTCGAAAACCCTCCCAAGACCGAGCTACATTTTGGAGTGACTAAGAAGGATATATAGATGCTTAATTTTTCATATTCATGATTTAAACTTGTTTAAACCATGTTCAAACCTAGGATTTGACCAAGATTCAAATGGGCATAAAATTTTAAAAAAATAAAAAAATAAAAAAACAAGGCACATAGTACAAATTCAAAATTCAAAAAAACAGAATAATGAAAAACAAAAGCACGTAGTCTTCTTATGTTATATCGTATGCATTCAAGTTAAACGAGGTCTAGGTATATCCAAACCAGACAAATCATGTATCTACCCCATGTTGATCTTATGAAGTCTAGCATGAAGAGAAGTCGTTTTGGGTTTCAAACATGGAAATTTCAAGAACATCCCAAAAGCTTCATTTTAGAGTGACTAAGAAGGATACATGCTTCCCTTTTCATTTTCATGTTTAAACTTGTTTAAATCTTGGTCAAACCTAGGATTTGACCAAGATTCAAATATATGAGCATAAAATTCAAAAAAAAAAACCAAGGCACGTAGTCTTCTTATGTCATATAGTAAGCAATCAATTAAGTTGATAAACAAGGTCTCTAGACATATTCAAACCAGGAAATCATGTATCTACACCCCCTAACGTACCCTAGCTAAACTCTGTCTTATGAAGTCAAGCATGCATGAAGAGAAGTGGTTTTTGGTTTCAAACGTTTAAGCCAAAAGGTAAGCATGGATCCTCCTTAGTCACTGTAAAATGAAGCTTTTGGGAGGTTTGTGAAATTTCCATGTTTGAAACCCAAAACCACTTAAGACAGAGTTTATGGTTAGGTGTGTAGATACATGATTTTTCTTGTTTGAATATGTCTAGACCTTGTTTATCAACTTGAATTTTTTACTATATGATATAAGAAGGCTATATATATGTGCTTTGGTTTTTCATTTTTTGATTTCTTTTGAATTTTTATGCCTATTTAAATCTTGGTCAAATCCTAGGTTTAAACAAGTTTAAAACATGAAAATGAAACGGTAAGCATGAATCCCTTCCTTACTCACTCTAAAATGAAGGTGTACTTGAAAATTTTATGTTTGAAACCCAAAACCCCAGTTCTCTTCATATGTTTGACTTCATAAGACAGAGTTTAGGGTTAGGGGTAGATATGATACATGATATTTCTGCTTTGAATATGTCTAGACCTTGTTTATCAACTTGAATGCTATATGACATAAGAAGGCTATATATATATATATATATATATATGTGTGCTTTGGTTTTTCATTTTTTTTGAATTTTTCTGAATTTTTACTCCCATTTGAATCTTGGTCAAATCCTAGGTTTGACCAAGGTTAAAACAAGTTTAAAACATGGCAATGAAAAGGTAAGCATATGGATCATTCTTAGTCTCTCTAAAATGAAGCTTTTGGGAGGTTTTTGAAGTTTCCATGTTTGAAACCCAAAATCACTTCTCTTCATATGCTTGGCTTCATAAGACAAAGATTAGGGTTTAGGGGTAGATATATACATGTTTTGGGAGGTTTTTGAAATTTCCATGTTTGAAACCCAAATCCACTTCTCTTCATCCTTGACGTCTTCATAAGACAAAAGTATAGGGTTATATATATATATGCATGGGTAGATACATGCTTTTTTCTGGTTTTAATATGTATAGACCTTGTTTAAAATTATCAACTTAATTGAATGCTTACTATATATATGACATATATAAGAAGGCTATATATGTGTTTTGTTTTTTCATTTTTCATTTTTTCCTGATTTTTTATGCCCATTTGAATCTTGGTCAAATCCTAGGTTTGATCAAGATTTAAACAAGCAGTTTAAAAATGAAAATGAAAAGGTAAGCCTGGATCCTTCTTAGGGCTCCTTTGATTTAAAGGATAGGAAAAGTATAGGAATAGGAAAGGCATAGGATTGGAATGACACATGTCTACTTGAATCCTATAGAAAGATGAAGTGTGTTTGATTGTAGCAAAGGAATTTTTTCATGAGGTATGAGCCAATGTTTTTTCCTATAGGAATTACGCTACAAGATTCCTATAGGAATTTTTCCTATAGGATATGTTTCTATGAATCAAACAACATGTATAGGAAATTTTCCCATAGGAACCAAATCCTACACAATTCCTATGCAAATCCTATGAATCAAAGGAGCCCTTAGTCACTGTAAAATGAAGCTTTTGGGAGGTTTGTGAAATTTCCATGTTTGAAACCCAAAAGCACTTCTCTTCATGCTTGACTTCATAAGACAGAGTTTAGGGTTAGGGGGTGTAGATACGACATGATTTGTCTGGTTTGAATATGTACAAATCTTATTTATCAACTTTTGAATGCATGCTACTCTCTCAAAGAAAAACTTTTGAATGCTTACTATATGACATAAGAAGACTATATGCTTTTAAAATTCAAACATATGGTAAGCATTCTTATGTCATATAGTAAGCATTCAAGTTGATAAACAAGCAAGGTTTGGACATATCCAAACCAGACAAATCATGTATCTGCCCCCTGTCGATCTTATGAAGTCTAGCATGAAGAGAGAAGTCGTTTTTGGTTTCAAAAATGGAAATTTCAAGAACATCCAAAAAGCTTCATTTTAGAGTGACTAAGAAGGATACATGCTTCCCTTTTTATTTTTATGTTTAAACTTGTTTAAATCTTGGTCAAACCTAGGATTTGTCCAAGATTCAAATATATGGGCGTAAAATTCAAAAAAAACAGAAAAATTTAAAACCAAGGCACATAGTCTTCTTATGTCATATAGTAAACAATCAATTAATTAAGTTGATAAACCAGGTCTAGACATATTCAAACCAGGAAAATCATGTATCTACCCCCTAACGCCCTAGCTAAACTATGTCTTATGAAGTCAAGCATGCATGAAGAGAAGTGGTTTTGGTTTCAAACATGGAAATTTCGAAAAAACCTCCCAAGAGCTACATTTTGGAGTGACTAAGAAGGATATATAGATGCTTAATTTTTCATATTCATGATTTAAACTTGTTTAAACCATGTTCAAACCTAGGATTTGACCAAGATTCAAATGGGCATACAATTTTAAAAAAATCAAAAAAATAAAAAACAATGCACATAGTATTATTATGTCATATAGTAAGCATTCAATTAAGTTGATAAAGTAGGTCTAGACATATTCAAACCAGGAAAATCATGCATCTATCCCCTAACCCTAGCTAAACTCTGTCTTATGAAGTCAAGCATGAATGAAGAGAAGTGGTTTTTGGTTTCAAACGTTTAAGCCAAAAGCCCCTTTTCAAATATTTCAAACTTATTCAAATTTGGTTCAAATATGAAAGACATACAAGTTATAGCACACATAGTGCATACATTTTCACACATACTGCACTAGATGCTAACCCTATAGTTTGAGGCCATTTGGGTGACCTAGGTCGAAAAAATTCTTGGATTAGAATCGTGTTGTTCGAACCCCGTAGTTGGATTTTTTTGAACCCTTGATCTGTAGAACTGGGCAAAACCCTAGTTTAACCTATTTAATTACAGATTCGTATATCGATTTTTCTACGAGTACTACCTTTTTATTATTACTATGCAGCACATGGGTGTTTGCCCGTCGAGTGAAACTCGGAGGAAGAGGGATCACTCGGAAGGAGAGAAGAAGGGAGAGAATTATGGTGTCTCCCCTTTTTCGGGTGATGATGTTGACTTTTGTGCAGGGTTTGTCAGTGAGCAGGAGGTGCGAGCGAGCGAGCGAGTCGAGCGAGGCCGAGAATGAGAGAGATTTGTTTTTTTTTGTGAGAGGGATGACCGAAGGAACCAGAAGGACCCACAGACTTCCAATACGCATCCTGATGCGTCTTCTCTTGACAAAGAAAATGGCTGGGAGTTTGCGTACCTATTGCACGTGACTTGTGCTCACTGAAGTGTGGGACCTCAAGCGTGGGCACCACACGTAAGTGACAGACCTGTTGGTGTAAAAACTCGGTTGATTATAATAGTGCATTAGAACAAAGTTTCCTATGGATTCAAGGGTGGGAAATCCAAGTTAACTCATTTACGTGTTAAACTTGTCTATATCTTGGTCAAACCTAGGATTTGACCAAGATTCAAATGGGCAGAAAAATAAAAACAGAAAAATGAAAAACCAAATCACATAGTCTTCTTATGTCATATAGTAAGCATTAAAGTTGATAAACAAGGTCTAGACATATTAAACCAGACAAATCATGTATCTATACCCCTAACCCTAAACTCTGTCTTATGAAGTCAAGCATGTGAAGAGAAGTGGTTTTGGGTTTCAAACATGGAAATTTCAAAAAACTCCCAAAAACTACATTTTAGAGTGACTAAGAAGGATACATGCTCCTCTTTTCATATTCATGTTTTAAGCTTGTTTAAATTATCTTGGTCAAACCTAGGATTTGACAAGATTCAAATGGGCATCAAAATTGAAAAAAAGTCAGAAAAAAGAAAACCAAAGCAAATAGTTTTCTTATGTCATATAGTAAGCATTAAAGTTGATAAACAAGGTCTAGACATATTCAAACTAGACAAATCATGTATCTATACCCCCTAACCCCTGCCCTCTGTCTTATGAAGTCAAGCATATGAAGAGAAGTGGTTTTGGGTTTCAAACGTGGAAATTTGAAAAACCTCCCAAAAACTTCATTTTAGAGTGACAAAGAAGGATACATGCTTCCCTTTTCATATTCATGTTTTAAGCTTGTTTAAATTATCTCGGTCAAACCTAGGATTTGACAAGATTCAAATGGGCATCAAAATTGAAAAAAATCAGGAAAAAGAAAAACCAAAGCAAATAGTTTTCTTATGTCATATAGTAAGCCAATTAAGTTGATAAACAAGGTCTAGACATATTCAAACTAGACAAATCATGTATCTATACCCCCTAACCCCTAAACTCCGTCTTATGAAGTCAAGCATATGAAGAGAAGTGGTTTTGCTCCCAAAAGCTTCATTTTAGAGTGACTAAGAAGGATCCATGCTTACCTTTGCATTTTCATATTTTAATCTTGTTTAAATCATTATCAGACCTAGGATTTGACCAAGATACAAATGGGTGGGCACAAAATTCAAAAAACAGAATAATGAAAAACAAAAGCACGTAGTCTTCTTATGTCATATCGTATGCATTCAAGTTAAACGAGGTCTAGGTATATCCAAACAGAAAAATCATGTATCTACCCCCGTTGATCTTATGAAGTCTAGCATGAAGAGAAGTCGTTTTGGGTTTCAAACATGGAAATTTCAAGAACATCCCAAAAGCTTCATTTTAGAGTGACTAAGAAGGATACATGCTTCCCTTTTCATTTTCATGTTTTAAACTTGTTTAAATCTTGGTCAAACCTAAGATTTGACCAAGATTCAAATATATGAGCATAAAATTCAAAAAAATCAAAAAATGAAAACCAAGGCACGTAGTCTTCTTATGTCATATAGTAAGCAATCAATTAAGTTGATAAACAAGGTCTAGACATATTCAAACCAGGAAAATCATGTATCTACCCCCTAACCCTAGCTAAACTCTGTCTTATGAAGTCAAGCATGCATGAAGAGAAGTGGTTTTTGGTTTCAAACGTTTAAGCCAAAAGGTAAGCATGGATCCTCCTCAGTCACTGTAAAATGAAGCTTTTGGGAGGTTTGTGAAATTTCCATGTTTGAAACTCAAAACCACTTAAGACAGAGTTTATGGTTAGGTGTAGATACATGATTTTTCTTGTTTGAATATGTCTAGACCTTGTTTATCAACTTGAATTTTTTACTATATGATATAAGAAGGCTATATATGTGCTTTGGTTTTTCATTTTTTGATTTCTTTCGAATTTTTATGCCTATTTAAATCTTGGTCAAATCCTAGGTTTAAACAAGTTTAAAACATGAAAATGAAACGGTAAGCATGAATCCTTCCTTACTCACTCTAAAATGAAGGTACTTGAAAATTTTATGTTTGAAACCCAAAACCCAGTTCTCTTCATATGTTTGACTTCATAAGACAGAGTTTAGGGTTAGGGGTAGATATGATACATGATATTTCTGCTTTGAATATGTCTAGACCTTGTTTATCAACTTGAATGCTTACTATATGACATAAGAAGGCTATATATGTGTTTTGGTTTTCCATTTTTTTGAATTTTTTTGAATTTTTACTCCCATTTGAATCTTGGTCAATTCCTAGGTTTGACCAAGGTTAAAACAAGTTTAAAACATGGCAATGAAAAGGTAAGCATGGATCCTTCTTAGTCACTCTAAAATGAAGCTTTTGGGAGGTTTTTGAAATTTCCATGTTTGAAACCCAAAATCACTTCTCTTCATGCTTGACTTCATAAGGCAGAGTTTAGGGTTAGGGGGTAGATACATGATTTGTTTGGTTTGAATATGTCTAGACCTTGTTTATCAACTTGAATGCTTACTATATGACATCAAAAGACTATGTTCTTTGGTTTTTTTCCGTTTTTTTTGAATTGTTATACCCATTTGAATCTTGGTCAAATCCTAGGTTTGACCAAGATTTAAACAAGTTAAGAAATTGAAAATGAAAAAGGTAAGCCTGGATCCTTCTTAGTCACTGTAGAATGAAGCTTTTGGGAGGTTTGTGAAATTTCCATGTTTGAAACCCAAAACCAGTTCTCTTCATATGTTTGACTTCATAAGACAGAGTTTTTATCAACTCGAGTGCTTACTATATGACATAAGAAGGCTATATATGTGCTTTGGTTTTTCATTTGTTGATTTTTTTCCGAATTTTTATGCCCATTTAAATCTTGGTCAAATCCTAGGTTTGACCAAGGTTTAAACAAGTTTAAAACATGAAAAGAAAAGGTAAGAATGGATCCTTCTTAGTCATTCTAAAATGAATGAAGCTTTTGGGATGTTCTCACAAATCGATCTAGTCTACATGACTTTGATAAATTTTAATTAAGAAGCAGCAACTTAACAATAATTACCCAAAATCTAACAGCTGGTTCGACAACAACCTGGACGTTACGCTAAAATGAACTGCGAAAACAACGAACAACACTTTTGTAGTACTGTACTCGGTACTCCGTACTTGCTCCAGATAATCCCCATTGCTTCACTACTACAGTAGTACTACCCTGGCTCGCATTCATTGTTTCCCCTGACTATTCAGAGCTTTGGACGTCCATCAGAGTTGTAGTCAGTAGTACAGTACTGCTAGCTCGATTAATGGCGTGCTATAAAATTCTATACTAGCCGACAGATGTCCATTCCTCGGGTTGCGCGCCAGAGCCTTCGAAGAGAAGGTAGCCGCTCTGTCCCGTTGATTTACGGTGGACGGACAGGATACTCCGGACCGCTCTCGATTCATTTGCTTCTGCTCCCGCGTCCTGACCCTTCGCGGACTGAGATCCAGTGACTTCACTAAGAGAAGTCACCATGCGACTTTACACACGTGAGCCACTCGATCAAGATCCAACGCTCGCGGTTGATCCAAATTTCGAACTTAAACTAAACTAATATTTTAAATGGACTGGAACTTTCCGAGAATACGTCTTAATGTAAAGTTTTTCTGTTTTTTTCTGAGCTACAAAATTTTAATTTCAAATTTTAGATCGACCATGTTCGTTGGATCTTAACCTGATGGCTCGTATAGGTAAAGTTCATGGTAACTTCTGTTGGGTAAAGTCACTGGATCTCAGTTCGCAAGGGAGCCCCCTCTCGGCCGTTGATTTAGGATGGGCGGACCAGGTTGCTCGAAGCGAGGGCAGGAGACGGTTGTCTGGTTTTAATAGGGGGGAGTACTTCTTCCATCCCCTTCTTGCTTCACTTCCAGTCTCCTTCCACTTCCAGCGATGCCTCCGAAGTCAAGGCCACCATCTCGCTTGAAGAAGCACCATCTAGTGTTGACCAAGGACGCGGAGAGTTCCCGCCGGCGGTCTATCCAGATGCTGGCCGCGAGAAAGGGCCCGCCAGAAAACGAAGGCCCTGCTTCGCGCTCGTCTCGGAACGGCGTCAGTCGTGCGGTCGAAGATTCCTGGTTGGTTTCCATCGCCATGTTTCTTGATTCTTCCTGGCCCGGAGGTCCCAACTCTTTATTCCGTATTAATCCTTTTTATACATATCTCAGTGCCCCACGACGCACCCTGACATCTTCTCATGACGACTTCAACCCCTGTCTCCTGCGCTTAGAGGTTACCACTGATTGGACATTTTCGTCTTCCTCTCGTCACTTTGTTTCGGTACTGATGATATTGCCATGCAGGAAGCATCGGCGTGTTTCAGAGATGAGCTTAAAACTCTCGTGGAACTCGCCTCCAACTTTCGCGATGATGTCGATACTTTGAAGGACGAGGTCACCGGCCGGGGCAAGCTGCATGATGTGAGGGTTCCATCAAGTGAGGAAACGAACTCTGTCATCAAGAAGCTCAAGGGCGAGAATTTGATGCTTAAGATCGAGTGCGGCTTTCTTCGCGAAGAAAACGTCGAGCTATCAAACAGGTGCGTTCAAGCTCTCAACGGGAGCCTCAACACCCAACATGATGCGGTGAAGAAGATGATGGATGACAGCATCTTGAAGAAAAACAATATGGTGGAGGACACGCGCGGGATGGTCGATCCAATCCAGGCACCGCAGAAGGAAGTCGATGCGCTCCGAGTCCAGCCACCTTTGCGTAGGTCGCCGAGGCGCCCTCGCGCAGGTCACTGAGGAGCGCACGTCGCCGAGTAGGCTGGGGGATAAGGAATTCCAACGAGAGAAGCGGAATCACCACCTGTCCTGATGGAGGGCCACTCCGCCAAGTAGGCTGGGGGAGAGAAACACTGCCTCTCATTGTTCTTTAGCTAGTCCTCCGATCCATATTACTTGATGTTAAAATGGATGTATCTACAACTGAAATATGTCTAGATACATATATTTTAGTATCACAAAGTAAGTATCAACGTTTATATTGCCCAAGTCTTATTATCCATCCCTAAGGTGGGTCGCTTTTGTAACTACTGATTGCAGATTCGACTCTTCTGCAGACCGAAAGATTTTTAGAGTGACTAAGAATGATTCATGCTTAGCTTTCCATTTTCATGTTTTAAACTTGTTTAAATCTTGCTCAAACCTAGGATTTGACCAAGATTCAAATGGGTTTAACAATTAAAAAAATCAGAAAAATGAAAAACCAAAGCACATAGTATTCTTATGTCATATAGTAAGCATTCAAGTTGATAAACAAGGTCTAGACATATTCAAAACACACAAAACATGTATCTACCCCCTAACCCTAAACTCTGTCTTATGAAGTTAAGTATGAGGAGAAGTGATTTTGGGTTTCAAACATGGAAATTTCACAAACCTCCCAAAAGCTTCATTTTAGAGTGACTAAGAAGGATCCATGCTTACCTTTTCATTGCCATTTTTTAAACTTGTTTTAACCTTGGTCAAACCTAGGATTTGACCAAGATTCAAACGGGCGTAAAAATTCAAAAAAAATAAAAAAATGAAAAACCAAAGCACATATATAGCCTTCTTATGTCATATAGTAAGCATTCAAGTTGATAAACAAGGTCTAGACATATTCAAACCAGAAATATCATGTATCATATCTACCCCTAACCCTAAACTTTGTCTTATGAAGTCAAACATATGAAGAGAACTGGGGTTTTGTGTTTCAAACATAAAAATTTCAAGTACCTTCATTTTAGAGTGACTGAGAAAGGATTCATGCTTACCTTTTCATTGTCATGTTTTAAACTTGATTAAACCTTGGTCAAACCTAGGATTTGACCAATATTTAAATGGGCATAAAAAATTCGAAAAAATGAAAAACCAAAGCACATATATAGCCTTCTTATGTCATAAACATTCAAGTTGATAAACAAGGTCTAGACATATTCAAACAAGAAAAATCATGTATCTACGCCTAACCAAAAACTCTGTCTTAAGTGGTTTTGGGTTTCAAACATGGAAATTTCAAGAACATCCCAAAAGCTTCATTTTAGATTGACTAAGAAGGATACACACTTCCCATTTCATTTTCATGTTTTAAACTTGTTTAAATCTTGGTCAAACCTAGGATTTGACCAAGATTCAAATAAGTAAAAACATGAAAATGAAAAGGTAAGCATCGATCCTTATTAGTCGCTCTAAAATGAAGCTTTTGGGAGGTTTTTGAAATTTTCATGTTTGAAACCCAAAACCACTTCTCTTCATGCATGCTTGACTTCATAAGACATAGTTTAGGGTTAGGGGTAGATACATGATTTTTCTGGTTTGAACATGTCTAGACCTTGTTTATCAATTTGAATGCTTACTATATGACATAAGAAGGCTATGTGCTTTGGTTTTTCATTCTTACGATTTTTTTCTTAATTTTTATGCCCATTCGAATCTTGGTCAAATCCCAGGTTTGACCAAGATTTAAACAAGTTTAAAACATGACAATGAAAAGGTAATCAATCCTGGATCCTTCATAATTAATAAGTTAGTCTAATTAAAATGAAGCTTTTGGGAGGTTTTTGAAATTTTTGTGTTTGAAACCAAAAACCACTTCTCTTCATGCTTGACTTCATAAGATAGAGTTTAGGGTTAGGGGTAGATACATGATTTGTATTATTTGAATTGTCTTGACCTTATTTATCATCTTTTAAATGCTTACTATATATATGACATAAGAAGACTATGTGCTTTAGTTTTTCAATTTTCTGATTTTTTAATTTTATGCCCATTTGAATCTTGGTCAAATCCTAGGTTTGACAATGATTTAAACAAGTTTAAAATATGAAAATGAAAAGATAAGCATGGATCCTTCTTAGTCACTCTAAAATAAAGCTTTTGGGGGGTTTTTGAAATTTCCATGTTTGAAACCCAAAAGCACTTCTCTTCATGCTTGACTACATAAGACAGAGTTTAGGGTTAGGTAGACACATGATTTTTCTTGTTTGAATATGTCTAGACCTTGTTTATCAACTTTAATGCTTACTATATGACATAAGAAAACTATGTGCTTTGTTTTTTCATTTTTTTATTTTTTGGAATTTTGATGCACATTTGAATCTTGGTAAAATCCTAGGTTTGACCAAGATTTAAACAAGTATATAACATGAAAATGAAAAGGGAAGCATGTATCCTTCTTAGTCACTCTAAAATGAATTTTTTGGGAGTTTTTTGAAATTTCCATGTTTGAAACCCAAAACCATGCACTTCTCTTCATGCTTGACTTCATAAGATAGAGTTTAGGGGTTTGCGGATAGATACATGATTTGTCTAGTTTGAATAAGTCTAGACCTTGTTTATCAACTTTAATGCTTACTATATGACATAAGAAGACTATGTGCTTTCGTTTTTCATTTTTCTATTTTTTTATTTTATGCCCATTTGAATCTTGGTCAAATCCTAGATTTAACCAGGATTTAAACAAGTTTAAAACATGAAAATGAAAGGTAAGCCTTGATCCTTCTTAGTCACACTAAAATGAAGCTTTTGGGATGTTCTTGAAATTTCCATGTTTGAACCCAAAACGACTTCTCTTCATGCTAGACTTCATAAGACAGAGTTTAGGGGTTAGCGGGTAGATACATGACTTGTCTAGTTTGAATAAGACTAGACCTTGTTTATCAACTTTAATGCTTACTATATGACATAAGAAGACTATGTGCTTTGGTTTTTCATTTTTCTATATTTTTATTTTATGCCCATTTGAATCTTGGTCAAACCTATATTTGACCAGGATTTAAACAAGTTTAAAACATGAAAATGAAAAGGTAAGCCTTGATCCTTCTTAGTCACACTAAAATGAAGCTTTTGGGATGTTCTTGAAATTTCCATGTTTGAAACCCAAAACGACTTCTCTTCATGCTAGACTTCATAAGACAGAGTTTAAGGTTTAGGGTTATAGATACATGATTTGTCTGGTTTAAATATGTATAGACCTTGTTTATCAACTTGAATGCTTACTATATGGCATAAGAAAACTATGTGCTTTGGTTTTTCATTTTTCTGATTTTTTTAAATTTTGATGCCCATCGAATCTTGGTCAAATCCTAGGTTTGACCAAGATTTAAACAAGTTTAAAACATGAAAATGACCAGGGAAGCATGTATCCTTCTTAGTCACTCTAAAATGAATTTTTTGGGAGGTTTTTGAAATTTCCATGTTTGAAACCCAAAACCAGTTCTCTTCATGCTTGACTTCATAAGACAGAGTTTAGGGGTTAGGGGGTAGATACATAATTTGTATGGTTTGAATATGTCTAGACCTTGTTTATCAACTTTAATGCTTACTATATGACATAAGAACACTATGTGCTTTGGTTTTTCATTTTTCTGATTTTTAAATTTTAATGCCCATTTGAATCTTGGTCAAATCCTAGGTTTGACCAAGATTTAAACAAGTTTAAAACATGAAAATGAAAAGGGAAGCATGTATCCTTCTTAGTCACTCTAAAATGAAGTTTTTGGGAGGTTTTTGAAATTTCCATGTTTGAAACCCAAAACCACTTCTCTTCATGCTTGACTTCATAAGACGAGTTTAGGGGTTAGGGAGTAGATACATGATTTGTATGGTTTGAATATGTGTAGACCTTGTTTATCACCTTTAATGCTTACTATATGACATAAGAAGACTATGTGCTTTGGTTTTTCATTTTTCTGATTTTTTTAATTTTCTGCCCATTTGAATCTTGGTCAAATCCTTGGTTTGACCAATATTTAGACAAGTTTAACACGTGAAAACGAACTGATAATCCCATTTGTTGACTCATTTAACTAGTTAATCCCATTTGTTGACTCTCTGTTGACCAGGCACTTGAGGTAAAACTGAGTATATTGCACTAGCCAGTATTAGTACTCAAGGGGAAAACCGAGCACACAAAAAATGCTACAGTATAAGACTCGAGAGTATATCTAAATTTCCAGGGTTAGACTCGAGTACGCGTGTTGCGGTGCAGAAGTGGAAGACGTGCAATTGTTGACGGGTACTGACGCGAGTCGCGGTGCAGAAGTCGAAGACGTGCAATTGTGGACGCGTGTCGCGTTGCAGAAGCCCAAGACGTGCAGACGTTAAATGGTGGACGCGTAGGACGCGGGTCGCATTAACCACCCCTCGCCTTTATAGACGCCTCCTCGCACTATCTCTGTCACTCTCACTCGCTCATGCAACGCCGCCTCTCACGTCCCATCATCTTCTCCAAAGCAAAAACCCTCTCCCTCTCTGCAGGCGAGATGGACATGGAGAATGCGAATCCCATCGTCCATGACGCCGTCGGCTCCAAGCGCGACGCCTCCCTCTTCGACGTCGTCCCCTCAAAGGCCGTCGCCGCCGCCGGTGGCGGTCGTATCCCGCCGGGATGGGACCCCTATGAGCCGGTGCCGTACATCTCGCCTCCGAACCCCTACGACACCTTCATGGACGACCCATGGAACGAGGTAACTATGGTTTGCTCCCTTTTTTGTTCCCCCATTCCTTTTTGAACCCTATTTTTGCTGGTTCCCTAGTAACTATTAGTGCCGATCTGTAGATGGTTGAGTATTGGGTTAATATTTGCGCCGATTTTATTCCATTTTGCTTTGATCCCTTCTTGATTTCGTTTAAGATTTGGAGTTCGGCCGTTCGGTTAATTTATGCAAGTAATAATGGGATCTCAATCAGTTAATTTATGGGATCTCAGTCAGTTATTTTATGCAGGAATCAAAAGATATCAACCGTTTAATTTTGCAAATATTCTGGAATCTGTTCAAAATCAGATCTGGAATCTGTTTCTTTGCCTATGATGAATCGTTGGGCACAAATTTTTACAGAGTGGGTTCAGCGAACCATTGCTGTGTACAAATCTGTTGTGCATGAGCTATGGTTCGCTAACACCATCCCTGTAGACATATAATCGTGTCCACTCTAACTGAGGCTGGCTCTGTTTTTCCTTACTTTGTTATCATGCACGTTAGTCATCGTTGCATCTCATTCACTAATAGTTCCCGTTTGATATGGATCAGCTGTCTGGCAGCGACGTCGGCAGCGACGACGAGCACCATGACGTCAAGACTCGCCAGGTGCTGCGGAGGCTGCAGGTCGGCCAGTACGTCTCCTACTTCGCCAAGGGTGTCTACAGGTGCCCCTTCTGCACTAGGAGGCTCGGCCGCACTGACTTCAACTGCCTCCTCACGCATGCCGAGAACATCGGCAACACCAACCCCAAGGTCGGCGCGTCGGTGAACCCCCACTCCTTCCGCGCCAAGCACATGGCGCTCGGCATGCACCTCCGCAGCATCCAGCGGGTGGAGATCTCCGCCGGGCGCATGCCTCCGCTCAAGCCCAAGGCTCCCAAGGGGAGCAACAAGTGGAGGCAGATGGGGTAGGCGGAGTCCTGGACGTGTGCTGCTGCTGCTGCAAAGCAGCTTCTATTTTGTTGTTAGCTAGGGATCCCTTGTTGTTATGTTGTTAGTATGATGGTGTTGTGAAGAACCTCGAACCTGTTGGCTGCTGTGTATGCAGCTTATTATCTAGGGAGGGATCCCTATTATCTATCCCTATTCTACTGGAGTATATTTTGTTGGCCCTACTTTGTTTTCTCGATTTACTATTACTGCGAATTTGTCGTACGGAGTACATTACCCTGGAGATTTGCTTCTAGATTTAACTACATACATATGGACCAGAGGGAGTACTAGATTTGCTGCCATATTGGGCAAACAACGAGGGCCAAAAGGCACAAATAATTGAAGAAAGACAGAAATGCAAGCTTCTCTAGATTTGATACTAATTTGGTTAATAAAGACAAAGAGACAGAGGGGGAAAAGGTGCTCTTAAAAATGCCAATTCGCGCCGAGAGAGACAGAACCCAGCTCCTGCTCACGTACAACCAAACGCGGTCTCGTCCTGTCCCACGCGGTCCCTTTCTACTAGCCCCACACGTCAGCACGGAACGGTCAACTAAACTGGAATCCTCCCGTCTGAGCTCCTTCTGCGGGTTACAAATAAGGGCTTGGCGAAAACTGAGGAAAAACATAAGGCAATCTTATTGACTAATATAGCTGTTTAATTAATAAAAGGATTAGCTACAACGTGCTCAGTTTGCCCATTTATTAAGGTATAAGACTGGCAGGAGAGAAAGTAATCGCTAGTTTCCTCATTTTGCCCCTGCATGCTCGCACGATTAAAGCTCCTTCCGCACGCGCTGGACTCCTCGTTTCCTTAAACCTCCTCGTTTCTCGGGATAGACCAACAGTTTTTCAGGATCTTGGGGTTTTTTTTGACAATCAATACCACATATATTCATAGCAAAAATAGTACATGGTAGAGGGCTACATGACGACTAGATATATCACCAAAAAAGGTGATGCATGTCTCCTTCACCAAAACAGCTGAAACAAGTACACGAACGCAAGTACACCACCATAATAATACTACTACATTAACACAAGTACGAGTAATAAAGTAAGAGTACTACTCCCTCTAATCTAATTTAAACCAAAATAAATCTTAAACTTCATCCTAAATTTGAACTAGTGCCTCGTCCTCGTTCTTCGCTCATTTTCTGATCCAAGACGGCGCAGAGTGCCAGAGTGCATGGCACGGAACTCTTCATCGGTGGCATGCCATGGGCATGTCACCGGATGCATGATTTTTTTCGCAATGTTTTAAATTTGAATTTAGGCCGCATGTCACACGGTGACATGCAAAAGGTGCATGTCACCTGGTGGTGGTAGGCAACTACCCTCATTTACGGCGGCGTAGGCGACTGGACGCCGCGTGGCCAGCCGCTGCCTCGTGGCCGCCTCGGTTTCCACGCGGGAGACCATTAAACGCCGACGACCAACCTTCCCGCGTCACGGTTAGCGACTATGACTATAAGGGCAAAACGCTAAACTCTCTCGTTCCATTCACTTTCTTCCTCTCTCCACCTAACAAACATTTGTTCGTCGCTCTCTCCTCCAGCAATGTCTTCAAAATTCAGGTCGTCGGCGGTCAAGTACGCGGAGAAAAAACGCCGGCTCGAAATTTCGAGAGACGCTTCCAGAAACCAAGTGGGCTCGCCGTCGCCGCCGCCGCCGCCGAAACGCGTCCGTGCTGTGCTCACCGGGTTAGTTTCCTTCGCCATGTACTTTCGTTTCTTTCGTCGCTCTCTCCTCCAGCAATTAATGTGTTCAAACTTCAGGTCGCCGGCGGTCAAGTACGCGGATAAAAAACGCCGGCTCGAAATTTCGAGAGACGGTTCCAGAAACCAAGTGGGCTCGCCGTCGCCGCCGCTGCCGCCGCCGCCGAAACGCGTCCGTGCTGTGCTCACCGGGTTAGTTTCCTTCGCCATGTACTTTCGTTTCTTCTTGCCCGGGCTCAAGCTCTTTAAGAGTCTCTATGGTTATACATCTTAAAGGGTTGGAAGTTCCAACGACGCCCCTACTGCACCAACTTCCACGACCAAGGAATCATCGTCGTCCGATGATTTCAACCCGGCCCTACCCCGGCGAAATGAGGTAGCACCAAGCACTGTGTAGTTATCTTCTTCTTCTTCTTCTTCTTCTTCTTCCTTTGCGCTTACTTGCTACCGATGATTTCGCCCTGAAGGAAGCGGCGCCGACTATCGACACCACTGTCGCCATCTTGATGGAAAAAAACGAGGAGCTCAGCTTAGAGTGTGATCGCCTCCGAGACGATTTGGCTGCCAAGAAGAAGAATTCGAAAACTCTTGTGGAGCTCATTTGCAGCCTTCGAAATGAGCGCGATATGTTGAAGAACGAGCTGATTAAGCAGAAAGCATCAGCGGAGAAAGCCAGCAGCATACTCAAGACTGTGTGCCTCGACAGAGACAAGTCTGATATAGAGTACAAAATCCTTCTTCAGGATAAAGTACAGCTCCAAAAGTTGAACCTTGAATATGCTGACATCGCCATCCTTGCCCTTCTCGAGAGGCAGAAGGCACAAGATAAGTTGATGCACCTGATGTTGGAGAGCTGCAGTGAAAGAGAAGAGACATTGAAAGAAGTGAGCAGTTTGGTGGGATACATGAGTGACGTCGGGCGAACTTCGCAGAATCCGCCCCGGCTGAGCTCAAATTCCAGCGGAACCAGCTTTCAGCAATGCATGTTAGGCGCACCTACAACTTCTACTCATTGATTAGAGGTCGCACGACATGGCATTTTCCCTCGAAATAGTAGTACTGTACTAATAGTTGTACTACTTAATATGTACCTTTTTGTAAAATAATTTCTTACATGTATTAGAAACTACCCCTCTCGTTTCTGGATGCACCCGGGACATTGTCATCCGGCCCTCTTCTGGACAAACCCCCTCGGGAAGGGCGGTATATTTTGCACATTTCGCTACTAGTACTTCTAATTCCACCGCTTATTTTTCTAATCCGTTAAATCGTTAATTGGATGACCAACTGATGGAAGCTG
This sequence comes from Lolium multiflorum, assembly GCA_030979885.1. NCBI lineage: Eukaryota > Viridiplantae > Streptophyta > Magnoliopsida > Poales > Poaceae > Lolium > Lolium multiflorum. Next base: position 82,244,758 of record CM061751.1, read on the forward strand.
CGATAGATTAGACCAACAAGTGGTGAATTGTGCAAAAGATATGTCCGTGTTTTATGCAAAAGAGTGATATGGGGATCTGGTGGAATCTTGAATTTCCTCTTCAGTGGTAGGCATGCTTCACTTATAGCTGGAGTACATTGCGGACCTGGTGCATTTCGTCAGTACCGATCAGCTATTTTTGCTTATCCGGGAAGAAAAGGTAGTACTAGCCTTTTCTGTGAGATGTCTTTTCAGTGCTACGGAGTTGTCTGTTCACTGCTTGCTTTGTCTGTCGGTGACTTTGCCAAGCTGACTTTGCCATGACTTTGGGTGACTGATATGTGGACCACAGTTGTAAGTGACTCAAAGTCACTGACTTTGGGGACTCGTGAATGCTTCGTATATTTCTGACGGTTTCTGAATTATGTACTCCGTACAACTTTTGTAATATTGGTCAAACTAGTTTTGACCAGGGTTTGTGTAGGGTGTTTTTTTTTGGTTGGTCCAAATGGTGTTGTGTGGTCCAAATGTGATGTATCATCACACCACCATGTGCCCCCCTCCCCCCACCCCACCCCTAGGTTTTGGTAATGCCATTCTGATACATGCTTCTTAGAAGGAGTACATTTTTTCCGTTAGGGCATGACAATTTTGAAAAATTCAAAAAAAATGGGAAGACAGAATGGTAACATCATTTTCCATGTGATGATGCACCCCTGTGCCAAATTTTGGTTCATTTTAAGAATGTAAGGTGACAAATTACTCGAGGAAGCTAGTTGGAGTAGACGGGCATGATCGGATTGGCATAGGCGATTTATTTTTTGAAGGATGTTATTTTTCATAGACAATATCTGACACAAAAAATAAAATGTTAAGGTCTCATATTATTCTGAATGATTTTGAATTACTTATGACGTTTGGAAGTATTGGTATACATGAGTCCCACATGAAGTTAAATGGTCCAAAAAAAAAGTTTCGTACACGTCTCCCAGAAAGTGGAAAGTCGAGTACATGCATGACTTCACGCGTCCACTACTGGATACAGGGAGTCGGAGGCTATAACATAATCGGCCTCATCATCTCTCGCGAGCTCGTCCTCTCCACTCCCCCAACTTGCCTCCCCCACACTGTGAAAACCCCCATCCACTCACCGCACCTCTGAGGCATCGACTTTCCCGTTTCCAACCACAACAGCATGAAGATAGGTATTGCATACGAGGCGGAGCAATAGGCGACCGCCCACGCAGAGGATGCCTCTACGGTAGTGGCCGTCGTGGTGGGTGAGGCTTCACCGGGCACCCAAGCCGCTCGTCTCCTCTGCTTGTCGGATTCTTCGACCTCGGTCGAAATGGGCATCCTGGCCGTCACGACGGGTGAGGCTTCACCGGGCACCCATGCCGCTCGTCTCCTCTGCTTGTCTGGTTCTTCGACCTCGGTCGAAACGGGCGTCCTGGCCGTCGAGCAGAAGGTGGATACCAACGTTGTTTATCCCGCCGAAGATGTGCACGGCGTTGCAGGCCACCACGGCGAGGTCTTCCTAGGCCCGATGCTGGACGCGAACCTCGACCCCTTCGACGATTTCGGCCCAAACGTTCAGTTCCAGGAGGATGTTGAGGGTGATGACGAGGAGGTACTTCTCTTTTACCGAAACTGTCCCAACCCTCTTTGTGTCATATTGCTGTTCACATGGTTTGCACGAGCCTGGTTCTTGATTGATTTGATATCCTACCTTGTTCTTGTAGATGTAATTGATTCTACGATTCGTAAGATCAGATTCTAGTTTAATTTCGACTAATCTGCCATGTAGTCATATAATCAATTTATGTGTTCATACTTAGTGGACTTGCAATTGTTGTGGCTAATGTTCATGGTTGTTCATAGGGTTTCTCATGATTTATTACGATTTCTTCTGCCATTTACTTGTTCTACACATTTAATTTTAGGGTTTCTAAGGTTTGATTATGTTAGTGGAGTATTTATTCGATCTGTCATAAAAAACCTGATTATGTAGTACTTAATAATTCATAGGAGTATTCTGATGACATGGACAACAACAAGGTGCGCAGGGACCGGAAAAGCCGCTATGTTCTCAAGCGGCTGAAGGGTGGTGAAATTCGTTTCTGCATGCGCGGGGAGCTATTTTGCCCATTATGTGGCAAATTTCTCTAGAAGGACATCCACAGCCTGATCCAACATGCGATGGGTGTAGGCCTAAGTACATAGGGGGAAACACCGCCCTGCAACCAAGGCCAAGTACGCATCATATGGCCTCTTCCTCCAGAATTACGTCTTGCCTAGCTTGCTCCACGTCAACGCCCCTGCTGCTGGCCCTCATGCTCCTGGTCATGTTTAAAGTTCATATGTGTAATCTTAATCCCTTTGGAAGTTCAGCATTAAACTCTACTAGTACAACCGTGGTGGTCTTGTGATGTAGTACTCTTTTGATGCATTTGTGATGTAGTAGTACTTTTTTTGAAATGATATAGTACTATCTAAGAAAAGTACTCCCTCCGATTCACATTCATTTCACATCAAGAAATATGGATCGGAGCGAGGGAGTAAATTAAACATGGCATCTCGTGCATGAAGCTTGACATATCGATCAGGTTGGCTAGAATAGCAATACAATGTTGCTCATTAGGCAAATGCATGCCATGTACGATAGTATACATCCAGTAAAGAAGTCTATACTGACATAAAAAAACTACTTTGGGGATGAGAGTCAATTGGGGCATCTACAATATAGAAAATCTTGCTCGTAGATGATTTTGGCTAAGAGGGTTTTACTCACATTACACGTGCCACTTTCCTTGTCTGCAAAACAAGTTCCAATAAAGGGAGAGGAAAGAAGAGGGTATTGTGGGCGAGATTGAACACCTTTTTTATGTGTTAATCTGAGGCCTCGTTTAGATGAGGATTTCGACTTATGCCTAACAGCTCAACACATCCACAAATAACTCTGCTTGCGCACACCACCGTTCATTAAAAATAACAATATTAGCTCGCAAGATTAAGAACAAAGTGAATTTAAGTAACTTGGTAAGCTTTTCAAGCAATATATTCAGAGAAAGAGCACACATGTTCGGCTCAAAATAATCATAAGAGAAGAACAATAAATCTAAGACACCACATGGATTCATACCTTGAGTCGACGCTGGCTCGTAGAAGGGCGGACGCGCCTCGAGGATGCCGGGGACGTCTCCACCTCGGTCTCACATGTGACTGCTTATCGGCGGGTGGTGCGCCGCGCCATGTAGAAGATCTATCAAGAGATGAGAGCCCGATGACGCTACCGACGCCTCAACCTTGATAGCACCGACTTGTTGCTCCGCACCGAGATGCGCCACGTGCAAGATTTAGCGGATGCACTAATTTTAGAGATATGTCATGATCATTGTAACAAATTTCAACGTGATGATGATTTGATCTTGTACTCGGCCTTGAACATAAGAACTAGTACAATCTCACCTTTTTTTATCATTATCCTTTGCGAGATTTAGCGGTTGCGCCAAATTCAGAGAAATATCATGATCATGGTAACACAATTTTCAATATAATGATGATTTGATGTTGCACTCGACCTTGAACATAAGTACTAGTACGGTCTCACAAATTTGTATCATTATACTTTGCAAGTTTTAGTGGATGCGCCCATTTTCAGAGGTAGATCATGATCATGGTAAGTTGGTAACAAATTTTCAACGTGATGATGATTTGATTTTGCACTCGGCCTTGAACAGAGGTACTAGTACGGTCTCACAATTTTTTATCATTATACTTGGACGGTGGCCAAATTCAAAATCTCATAGCGGCAAAACTTCCCGCCCACAAAATACAAAAATTTCACACGCTTCCAAATTCCCATTCTACCCCTATGGAGATGGCAGCAAAGTCGGTTGGTGGGGGGGTCTGCCCGTCATTTTTGGATCACCACCTCCCTAGCCCGGAAACCCTCCCAAAAAAATTCATTTCCCTCAGACCACCCACCGGAACTTCCCAAGTCCCTCTCTCCCACCTCCACGACCACCGCACCGGAACATCCCCGCCGGACTTCCCTGGCCTACCCGAGGCCTCGCGATCCTCGTCATCCGGCTGCCTGCCGGAGCCGCTTCATCGACGCCGTCATCAACCGGACCGGATCATCCCCGCCGAACCTCGAAACCATATGCTCATCCAGCAGTCTACCGCAGTCGCTTCAGCTGCGGTATCGTCCACCCCGCCGGAGCCGCTTCGCCGGATCCGTCGTCCACCGCATCGGATCTTGCTCACCGACACCGCTGTGCATGAACCGGATCTGCTTCACCGGCGCGTGCATGATCTAAACTCTTCTACTATCGCTTTTCTATTGCTTGCCTGCAAGTTCTTGTTTAATCTTGGGGGAACTGTTTGTGCTAACGACGCGCCGTTACGTTTTTGCAGATGAGATGAGTAACCATGAAGTGTAATGGCCGTCTCTCCAACCCCAAGTAGCACATGTAGCGTACTTCATCACCGGATCTATCAACCCCAGGAAGATCTGCTGTGACTCCCACAGAGTGCTTCTCCTAATGTAAGTCCCTTGTTTTAGCGCCATGTTCTGGGTTCAGATTCTTGTTTGTCTGAAGCTCTTTTAGTTCATTCCTAGCTATGACCGTAACACGTTGCTATTTTCTACTTCATTGCTAACTTTAAGCGATTGAACATTTTGGTTTGCATTCCCTGCTCTGTAGATGTAGCCATCATAACTTCTATCTTGCTCAGTCGTTGTTACAAAAATTATAGGTATTATAGTAACATCCTGCTATTATTTAGTTCATGGCCAATTTTAAGTAATTGCACATGTTGGTTCGCATTCCCTGCTCTATAGCTTTTGGCATCGTAACTTCTATATTTGGTTTACATTCCCTGCTCTGTAGATCTAGCCATCATAACTTTATCTTGCTCAGTCGTTGTTATAAAAATTATGGCCTGCTACTATGTTGTTTGTGCCAATTTTTTACTCCATGAACATGTTGGCTTGCATTCCCTGTACTACAGATGATGCCATTGTTTTGTATCTAGTTCATTGTAAGCTAACAAAGTAAGGACTTAGTTTGGCATGCTATCACTCTGCTATCTAGCCTGTAGTACAAATAAACTTGTCATACTACTAGATAATAATTTTGCGTGCCATCTTGTTCTTCAAAAGCTGCATTATTGACTTGTTTCTCTGACTTGGCATGACGCTCACATATGGAAAGCTGAACATATTGGTTTGCATTCCCTCTTATACAAGTTCACAGGTGATCCCACTATATTCTGTATCTGGTCCATCCTAAGCTCCAGCATTAACTATCCTCTATGTGTTGCTCATTACAAGTTTATATCCTGAAACATCTTGATTTGCATCCCCTTCACTATAAGTTCAGGAGTATTATTTAGTTCACGGCCAAAATGAAGTAATTGCACTTGGCACATGTTGGTTCACATTCCCTCCTCTTTAGCTTTTGCCATCGTAACTTCTATTTTTGGTTTACATTCCCTGCTCTGTAGATGTAGCCATCATAACTTCATCTTGCTCAGTCGTTGTTACAAAATTTATAGCCTGCTACTATGTTGTTCATGCCAATTTTGTACTCCCTGAACATGTTGGTTTGCATGGGACTCGACAGTAGTAAGTCTGCTGTTTCATTCTAACATGCTCTGTTATATTGGTTGTTGGTATGCGGCATGCACTCTTTGTTTGCTTATTGTGCGCATTACAATGATCTTGTTATAACGACGAAATGATGAGCTCCAAATTATTTGGCAAACAATATTGTAGTGTCTTTGCCTTTCCATTGTTGCTGTCTTAACTTGTAATGTCTTTGTTTCAGATATAGGTGTTGCATGGACAACTTAAAAGATTGCCGGATCGCTTCATTGTATTGCTAGGTTTAATTACCATTCAATTTCTCTGGGTTCTGTAATATTTTTTTCAATGCCTTGCAGCTGATGTAATATTTAGTTAGTTTTTATAGTTCTTTCGCGCATTTTTTCTTTGGTGCTTGTGGTAAGTGAGGCTATCCGACAGAAATCAATGCTGCGTAAATATTCTCAGTATCTAAATCACGAATTCCCATCCCTTAAACGGCCCAATTAAGCAAAATCCTAAAGCGCATATTATGCCGGCATATAAACAGCAACTAAACGGGCTGGCCCACTTACTTCTTGGGCCAGCCCATGTGAGTTACGGTGGACCCCACACTCTAATTGGCTGGCCCACTTGCTTTAAGGTGGTCCACCCCTGGGCCGGCCCACTAATTAGTTGGGCCAGCCCATTTGCTTTTGTGGTGGACCCCACATACTAAACAGCCGGCCCTTCAAGAGGAAAGTGGGACCACACTGTGTTTTTGGCCGGCCCGCTATCTTGTTGGGCGCCCACTTGCAATATGGTGGACCCCACATACTAATTGGGCCGGCCTTTTAACAGGAAAGTGGGGCCCACCTGTGCTTTTGGCCGGCCCACTATCTTGTTGGGCCGGCCCACTTGCTATATGGTGGTCCCACATGGTAAATGGGGCGGCCATTTAATAGGAAGGTGGGACCCACCTGTGTTTTGGCCCACTATCTTGTTGGGCGGCCCTTTATGGTGGACCCCACATAACAAATGGCCGGCCCATTAACGGGAATGTGGGACCCACATGTGTTTTTGGCCCGGCCCGCTATCTTGGTGGGCCGGCCCACTTGCTATATTGTGGACCCCACATACTAAATGGGCGGCCCTTTAACGGAAGGTGGGACCCACTGTTTTTGGCCGCCCTATCTTGTTGGCCGGCCCACTTGCTATATGGTGGACCCCACATACTAAATGGGCCGCCCTTTAACGGGATAGTGGGACCCACCATGTGTTTTTGGCCCACTAGCTTGTTGGCCGGCCCACTTGCTATATGGTGGACCCCACACACTAAATGGGCCGGCCTTTTAACGGATAGTGGGACCTGTGTTTTTGGCCGGCCCACTTGCTTCTTGGGCGCCCGATTCTTTAAGGGGACCCCACTTGTTAAATGGGCGGCCCATTTACCTTTGACCAGTCAACATTAGAGGTTAGGCCCGGCCCACGTAACTAATGGACCGGCCCAGCTATATAGTTGACCGGTCAAACTATGTCATCTAGCCCGGCCCGCTTAAGACGTGGCAGGCCTCGTGTGGGCCTACCATCTACCACGGGGTTTCAGCCGGTTAACGCCGTTGCGATTAACGGCGTCTGCACGTGTCGGTTGCATGGCGTCGGCGGTCAACGGGCTCCGGAAACACTTCGCAACGGTCCGATTTTCCGTGGCGGAAGGGCGCCCAAGCGCGACGGACCGAAAAAATCGTCGTTGGACTTTGCCTGACGCAGTTTCGACAACAGAACCCATATCGTCGGGTTAGGCCCATAGGCGACGAAAAATGCCCCTTAGTTGACGATTTTGGGACGTTGTCTATCAGAACTTTTCTTGTAGTGATACCTTCCTCTTGGGGTTCCCAACGAACGTGTGAGTTATACGCCATCAAGCTCTTTTTCTGGCGCCGTTGCCGGGGAGATCAAGACACGCTGCAAGGGAGTCTCCACTTCCCAATCTCTTTACTTTGTTTTTGTCTTGCTTTATTTTATTTACTACTTTGTTTGCTGCACCTAAACAAAACACACAAAAATTAGTTGCTAGTTTTACTTTATTTCTTGTCTTGTTCTCTATATCAAAACACAAAAAAATTAGTTACTTGTCTTTGCTTAGTTTACTTTATTACTATTAAAATGAGTAATCCTGAAGTTGAAGTTCGTTCTTTTAAGCAACAAGGTGGAGAAAGTTTTAAAGATGCTTGGTACAAAATTAGTAATGCTCATCATAGGTGCATTAAGAAACACTCCACTACTATCCTTCTTAGGAACTTTTATGTTGGCTTATCTAGTTGGAATAGGTATGTTCTTGATACTCTTTCGGGAGGTAATTTCCTAGGTACTCCCGCTTTAGAAGCTAGTTGCATCATTGAGAGTCTAGTTGGAATACCACCTGTTAATGAAGTTAAAATTGAAATCTCTATTGAGGATGTTATGAAAAAATTGGAAACCATAGAGAAATTTTTTCCAAGTATTGGAACTAAATTGGAAATGTTACTTGATAAAACTAATGAACTTGATAAATCCTTAGGAGGAATTGATGAAAGAATTAGTGTCCTAGGAACTTGTGTTGTCCAGGATAATCAAACCAATAGGATTGATGAACTTGAAAAAGCTATGGGAACCTTGGGTTCAACCTTTTCTTCTCTCAAGTATAATGAGAAAGCTTATGTGGGTAAAGAGCAAAAATTCATGTATGCCTCTAAAGTGCCTAAACAAAAGAATTATTATAGGCCTAAAATTGCTAAAACCCCTAGCACCACCATAGAAAATTTAGATAATGGAGCGCCTAAAGTACCCTCTGCAACAAGTTGTGTTTGCAAGAAAAATAATGTTGATGCTTCTACTCTTGATGTTACTTGATTTGCACTTTCTGCGCCTAGCTGAAAGGCGTTAAAGAAAAGCACTTCTTGGGAGATAACCCATGTGTTTATTTTACTACAGCAATTTTTGTTTTGTTGAGTCTTGGAAGTTGTTTACTACTGTAGCAACCTCTCCTTATCATGTTTTTGTGCCAAGTAAAGCTTCTATGTTAAAGTTGATGTTATATTTGGGATCGCTGCGCAGAAACAGCATTGCTGTGAGCATGATCCAGATATGTACGCAACTTTCATTAGTTTTGAGTTTTTCCATTTGAGCAAGTCTAGTGCCCCTTTCAGGTTCGTCTTTACGGACTGTTCATGGTTCTGTCTTTTATTTCGCATTGCCGTATTTGCTATGTTGGATGAATTCCTTTGATCCATTAATGTCCAGTAGCTTTGTGCAATGTCCAGAAGTGTTAAGAATGATTGTGTAACCTCTGAATATGTGAATTTTAATTGTGCACTACCCCTCTAATGAGTTTGCTTGAAGTTTGGTGTGAAGGAAGTTTTCAAGGGTCAAGAGAGGAGTATGATATACTATGATCAAGAGGAGTGAAAGCTCTAAGCTTGGGGATGCCCCGTGGTTCATCCCTGCATATTTTAAGAAGACTCAAGCGTCTAAGCTTGGGGATGCCCAAGGCATCCCCTTCTTCATCGACAACATCATCGGGTTCCTCCCCTGAAACTATATTTTTATTCAGTCACATCTTATGTTCTTTACTTGGAGCGTCGGTTTGTTTTGTTTTTGTTTTTGTTTGAATAAAATGGATCCTAGCATTCACTGTGTGGGAGAGAGACACGCTCCTCTGTTGCATATGGATAAATATGTCCTTAGGCTTTACTCATAATGTTCAAGGCGAAGGTTGAAACTTCTTCGTTAAATTGTTATATGGTTGGAATCGGAAACGCTACATGTAGTAATTCTAAAATGTCTTGGATAATGTGATACTTGGCAATTGTTGTGCTCATGTTTAAGCTCTTGCATCATATACTTTGCACCCATTAATGAAGAAATACATAGAGCTTGCTAAAATTTGGTTTGCATATTTGGTCTCTCTAAGGTCTAGATAATTTCTAGTATTGAGTTTTGAACAACAAGGAAGACGGTGTAGAGTCTTATAATGTTTACAATATGTCTTTTATGTGAGTTTTGCTGCACCGGTTCATCCTTGAGTTTGCTTCAAATAACCTTGCTAGCCAAAACCTTGTATCGAGAGGGAATACTTCTCATGCATCCAAATCCTTGAGCCAACCACTATGCCATTTGTGTCCACCATACCTACCTACTACATGATATTTCTCCGCCATTCCAAAGTAAATTGCTTGAGTGCTACCTTTAAAATTCCATCATTCGCCTTTGCAATATATAGCTCATGGGACAAAATAGCCTTAAAAACTATTGTGGTATTGAATATGTACTTATGCACTTTATCTCTTATTAAGTTGCTTGTTGTGCGATAACCATGCTTCTGGGGACGCCATCAACTATTCTTTGTTGAATATCATGTGAGTTGCTATGCATGTCCGTCTTGTCTGAAGTAAGAGAGATCTACCACCTTAATGGTTGGAGCATGCATATTGTTAGAGAAGAACATTGGGCCGCTAACTAAAGCCATGAATCATGGTGGAAGTTTCAGTTTTGGACATATATCCTCAATCTCATATGAGAATAATAATTGTTGCCACATGCTTATGCATTAAAGAGGAGTCCATTATCTGTTGTCCATGTTGTCCCGGTATGGATGTCTAAGTTGAGAATAATCAAAAGCGAGAAATCCAAAATGCGAGCTTTCTCCTTAGACCTTTGTACAGGCGGCATGGAGGTACCCCTTTGTGACACTTGGTTGAAACATGTGTATTGCGATGATCCGGTAGTCCAAGCTGATTAGGACAAGGTGCGGGCACTATTAGTATACTATGCATGAGGCTTGCAACTTGTAAGATATAATTTACATAACTCATATGCTTTATTACTACCGTTGACAAAATTGTTTCATGTTTTCAAAATAAAAGCTCTAGCACAAATATAGCAATCGATGCTTTCCTCTTTGAAGGACCTTTCTTTTACTTTTATTGTTGAGTCAGTTTACCTATCTCTCTCCACCTTAAGAAGCAAACACTTGTGTGAACTGTGCATTGATTCCTACATACTTGCATATTGCACTTGTTATATTACTTTATATTGACACTATCCATGAGATATACATGTTATAAGTTGAAAGCAACCGCTGAAACTTAATCTTCCTTTGTGTTGCTTCAATACCTTTACTTTGATTTATTGCTTTATGAGTTAACTCTTATGCAAGACTTATTGATGCTTGTCTTGAAGTACTATTCATGAAAAGTCTTTGCTTTATGATTCATTTGTTTACTCATGTCATTACCATTGTTTTGATCGCTGCATTCATTACATATGTTTACAATAGTATGATCAAGATTATGATGGCATGTCACTCCAGAAATTATCCTTGTTATCGTTTACTGCTCGGGAGAGAACTAAGCTTGGGGATGCTGATACGTCTCCAACGTATCGATAATTTCTTATGTTCCATGCTACATTATTGATGATATCTACATGTTTTATACACATTATATGTCGTATTTACGCATTTTCCGGCACTAACCTATTAACAAGATGCCGAAGAGCCAGTTCTGTTTTTCTGTTTTTGGTTTCAGAAATCCTAGTAAGAAAATATTCTCGGAATTGGACGAAATCAACGCCCGGGTCCCCACGAAGCTTCAGAAGACCGAGGGGAAAGGAAGTGGGGCCACGGGCGCCGCCACACTAGGGCGGCGCGGCCCAGGCCCTGGCCGCGCGGCCCTGGTGTGTGGGGCCCTCGTGTGGCCCCCCGCGTTGCCCTTCCACCTACTTAAAGTCTTCGTCGCGAAACTCTCTGTACCGAGAGCCACGATACGGAAAACCTTCCAGAGACGTCGCCGCCGCGAATCCCATCTCGGGGGATTCAGGAGATCGCCTCCGGCACCCTGCCGGAGAGGGGAATCATCTCCCGGAGGACTCTTCATCGCCATGATCGCCTCGGAGTGATGAGTGAGTAGTTCACCCCTGGACTATGGGTCCATAGCAGTAGCTAGATGGTCGTTTTCTCCTTATGTGCTTCATTGTTGGATCTTGTGAGCTGCCTAACATGGTCAAGACCATCTATCTGTAATACTATATGTTGTGTTTGTCGGGATCCGATGGATAGAGAATACTATGTTATGGTGATTATCAATCTATTACCTATGTGTTGTTTATGATCTTGCATGCTCTCCGTTATTAGTAGAGGCTCTGGCCAAGTTTTTGCTCTTAACTCCAAGAGGGAGTATTTATGCTCGATAGTGGGTTCATGCCTCCATTAAATCTGGGACAGTGACAGAAAGTTCTAAGGTTGTGGATGTGATGTTGCCACTAGGGATAAAACATTGATGCTATGTCTAAGGGTGTAGTTGTTGATTACATTACGCACCATACTTAATGCAATTGTCTGTTGCTTGCAACTTAATACTGGAAGGGGTTCGGATGATAACTGAAGGTGGACTTTTTAGGCATAGATGCATGTTGGATGGCGGTCTATGTAATTTGTCGTAATGCCCGATTAAATCTCACTATATTTATCATATCATGTATATGCATTGTTATGCCCTTTTCTATTTGTCAATTGCCCGACTGTAATTTGTTCACCCAACATGCTTTTATCTTATGGGAGAGACACCTCTAGTGAACTGTGGACCCCGGTCCTATTCTTTACATCGCATACAATCTCTGTAATACTTTTTTACTGTTTTCTTCGCAAACAATCATCTTCCACACAATACGGTTAATCCTTTGTTACGGCAAGCCGGTGAGATTGACAACCTCACTGTTTCGTTGGGGCAAAGTACTTTGGTTGTGTTGTGCGGGTTCCACGTTGGCGCGGAATCCCTGGTGTTGCGCGGCATCACATTTCGCCACCATCAACCTTCAACGTGCTTCTTGGCTCCTCCTGGTTCGATTAAACCTTGGTTTCTTTCTGAGGGAAAACTTGCTGCTGTGCGCATCATACCTTCCTCTTGGGGTTCCCAACGAACGTGTGAGTTACCCGCCATCACCTACCTCGCGCCGGAAGTTATTCGCGCGCAGTGACACACGGCGACATCTTTGCCTTAACGGCGACGGAGGAGCAGGCGAGACGTCTCGTCGGTGCTGCGCAGCCTCCACGCGTCGCCGGCGTTCGCACGCCACCGCCCGTTCCCGCGAGATCTTCCCGCCTCTTCTTGCGCTTTCTTCCCGACGCCGGCCTCTATAAAAGGCCTCCCGGCTCAATGGTAGCCACCACAGCTGCCGGCACCCCTTTCTCCGCAACAAACACAACCCTCGTCGCTCCACCGCCGTCTCCTCCACCACCAGTGGCAATGGAGAACCGCCCCGGCGCTGGCCAGTTCCCTCCACCGCCGTCTCCTCCACTTCCAGCCCCGGATTCGCAGGTCGACATCAACCCCGCCGCCCGGGAAGAGCGGCGACGGCGTGGGATGCAGAACTGGCATGCACATCGTCAGCAGCGGCGGGAGGCACTCGAGCAGCCGGGCGGCAGCGTGAGCGGCACACCGGCGGATCTAGCGGCGTTGCGCCCCAGCCCCGCAGCTGACGAGGCCGCGGCGGCAGCAGCGTGGAACGAGGAGGCGATGGCGGACACCATTGCGGTGTTTGACGCCTCGACGACAGAAGATGCGCGACGGCGCCGGACGGAGGAGATGGAGCAGCAGTGTGCTGATGAGCGCTGCCGCCAGCAAGAGGAGCGGGATACGCTGTACCGTGAACGACGGGAGGCGATCGAGCGCTGGCGGAGGGACTCGATCGAGCGCCAGCAACGGCGGCGAGGAGTGTCGAGCGGCGGGAGGCGGCGCGGAGGGCGGCCTGGGGGAGGCGGGCGGACAAGTTGGCGGCGGAGGCCGACGCGTTGGCGGCGGCGATGATGGAGGCGCCAACGGATGTGGAGGAGGAGGAGGCCGAGGCGGAGGAGGACGACGACGACGACGAGTTCGAGTGGTCCGACGACGACGGGCCGCACCGGACGAGGCGGCCGATCGGCAACGCGCGCTTGTCGAGTCCTTCGAGTCGGAGAAGAGCCCGTGCCGCGAAGAGCGCGGTCGTCGCGCCGTTGACCTCTCCCTCCGGCGGCGCAGCGAGGAGGGGGCGACGTCGACGCTGCTGGAGCGGCGTGCGGCCACGCCCTACGCACGGAGGGCGGCGCGCGGAGCGCGGCGGAGGCGACGCCGGGGCGGGGCCGTCGAATGCACCGCCGGGCGGTCAGTAGGTTAGGTTTAGATGAAAGCTAGCCGTTTTCATTCAAACTTTGTAATATATAATCAAAATTGAATGAAAACCTTTATTTTCGTGCACCAATATTTATTTGGAGGCGGCGTTTGGGGGACGCGGCTGGGGAGCGACGTCCCCCAACAAAACACTTCACCCAAACGCTCGATCCGGCGCGGTTTGGGGACGCTTTGAGGGACACGATTGGAGATGCTCTTAGCCTGAGGAATATGTTCTCAAGGGCTAGTGTTGTCGATTTCCTTGTATTCGCTCTTTCATTTATTTTTAAGCTACACTTTGAGGCCGACGTCCTCAACTTCTCCCTCGCCGTGGCCCCATTCAAGGCTGTCAACTTCATTGGCGTCGGAAGTACCACTATTTTTTTTTTGAATGTAAAATATATATAAAGCCAGCAAGCCGTTTCATTAAAAACCTTTCAGTCCCATTAGGTGTCCTGGTGAGAAAAAGAGTGTGTTAAAAACTTGTTGGCTCAAAATTAGAGTATCGTTACATCGTTCAGGATAGACGATAAGAGGAAGTTAGGGGGTTCATCGACCCAATTACATGAAGATTTACTAGAAAAATCGTAACTAGCTAACTCATGGGCAACCCTATTAGCTTCTCTAGGACAGTGTTTGAAATGAACCTGGCCTATAAGGGTAGCTAAATTCACACAGTCTGCAAAGACTGCAGAAGATTCATCAAACCAAGTCATCTCTCTAGTACACGCTTCAACAATCTCCGTCGAATCTGATTCCGCCACAATGTTAGAGCATCCCATCCTATTAGCCAGATCAAGTCCCTCCTTCATTGCCATGGCTTCAACTGCCCTCGCTGAAGAAACATGAGGAAGGAAGTAAGATAGCGCCGATATAAACTTCCCCGAGTGATCTCTTAAGATAGCTCCAACCGAACCACTATTTTGTTTCTTAATCAAACATTGATCGTCTTATTTTTCACAATTTCGACTTCCCTTTGAACTTGCTTTGGTGGAGCCATTTAATTCAGTGTTGATGTTAGGTTCGGCTTCCCACTAGGGTTGAATACGATATAGACAACATTATAATTAGCCCAATGGCAATGACAGCCAAAAAGCCCAGGGATAAAAGAAATTAGGGCCAACAAGATATTTTAGGAGTGGGCCTTTGCTGGGCTCCCACATTAAACACGGATAATTACATTGTCCTTTACCAACATAGTTGGCGACGGTTTAAATATCCAACCATTTTCTGATTAAGTGCCTGACTTTTCCTACATATTGTGGCCCAAAGGCCCACCTTTCGGCCTATAAAAGCTTCCTATTCATGTATTACATCTGGTCACAATAAACTGACGCACCTACCCACATAACAATAGGCATGCACAGGCCTCCCTCCGCGTCAGTTAAAATCCGACCGGAGGGAGTAGCTCTTAGTCACTTCCAATCCTAGCCACACACTCTCTTCCCTCACACTCCTCAATCTCTTCGACAGTGACCCCGGCCGATTCTTCTAGATGTGACACCCACGGCCGCACATCTAGTGATGGTAGTGGCGCAGTTGGATAGAAGATGCCACGTCTTTCGGATCATTTGCTCTTCTCTGGTCTCAAGATGAAAGATTCATTTTAGAGTACATGTGATAATTGTAAAGCATATCCATCACAAATGCAAGTGCAGAAGCCATCCGATACTTAATTAACAACCTTTAAGATCTTGAGGACAGCAGTCCACTAAACGACAGGTCCGTGAACAATATTTTCTAAAAATTCAAACACCTAAGGGCTTCTTTGATTCATAGTAGTTGTGAAGGAATTGTGTAGGCTTTGAATCCTATGAATTTTTTTCCTATACAAGTTGTTTGATTCATAGAAACATATCCTATAGGAATTAATCCTATAGAAATCTTGTAGTGTAAATTCTATAGGAAAAAATATTAGGTCATACATCATAGAAAAATTCCTCTGCTACAATCAAACTCATTTCATCTTTCCATAGGATTCAAATGAGCATGACATCTCAATCCTATGCTTTTCCTATTTCTATATTTTCCATATCTTATGATTCAAAGGAGCCCTAAAGAATTTGGACAATGTAAATACGCGAATTGAGTGTGTTACTGAAAGTGTAGGACGGATAGCTTTGCCAATACTCGAGTTAGAGAAAATCCTGGTACCATTGAGTTTCCGAGGATGATGTAGTTATTAATTCTGAAGAGTTGCATTCATCTCAATTCCCTCCCTCAGTCTGTTGGCCGCCTAGATAACTTAGAGAAGCCATGACATCTAGGAGAGGGACTAAATTGTGTACCATTCCAATTCTCCAATTTGCCCATGTTTAAAAAACACCTCTTCATTAAATTTGCCCATGTCATCTTCAATTTCCGGCTGCAACTTATCTTGATCTTTCTTCTTACCCATGCCAATATGCCATGACCAGCTAATCTGCATCACCGAATTATTTTTTTGAGATGACAACTGATGGAATTCAACAATGGTGAAACCGATTACAAACGACTCCACAAAATAAAAGGAAAATACAATATGGACCCAGAAGACCACACACCGTACTCCCAAACCGCAATCAAGCTTATCGTCCTCATCGTCACCACCCAAGTACAGAGACCGAATCCGAAAGCCGCCCGTCTTCATACACCATCGAGTCACCGCCGCCACCTTCGCCACATTGGGCTTTGAACACCGCAGGAGTGCCCAACCCGAGGGGTGAGAGCTAATAATCTTTTCCAGGCATGCGGGAGCTGGTGGAGACCAAGCAGAACCTCCAATCCACGGACCTCGAGCAGTAGGTCCCAACCATCGACGCCACGTCAAGCCACCTCCTCCCCTCGCCACCATGGCCGGCCGGAGGAAGCTTCACGACGCGACAGTCGCATCTCAAAAAAAGACCCTAAAAACCCTAACGAGGAAGGCGATTGTACCGTCCCCTCCCATTCCCTCGCCACCACGGCCGGCCGAGGGGAAGATAGCAGTAACAACAGCCCTTCGACTCCCAAAGCTCCACGGCAGAGTCGACAGACGACCGTGCCCGGAGAGACTACCCTCCCTAGATCCACCGATCTGAGAGGAAACCAGGCCAGGAGCTCGCCGGCGCCGCCACACGTGGCCTTACCGAGATGGGGACCGAGCTCCAGCACCTTTATTCTGACGCGACGCCGCCTCCACCATCTCGGCAACGCCTCCCGAGACCCTAGGGGCCCTCACCACCGGCGATCCGAAGATCCGCCGCCAGTAGGGCGATCCCATCGCGCAGGAAGCCGATCCACCACCGTGGAGACGTCCACGCCGCCGCACACTCGCGGCAGCTCGATGCCGAAGCCGCCGGAGCCACCGGAGACGCACGCCGCCGCCGCCAGGGAAGCTGCCACGACGCGAGGGATGAAGCCCCCGCCGCCACCGTCGCCCCCTGCGGGTCTTCCGGCGGCGGCGAGGAGGAGGGGGCGAGGAGGGAGGTGGCAGGCGGCCGGCGGCGGGGATCGCCCCTGAGTCGCCTAGGGTTAGGCGACGCGGGGGGTTACGTATCTAGCAACTAGGTTGGCTGAAAAGCACAACCAAACCATCTGCATCACCGAATTACGAAACACATGGTCTGTTCGCGAGGCCGGATTTTAATGCGAAACGTCCTTTGGTTTTGATCCACGGCTTGCCTACGCAATATGTGACGTCACCGCTCGAGCCACGCAGCCTGAATTGGGATCAAAACCAAAGGACGTTTGGCATGAAAATCCACTGCGCGCATCCAACTTCTATGATTACTCTCCCGTTGGGGATGAATTGGGAAGGAGCTCCTGAGTCCCAATCGAGGACGAATTGGGGACGGCGCCGGATGCAACATCTATGAGTCCCAATCGGGGACAGCGACGAGATCTCCTGCCATAATACTTGGGGTTACGTGGACTTCTTTCCTCCAATTGCAGAACTGCTTGATCTGTGGTGCAATGCGGCGACATCAAACGAAGCCCGCCGTCGACGGCCTCGCGCCGGACATGCTAGCCAACATCCACGGCCGCCTAACCCTCCTCGACCGCCTCGCCTTGGCCGCCGTGTTCCGCGGCGCGTTCAAGCCGGAGGCGCCGTGCCTCTTCCTGCCCGGCGAGACACCGGAGACCGCCACGCTCTACTCCCTCGCCGACCGCGGGCCCGTCGTCGTGCGCGCCACGGGCCTCGACCACGTCGTTCTCGGATCCTCCGACGGCGGCGGGTGGCTCGTCACCGCGGATGACCGGGCCCGGATGCACCTCGTCAACCCTGTCACCGGCGAGCGGCACGCCCTCCCAGACATCACCACCACCCCCCACCTCTTCACGCACGGGGGCGGCGCCAGCTTCACGCTCCACCTGGAACACTTCGCATGTGGCCCGCCCTACGGCTACGGCTACGGCTACGGAGATCGCCGGCCGCAGGGCAGGTTGACGATGCGGGCCGAGTCGATGCGTGAAATCTTCTACCACAAGGTCGTCCTCTCCGACTCCTCACCGCGCCCCACCGCCATGCTCATCACGGGCTCCAAGTTCGGCGTCGCAGCGTTCGCCATGGGTGATGGCGGCGCGTGGAGGCTGGCGGCGCCCTCGTCCAGCGGCATCGAGGACGCCATCTACTACAAGGGCCAGTTCTACTCCATCACCTACTCGGGCGACGTGGAGGTATGGGAGCATGCCGCGGATCTTCCCACGAGGTCGGTGGTCGCGCCAACGCTGTTGAAATATGCAGAGCGCAAGTACCTCGTGGCGGCGCTGGACGGGCGGCTGATGGTCGTGCTCGAGAAGTACGAGGAGACCATGGACGAATACCGGTGGACGTGTTCCTTCAACGTGCACGTGCTCGACGCCGGTGGCGAGGAGTGGGAGGAGACGGACGACATCGGCGACGCCGCGCTGTTCGTCGGCCTGAACAGCTGTCTGTGCGTGTCAACGGGAGAACACCCGGAGCTCAGCGCCGGCTGCGTCTACTACACAGAGGACGGCGACCGGAGTCCGCTCAAGGACGCACCACGCCGCGAGGGGCTGTTTATGTTCAGTCTCAAGGACGGCACGGTGGAGAAAGTTGAGGGCCTCTGGCATCACCGGAGATGGCCGCCGCCGACGTGGTTCACGCCTTCCATCCCACGATGATATGATGATTTTTCTAGACTGCGTTAGCATGCATGGTGGTGTTGCAGTAACATGCATACTTCTCAGTTGAGATAACAGTTTGGTTTGCAGCTTTTATCGGATTCTTTTGTGGTACCCTCAAATGAATGACAGCCATTAATTTTTGTTTATCTAATGGCCCAAATAGAGAGGTACGTTACATACCTGGGAGAATTTTCACACCTCCGTAAAGGAAAATAGATGGGCCCGACCCAATAGACTGTCCAGCCCCATGATGCCGACCGCAGCGGGTGGGGAAGAGCTCGCCCGTCGAGAGCGGCGATTTTAAAGGAGCCGGTAGGTGTAGGTGTCACATCTACCGTTCACTCTGTGCTTTGAGATTGGTGAGGCTTTTGATATTTGTCTAATATAAAACTAATAATTGAAACACAAGTGAAATTTTTTTGAAACTAAAGTGATACATGAAAAATATTGTGAAACAATCTAACAAAAAGTGAAACTGATGACATCATTGCTGACGTCACTACGATTTGTTCCACAAAAATATTAGTGTTTCAGTTATGTTTCAATTAAGTTTCAAATTTGTTTCACAATTTTGTGAAGAAATTGGTCAGCACATGGCTGACGTCATTGGTGACGTCACTCCAGTAGGTACTGGCGCCTGTAAAAATGAGTTTTCGCTCACCCGCCCCGTCGCCGCCGCTCTCTCCATTCCCCAACTCATCGGCCGCCCTCCTCCGCCTCTCCTCCTCGGCTACTTTCCTCACCACCGCCGCGGAAGAGCTCGCCCTCCCCGCCCCTATCCCCGAATCCACCTCTGCGCCGCGGCCGGCCTCGTAATCGTCCTCGCCATGGACGAAGCCGACTGCTGCTGCGCGCTGTCCTTGACAGCGCTGGCGGCACCCTCCCGCACGGCCTGTGCCACCCGCGCGCCCACCCTGTTGATGTACTATGTACCATAGTCCACCGTCCCCTTACCCAATACTATCTCGGCGGCGGCGGCCTTGGCCCCCGCGTGGATCAAAGATCGAAAACGTCGTCCTCGTCGCTCGCCAAGGCGGCCAAGCCAACCACACGTTTCCGGGAGCGGTGGCTAGCTGTCATCGCGGCGCGCCGCCCGTGTCTTCTCGGCGGTGATCACCGGTTCACCTGAATGGTGCATAGGTATGCCATCTAAGTGTACCATCAGAAGGGAGCCATATGTTCACTCTGTTCATTTGCTCTTTCTGCATTTGTGTTATCTTAACCCTCCTCTCCCTCTTTTTCACTTTAGAACTGTTTGTCTGTGCAACCGTCAATGTCCTCAAGGCCTGCTCAGCTACCAACGTTAAGAAACTCTTTCTGGTTTCGTCTGCAGTCTCTTTTTACTTTAACCCGCATTAGCCTGAAGATAAAATCAAAGATGAGAGCTGTTGGCCAGATAAAGAATTCTGCAGGGAAAATGATGTCAGTAATCAGCAAATCTGGTCAATACATAGTTGCATACACCATGTTTTCAAATATGTGACGGGAAAAATAAACAGTACA
This sequence comes from Lolium multiflorum, assembly GCA_030979885.1. NCBI lineage: Eukaryota > Viridiplantae > Streptophyta > Magnoliopsida > Poales > Poaceae > Lolium > Lolium multiflorum. The sequence goes on from CM061751.1 coordinate 82,265,101, forward strand.
TCTTTAGCTTTACTGAATTGTTATCGGGGATAACTGCTGAGGACTAACATATGCTTGTTTGTGTTGGACAGAACTGGTATTCTCTCGCCAAGAGCGAAGCTGAAGAGATATCACTGGAATAAGGAGAGAAGAAGGGGTTGCACGTCGCCACATTCTGTCCCGGTCTGGTCTTCGGCCCTCTGTTGCAACATGTGGCCCTCAATACCAGCAGCAAGGTCCTCCTCTACATCATAAGAGGTTTGACTCTTCTGTCCTGAATGTATGTTGTTTTTGCTGCTCCGTTTCGCTCTCTATGGTCATCTTAGGATTGATCATCCACTAAGCATTTCTTTAATTAGGGTTGTGAACTCTCAATGCAAGTACAATTGCCCGATATTGTGAAATGTAGATGAATGCATAACTTTATTTGATGTTATTGAATGTCTCAACATGGAAGTTGTCTCCTTTTTGTCTTAAAGATTCTTTAAGGGGCTGTAGTTCGATGAAAGAATTACAATAGTTTGATTGTAACAGAACTTCTCTTGAACTACTTTGCTTGAATGTCTTGCAATGTAGACTATGAGGACAAAAGATTCTAGATACTGTATCTTATACACACAAGTCTAGGCTCTTAAAATGATTTCTAGCTTTCCACATGTTTCTTAACTTCTAACTTTTCCATTTGTCACCTGACACGTCATATAGGGTTGTCTTATGCATATATGATGTTTGTCTTTTGAGATCATTCTCAGATTGTTAGTAAGTACTACCTCAGGTCTGCTTTAATTGACGCGGGAATTGAGCTAGCTGCATGCATGTATTGAACTGGCCCGCGTCGATTAAAAGCGTCCGGAGGGAGTATAATTTTTTCCAACAAAAGTATCATCTCAATGTTCCTCGTGAATCATTCTTTTCATGACTTCGCCATTTCCCTAAGAATTATGTACTATTTTTTCTAATTCTCGATGAGATACAGATATTTCTTACAAAAAAATAATAACTTTAAACTTCCCTCGGTTACTGTGTCATTTTTCTATCTACTTTAACATTGCCACTATGTACCAACGCAGAAACCAGCTATATGTATTTTTCCTATAGGTTCTATCTGTTGGGTTACTTGATAATTTGAGATAAAGGATGAGATAGGATTAGGCAGCAAGTATGGTCTGCATTTGTCGGTGTGTTCGTGTGACTGTAGGGCTTGATGGCTTGTGGTCTTGATCAGTTCTGCTGCATCTAGTGTAATATATCAAGTCAAACTTCAGTCCTAAAAATTGAAGCACCTACTGCAATATATTCGCCTAAGTGTAAGATTGATCCGAGCTTTGTCTATTTTATATGGGGCTTGGTAGGAGTTGGATATATTTTTTAGAACTATAAACATTTGCTGGGTTAATGTGCAAGCTAGGGTGATTCAAACTCTGTTGGCATTTTTTTCGTTGCTAGCATGTAGTGTAGACTTTGTTTGTGCCAATTTCATATTTTCATTTCTCTTAGGCCTGGAGGTTGAATGCAGGGAATATTACTGTTCAGTTTGCTAATTTCCAGTACATGGCAGTGTGAAGGAGGTCATCGACTGCGGCCCTTCGATGATGGAGGGCACCGATTTCTACCCTGACGATGACGGAGACCTGAGCCGCAAGCACAAATTTAAGACCTGGCGGCTGGCGTGGCAAGATCGACGGCACAGGTCCTGGTCTTGATGGCGTGGCAGGATTGTAATTTGCTGTGATCCTTCTCTCTAGTGTATACTTCAGTTTATAATGTTTCGGACTAGCTGTTTATTATTGAGTTTGGTACTACCAGTGTTTACTTCAGTTTGTCATTCTGTTTGATTGAGAAATCTAACAACTAAGTTAGTTATCTTGTTTGATTCAGAATACTCTTTATCCGACATTTGAAATAGGAGTAGTTCAATTTGTCATTCGTATTGATTGAGAAATTTGGCAGTTAAGTTAGTTATCTTGTTTGATTCAGAATACTCTTTATCCTACTTTTGAAATAGTTCAATTGCACACTAAAACTCATCGTCAGCACGTAGCATGTAGAGAAAAAATTAGTGGCTCCAGTGTATGGTTTTCGCTGGAATGGCACATGACAGTCCTTTTTTTTACACACTTGATCTTCGCTCTGCCCAATTACTGTGAGTGCAAAACACAAGCTCCCAGCCGGTCAGAAAAGTCGTAACATAACAAATAGCTTTGTACACAAATAGCTTTGTACAAATAGCTATGTACATACCAGGCACAACAAGTGAATAACTTGCTTACAGCAGCTCTTCTGCACCAGAGGCATGGTCTGTTTTTTATTGGCCGGCAGCAGTGCATCTAGATTTAGTCAAATGGGTTTTCTGGATCTGTTTGATGTATCACCATACAAAAAATCGTAGTATCTGTTGTCTTAGGAAATCAATGATCGACACAAACTGCAATATTCGTGTACAAAGCTCCCAAGGGTCTTCCGCCAAAATGACAGCACATCCAGTTCAAATACAAGATCTGTGCTGACTGAGAATCCACAACAAATAGGAGAGGACCTGCCACCAGAGGCACGGTGATTTTGCACATAGACCTGAAGAATTACGAGAACGGTGGAACTTGCCTGTTACCACTTGACCCATTGGAAGCTCTTTCTTGCCTTTGCCCTTCCAGGCTTCTTCCTTTCAACCACTCGCGAATCTCTGGTTAAATATCCAGCTGTTTGGAGCAACAATGACGAAATCAGTAACTTTTAGAATGGAATAGATGCAGTCTAGGTTTCCATTTTTTCCTTTTAGCTGATTTGAGATATGGACGCAGTCTTGACTCCGAATTCTGCAAAGCCCTGCTGATCCCTAGACGCACAGCTCCAACTTGCCCTGCATTTCGGGAAAAGAAACCAAGCATGAAAGAGTGTTTTCTGTAATGGATGAGGTATGATCAATTCCATGTATAGCGTCCTTAAAAGTAAACTGTACAATGGATAGAAAATATGTACTGTATAAAGTACAACGTTTAATGAACGGTGCAAGGAATTGAATTGTTAAACATAAATACTTCAAAGATTACAAACATACTTCACGTTCTAGGATCCTAAGAAACAATATAGGGAAATATATGAACCCCATGATTAAGCTTTCAGCTTCTACATAAATAATTGAAAAGAAATAAAACTTCTCAATCTGTAAGCATACAATGACCGTAAGCCACATTTTTTGAATTGTTGAATGCCCCGACAGCATATAACTGTGTCATGTGAACATGCAGTTTGAACTTGGCAGATTTCACAATGCTTAACCAAAATAGCGCATTGTACGTACAAATAGGAATAGAAAGATTGTGAAACACTTTTTTGAATGCATCTGAAATAGAATTCTTAAGAAAATTGGGAAATAATGATGTTGTATAATTGAGGATTTCAACACTGCAAACTGAACATCAGAATAGAAAATACTTATCCATTAGTCTGTTGCCACGCCTTATGCAAATATCAAAAAAGCATCTTAGTTTGGACTGATTCTAACTGAATGAACATCAGACTACTGGCAGAGATAGAGTATCAGTGTATCACACCATGTTGCATCCCGTTTGGGGTTCAGATTCTATATTTGCTACATACTAATTCATGTGTTTATTTTACAGAAAACTAATCAACTATTATTTGTAAATTCTATTTAGGTGACAATGGTTCAAGATAAAACCATAAAGTTATTCCACAGAAGAAAAAGAAATGCTACTCCGTACATCAGCTCAAGTTCCTGAACCTGAACCATATGAATTTGCGTTGGTTGAAACTGGGTTGCATTACAAGACCTGGTGGCGACGTGATTTACGATCATGCTTCGGGACGTACCTGGCGGCGTCTCTCGAAGTTGGGACGGCGTAGACCTGGTGGCCGCGTCGACGTGGTGGCAGTGTATCTCGCCGGCGATGCAGAACCAGCCCGATCTGCTGGCGGCGACGGTCGCCCGCGATGCAGAAAAGGGCGGAGCTGATGTCGGTGTCGCTCGTCGACGATGCAGGATCAGGCCAATCCGGCGGCAGCGGCCGCCCTCGACGCGGGTCTCGATGTGGCGGCGGCGTTCTGATCGATGTGCCTTCGAGCTGTCACATATCCAACTATTGGGCCGGGCCGAATACAGCTAGTTTTAGTTTTTTTTGCATCATCAAGGTTTTGCTGGGCTGCCGGGCCTAATTTAGAACGGTTAATCCTGACCATTGCTTAAATCATACCTCTCCTCTTACCAGGAGTGGTAAAAGGTACCGTAAAAAAGACAAATCTGGACGGTGCATTTCATCCCAGTGTGGAGAGGGGCGGATGGGGTTGCCTTGCTCAGGATCATGAAAGCAAGCTTGTTTTCACCGGCGCAGGAGCTATCACAAATGCAGGTAAGGCCATTGCCACAGAATCTGAAGCTCTCCTCCAGTCCATGCTGATTGCAGAACTTTTCACCAGACTGCCAAGTCTTGCAAATGCAATCATATCAACAGATTATGATGCAGCGCCACTGGGAGCCCTTTTCAGAGAACTTCAAGTTCGTATGCGCATGAACTTTATTGAGGCTCGGATTGTTTATGAAAAGCGTGATCGTAATAGACCAGCTCATCTGCTGGCGGCAATGGGTGCACCTGAACCAATAGGTTTACACCGTGTGTGCTTAGATGCTTTACCTGTGGATGTAACTAGGGCCATGTACAGCAATTCTGCCGACCAAGGTTAATGGAATGTCAGTGTTCCATCTCAAAAAAAAAAAGAGTAAACACAATTGTTCCAACTCAACTCACTACTACGTCAGATGAAACCATCACTCAAGCTGGGGGTTCACGCAACTTGCACCTATGCTCCAGTTGAGAATCTTCTTTTTGTCCATATCTGTTAGCAAAAGTGGGTAAATAATGTCAAAATACATCTGGATCATTATACCTTCATCCTATATTTGCAAGTGTTGCAACAGAGAGACAAGCAGAGACCAGCGACAAAGGCATAAATTGCATGTGCAACAATTTCAAGAATACTTAAATTTAGAGTCTTAAGCAGTTTGATTACTAGAACCGTTAGTGCTTATTAAGAACATTAAAAAAAATACTCTGGTTGTGCATCACTACCATGCAGGGTGTACCATCCTCACTTACTCAATCCTAATGCCATATTCTCGGCACTCACTGCTTCTCGGTCCAGCTGCCATTGTGCTCATATTTTGCTGATCTGGACAGTCATTGACATCTAACCTCACTGAGACGTCACCTATCAAGCACTTGCACATCTGCCATATGCGTCATTGTGCCTCTAATAAGCATCAGCAATGGTCAACGTAATATAAGATGTCCAGTTGTCCACCATAAGCATGGGGATAGGCCCAAACCCAGCTAGAGAGCCACGCAACCTACGCCTCAGACGAGTCAATACCTAATCCAATCTGGGTGATGCCTGATTAAATGGAGTGTATTATGAGTTACATTAGGAAAAGTATTGATCAGATTCAATTTAGATTCTGTAGGGCAAATATCATTTGCAAGGAGGCAGCCTTTCATGCTTTGACCAAGCAACCGATCAAATTCTAGTTCCCTGTAGTTACTAAGTTGAGCGCAGGTCAAATACCACACCAGTTCTTTGTTCTTCGAGGGACTGAGCTGTTAGACTACCCTATAAATAAATACTGAGTTGAGGTAAATAAAAAACTGAATTTCTTAAATTATGATCAAAAGGAATTGCCCATGAAACTTTAAGAGGTACACGCAAAATGAAAATTTGTAAGTATCGAGGTACGCAACAAAACAAAATTGCTGTAAAGGCCGATGATGTCATGGGATACTAAAATACCATTTGTTGCTAACTGGTAACTAGTAGAAATACATTCATATGCAGCGTTTATGAACAATTAGGAAATTAGTGCCGAGGTAGCATATCTGCAGTAAGTACCTAACCTTTTTCAATGGTTGTTGAATGATGTCATAGTACTGGTGCTCATAGTATCTTGTGTCCATCCAAAACTGATCAATTATATAAGAGATCAATTACGCTTGTACATGAGCAGCAATGCAGCAATTAAATTGTGAAAGAAAAGGCACAGCTCAGTACCATAGGAGTGTTTTGTATCCAACTACGATATGGTGCGCCAACAACCTGATACAGACCATAAGCGAAATAAAATGGAAGATCATTAAAAGAGCCAATCTAAAAGAAACAACAATAACCACGAGATTAATTTCCTACCTTTTCAAAAACATGGTCCCATGAACATGAGGCATCCTTCATAGCTGACATTGCCCGGTAATCCTGACATTTATCGAATATTTAGTTAAGTTTCACAAATCATTTGCAGCACAAAACGTGTTGGCGAAAAAGATCAGACCATAATTCCACGAATAACATCATAATCTGGAAGATGGAGCCCAGGAAAAACTTGCATGTTGAATTTGTCCACAAGTTCTGAAAAACATTTCTTATCCTACAAAAATAAGCATGCAACAATCGAAACATTACAGTATTAGGTCAAGAATCTGTTGATTGTACGTAAAAAACCGAGCAATATAAAGCGCTTATGATGAGTAAAGTACCCAATCGATAGAATCATCAGTGATGTTGAAAAAATCTTTGGCCTCCAACTCACTCATCAAACTTTGAAGTCCAATATTCAGCTAAAAGATAAAGAATTTTCAATCAAATGGTTAACAAAAAGCACGCAAGTGCATACTTGCAGCTTCACAGACCAATATAGGTCGGATTGAACAAGTATTTCAAATGTCAAATATTAGAGGACAAATAGATAACTTTTGGGGCTGCTTACAAACAAGTAGAAATTTTTTAATAAATTTCCCTCTAGGTCCTTGCACTGCACTTAGTCTAATCTAATCAAGAATTCAGCCCACATATTATCAAATTTACAATTTTTTTGAAGTCCATTAGATTGAATTGTGAACTACTTTAACATCGAGCCACATCTTACAAGAAAATTCTTTAAGACAACATTTACTAGTTTGTATTAACAATAAAACAAAGTACTATATTGATTTCATGCTACGAAAAAACCTCTCCATGCGTGCACACAGTAACGGGATTCATGCCAGCCCCTCCTGAACCCTTATCCAAACTAAGCAATCTAGATCAGAGTTCAAAATCGCTACAGAAGTAAACCAAAAGGTAAGCAATCAAGAGAGAAGTGAAAAAGAAACTCATGCCAGAGTCGCTGCACGCTGCTTCAGTGACCATGGGGGCACTAACTAAAACAAGATATCATTTGCCAATGACACTATTTTTCCAAGTTGGCATGTATTACCTCCATTCCGAAATGTAAGCCTTCTTAAAAAGCTAATAACTTTCTAAGAAGGCTTACATTTCAGAACAGAGGTAGTACATTTCATCTTGGCGAAAGACAGAGCCGTAGTAAAATTTGCAATGTACCACTTTTCACACTCTAGGATATTTCCAAAGAAAAGTTTCATGTCAAGTCCTACAAGATATTAAGAATTTCATATACAGCTTAAATGTCAGTAACCTGGGTTTATAGAATTTGCACAGGTCGTATGACCAATGCAAATATTACCAACTCTTGCATAGCTGGTAAATAGCATATATTCTTCCAGAAGAATGATTAGATAATCAGAAGTACAAGATCAGGAAGCCCTTATGATGAGGTTTGGAGAAATTGGGTTGCGAAGGAGGATGTGTTGTATACGCAGCGGCCTACTAGTTGATTTGGCTCATTAGAAGTAAAAAATGTCAAGTGCGTTAAATGCAACAATATCTTCTGAGGAAAATCAAGCTCAGGTCTAAAGTAATGATTATTTTGAACATAGATCCATTCACTTTTGGGTCACATGACCAACAGTTAACTGATCTAACTGTTTGTCAAACTTGGAATCTTAGAATGTGTGGACACTTGCATTTCAAAACAGAGGGACTAAATCAATTTTGTGCCTCCTAGGAGCAATGGATAGATATAGTGAAACACATGCAGTACTGGAGTATGTCCAGAGTAATATAGCATACTATTTTTGTTCAACTGGCGTATCAAATGTCATTTGCCACATCGTCCCCAAATATGGATGAACAAATATACACGGTGCACTACATTAGTTGGATAGTAGAAAGAGAGAGAGAAATATTGCCGACTTGTCATGCTAATTGAATATATTGCTATGTTTTGAAAGCCAATTGTTGGAGCATACACATGTCTTGAACTAGGAACTGCATATATAAATAAATTACTCTAATCCATATAGCAATACATAAGAGTTTCCTATGGTTATGTAACTTTTTACTTCATGAACTACCAAAATCAAGGACAAGCAGAAGAAATAGAACGCACACCTGATCACTGCCAACAACATGTCTCAAATGTTTGGAATATGAACATAATTGTTCCTTCCTACCCAGAAGTTTGGCTCTTCGCTATAGAAAGGTAGAAAATTGTAATGGGTACATTTCCATGAAAATATAATTCATAAATAAAGGAAATATATTAGTAAATTTAGCACCTTAATAGACAACTTAATGAGATCATGATCCAGAACTGAGAACTGACTGTGTACACGATCATCATTAAGAACAGCCTCTAGTGCATCATCCTGCTAACCTCAAATGACAAGTTAATGAGGCAGAGGCAGAATATTTGCAGAAACATATAAACATATGGCATTGTTCCTACCATTGAAGAACTAACCTTGCAGATGTGATCTAATGCAGATGAAGCCACAAGTTCATCGAACTTTTCATGCAATCTTGCTTGTTCTTTTGCCATATGATACTGGAAAGATGATCAATTTCATGGCGTAAAGAGATGTATCCGAAGTGAAACATCAAGGAAAATCATATATTAGTACTTTCTTTCAGAAAATTTATACATTTAGGAAAATCTTCCACTACTTCGGCCCAGTTCTTTTAGAGCTTTTGAACAGCTTAGAGGTCTAAATAAGCTTAAGCTGAAAAGAACTCGATTTTGGCCCAGTTCTTTTGAGCTTCGGCTTGTGCATAAGCCGCCTTGGCCTTAGCTGCCCAGAGAAACGGTTGTGAGAATACGCCCCTGAAAAACTGCACTCCAGTTCTTTTTAGCTTCTACTGTCCTAGCTTATTGTCTCAGTTGTCTGATAAAAAGTCTATGATACTGCATACCAAAATCGATTAGATCTCTTAGTTTTTGTTGTACAATACTTCTCAAAACTATAATCCAAAAATGCACCAATTGAAATCATGGTGCTCACACAGCATTGTGGCCCATCTCAATGTCCTATAATGCTGACAGTGCAAAAAGTGGTGTTGTTAGGTACATGCTAAAAGTAACATAGGTAGCATACCAATACACTTACCAAGAATATTGCTGACATGGTCGAGACATAATCATGAAATTCACTATCAATAAGCTAGGACAACTGAGACAATAAGCTAGGACAGTAGAAGCTAAAAAGAACTGGAGTGCAGTTTTTCAGGGGCTTATTCTCACAACCGTTTCTCTGGGCAGCTAAGGCCAAGGCGGCTTATGCACAAGCCGAAGCTCAAAAGAACTGGGCCTTCATGTATTTTTAGGCAAAATGTCGTGCACTAATAGGTTAATTTCAGCAGGCTCTACCTTAACCATCTCAAGCAAAGCTGTTCACGAAGTCACTCCATACACAGAAAATTTGCATATTAGATACTACACTAAATGCAGGATGACTTTGCTCGTGTAATTACCAAGAAAGGTGCAAAATAATTCACTTAGCATATAAAATAGACCGATAATAATCATGTTTTAACAGGAATTCTCTTTAGGTATTAGAATCATAACTGATTGTGCATACCTTTTTATTTCCATCTTCAATATAATTCATTGCGTAAGGTCGCAGATGCACCGGAAAATCACTTAAATCTGGTTGCAATGGCTGAAAATAGGAACAACATACATTATTGTTAAATATTTCGCGTGTGAAGACAAGAAGAGAAACATACCTGCAGAAAAGTTAATGTTTCTACACGAGTCAAGTGAAGAACTATTTCTCTGAGCACTTCCTTGTGACCCTACATAATGATTTACAATTTCATTTGAGAAACTGTGGAAAGCATAGATAAGTTCACACCAAAAGTTTCTGCATGTTACCCACCTCACGTATCATAGGATGGAACTGAGGCTCCCACAAAGATAATATTGCACAGAATTTCTGAGAAAGGTGAGTGATTAGAGTAATCCTCAATAATATGCGTGTTAGTATGAAGTTACTCACCTCAAGTGCAGATACCCTAAGAAATTCAACAAGACCAGGACACACCTCCAAATTTTTCACAAGTTCCAGCACACTCTTATCATAACTAGAATGCTGCTGCAAGTTCTCCACATATTGTGAGTATTTAGACATTTTTAATCCACTCTAAACACAAGAGATAGAATAAATACCTGAATATAAGGTTTCAAACTAATGAGTTCACAAAAGAACTTGTACATTTGATCATTCTGACTCTGCCAATGCTTTACAGAAATTTTGCGCTTCAGAACCAACAAAATAAATACCCATTAGACAATATGTTGATTGATATATGCGAAAAACTGTATTTACTTCTGAGGGTACATTTCCGCACGCCCCATACACCACACTAAAATGATACAATATATGTTTATCTTTTTAAGTATATTTGAACTGTAGGTTTAATGTATTTTAATACAAACTGCATACCAAAATCGATTAGATCTCTTAGTTTTTGTTGTACAATACTTCTCAAAACTATAATCCAAAAATGCAACAATTGAAATCATGGTGCTCACACAGCATTGTGGCCCATCTCAATGTCCTATAATGCTGACAGTGCAAAAAGTGGTGTTGTTAGGTACATGCTAAAAGTAACATAGGTAGCATACCAATACACTTACCAAGAATATTGCTGACATGGTCGAGACATAATCATGAAATTCACTATCAATATCATATCTCGATGCAAAGTCAGGCTTTAATTTCTTAAAAAAAGCCCTCGGAGAACAATAACCCCACTGTAAATAAACAGTCAATCATTTAAACACTTTTTGTGTGAATCAAATAGCATAAAGTAAGGAATAATAAACAGCTTCAAACATAATCAATTAACCTGAAAGTTTCCTACTCAAGAGATGATCTCAGTTTTACTAAAAGACAATAACCTCTCATTTTCTGATCCTAAGAAAGGCAAAATATTCTCTTAGGTTGCTTTTGCAGTATGTAGGTACTGAATATGACGAACCAGATGCTCCTAACTAAATCAAAAACTTCTCTAACCAAAACATTAAACACATGCAAGTCTCATTGATACAAGGTAAGACTTGTAGTTCTTCTATACAGGCTTGCTTCTGCTCAAAATAATTTAAAGAACTCTGCTAAAAAATATGACGAACCAGATGCTCCTAACTAAATCAAAAACTTCTCTAACCAAAACATAAGACACATTCAAGTCTTATTGATACAAGGTAAGACTTGTACTTCTTCTATACAAGATCTGGTACATACTATTGCCCCATTAGTGCCAATACTGTAGTACCAAGCCTGAAACATGTGCATCTGGAAAAATCGCAACCATGCCATGTTTGACAGAGATGGCAAGATATCAGTAGGCTGATTAAGATGATCAAAAAAGAAGCTCCGCAGGGCTGACCCTGCTGCTGCCACAGGAAAATCTATCAATAAGCCAAGATGCAAGCTTTTGTGTTTTCTTGAAGAAGAAACATTGACAAACAACAACTGCAATTTCTCCACCCCAATCCGGCAATCCCACAAGTACAACCATCCTATGACCAAAACTCGTCTGAGCAGTTGTTCATTGAAAGAATTGAAACTTAAGGGTGAATTACTGATTCAATAAATAATTTACCTTCAAGCAGTCATCCATTTCATCCACTTCATGCAACATGTCGATATAAGCTGGAATATAAGCCCTAAATTCGTCTTCATCCTGATGCAAGAACAAATAAGGCGTGCTGTTAAAAAACATTTCATACCCCGTAAAGTACATAGCAAATTAATATAAAGTGAGTGGCAAGGGTAAATTAGCAATATCAAACAAGAGGGGATAGAAAATATACCCCCCATGTTGGCACAGATTCATCCTGATCATCAAATGGTGTGTTTCTACAACGGACATCAAATATTTGCCTGGACAACCAACTTTGAAAGATTTCTTCAGCTTTTTTTTCAGCGGTTTCTTCACTGCTTCCATTGTATTTTCCTCCGCACACTAAATCCTGAAATTTAGAAGATCTTTTCAGTGTTCTACTGTATTTTGCTTTCCCAATAAATCCTAAAGTTTCAATATATTTTTAATGTTCTACTCCCTCCATTCCAAATTAGTTGACACGGCTTTGGTCAGATTTGGTCTAGATACGCATGTAACAAGACATGTTTCAGTGTGTAGGTTTGCTCATTTTGGAGGAAAAAAAACTGCGTAAATTAATTTGGAATGGAGGGAAATACTATAGTTCCCATCCATCGACAAATCCAGAAATAGTGTTATCCTAACAGAACGAAGATTACATTATTGAATCAGAAAAGAAGGTATCTAAAACGTAAATAAAAACTTAAGTTGTTCTGATGAATTACCTGATTTTGAACACACTTATATGCGTCTCGACAAAGATCAGTAAGTATAGTACTGTTCAAACTTGACTCAAGAGTTAAACACCGAATGACATGAGAAATCATATCATCTTTAACAAAAGATATTAGTTCCTCACGACGTGTAGCTTTAGCAATTTGTACAATTTGACAACAAAATGGCACTGATGTAATTATTGCTTTGTCATCCTTCCATGCTCCAAATATGTAATAGATTAAACTTAAGACCAGAAGTCTAAGGCCATCATGATGTAGGACATACCTACAGGTGAAATGACATATTTAACTTAACCCAATGCACAAAAAGTTAACATTAATAGAAAAAGTTAAGTTGAATAGTATTACCCAACCAGGGAGCTTGAACAAATATAATCCAACTGTGTACATGTAGTAAGGCCTAGCCCACCATTTAATTCTGGGGATGCTATTACGGCAAGCAAATCCGACGCTGCATGGGTCAACTGGATAAGAAGATCCTTCTCTATATTTTTTTTTGACTGGGAACAGTGGGGGAGGCCGCCAACCGTTTTGCCATCGGCCTTGTCTTCCGATGCAAAAACATAAACAATGGTATCAGGGACTTGCACTAAACCCTCATGCAAAAAATCACACCATGACTCATAAAGTGTGTTATGGAAATAGTCAAACACCGGATACAGAAGCTCAACAACCCACTCTTCCCAACATTCTTTAGGACAATTTTTCACCAGTGGAATAATGGTAGACTGGATGAGTAAAGTCAGATGATGAAATCCCATCGGACTTATATCTTTCATCAGGCTGCCACATACAGCTGAACTATCTAAAATCAGATCAAACACTCCCTCAAGTTGTGCACACATGCCAATCACATTGTACCTACAGCATGTGATTTGTCAAAATATTTATACATACATAAAATAATATAAAATGAAAGTGATCAGACATAACATAGAAACGAAAATGGCCCATTAGTGTGTGAACTCCGTAGAAAGCCCCCCCTAAAACTTGGAACCAAATTTTTTTTAAAAACAAATCTATGGCTGTAAACCAGCAACCGCTTAACGGCCAATTCCCATTACATTTCAAAACAAGTGTTGCAACTTGCATGCTTCACTTTTAATGATATTGATAAATGAATGACATGTATAAACAGTAGAACTGGTAGCAAACTTACTCTACGTTGTGTAGTTATATTATATTTTTAACATTGAGGTGATTTCACTAGCGCACTCCCAGAATAATAACACTGATGATATTGTTTTTGGAGCCAATTAGCTGATTAAAGAAGCTACATCTTGAGTGAAAACATGAAAACCCAAACGGAAACTACTGTTTTTAAAATGGGAGAGAGGGGATGCAGTGGGATTATCCACTTCTGCATATCAAGTGGAAACTACATCTTGAGTGAGAACATGAAACCCCAAATAGAAACTACTGTGTGCAAAATGGAGAGAGAGAATGCAGCAAAATTACCCACTTTTGATGGTAAGTCTGGTAAATTTTGTGAAATGTAAGAGTATCTATGCAGCATCTTTGAGTGGGGTGGGAGAGAAGTATGACCTCTAGACCAACCACTTTGCATCTAATGGTCCACATTGAAGGTTTCGAATTTCCATGCAAAACGTGATTTCCAATAGATATGCTCTAAATAAAGAATAAATATGTAATGTAGCAAACAGAATACGAATAAAATCGTAAGAGTATTCTAGAATATTGGTTGATTGATGAAGTTTCATTGTTGCATTATTCACATACGATATCCAGTAATCCAAAGAAAAATGGCAGGGTCACAAACATACCCAATTTGGCGAGTTGTTTCTAACCAATTTCTTATTGCATTCTGTTCCTGTTCTTCCTTGTCTATGTTTTGCACTTTTAGAGTCTCCCCTGGACCTTCGGAGAACACCATACTTTTAGCACCTTCGAGTACATCCGGTATATTAGAAGCGACTGCTTTTGTCCAGAGAGCTTGCATATACTGAAGCAGCTGAAACATAAAACTAGAATTAACACAACCGAACTGTAATTCGCCCTCCTTGGAGGTGTGACTCTGTAACAACTTCTTTGCAATGAAAAGAAACGCAATGTCATTGCGTTTTCTCAAAAAAGAATTAACACAACCACAGCTGACCAAAAGTGATACGTGTAGATAGTCTCTTACCGTTAAGAAAGTGGGCAGTATCAACCGCAACAAGTTAGTCAAAGTTGCATAACTTATACTGCTTTCTTGGTCTATTTCACTAGAGTTTCCCTTTAGACACAATTCAAGCTCTTTCTCAAAGAATACAAAGACATTAAGGAAAGATGTTCTGAACCGACAATCGCAGAATGCATTGATCAAGTTGGCCTTCCATTCTGATTGAGTCCATATGTTCGACAAACAATCAAGTATATAGCAAAGAACTTCTGGATATTTCTGCATCCTGTGAGAGAACATAAAAGTAAGCAAACTTGAAACAAAGCAGTCAATCAAATGATATCATTGTTGACTACCTTGGAACAGACACTGCAGATGTGAAAAGTCGAGAGAGAATAATATGGTATTCAAGGAGGGGAGGGCCATTTGCTCCAGTAGTATCCTGCACAACAAAGGCGACATTTTCAAGATGGGATACAGATATGGATATGCATGTATGACAAAGAAAACAAAGATCCTGATCTGAGCATGGTCTGGGACAAAATTGCACTGTAGGCTCACAATTATGCTCCCTTTGTAAGTCTCGATATTTAGATCCCTAAATCACGTGTACATGCAGTTAAATGTGGCAAGTATAAATGAATAAAATTTCCAAGATACTGAAGTATACTGCTTTAAATTTGCATTGTGACACAGTTAGGACAAGTGAGCACTAAATGTTGTCAGCGAAGGTTATAAGCATGTACCAGACACTACCAGAAAAAGGTAACGCCTAATGAATGGAATAACATATTAACATAACCATCATTCAACTCGGATAAACTAGATGGGAAATTCTTAGTACAAACTGGGTGCGCGAGAAAATGGAGCCTCTTGGCCTCTTGATTAATTGTTTTCTCCAGATCATTACCAAAGAAGAATCACATTGCTAAATAGCACTAATGTTTATACAGGGAGGCAATTTGGTCAAGTGAACACTGACCATCATTCAACTCAGATGGGGCATTCGTAGTACAAACGGCTGCCCAAGCAAATTGAGCCTCTTGCTCTCTTGGTTTTTTTTCTCCAGATCATTACCAAAAAGGATCACATTGCAGAATAGCATTAACGTTTCGTTTAAGTGAGCGCTAACTGTCGTCAGAAAAGGTCATACGAATGTACCATACACTAGCTCCTAATGTCTGCCAGGTGACAATATTTTTTCCATATCATTACCAAAGAACACATTACTGAATATCATTAACGTTACGGCAGGGCAACCAATTATGGACCATCAGATTTTCTAACATTTTTTACTTTGGCCAAGTAAGAATATATACCATTGTGTCCACAATGGATGTGCGGCCATACAAGAAGGGACCGGATTAGGAACGAGGTAATTCGCGATAGGATAGGGGTGGCACCGATTGACGAGAAGCTACTCTCCAACACCAACTATGGTGGTTTGGGCATATCCAGCGGAGGCCTCCAGAAGCTCCAACTAACAGTGGAATTCTAAGGAGTATGGAGGAGACTAGAAGGGGTAGGGGACGACCAAAGTTGACTTGGGTGGAAGCGGTAAAAAGAGACTTGAGGGATTGGAATGTACCTAAAGTCTTGGCTCTTGATAGGACTGCATGGAGATTAGCGATCTGTGTGCCTGAATCTTAGTTTACTCTCTTTTTCCTTCATGTTCTTGTTTTTGCTTCCTTTCATTTCTGTTGGGTTTCATATCTAGCCTACCCCACCTTGCTTGGGAAAAAAGCTTTGTTGATGTTGTTGTTGTTGTTGCTGTTGTTGTTGTTGTGTCCACGAAATTATTAGAAGGAATTTGAGTTATAATACTACATGCAGAAGGCAACTACCACTCATGAACTAACATAAAACTGTTACATGTTTGGCACAAAATAATTAAAAGAGCATACACATCCCAAATCCTATTCAAATGGTAAATAAGAAAGCAAACATGCTGCTGAACCTCAGGGTGGGAGTCGACTTGCTGCTGAACCTCAGGGTGGGAGTCGACTTTCAAGAGGTTGAGAGATTTCACCAAGGCCTCAGCATACCATCCATAGACTATCTGCAGAGCCAAAACATTTCATACAAATCATACACCAAGTTACACAATCTTATTAGCGCGCATGTGGTAAGACATCATCGCGCACAACTTGGCACTGAAAATGAACAATGAGTATCCACTGGCACTTATCCAAATATGCCGACAAGAGGACATGGTTGTTGCATTAAATAATGAGGTGTAATCAAGGAAACTGCGCCTTAAAATGATGATGCTATTGTCAAGCATAGTATGCAGTGTGAGAAACACAGGATTGAAGACTTGAAGTGGGACTGCAGTCTCTAGGACTGCGAGATGATTAAAAACAAGGCGTACCCAGTGCTGAAAGCTCCCACACATTGTGGGGTCTGGGGAAGGGTATTTCTAGGCAGCCTTTCCCTTGCATTTTATTATGCAAGGAGGCCGATTCAAACCCAGGACCATCAGGACGCAAATGGAGATACTCTACCACTGCGGCCATACCCACCCTTCGACTGGTGTGCAAACTTTTCACCAGAAATACCACCATTAATTAATCAATTAAAGCTTCCAAGTTCAAATAAAATCAACTTCCAACTTGACAAGCTACAACTTAGATTTCACAGAAAAGGGAAAACTTCTATTAACGCAATACCAATTTTCAAATCATCCAACACCAATTTCCTCTATCGCCAAATCAAGGGTTTCAAATTAGATGAATCCCTACTGTAGGTAATCAACCATAGATTTCCTTCTTATGAGAGTATCCTACCGCTCAGATAAACAAAAAAACTACAATGAATCGGAGGATTTCATCCCTAATACATCAACTTTCAATCCAACAAACACTCCTCAGGTGAAACCCTAGATCCCGCCACATACCTCCTTGTCCAGGTGCGGCAAGTCATAGAGGTACTTTGAGGTTTGAGCGAGGTGTGGCATCGCATTTCATCAGCAAAACGGGAGGACGAGGGAAGACGGCATGTGAAGCGCCGACGCCAGCAATTGCACCGCGGGACCGGGAGAGGATCAAAAGAAAAAGAAAAATTACCGGTCTGCAACCTTTTCACCAGAAATAAAACCATTTAATTAATCAATTAAAGCTTCCAAGTTCAAATAAAATCAACTTCCAACTTGACAAGCTACAACTTATATTTCACAGAAAAGGGGAAATCTTCTATTAAGAAACGCCAACTTTCAAATCATTCAACACCAATTTTCTGAATCGCGAAATCCTGGTTTCCAATTAGATGCATTCCAACTGTCAGGTAAATAGGTAATGAACCACAGATTTCCTTCTTTTAACGGAAAAATATTACGAGAGTATCCTAGTATCGTACTGATGAGATAAACAAAATACTACGAATCGAAGGATTTCATCCCTAATACACCAACTTTCAATCCAACAAACACTCCCCGGGTGAAACCCTAGAGCCCGCCACTACCTCCTTTTCCAGGTGCGGCGAGTCATGGAGGTGGTTCCGGTGAGGCGTGGCATCGCCGTTCACCAACGAAGTCGGAAGGGGAGGGGAAGCGGCGTTTGAAGCACCGGCACCGGCGCCGGCGATTGCGCCGCAGTTGGAGGCCGCGTAGATACCGCGTCGCTGGGACATCGGCGCGGGCATGTGAACGCAAAAAAAGCGCTCGGGGGTTCAGGCGAGGGCGAACGAGTACGCTAGAGAAGTAGAGATGCTCATAGCAGTGGTTTTGCGATAAAAAATCACCAACTTATGATGCTTTACATATCTCCAGCGGGGACGTATTTTCCATAATTTATATGTAATAAAAAATATAAAAAAACTTAAAAATGGCTAGAAAGGCCTGCTAAAACTTAGCTATGGGCTACTACTCGTCCTCCGCTAACTAGGTCGATGAACTCCGGCGTCGGCCATGGAAGTTAGTACACCGGCGGTGGAGGAGGAAGGGCAGCTTGCGGCAATTGCGGCCAGGCCGTCCGTGGCGCAGGAGGTTGTGGTGAAGGTGGCCACGGATCCCAGCCGTTGAACGAGCAGGAGTCGGCGCTCGGTCGTTCGAACGCGTCAATGTGACCGGAGGAGTCGTTGGTCTCCCCTTTAAAAGGCACGGACGTCATCTCGCCTTCCATGTCCTGCCACCGCGACGCCGCCCACCAGCGCACGCTCGCGGAAGCCGACACTATGCCTCGGGCCGCTGGAACGGGGTACAAACGCATTTCGCGTCCGTTTCCATCGCCCCGTTGGAGATGCCCTTATGTGATATAAAATTTCCATACCATTAGATGTGTGGTTCATTTATTCAGCGCAAATCTATTCTTTTTTTGTGAGTACACCCCAAATGAGTTAAACTTTCACTTATATATAATTAAATAATACTCCTTCCTTCCAACTAAAAGCGTCTAGGCTGTTGTGGTGTGCTTTTGTGGTGGTGGGAGCGACGTCTGGACGAATAAATATGCCTCAACTCTACTCCCACACGATTACGACGCTTCGAAGTTGATGGCAACGTGTGCTTGTCGATTCTTCAAATCAGCATCTTGGTCTTCTCGTCGTTCTTTAGATCTAGTGAGATCTGTTTCTCGACGTGTCGCTGGCTTTGTTGTCCACGACGGCGCTGGGGATCGGTGCAAGTGGATGCTCTAGAGCGAGGATGTTGGTCCAGAGGTGGTGGATCTGTCGTTGTTCCTTGATGTCTACGCACGCTTCTATTCTTGTAGACAGTGTTGGGCCTCCAAGTGTAGAGGTTTCTAGAACAGCAGCAAGTTTCCCTTAAGTGGATCACCCAAGGTTTATCAAACTCAAGTAGGTAGAGGTCAAATATATCCCTCTCAAGCAACCCTGCAATTACGATACAAGAAGTCTCTTGTATCCCCAATACCCCCAATACACTTGTCAGGTGTATAGGTGCACTAGTTCGGCGAAGAGATAGTGAAATACAAGTAATATGGATGATTATAAGTAGTAATTGCAATCTGAAGTAAAATGGCAGCAAGCTCATTAGAGGGTTAGTGCATAATCAAAATTCACATGTTCAGAGGGGGACACAATCATTCTTAACACTTCTGGACATTACCCAAGGCTACTGGAAGTTAATGGAACAAAGAAATCCACTCAACACAGTAAAAGAGGCAATGCGAAAAAAAAGGCAGAATCTGTCAAAACAGAACAGTCCGTAAAGAAAAAAAAATTCTGAGACACTTAACTTGCTTAGATGGAAAAACTCAAAACTAATGAAAGGTGCGTACATATCTGAGGATCATGCATGAATTTTCGCTGATTTTTTTGATTCTTCTACAGAGAGAAGGACGCGAATTCGTGACAGACACAAATCTGTTTCTGCGCAGAAATCCAAATCTAGTATCAACCTTCTATCAGAGACCTTACTTGGCACAATAACATGATAAGGAGAGGTTGCTACAGTAGTAAAAACTTCCAAGACTCAACAAAACAGTAGTAAAAATAAAAACAACATGGGTTATCTCTCAAGAAGTGCTTTTCTTTAACGCCTTTCAGCTAGGCGCAGAAAGTGCAAATCAAGTATTATCAAGAGAAGAAGCATCAACAGTATTGTTTGGAGTTTTCTCAACTATGCATTGTATCTTATCTATGTAAGAAACTCCTTTTTCATTACCTTTAGGCTTACTATCCTCCTCAAATAAATTTTCAGGAACAATCCAATCAAAAAAAATCAAATGCCTCATGCATTCCTATGAGTTTATAAGGTATTGGTATTTTAATCTCCCCCTCACAATTCGCTTTATTAGTGTATCTAAGCCTATCATTTTCCCTTCTTTCAAGGATATTTGCAAAATTAGTACAAAAGCCTAGCATCTTATGTCGAATAAAGGCTTTCCTAGCCTCTCTAGCTACATCACCAAATTCTCTAAGAAGGGTTTCTAAAACAAAATCTTTCTTCTCTCCTTCTTCCATATCACCAAGTGTAAGAAACATATGTTGCATTATTGTATTAAGATTAACAAACCTAGCTTCCAACATGTGCACTAAAGAGGCAGTAGCAATTTCATAATTAGGAGCAAGTTCTATCAAGGATCTATCTTCAAAATCTTCAGCCTTACTAACATGAGTGAAAAATTCTTCTATATTATCTTTTCGAATGATAGACCCACTACCTACTGATATATCTTTCAAAGTGAACTTAGGATGAAGCATGATGAAATAAACGAAAGTAAACTAATAAAGTAAAACGCAAGTAACTAATTTTTTTGTGTTTTTGATATAAGAAAGCAAACAAGACAGAAAATAAAATAAAGTAATGCAAGACAATAAACAAAGTAAAGAGATTGGATGTGAGAGACTCCCCTTGCAGCGTGTCTTGATCTCCCTGGCAACGGCGCCAGAAAAAGAGTTGATGGCGGTTGACGGGATTGATGGAGTGTCTTGATTACTCCCCGGCAACGGCGCCAGAAAAAGAGTTGTTGGCTGGGAGGCAACAACTTCTTGTGACCGTAAAGCACACGTCCTTTGGGAACCCCAAGAGGAAGGTATGATGAGCACAGTTCCCTCGAAAGAAACCAAGGTTTATCGAACCGTAGGAGATGAAGGCCACGCGAAGGTTGTTGGTGGAGGAGTGTAGTGCGGCGCAACACCGGTGATTCGGCGCCAACGTGGAACCTGCACAACACAATCAAGATACTTTGCCCCAACTTAAGTGAGGTTGTCAATCTCACCGGCTTGCTGAAAACAAAGGATTAAACGTATGGTGTGGAAAATGATGTTTGTTTGCGAAGAACAACAAAGAACAGAGATTGCAGTAGATTGTATTTTAGATGTAAAAGAATGGACCGGGGTCCACAGTTCACTAGTGGTGTCTCTCCAATAAGATAAATAGCATGTTGGGTGAACAAATTACAGGTGGGCAATTGACAAATAGAGATTCATACACATATCATGATGACTACTATGAGATTTAATCAGGGCATTACGACAAAGAACATAGACCGCCATCCAGCATGCATCTATGCCTAAAAAGTCCACCTTCAGGTTAGCATCTGCACCCCTTCCAGTATTAAGTTGCAAACAGACAATTGCATTAAGTATGGTGCGTAATGTAATCAACAAAATTATCCCTAGACAAAGCATCAATGTTTTATCCCTAGTGGCAACAGCACATCCACAACCTTAGAACTTTCTGTCACTGTCCCAGATTCAATGGAGGCATGAACCTACTATCGAGCATAAATACTCCCTCTTGGAGTCACAAGTATCAACTTGGCCAGAGCCTCTACTATCAACGGAGAGCATGCAAGAACATAAATAGCACATATATGATAGATCAATAATCAACTTGACATAGTATTCAATATTCATTGGATCCCACCAAACACAACATGTAGTATTACAAATAGATGATCTTGATCATGTTAGGCAGCTCACAAGATCTAAACATGATAGCACAGAGGAGAAGACAACCATCTAGCTACTGCTATGGACCCATAGTCCAAAGATGAACTACTCACGCATCAGTCCGGAGGCGGGCATGGTGATGTAGAGCCCTCCGGTGATGATTCCCCTCTCCGGCAGGGTGCCGGAGGCGATCTCCAGAATCCCCCGAGATGGGATTGGCGGCGGCGGCGTCTCAGTAACTTTTCTCGTATCGTGGCTCTCGGTACTAGGGTCTTCGCGACGGAGGGATTAAGTAGGCGAAGGGGCAGCGCAGGGGGTGCCCGAGGGGCCCACCCCATGGGCGGCGCGCCCCCTTCTGGCGCGCGCCACATGGTGTGGCCGCCTCGTGGCCCCTCTCCGTATCTCCTTCGGTGCTCTGGAACCTTCCGTGCAAAATAAGACCGTGGGCTTTTGTTTCGTCAATTCCGAGAATATTTCTGTGTAGGATTTCTGAAACCAAAAAAAACAGGAACGGCGCTTCGGCATCTTGTTAATAGGTTAGTGCCGGAAAATGCATCAAAACATCATAAAGTGTGAACAAAACATGTAGGTATTGTCATAAAACTAGCATGGAACATAAGAAATTATAGATACGTTGGAGACGTATCACACAACAATACATGAAAATAAAAATGATAAGGTGAGGTTTCTACAGTAGTAACAACTTCCAAGACACAACAAAACATTACCAAAATAAAAACATGGGTTATCTCCCAAGAAGTGTTTTCTTTATAGCCATTAAGATGGGCTCAGTAATTTTAATGATGTTCTCGCAACAAATAAGAGTTGAAGCAAAAGAGAGCATCAAGAAACAAATTCAAAACACATTTAAGTCTAACCCGCTTCCTATGCATCCCCAAGCTTAGTTCCTACTCGCCCTCGAGTAGGTAAACGATAACAATAATAATTTCTGAAGTGACATGCTGATAACGCGTGAAGCACACTTCCGTTGGGAACCCCAAGTGGAAGGTGTGATGCGTATAGAAGCAAGTTTCCCTCAGTATGAAACCAAGGTTTATCGAACCAGTAGGAGATGAAGGCCACGTGAAGGTTGTTGGTGAAGGAGTGTAGTGCGGCGCAACACCAGTGATTCCGGCGCCAACGTGGAACCTGCACAACACAATCAAGATACTTTGCCCCAACGTAACAGTGAGGTTGTCAATCTCACCGGCTTGCTGAAAACAAAGGATTAAACGTATGGTGTGGAAAATGATGTTTGCTTGCGAAGAACTACAAAGAACAGAGATTGCAGTAGATTTTATTTCATATGTAAAAGAATGGACCGGGGTCCACAGTTCACTAGTGGTGTCTCTCCAATAAGATAAATAACATGCTGGGTGACTAAATTACAAGTGGGCAATTGACAAATAAAGATTCATATACATATCATGATGATCACTATGAGATTTAATCAGGGCATTACGACAAAGAACATAGACCTCCATCCAGCATGCATCTATGCCTAAAAAGTCCACCTTCGGGTTAGCATCCGCACCCCTTCCAGTATTAAGTTGCAAACAACAGACAATTTCATTAAGTATGGTGCGTAATGTAATCAACACAAATATCCTTAGACAAAGCATTGATGTTTTATCCCTAGTGGCAACAGCCCATCCACAACCTTAGAACTTTCTGTCACTGTCCCAGATTCAATGGAGGCATGAACCCACTATCGAGCATAAATACTCCCTCTTGGAGTTACAAGTATCAACTTGGCCAGAGCCTCTACTAGCAACGGAGAGCATGCAAGAACATAAATAACACATATATGATAGATCAATAATCAACTTGACATAGTATTCCATATTCATCGGATCCCACCAAACACAACATGTAGCATTACAAATAGATGATCTTGATCATGTTAGGCAGCTCACAAGAAAATATCTAGACCTTAGAGAGACCAATCATGCAAACCAAATTTCAACAAGCTCTACGGTAGTTCTCCACTAATAGATTTAAACTACATGATGCAAGAGCTTAAACATGATCTATGAGAGCTCAAAACAATTGCCAAATATCAAATTATTCAAAACCATATGAAGCATTTTCTGATTCCAACCAAATAGCAATCAATGAAGCAATTTTTAGCCTTCGCCATGAACATTAAAGCAAAACTAAGAACACCAGTGTTCAAATGAAAAAGCGGAGCGTGTCTATCTCCAATACAAGGATTGTTGGGATCCGAATTTATTCAAACAAAAAAAACAAAAAAAGGCGCTCCAAGTAAAGAACATAGGATGTGACGGAATAAAAAAATAGTTTCACTAGAAGTGACCTGATAAGTTGCCGATGAAGAAGGGGATGCCTTGGGCATCCCCAAGCTTAGATGCTTGAGTCTTCTTGAAATATGCAGGGATGAACCACGGGGGCATCCCCAAGCTTAGACTTTTCACTCTTCTTGATCATATTATATCATCCTCTTCTCTTGACCCTTGAAACTTCCTCCACACCAAACTTAACGCAAACTCATTAGAGGGTTAGTGCATAATCAAAAATTCACATATTCAGAGGTGACATAATCATTCTTAACACTTCTGGACATTGCACAAAGCTACTGAAAGTTAATGGAACAAAGAAATCCATTCAACATAGCAAAAGAGGCAATGCGAAATAAAAGGCAGAATCTGTTAAAACAGAACAGTTTGTAAAGACGAATTTTTAAGGCACTTAACTTGCTCAGATGGAAAAACTCAAAACTAATGAAAGTTGCGTATATATCTGAGGATCACGCATGTAAATTGGCAGTTTTTTTTATTCTTATACAGAGAGAAGGACGCGAATTCGTGACAGACAGCAAATCTGTTTCTGCGCAATAATCCAAATCTAGTATCAACTTTACTATTAGAGACTTTACTTGGCACAATAACATGATAAGGAGAGGTTGCTACAATAGTAACAACTTCCAAGACTCAATGATGACCCACAAGTATAGGGGGTGTATCGCAGTATCTTCGATAAGTAAGAATGTCGATCCCAACGAGGAGCAGAAGGTGTTGGCAGCAGTTTCGATGAAGGATTCACTGTAAATGCTCACAGACAAGTATTCGGGGGTTTTGATATTGCAGATAAATAAAGTACAAGTAAATAAAATGCGAGAGAAATAATTGCAGCGAGTGGCCCAATCCTTTTTAGCACAAAGGACAAGCCGGTTTGTTTACTTATAATGACCAAACGTTCTTGAGGACACACGGGGATTTTAGTCTAGTACTTTCGCTTCATGTGGCTTAGTAATCTTCATTGTTTTGATAAGTGTTGTGTGGGTGAACCTATGCTAATGCACCGCCCTTCCTAGGACTAATACATACTTGTGATTATACCCCTTGCAAGCATCCGCAACTACAAGAAAGTAATTAAGATAAATCTAACCACAGCCTTAAACTCTGAGATCCTGCGATCCCTCTTGCATCGATATACTAACGGGGGCTTAGGTTTCTGTCACTCCGGCAACCCCGCAATTAGCAACCGAATACAAGATGCACTCCCCTAGGCCCATAAATGGTGAAGTGTCGTGTAGTCGACGTTCACACGACACCACTAGAAGAATGACACCACAACTTAAATATCATAACATTGAATATTACTCAACCATAATTCACTACTAGCATTTAGACTTCACCCATGTCCTCAAGAACTAAACGAACTACTCATGAGACATCATATGGAATACAATCAGAGGTGATATGATGATGAATAACAATCTGAACATAAACCTTGGTTCAATGGTTTCACTCAATAGCATCTATAACAAGTAGAGAATAATGCCGGGAGAGTTTCCCCTATCATACAATCAAGATTTAACAGCGGTGACGAGGTGCAGCGGTGGTGATGGCGGTGTAGATGGTGGAGATGATGATGATGATGATGGAGATGATGTCCCGCTCGATGACGATGGCGATGGCGTCGATTTCCCCCTCCGGGAGGGAATTTCCCCGGCGGATTCCTGCCCGCCGGAGAGCTCTTTTCTCTCTGGTGTTCTCCGCCCCCAGAGGCGGCTGTAACCCTTCGTGAGGTCCTCTCTGTGGCTTAGGTTTTCGGGACGAAGGAGTACGCGAAGAAAAGGAGGCGAAAGGGGGTGTGGGCCCCAGACCACGGGTGGCGCGGCCAGGCCATGGGCCGCGCCGCCCTGGGGTGCCCACAGTGGCTCCTCTCTGCTCCCCTTTTGGCTCCCTCCGTCATCTGGAAAAATAGGAATTTACGTGAAATTTCCTTCCACAGTTGATCTTCCGAAATATTGCGTTCTGACGGTGCTTTTTCCAGCAGAATCCTGGCTCCGGTGCTTGATCCTCCAATGATGATGAAACATGCAAAATAGATGAAATAACATAAGTATTGTGTCCCAATATGAAATATATCAATGAATAACAGCAAATTATGATACAAAATAGTGATGCAAATTGGACGTATCAACTCCCCCCAAGCTTAGACCTCGCTTGTCCCCAAGCGAAACTGAGCTCGATAAACAAGACCACATGTTTATGGAGTGAAGAGTCGATAAATAAAATACGGACAAGAAGCATCATATTCATTCACACAAGACATTCTAGTAAACAACTTCCTCATATAACTCATCTTGAAATAGGTAAAGAGAAATCACAAGTAAAGGTGCATAAGAAATCATAATTGGTGATGGCAAACTTTGTTCTTGGTCAGAGAACTACTAACGGATTGTACTTCTAAGCAAAGCTTTCATATTAGATTTTATAGCTGAGCCTTCATATTCAAGCATAACAATCTCCTCATAATCATTGATAACTTCAAAGTCATATTCATTCAGATAAAATTGGTACTAAACAAGAAAGTATAAAAGACATGATTAACTGAATCATAGCATAAATGATTGGTTCACAACAACTCAATTGCTTGCTTGAGATAGAGGGAAATAGGTTTACTGACTCAACATAAAAGTAAAAGACAGGCCCTTCGCAGAGGGAAGCAGGGATTAAATCATGTGCTAGAGCTTTTCAAGTTTTGAAATCATATAAAGAGCATAAAAGTAAGATTTTGAGCGGTGTTTGTTGTTGTCAACGAATGGTAGCGGGCACTCTAACCCCCTTGCCAAACGAACCTTCTAAGAGCGGCTCCCATGAGGGACGGCATCTCTACCAGCAAGGTAGATCATCCCTCTTCTCTTTTGTTTACACATGTATTTTAGTTTTATTAAGGATGACACTCCCCCAACCTTGGCTTTCTCAATCCATGGCTAACCGAATCCTCGGGTGCCTTCCAACATTCACATACCATGGAGGAGTGTCTATTGCAAAATTAAGTTGCTTACTGATAAATCAGAGCAAAACATGTGAAGAGAATTATTAATGAAAGTTATTAATTGGGGCTGGGAACCCCGTTGCCAGCTCTTATTGCAAAATTATTGGATAAGCGGATGTGCCGCTAGTCCATTGGTGAAAGTCCGCCCAACAAGATTGAAAGATAAAACACCACATACTTCCTCATGAGCTATAAAACATTGACACAAATAAGGAGTAGTATAGTTTGAATTATTTAAAGGTAGCACATGAAGTATTTACTTGGAATGGCAGAAAATACCATGTAGTAGGTAGGTATGGTGGACACAAATGGCATAGGTTTGGTCTAAGGTTATGGATGTATGAGAAGCATTCCCTCTCGATACAGGTCTTTGGCTAGCAAGGTTTGATAGCAAGCATAAAGGTTGAGGGAAACAAACAAATATACATATGATAGAAACAATCATGCATCTTTCTCATAAGCACAAGCAATTTTAACTTTAGAATACTAAGCATAGAGATAATAGAGTAATGTATCTAAGTGTATTTCTCTCTTTTATTTAAACATCAGGGTGTTGTTGCTATTGACCAATGCTAAGTTTGCCAAAACCAAATAGATTTACTTGATGCTCCCAAAGTGATATCAATACTCATGTCAAGAGTAATCATATAATGGAGATTGCAAACTAAAATAAGATGTGCAAAAAGTAAATGATAAGACTTCTCATTAATATTCCATAACGATAACTCACACCAACGGATACATAGATAACCAACTAAGAGAGATACTTCCACATTGCATACTATTCCATATGATAACTTCCCTACTCATGATATGACACTACTTGATAGTAAAAGATAAAGGTAGTGATGATGTGATACCGCGGCACTCCCCCAAGCTTGGAACAAACCAAGGGGATGCCAATACCGATGATGAATTACTCCTTCGGTGATGATGGTGATGGATTCCTCTCGCGCTTCATAAGGATCTCCTTCAGCTTCAGCTTCTCAATTTTGTAATTCTGCACCAAAACCTGAAGAGACTCATTGTTACCCGAGTGTGGCGGTGACGGCCTTGTGCTGGGATTTGAGTAATATTCCAGCATTCTGCGAAGTCGCTGGTTCTCCTCCTGAAGTATCTCCACTTCCCTTCTTAGAGCACGATATTGATCACAAAACTCATCAGCAACCCGTATTGCTTCCTCCACACAAGGGAAAGAGTCGAGGTCCAGAGCAGGCGGAAGAGCTCCCTGCAAGTTATGAGAAAAAGAACGCCCAGTATTAACCGATCCCACCAAAATTGGCTTACTCCTCGTAGTTTCCCACTCTCCTTTTGCTGATGCTATCTTCTCCTTCTCCTTATTGATCCTTTCATCCATCTCTTCCCTCCAAGGCCCCTTGTCTTTGTTGTTGGAGACCATGGTGCTTCTAGATCAAAACAAATCTGGCAGAAAACAGCTCGAAACAAAACACGACGAGAAAACGATATTACGGACCTCCAGGGGTCCGGGGGATTATATAAAAAAATTCGCGACAAAAGGAAGGTTCCAGATCGAACCGAGTCGGAAAGGCAACGAGGCGGCCAGACCATAGGTCGGCGCGGGCCCCAGGCCGCGCCGGCCTATGGTGGCACGCCCTCGTGCGTCCTTTCCACTCCGTTTCGAACTCGTAATTTTTCATATTTTCCAAAAACAGCAGAAATAATGTTCGGAAAGGTAAACGCGGACTTTTTATTACCTGTACTGTTACCTATTCAAAGTCCAGTTCTGGCGGACTGTCAATTTGCCCTTTGATGAAGGCCTCCGGTGTTTCCACTTGAATAATATCAACATCAACATTATAAGAATCACCCGAGATATAATGCTTGAGTCTTTGTCCATTCACCACTTGTGTGGCATTGCCTTGGAGAGAGCTAATTTTAATTGCTCCTGAACGATACACCTCCTCAACAACATATGGTCCTTCCCACTTCGAGAGTAATTTCCCTGCAAAGAATCTGAGACGAGACCGATACAATAGGACTTTATCCCCAATATTAAACTCTCTTTTGATAATCCTTCTATCATGCCATTTCTTAACTTTTTCTTTAAAGAGTTTAGCATTTTCATAAGCTTCACTTCTCCATTCATCTAGAGAACTTAATTGCAACAACCTCTTATTACCGGCTAATTTAGGATCTTTATTTAGTTCTCTAACAGCCCAATAAGCTTTGTGCTCTAGTTCTAAAGGTAAATGACAAGCTTTTCCATAAACCATTTTATAAGGTGACATTCCCATAGGATTTTTATAAGCAGTTCTATAAGCCCATAGTGCTTCTTTCAATTTGCTAGCCCAATTCTTTCTAGATTTATTAACAGTCTTACCTAAGATAGCTTTAATCTCTCTATTTGATAATTCTACTTGACCACTAGTTTGAGGGTGATAAGCGGAAGCAATTCTATGATTAATACCATACTTAGCAAGAGTTTTTCTAAAACCTCCATGAATAAAATGAGAACCTCCATCAGTCATAATATATCTAGGTACTCCAAATCTAGGAAATATAACATCTACAAGCATTTTTATAGAGGTCTCACCATCAGCACTTTTTGTAGGTATAGCTTCTACCCATTTAGTAACATAATCAACAGCGACAAGTATATGAGTGTTACCATCTGAAGAAGGGAAAGGACCCATGAAGTCGAATCCCCAACAATCGAATGGTTCAATAACAAGAGTATAATTCATAGGCATTTCATTGCGTCTAGAGATATTACCAACTCTTTGACATTCATCACAAGATAGAATAAATTTCCTTGCATCTTTGAAGAGTGTTGGCCAATAAAAACCTGATTGTAGAACCTTTTGCGCGGTTCTATCTCCAGCGTGATGTCCTCCATAAACACTACCATGACATTTATTCAATATCTCCTGTTGTTCATATTCAGGAACACATCTTCGCATAATACCATCCACTCCTTCTTTATATAAGTGTGGGTCATCCCAAAAATAATGCCTCAAGTCATAAAAGAATTTCCTCCTTTGCTGAGCTGAAAAGGTTGGAGGCAAATACTTCGAAACAATAAAGTTAGCATAATCTGCATACCAAGGGCTCTCTCGCGAGCTCACCTTTATCACAGCCAATTGTTCATTTGGAAAACTATCATTAACAGGAACATGATCATAAGCAATATTTTCCAATCTAGACAAATTATCAGCAACAGGATTATCAGCACCTTTCCTATCTATAATATGCAAATCAAATTCTTGCAACAGAAGTACCCATCTAATAAGCCTTGGCTTAGCATCTTTCTTTGTCATAAGGTATCTAATTGCAGCATGATCAGTATGAATTGTAACTTTTGAATCAACAATATAGGGTCTAAACTTATCACAAGCAAAGACTACAGCTAACAATTCTTTTTCAGTTGTAGCATAATTTCTTTGAGCAGCATCAAGAGTCTTACTAGCATAATGAATAACATTTAATTTTTTATCTACCCGCTGTCCAAGAACAGCGCCTACAGCAAAATCACTAGCATCACACATAATTTCAAAAGGCAAATTCCAATCAGGAGGTTCGACTACAGGAGCAGTTGTTAAGGCTTTCTTTAGAGTTTCAAAAGCTTCCTTACAATCATCATCAAAAACAAAAGGTACATCTTTTTGAAGAAGATTAGTAAGAGGCTTTGAAATTTTAGAGAAATCTTTAATAAATCTCCTATAAAACCCAGCATGACCAAGAACACTACGAATACCTTTAACATCCCTCGGATAGGGCATCTTCTCAATTGCTTCAACTTTAGCTCTATCAACTTCAATACCTCTCTCGGAAATTTTATGTCCCAATACAATTCCTTCATTAACCATAAAGTGGCATTTCTCCCAATTAAGAACAAGGTTAGTTTCTTCACATCTCTGCAAAACTTTATCGAGGTTTCGCAAGCAATTATCAAAAGAATTCCCATAGACAGAAAAATCATCCATGAACACCTCTACAATACTTTCGCAAAAACCATGAAAAATAGCAGACATGCATCTTTGAAAAGTAGCAGGAGCATTACATAAACCAAAAGGCATACGCCTATAAGCATAAGTTCCATAAGGACAAGTAAACGTGGTTTTCTCTTGATCTTTAGCTTTAACAGCAATTTGTGAAAACCCAGAATAACCATCAAGAAAGCAAAAATGAGTATTTTTAGATAACCTTTCTAGCATTTGATCAATAAAGGGTAAAGGGTAATGATCTTTCTTAGTAACTTTATTAACTTTTCGAAAATCAATGCACATTCTATAACCTACAACTATTCTTTGAGGAATAAGCTCATCATTATCATTAGGCACAACAGTCATTCCTCCTTTCTTAGGAACACAATGCACAGGACTAACCCATCTACTATCAGCAATAGGATATATAATACCAGCTTCAAGAAGTTTTAATACCTCATTTCTTACCACCTCTTTCATCTTCGGAATTAGACGACGTTGATGTTCAACAACAGGCTTTGCATCTTCTTCCATATTAATAGCATGTTGGCAAATAGAAGGAGAAATCCCTTTCAAATCATCAAGAGTATAGCCAATAGCTCCTCGGTGTTTCTTCAATATTTCCAATAACCTTTCTTCCTCAATCTCTGAAAGCTTAGAACTAATAATAACAGGATATATTTTCTTATCATCAATATGAGCATATTTAAGATTATCAGGTAAAGGCTTTAAATCAAAAACAGGATCTTCCTTTGGTGGCGGTGTTGTACCCAAATCTTCCACCGGTAAATCATGCTTGAGAATAGGTTGGCGAAGAAAAATTTCCTCAAGCTCATCTCTTTCTTTCCTAAAAGCTTCACTTTCACTATTCTCCAAATGTTGCTGCAAAGGATTATTAGGAACAAGAACAATAGATGCACACTGCTCCATTTTAAAATCATTACTAGGCAAGTCAGTTTTATAAGGAGTTTTGGTAAATTTAGAAAAGTTAAATTCATAAGGTTCACCAGCAAATCTAGTCAAAATTTTCTCTTTCTTACAATCTATAATAGCTCCACAAGTATTTAGAAAAGGTCTACCAAAAATGATAGGACAATGATCACTAGCAGCAGAACCAAGTACCAAAAAGTCAGCAGGATATTTAATCTTACCACATAGAACTTCCACATCTCGAACAATACCAATTGGAGAAATAGTTTCTCTATTAGCCAGATGAATAACCACATCAATATCTTCAAGTTCACAAGAACCAATTTCGTGCATAATCTCCGTGTAAAGCTCATAAGGAATAGCACTAACACTTGCACCAATATCACATAAACCATAATAGCAATGATCACCAATTCTAACAGATAGCATAGGAACACTAACTTGTTTGGATTTATTAGGATGTGAAACAATATTAGAAGCATCTTCACAGAAAATAATATGACCATCCTCCACATTTTCAGTCACAAGATCTTTAACTATTGCAACAGCAGGTTCAATTTTAATTTGTTCTTCAGGTTCTTTAGGTTTCTTTTCACTTTTATTAACCGCACTAGATATGACAGAGTACTCCTTCATTTTAGCAGGGAAAGGAGTTTTTTCAATATAAGCTTCAGGAATAACATTATCAACAGTTTCAACCACTACACATTTGTTTACAGATGAATCAACTTTATCTTTATACGGTTCATGATACTTATCAAAATTATTCTTAGGCAGTTCATAATGAGAGGCAAAAGCTTTATAAAGATTTGCAACAACTTGGGAATCAAGACCATATGTAGCACTCATATTATGAAATTTATCAGTATCCATAAAAGCTTCAATGCATTTATAATCATAAATTATACCTGATTCTCTATCTTTGTCGTTCTCCCATCCTTCAGTATTTTCTTGGATCCGATCAAGAAGGTCCCTTTTAAACTCTTCTTTGTTGCGTGTAAATGATCCAGAACAAGAAGTATCCAGCAAGGTCTTGTCTTGAAAAGAAAGTCTTGCATAGAAATTATCAATAATAACATTACCAGGAAGCTCATGAATGGGGCATTTGAGCATTAAAGACTTCAATCTCCCCAAGCTTGGGCAATACTCTCTCCATCATGAGGCCAAAAATTATATATGCGGTTCCGATCTTTGTGAATTTCACTTGGAGGATAAAATTTGGAATAAAATAAAGGCACAATGTCCTCCCAATCAATAGAATCACCATTCTTCAGCAATTTATACCAGTGCGCCGCTTTACCAGACAGCGATATAGTGAATAGTTTCTTCCTAACTTCATTCATAGAAATACCTGCACATTTGAATAACCCGCATAATTCATGCAAAAACAATAAATGATCACCAGGATGGACAGTTCCATCCCCTTCATAGCGGTTATCCATAACACGTTCAATAATTTTCATAGGTATTTTATATGGTACTACTTCCTCACCTGGCGCTTCATCCACTACCGTTGCAGTAGTAGTAGATTTCCCAAATAGAAATTGAAGAGAAGATCTCTCCATAATGATTTATAGCAGCAGGCAGAAATAAAATCAGCACAAACAGTAAATTTCCTTACCAATTCCACTTACCAATAGCGCTTCACTCCCCGGCAACGGCGCAGAAAATAGTCTTGATGACCCACAAGTATAGGGGGTGTATCGTAGTATCTTCGATAAGTAAGAATGTCGATCCCAACGAGGAGCAGAAGGTGTTGGCAGTTTCGATGAAGGATTCACTGTAAATGCTCACATACAAGTATTCAGGGGGTTTTGATATTGCAGATAAATAAAGTACAAGTAAATAAAATGCGAGAGAAATAATTGCAGCGAGTGGCCCAATCCTTTTTAGCACAAAGGACAAGCCGGTTTGTTTACTTATAATGACCAAACGTTCTTGAGGACACACGGGGATTTTAGTCTAGTACTTTCGCTTCATGTGGCTTAGTAATCTTCATTGTTTTGATAAGTGTTGTGTGGGTGAACCTATGCTAATGCACCGCCCTTCCTAGGACTAATACATACTTGTGATTATACCCCTTGCAAGCATCCGCAACTACAAGAAAGTAATTAAGATAAATCTAACCACAGCCTTAAACTCTGAGATCCTGCGATCCCTCTTGCATCGATATACTAACGGGGGCTTAGGTTTCTGTCACTCCGGCAACCCCGCAATTAGCAACCGAATACAAGATGCACTCCCCTAGGCCCATAAATGGTGAAGTGTCGTGTAGTCGACGTTCACACGACACCACTAGAAGAATGACACCACAACTTAAATATCATAACATTGAATATTACTCAACCATAATTCACTACTAGCATTTAGACTTCACCCATGTCCTCAAGAACTAAACGAACTACTCATGAGACATCATATGGAATACAATCAGAGGTGATATGATGATGAATAACAATCTGAACATAAACCTTGGTTCAATGGTTTCACTCAATAGCATCTATAACAAGTAGAGAATAATGCCGGGAGAGTTTCCCCTATCATACAATCAAGATTTAACCCGAATTGTTACAGCGGTGACGAGGTGCAGCGGTGGTGATGGCGGTGTAGATGGTGGAGATGATGATGATGATGATGGAGATGATGTCCCGCTCGATGACGATGGCGATGGCGTCGATTTCCCCCTCGGGAGGGAATTTCCCCGGATTCCTGCCCGGAGAGCTCTTTTCTCTCTGGTGTTCTCCGCCCCGCGAGGCGGCTGTAACCCTTCGTGAGGTCCTCTCGTGGCTTAGGTTTTCGGGACGAAGGAGTACGCGAAGAAAAGGAGGCGAAAGGGGCTGTGGGGCCCCCAGACCACAGGGTGGCGCGGCCGGCCATGGGCCGCGCCGCCCTAGGGTCTGGGCCCACAGTGGCTCCTCTCTGCTCCCCCTTTTGGCTCCCTCCGTCATCTGGAAAAATAGGAATTTACGTGAAATTTCCTTCCACAGTTGATCTTCCGAAATATTGCGTTCTGACGGTGCTTTTTCCAGCAGAATCCTGGCTCCGGTGCTTGATCCTCCAATGATGATGAAACATGCAAAATAGATGAAATAACATAAGTATTGTGTCCCAATATGAAATATATCAATGAATAACAGCAAATTATGATACAAAATAGTGATGCAAATTGGACGTATCACTCAACAATACAGTAGTAAAAATAAAACCATGGGTTATCTCCCAAGAAGTGCTTTTTTTTAACGCCTTTCAGCTAGGCGCAGAAAGTGCAAATCAAGTAACATCAAGAGAAGAAGCATCAACATCATAATTTTTCTTACAAACACAACTTGTTGCAGAGGGTACCTTAGATGCTCCATTATCTAAATTTCCCATGGTGGTACTAAGGGTTTTATCAATTTTAGGCCTATAATAATTCTTTGGTTTAGGCACCTTAGAGACATACATGAATTTTTGCTCTTTACCCACATAAGCTTTCTCCTTAAACTTAAGAGAAGAAAAAGTTGAACCCAAGGTTCCCATAGCTTCTTCAAGTTCACTAATCCTATTGGTTTGATTATCATGGATAACACAAGTTTCTAGGATAGCAATTCTTTCATTAATTCCTCCTAGGGATTTATCAAGTTTATCAGTGTTATCAAGTAATATTCCCAATTTAGTCTCAACACTTTTCTCTATGGCTTCCAACTTTTTCATGACATCCTCAAGAGAGATTTCAATTTTAACTTCATTAACAGGTGGTGTTCCAACTAGACTCTCAATGATGCAACTAGCTTCTAAAGCGGGAGTACCTAGGAAATTACCTCCCGAAAGAGTATCAAGAACATACCTATTCCAGCTAGATATACCAACATAAAAGTTCCTAAGAAGGATAATAGTGGAGTGTTTCTTAATGCACCTATGATGAGCATTACTAATTCTGTACCAAGCATCTTTAAAAATTTCTCCACCTTGTTGCTTAAAAGAACGAACTTCAACTTCAGGATTACTCATTTTAGCAGTAATAAAAGTAAACTAAGCAAACAGAATAGAATAAAGTAAAAACAAGTAACTATTTTTTTTTGTGTTTTTGATATAAAGCAAACAAGATAGAAAATAAAGTAAAGTAAAGCAACTAATTTTTGTGTGTTTTTGATATAAAGCAAACAAGACAGAAAATAAAGTGAAGTAAAGCAAGACAAAAATCAAAGTAAAGAGATTGGATGTGAGAGACTCCCCTTGCAGCGTGTCTTGATCTCCCCGGCAACAGAAATTTAGCTTGATAACGCGTGAAGCACACGTCCGTTGGGAACCCCAAGTGGAAGGTGTGATGCGTATAGAAGCAAGTTTCCCTCGGTATGAAACCAAGGTTTATCGAACCAGTAGGAGATGAAGGCCACGTGAAGGTTGTTGGTGAAGGAGTGTAGTGCGGCGCAACAGGTGATTCCGGCGCCAACATGGAACCTGCACAACACAATCAAGATACTTTGCCCCAACGTAACAGTGAGGTTGTCAATCTCACCGGCTTGCTGAAAACAAAGGATTAAACGTATGGTGTGGAAAATGATGTTTGCTTGCGAAGAACAACAAAGAACAGAGATTGCAGTAGATTGTATTTCAGATGTAAAAGAATGGACCGGGGTCCACAGTTCACTAGTGGTGTCTCTCCAATAAGATAAATAACATGCTAGGTGAACAAATTACAGGTGGGCAATTGACAAATAAAGATTCATATACATATCATGATGATCACTATGAGATTTAATCAGGGCATTACGACAAAGAACATAGACCGCCATCCAGCATGCATCTATGCCTAAAAAGTCCACCTTCGGGTTAGCATCCGCACCCCTTCCAGTATTAAGTTGCAAACAACATACAATTGCATTAAGTATGGTGCGTAATGTAATCAACACAAATATTCTTAGACAAAGCATTGATGTTTTATCCCTAGTGGCAACAGCACATCCACAACCTTAGAACTTTCTGTCACTCCCAGATTCAATGGAGGCATGAACCCACTATCGAGCATAAATACTCCCTCTTGGAGTTACAAGTATCAACTTGGCCATAGCCTCTACTAGCAACGGAGAGCATGCAAGAACATAAACAACACATATATGATAGATCAATAATCAACTTGACATAGTATTCCATATTCATCGGATCCCACCAAACACAACATGTAGCATTACAAATAGATGATCTTGATCATGTTAGGCAGCTCACAAGATATAAACATGATAGCACAAGAGGAGAAGACAACCATCTAGCTACTGCTATGGACCCATAGTCCAAGGATGAACTACTCACGCATCGATCGGAGGCGGGCATGGTGATGTAGAGCTCTCGGTGATGATTCCCCTCTCAGGAGAGGCGATCTCCAGAATCCCCGAGATGGGATTGCGGCGGCGGCGTCTCAGTAACTTTTCTCGTATCGTGGCTCTCGGTACTAGGGTTTCGCGACGGAGAATTTAAGTAGGCGGAAGGGCGAGTCGGAGGGGGCTCGAGGGGCCCACCCCATAGGGTGGCGCGGCCCCTCCTTGCCCGCCGCCGCCCTATGGTGGCGGCTCCCGTGGCCCCACTTCGTATCCTCTTCGGTCTTGGAAACTCCGTGGAAAAATAAGGCCGTGGGCTTTTGTTTCGTCCAATTCGAGAATATTTCGTTTGTAGGATATAAACCAAAAACAGCGAAAACAGGCGGCGCTTCGGCATCTTGTTAATAGGTTAGTGCCGGAAAATGCATCTAAACATCATAAAGTGTGAACAAAACATGTAGGTATTGTCATAAAACTATCATGGAACATAAGAAATTATAGATACGTTGGAGACGTATCACATGCTACCAACACAATCTTGATCAACATTATTGTAAAGCATATGAGATGAATGGAGTGATTCGAAGCAATAGATTGCTAACAAAAGATAATGACTAAACAACTGAATCATATATCAAAACTTTTCATGAATAGTACTTTCAAGACAAGCATCAACAAGACTTGCATAAGAGCTAACTCATAAAGCAATAGATTCAAAGTAGGCGGTTTCGAAGCAACACAAAGGATGATTAAGTTTCAGCAATTGCTTTCAACTTGTAACATATATATCTCATGGATAATTGTCAACATAAAGTAATATAACAAGTGTAATAAGTAAACATGTAAGAATCAATGCACAGAGTTGACACAAGTGTTTGCTTCTAAGATAGAAAGAAGTAGGTAAAGTGACTCAACATAAAGTAAAATAAAGGCCCTTCGCAGAGGGAAGCATGGATTACTCATGTGCTAGAGCTTTTTATTTTGAAAACATGGAAACAATTTTGTCAACGGTAGTAATAATTCATATGTGTTATGCATAAAACTTCCTACAAGTTGCAAGCCTCATGCATCGAATACCAATAGTGCCCGCACCTTGTCCTAATTAGCTCGGATTTCCATGGATTATCATTGCATTACATATGTTTCAACCAAGTGTCACAAAGGGGTACCTCTATGCCGCCTGTACAAAGGTCCAAGGAGATAGATCGCATTTGATTTCTCAGTTTTGATAGATCTCAACTTGAGGACATCCATACCGGGACAACATAGAAAACAGATAATGGACTCCTCTTTAATGCTTAAGCATTCAACAACAGATAATATTCTCATAAGAGATTGAGGATTAATGTCCAAACTGAAAACTTCCACCATGATACATGGCTTTGGTTGGCGGCCCAAAGTTCTTCTCTAACAATATGCATACTCAAACCATTTAATCATGATAAATTACCCTTACTTCAGACAAGACGAACATGCATAGCAACTCACATGATATTCAACAAAGGTGTAAAAAGTTGATGGCGTCCCCAGAAACATGGTTACCGATCAACAAGCAACTTATAAGAACTAAGATACATAGCAACATATTCATCACCACAATAGGTTTTAAGCTATTTTCCCATGAGCTATGTATTGTAAAGACAAAGGAATGAAATTTTAAAGGTAGCACGCAAGCAATTTACTTTGGAATGGCAGAAAAATACCACATATAGGTAGTTATGGTGGACACAAATGGCATGGGTTTTGGCTCAAGGTGTTTGGATGCACGAGAAGCATTTCCTCTCAGTACAAGGTTTTGGCTAGCAAGGTTGTTTGAAGCAAACACAAGTATGAACAGGTACAGCAAAACTTACATAAGAACATATTGCAAGCATTATAAGACTCTACACTGTCTTCTTTGTTGTTCAAACACTTTTACCAGAAAATTTCTAGACCTTAGAGAGATCAATCATGCAAACCAAATTTCAACAAGCTCTACGGTAGTTCTCCACTAATAGATTTAAACTACATGATGCAAGAGCTTAAACATGATCTATGAGAGCTCAAAACATTTGCCAAGTATCAAATTATCCAAAACCATATGAAGCATTTTATGATTCCAACCAAATAGCAATCAACGAAGCAGTTTTCAGCCTTCGCCATTAACATTAAAGCAAAACGAAGAACACAAGTGTTCAAATGAAAAAGTGGAGCGTGTCTATCTCCAATACAAGGATTGCTGGGATCCAACTTTATTCAAACCAAAACAAAAATAAAAACAAACAGACGCTCCAAGTAAAGAACATAAGATGTGACGGAATAAAAATATAGTTTCACTAGAAGTGGCCTGATAAGTTGTCGATGAAGAAGGAGATGCCTTGGGCATCCCCAAGCTTAGATGCTTGAGTATTCTTGAAATATGCAGGATGAACTACGGGGGCATCCCCAAGCTTAGACTTTTCACTCTTCTTGATCATATTATATCATCCTCTTCTCTTGACCCTTGAAAACTTCCTCCACACCAAACTTAAAGCAAACTCATTAGAGGGTTAGTGCATAATCAAAATTCACATATTCAGAGAGGACACAATCATTCTTAACACTTCTGGACATTGCCCAAGGCTACTGGAAGTTAATGGAACAAAAAAATCCATTCAACATAGCAAAAGAGGCAATGTGAAATAAAAAGGCAGAATCTGTCAAAACAGAACAGTCCGTAAAGACGAATTTTTTGAGGCACTTAACTTGCTCAGATGGAAAAACTCAAAACTAATGAAAGTTGCGTACATATCTGAGGATCATGCATGATTTTTCGCTGATTTTTTTGATTCTTCTACAGAGAGAAGGACGCGAATTCATGACAGACAGCAAATCTGTTTCTGCGCAGAAATCCAAATCTAGTATCAACCTTCTATCAGAGACTTTACTTGGCACAAAAGAAATAAACATGATAAGGAGAGGTTGCTACAGTAGTAACAACTTCCAAGACACAACAAAACAGTAGCAAAATAAAAACATGGGTTATCTCCCAAGAAGTGCTTTCTTTATAGCCATTAAGATGGGCTCAGTAATTTTAATGATGCTCTCGCAAGAAATAAGATTTGAAGCAAAAGAGAGCATCAAGAAGCAAATTCAAAACACATTTAAGCCTAACCCTCTTCCTATGCATAGGAATCTTGTACACAAATAAATTCATGAAGAACAAAGTGACAAGCATAGGAAGATAAAACACGAGTAACTTCAAAATTCTCAACATATGGAGAGGAAACTTAATATTATTAAGATGCATATAACCATGTTTCCCTCTCTCATAATAACTTTCAGTAGCATCATGAACAAACTCAATAATATAACTATCACATGAAACATTCTTATCATGAGCCGCATGCATAAAATTATTACTCTCCACATAAGCATAATTATTACTATTAATTGTAGTGGGAGCAAATTCGATAAAATAGCTATCATTATTATTCTCATCACCATAATCATCATATATAGGAGGCATATTGTAATCATAATTAATTTTCTCCTCAATAGTAGGTGGACTTAAAATATCATATTCATCATTGTAAACATCATATATAGGAGGTAAAGTATCATCAACGTAAATTTTCTCCTCCATGCTTGGGGGACTAAAAATATCATGCTCCTCAAAACCAGCTTCCCCAAGCTTAGAATTTTCCATAGCATTAGCAACAATGGTGTTCAAAGCATTCATAGTAATAACATTGCCATTAGCATGCATATAAAGTTCCATAGGTTTTTTAATTCTCTCTTCAAACACATCATGTCCTAATTCAATATAAAGTTCATAAAGATCTCTAATATTTTTGTTGTTTTCCATTAAGCCTAACTAGTGAAAATAAAAACAAGAGACAAAAAGATAAAATTGCAGAATCTAAAGGAGATAACTTTGAGCACTCACACCGGCAACAGTGCTAGGAAATAGCTTAGTAGTCGGAGGATGTGAATACCTTTTACCTTACCTCTCGGCAACGGCGCCAGAAAATAGCTTGATGTCTACGTGTGCTTCTATTCTTGTAGACAGTGTTGGGCCTCCAAGAGCAGAGGTTTGTAGAACAGCAGCAAGTTTCCCTTAAGTGGATCACCCAAGGTTTATCAAACTCAGGGAGGTAGAGGTCAAAGATAGTCCTCTCAAGCAACCCTGCAATTAAGATACAAGAAGTCTCTTGTTTCCCCAACACACCTAATACACTTGTCAGATGTATAGGTGCACTAGTTCGGCGAAGAGATATTAAAACGCAGATGATATAGATGGTGGTAAACGGTAATTGCGATATGAAGTAAATATTGCAGCAAGCAAACATGTAACAGAACTTGTTGGAAACGGTGTTTCAATTCTTAGAAACAAGGCCTAGGGATCATACTTTCACTAGTGGACACTCTCAACATTGATCACATAATAAATAAATAACTTCTCCTCACTTGTGCTACTTTCACACACTCTCTTGTTGGATAACAAACACCATTCATTGTGTATGGCTACAAGAGCTCCCTCAAGCCGGAGTAAACAAGCTCCACAACATCCGGAGTTCATATTAAAGTAACCTCTAGAGTGCATAATAGACCGTTGCAATTTAGACCGAGTACTAACATAGCATACACACACTGTCACCAATAGCTATGAAAGGGGAATAGATCACATCAATACTATCATAGTAATAGTTAACTTCATAATCTACAAGAGATTACAATCATAACCTACGCCAAGTACTACATGATGCACACACTGTCACCTTTACATCATGGAGGAGGAATAGACTACTTTAATAACATCACTAGAGTAGCACATAGATTAATAGTGATACAAAGCTCATGATCACATAAAGATCACACCATGGGAGAGAGAGATGAACCACATAGCTACCGGTAGAGCCCTCAGCCTCGGGGAGAACTACTCCCTCCTCATCATGGGAGACAGCAACGACGATGAAGATGGCGGTGGTGTCGATGGAGATGACTTGGGGCAATTCCCGTCCGCGCGTGCGAACGAGAGACTTTGTCCCCCGAAACTTATCTTCGCGATGGTGGCGGCTGCGTAACGTTTCTCGTCTCGTGGCTGGATTATTTAGGGTTTTCGCGACGGAGATGATATATAGGCGGAAGGGCAGCCTCGGAGGGGTCCCAAGGGACCCACACCATAGGGGGGCGCCCCCCCTTGGCCGCGCCGCCATGTGGGGTGGGGCCCCCGGGGCCCCCTCTGGCCCTCTCCGGCTCACCGTGTCCGTCTCGGCAAAATAAGAGGTTCGCTTTTGTTTCGTCCAATTCCGAGAATATTTCCTGTGTAGGATTTCTGAACCAAAAAGCAACAGGAACTGGCACTTCGGCATCTTGTTAATAGGTTAGTTCCAGAAAATGCATAGAAACATTATAAAGTATGACTAAAACATGTTGGTATTGTCATAAAACTAGCATGGAACATAAGAAATTATAGATACGTTGGAGACATATCAATGCTCTAATTAGTGTAAAAGCGGTAGTCTCTAAAGCATAATCCACAAAAATATAATGGCGTCATTTTATTTTGTCTCATCATTAACCCAACAAGGTTTGGATACGTCTCTCGGATACCCCATCATCACTATGATACTCCAAGAAACGTGAGTTGTAGAACAATTTCATAACTCTCTCAGATGTTTGCTAAAACTCGTAATTCAAATATTTCCACCATGATCCAATCACAGATATT
This sequence comes from Lolium multiflorum, assembly GCA_030979885.1. NCBI lineage: Eukaryota > Viridiplantae > Streptophyta > Magnoliopsida > Poales > Poaceae > Lolium > Lolium multiflorum. Next base: position 82,308,243 of record CM061751.1, read on the forward strand.
TAACTTTTCTATTACGATGATTTCTACTTCATGCTGAAATTTATTTGAATCCATTCAAATGTTTCAAACTTCTTCCTTATCGAATAAATATATCCACATATATATACTCAATTCATTGTTGGAAGTTTTCATGAAGTAGAAGAATCTCCCGCACACAACTATGCCCAATGAACCACATACATCATCATGTATGTTTCCACTAAGTTAGTTGCCCATTCAACTTTTGGCCTATGAACGGTATTTAAGTCATTCTCTTTAGAAGATATTTGCAAGCGCCAAACGATTCAAAAATCAAATGACTCCAAAAGTCCATTTGCATGGAGTTCCTTCATGCGTTCCTTTCTAACATGACCTAAATGGTGGTTCCACTAATGAGTGGAATTCACATCATTTGCCTTATGGCATTTTAGCGTCAGTGTTATGCATGTGTGCTTCACCATAAAGATTTATAATAACTTATCCATCGTACATGGAATACTGTCATAATTTGAACAACTCATTGTTTTCATTTGACTAGAACATAACAACAATTATAAAGTTCTTTATTATAAATCTGAATGGCTAGGTAGAATGCCAACGACGAACACAATAACACTTTATTTTGTTCCAGACGTGCATTCTTACCATATTCCTTGTCAGTCACTTAGGCCATTGTATTCTTGTATTGCGTTGTTTTGTATGACACCTCATACCAACCAATATGGTACAAATACCCAAGAATTTCATTGTGTGACCAAACAAAGAATACATTCATAACATGTATATCATCTATATACACATGAGCTAGACTTTCTAGTCTTTTCTTTCTTTCTGCCAAAAATCGTTTGTAGTTTCTCTTTTAGCTTTCCTCATTCTCAGAAAACACTTCACCTTCAATAACTTCTAGGTCCATTGGTCAAATACCAATAACCTTGAGGTTCTTACTTTGAAGTTGATCATCACATGACAAGTGTTTCAGATTTCACTATTAGTAACCTTTTAATGTGATGAACAATTTCACTCATAATTTTATCCATCAAATCATGACGACTTTCCGAGACCATGTCTGTACATGCTAGGCTCGTAAAGTATGACCTTAGTACCATATGTGCAATTTCTGCTTGCTTCCGTACTAAAGTACACCTTTGTTGAGGCTAAGCGTGAATTTTGGTTGGTCCTTCCTTCATAGTATTGTGGTTGCTTCCCACAACTTCGCTTCCTTTCTGTGATGAACCTTCCTCTTGTCTTCAAAATCTTCAAAATTTCGTCACTTCCTCGCACGAATACCATTACCCTCTAGATCTATAGCATCAAGTAAAAACTTGATATTGCAACATGCACTTGCATATCAAAGTAAAACTTCATGTATGGATCTAGTCAATCAATGAAAATCCAATAAAATCCAAGAAGATTCAGCTTTGTGTTTATAATACACACCATCATAAGTCTTAATATAATAGTTGAGTAAGACATCTCTAAACATCAGGCTGAGATGTGTAGTATATAACACCACATAAGATAGGTTTGTATCGTAATACTTAGCACGAATATATGGTATACCACTATTTGTCTTGACATTTACCTGAATTGCACAATTGTAATGAGATAAACTTGAACAAACTGGTCCAAAATGGTTTTGGTTGACCTAATTTCCTTTGTAAGTACTAACTTAAATGCCATGATGTTGAGGACTACCTCACATGGTATCTCTAGATTCTAATATAGCTACTCATAACTATTGGAATATAGATCCTATACTTCCAAGTGTTTCTTCAATATGGTTATGGTCCTAATGTTCTTGACACAGTTTCCATGGTTTTGGAACATAATTCTTACACTGTTGTTTAACACCTAACTTATTTTTGTACTCCTCCTAAATATTTATGTTGTTTTAGTCCATCACATAATGATTCTCAAGTGAATCATATATGATTACTATATATACTATGTAAGTAGGCATATTTCATTCCTATATCTCTTCCTTACCTCCCATGATTGACTCATCATGGTCTATACTACCTCATATAACTCATATTTATCACTTACTATCAATTGTTTCACAAGTTTGGATAATTTACTTACCCATTACTTGTCTTGGTATACATCTTCTAGTAAGATATCTTACTTATCTTAATCACTTGATATCACTCCTATTACAAGTCTGGATAACTCTTAGTTTAACCATAACATGTGTTGGTACACATCTTCCAATGGGATATCTTCCTTATGGTTGTATCCTCTCTTTGGACTATCATGTATTGTATACCAACAGTGTTCTACTCATCTCGTACAACAGGTCCGCTCCTAGCTCCTCCAGCCCCAATTCAGGGTCCCGTAGTCACCAAAGAACCAGGGCAGTTTCTCGTCGAAGTCAATAGCACCCTCGGGAGGGGCGATTCAGAGGCACCGCCATGGTGGTGGTTGTGTGCAAGAGGCCATTGCATCAAAAGATAATTGTATCAGTTGGCGTATGTGATAAAATGCACTTGCAGAACCATGAGCTGAAGTTACATGGAAGAGACCATCGGAAGAGATCACCATATATTTCAGCAACAATTTTATATGTTGGTAATGTTGTTGTGCCGTTGTGGTGCCCTTAGATCATCAGATAGCTAGAGACAGTTCATCACTTCAGTGAGTACTATATGGGATCCTCAACATGAAACAATGAGCTCCAAACGGCGATGCGGCCTGATACTGTAATAATTAATCCTTATGTGTGCAGACCGGATTGATTTACTACCTTCTTCTTTATTTCGTTTGATTCTGAAATACTTCTTGCAAAACTGGTCCAAGCTATCTCTTTATGGTATTCTTTCCGAAATGTATATCTGTGGATCTGTAAATGAAGAATTCCTATTTGTATATCGAGAAGCTACAAATGCAAATAAGAAATTCAGTAGTGCATATTTTGGTGTAGTGCTACAATAGGTGGACTACACTAATGGAGTAATGGTGGTTGACCAAAAGTTGTGGAATAATTAGAAGAGGTTCGGAGCGGTGGCAAGAATTAGCAGCTGCAAACAAGAATACCCGTTCTCTCTCTCTCCAGCTTACCTCCAGTAGCATTTGAGCATAAATAAATACTTTAGTACTACCTCCATCCAAAAATAAATGACACAACTTTTTTTTAGATACATATGTTTCTATAACTAAAATATATCTAGGTACATTCAAATGTAGACAAAACTAAGAAACTTATTTTTAGATGGAGGAGTATTTATGAACATGGCTTTCCGTTTGGTTTGTTTAAGCTAGATTGTCAGCAGTAATGCAAACCTCACATGTCGTAAGAAAAAAATATAGAAAGGGACATATTAGATTAGATAAAATTATAGAAATACATTGTCGGGCAAAAATTGAATTAAACTGAACCGTTACCACAATATTATGCGTGTAATAGCTCTAAATTAGTTTGGACTTATATCTTTCGAAATTTAAGGATGACAACAACCATCATTACAAGTGTGCGATATTATCAGTTGGCGCAGCGTGTGACTCACAATATTTGTAGGATTGATTATGTGCCATGAAAAGAGGAAAATGTGACCACCATCTACTATCATGAGATTCTCCCAGAATGCATGATCAGGACAAAGGTTGAGATGTCCGACGTGACCAAAGGGCATAGGTGATGCCTGAGCAACCCAGAATACCGCCACAACTGTAGAATGTCAAAGATATCTCCCGGTGCAACGCACGGGTAGTCTTCCTAGTCTTCCTTATGGTTGTATCCTCTCTTTGGACTACCATGTATTGTATACCAACAGTGTTCTACTCATCTATTTTTTTAAGGACTTAATGGTGTGCTACATACTTGGGATTAGCTAACTTCACTTGGGAAAGATAGGTAAGATATGTTGACTCAAGCGTGTTAGGATTATTCTCAAGTGAATACCCATCTCAAGTCATAAGAAGTATTTGGTTTAACAAAGACAACTTCCTATAGATACTACCAAACCTATAGGTCTCCTTTAAAGGGTTTTCATCCTAGGGCCAAAGTATTTGCTCTGATACCAACTGTGGTGACCCAGCATACCACTACATGGTGTAGTATGCAAGTCGTTGACATAACACAAGTGAAACACCATTCCACTAGTATTACATCCCTCAGAGTAGTACAACAGAAACATATGCGGGTCCAAGGCATGTCTATAGAATTACATACAGATTCTGTTACAAAAGATCAGCAGAGCCTCCTACTTTACAATGAGGTAAAACTGCAAATAAACTCCAGAAGATCATCTCGTGGACTAAACTTATTACTAGCTCTACCTAACGAGGATTTAACTGGCTATAGAGGTTATGATTGGACTATAGCTAATTAGGAGCTAGGCTTAGGGAGCTAGTTCCCTTCTACTGCTAATCTAGGTTTGCTCCATGGTGGATGTGGTGTTTGACTCTTCCGATAGGGTCCTGTCCCTTGAAGTAGTTGTTGACTCCTCGGCCTTCGAGTTGCATTGTAGATCCTCCTTTGATGCCTCCATATCTAAGCAGGGGATTTAAGGTGGGATGAGTACGAGCGTACTCAACAAGTTCATTATAGGAAAGAGGTGTTTAATGCACTAACTACAGCCATGGACAAGAAAGTCCAAGACAATGCAGGTTTTTGTAATCATTTCTTCAAAAGGTTGCTTTTATTCTGAAGAGCTATGTCCATCAGCCTTCACCGGTTTACTAGAACTTCATGGAGTTCCTTTCCGGCCGCGTTCGCAGTTCCATAACCCGGAACAGGGAGTGACAGGTCACGATTCGTTACACTCTGCAGAGGTGTGTTGCTTTACCCATAAGAGATCTTAACCTTGGTGCCAACCGAGCTATAGACTCCATCCACACTTCCTTGGTGTGAGGCCAGGTGTATGGTCCTAGCCAATCATGTTCCTCCGCTACCTCGAACACCCACCCTTTGTTGCAATTCCGGCCTTGGGTCCTCGCCGGCCAGCGTATTGATGTCTACGGGTGCTTCTATTCTTGTAGATAGTGTTGGGCCTCCAAGAGCAGAGGTTTGTAGAACAGCAGCAAGTTTTCCCTTAAGTGGATCACCCAGGTTTATCGAACTCGGGAGGAAGAGGTCAAAGATATCCCTCTCAAGCAACCCTGCAATCACAATGCAAGAAGTCTCTTGTGTCCCCAACACACCTAATACACTTGTCGGATGTATAGGTGCACTAGTTCGGCGAAGAGATAGTAAAACACAGGTGGTATAGATGGTGGTAATATTGCAGAAAGTAAAGATGCAGTAAAACAGTAAACAAGCGGCGCCAGAAAATAGCTTGCTGGCGTAGGAAGCAATTCTTTGTGGTGGAAACAAGGCCTAGGGATCATACTTTCACTAGTGGACACTCTCAACATTGATCACATAATAAATAAGTTATCTTTCCTTTGTGCTACATATACTCTTGTTGGATGATGAACACCACTAATTGTGTAGGGCTACAAGAGCTCCCTCAAGCCGGAGTTAACAAGCGCCACAACATTCGGCATTCATATTTAAGTAACCTTAGAGCATAATAGATCTTTGCAAAATAAACCGAGAACTAACATAGCATACACACTGTCACCTTTACACTATGAAGGGGGAATAAATCACATCAATACTATCATAGCGATAATCAACTCCATAACCTACAAGAGATTATGATCATAGCCTACGACAAGAACTACACGATGCACACACTGTCACCATTACACCATGCGGGAGGAATAGACTACTTTAATAACATCACATGAGTAGCACATAGACTAGTAGCGATACAAAGCACATTGCAATCATAAAGGGATATAAATAAGCACTTCACTATGCCATTCATAACGGTGAATAAGTATTCTGTGAAATATAGCCTAAGAGACCCACACGGTGCACACACTGTCACCTTTACACACGTGGGACAAGGAGTCTCCGGAGATCACATAAGTAAAACCCACTTGACTAGCATAATGACATCTAGATTACAAGCATCATCATATGAATCTCAATCATGTAAGGCAGCTCATGAGATTATTGTATTGAAGTACATGGGAGAGAGATTAACCACATAGCTACCGGTACAGCCCCGAGCCTCGATGGAGAACTACTCCCTCCTCATGGGAGACATCAGCGGTGATGAAGATGGCGGTGGTGTCGATGGAGGAGCTTCCGGGGGCACTTCCCCGTCCGGCGGCGTGCGGAACAGACTCCTGTCCCCCAGATCTTGGCTTTGCGATGGCGGCGGCTCGGAACTTTCTCGTACCGTGGCTTATTCGTCTCGGGGTTTTAGGTCAGGGAGCTTATATAGGCGAAAGGGGAGCCTCGGAGGGGCCCTGGTGGGGCCGGACAACGGCCGGCGCCCCCTCGGCCGCGCCGCCTTAGTGTGTGGGGCCCTGTGGCCCCCCTGGTCCCTCTCGGGTGTCTGGAAGCTTAGGTGAAAATAGGGTACTGGGCGTTGATTTCGTCCGATTTGAGAATATTTCCTTACTAGGATTTCTGAAACCAAAAACAGCAACGAGAACGGCACTTTGGCATCTCGTCAATAGGTTAGTTAAAACGCATCAAAACGATATAAAGTGTGAACAAAACATGTAGGTATTGTCATAAAACAAGCATGGAACATCAGAAATTATAGATACGTTGGAGACGTATCAGCATCCCCAAGCTTAGTTCCTACTCGTCCTCGAGTAGGTAAACGATAACACAAATAATTTCTGAGGTGACATGCTACCATCATAATCTTGATCAACATTATTGTAAAGCATATGACATGAATGGAGTGATTCAAAGCAATATCTATAGTTTGCTAACAAATAGATAACATATAGCAAAACTTTTCATGAATAGTACTTTCAAGACAAGCATCAAAAGTCTTGCATAAGAGTTAACTCATAAAGCAATAAATTCAAAGTAAAGGCATCGAAGCAACACAAAGGAAGATATAAGTTTCAGCAGTTGCTTTCAACTTTCAACATGCATATCTCATGGATAATGGTCAACATAGAGTAATATGATGAATGCAAATAAGCAAGTATGTAAGAATCAATGCACAATTGACACAAGTGTTTGCTTCTAAGATGGAAGGAAATAGGTAAACTGACTCAACAATAAAGTAAAAGATAGGCCCTTCGCAGAGGGAAGCAGGGATTAAATCATGTGCTAGAGCTTTTCAAGTTTTGAAATCATATAGAGAGCATAAAAGTAAAATTTTGAGAGGTGTTTGTTGTTGTCAACGAATGGTAATGGGTACTCTAACTACCTTATCAACCAGACTTTCAAGAGCGGCTCCCATGAAGGACATTATCTCTACCAGCAAGGTAGATCATTCCTCTTCTCTTTTGTTTACACATGTACTTTAGTTTTATTTATTAGATGACACTCCCAACCTTTGCTTACACAAGCCATGGCTAACCGAATCCTCGGGTGCCTTCCAACATTCACATACCATGGAGGAGTGTCTATTTGCAAATTTAAGTTGCTTACTGATAGATCAGAGCAAAACATGTGAAGAGAATTATTAATGCAAGTTAATTAATTGGGGCTGGGAACCCCATTGCCAGCTCTTTTTGCAAAATTATTGGATAAGCGGATGAAGCCACTAGTCCATTATGAAAGTCTGTCAAAAGTAAATGACAAGATCGAAAGATAAAACACCACATACTTCCTCATGAGCTATAAAACATTGACACAAATAAGAGATAATAACTTTTGAATTGTTTAAAGGTAGCACATGAAGTATTTACTTGGAATGGCAGGAAATACCACATAGTAGGTAGATATGGTGGACACAAATGGCATAGGTTTTGGCTCAAGGTTTTGGATGCACGAGAAGTATTTCCTCTCAGTACAAGGCTTTGGGCTAGCAAGGTTGTTTGAAGCAAACACAAGTATAAACCGGTACAACAAAACTTACATAAGAACATATTGCAAGCATTATAAGACTCTACACTGTCTTCCTTGTTGCTCAAACACTTTTACCAGAAAATATCTAGACTTAGAGAGACGATGACCCACAAGTATAGGGGTGTATCGTAGTACTTTCGATAAATAAGAGTGTCGAACCCAACGAGGAGCAGAAGGTGTTGACAAGCAGTTTCGATGAAGGATTCACTGTAAATGCTCACAGACAAGTATTCGGGGTTTTGATATAGCAGATAAATAAAGTACAAGTAAATAAAATGCGAGAGAAATAATTGCAGCGAGTGGCCCAATCCTTTTTAGCACAAAGGACAAGCCGGTTTGTTTACTTATAATGACCAAACGTTCTTGAGGACACACGGGGATTTTAGTCTAGTGCTTTCGCTTCATACGGCTGATTAATCTTCATTGTTTTGATAAGTGTTGTGTGGGTGAACCTATGCTAATGCACCGCCCTTCCTAGGACTAATACATACTTGTGATTATACCCCTTGCAAGCATCCGCAAATACAAGAAAGTAATTAAGATAAATCTAACCACAGTCTTAAACTCGAGATCTGCTATCCCTCCTGCACCGATATACTAACGGGGGTTTAGGTTGCTGTCACTCCGGCAACCCCACAATTAGCAAACGAATACAAGATGCACTCCCCTAGGCCCATAAAGGTGAAGTATCATGTAGTCGACGTTCACATGACACCACTAGAAGAGTAACACCACAACTTAAATATCATAACATTGAATACTACTCAACAATAATTCACTACTAACATTTAGAATTCACCCATGTCCTCAAGAACTAAACGAACTACTCACGAGACATCATATGGAACATGATCAGAGGTGATATGATGATGAATAACAATCTTAACATAAACCTTGGTTCAATGGTTTCACTCAATAGCATCAATAACAAGTAGTAATCAACACCGGGAGAGTTTCCCCTATCAAACAATCAAGATCCAACCCAAATCGTTACAGCGGTGACGAGATGCAGCGGTGGAGATGGCGGTGTAGATGATGGAGATGATGGTGATGGCGATGGACATGATGTCCAGCTTGATGATGATGGCGATGGCGTCGATTTCCCCCTGGGAGGAATTTCCCCAGATTCCTGCCCGCCGGAGAGCTCTTTTCTCTCTGGTGTTTCTCCGCCCCGCGGCGGCTCTGTCAATTCTCGTAACTCTCCGGGTCTTAGGTTTCGGGACGAAGAAGTACGCGAAGGAGAGGCGGCCGAAGGGGGCTGTGGGCCCCCTCCACAAGCGGCGCGGCCGGCCGGGCCCGTGCCGGCCTATGGGGAGCCATGGCGGCCTCTCGCTCCCCCTTTTGGCTCCTTCGTCTTCGAAAAATAGGAATATTCGTGTAATTTCCGTCGGTTGTTGATCTTCGAAATATGGTGTCTGACGGTGCTTTTTCCAGCAATCCCGACTCCGGTGAATAATTCTCCAATGATCACAAAACATGCAAAATAGATGAAATAACATAAGTATCATCCCTAAATATGAAATATATCAATGAATAACAGCAAATTATGATATAAAATAGTGATGCAAAATGGACGTATCAACTCCCCCAAGCTTAGACCTCGCTTGTCCCCAAGCGAAACTGAGCTCAATAAACAAGACCACATGTTTATGGAGTGAGGAGTCGATAAATAAAATACGGACAAGAAGCATCATATTGATTCACACAAGACATTCTAGTAAACATTCTCTTCATATAACTCAACTTGAAATAAGTAAAGAGAAATCACAAGTAAAGGTGCATAGGAAATCATAAATGGTTATGGCAAACTTTGTTCTTGGTCAGAGAACTACTAACGGATTGTACTTATCTTCTAAGCAAAGCTTTCATATTAGAATTTATATAGCAGGGCTTTCATTCTCAATCATAACAATCTCCTCATAATCATTGATAACTTTCAAAGTCATATTCATTCAGATAAAATTTGTACTAAACAAGAAAGTATAAGAGACATGATTAACTGAATCATAGCATAAATGGTTGGTTCACAACAACTCAATTGCTTGCTTGAGATAGAGGGAAATAGGTTTACCGACTCAACATAAAAGTAAAAGATAGGCCCTTCGCAGAGGGAAGCAGGGATTAAATCATGTGCTAGAGCTTTTCAAGTTTTGAAATCATGTAAAGAGCATAAAAGTAAGATTTTGGGTGGTGTTTGTTGTTGTCAACGAATGGTAGCGGGCACTCTAACCCCCTTGCCAAACAGACCTTCCAAGAGCGGCTCCCATGGAGGACGGCATCTCTACCAGCAAGGTAGATCATCCCCCTTCTCTTTTGTTTACACACATATTTTAGTTTTATTATGGATGACACTCCCCCAACCTTTGCTTTCACAAGCCATGGCTAACCGAATCCTCGGGTGCCTTCCAACATTCACATACCATGGAGGAGTGTCTATTGCAAAATTAAGTTGCTTACTGATAAATCAGGGCAAAACATGTGAAGAGAATTATTAATGAAAGTTATTAATTGGGGCTGGGAACCCCGTTGCCAGCTCTTATTGCAAAATTATTGGATAAGCGGATGTGCCGCTAGTCCATTGGTGAAAGTCCGCCCAACAAGATTGAAAGATAAAACACCACATACTTCCTCATGAGCTATAAAACATTGACACAAATAAAGAGTAATATAGTTTGAATTATTTAAAGGTAGCACATGAAGTATTTACTTGGAGTGGCGCAAAATACCACATAGTAGGTAGTTATGGTGGACACAAATGGCATGGGTTTGGTCTAAGGTTATGGATGTATGAGAAGCATTCCCTCTCAATACAGGTCTTTGGCTAGCAAGGTTTGGTAGCAAGCATAAAGGTTGAAGGAAACAAACAAATATACATGTGATAGAAACAATCATGCATCTTTCTCATAAGCACAAGCAATTTTAACTTCAGAATACTAAACTCATTAGCATAAAGATAATAGAGTAATATATCTACATGTATTTCCTTTTTCTACTTAAACATCATGGTGTTGTTGCTATTGACCAATGCTAAGTTTGCCAAAACCAAATATATTTACTTGATGCTCCCAAAGTGATATCAATACTAATGTCAAGAGTGATCATATAATAGAGATTGCAAACTAAAATAAGGTGTGCAAAAAGTAAATGATAAGACTTCTCATTAATATTCCATAACGATAACTCACACCAACGGATACATAGATAACCAACTAAGAGAGATACTTCCACATTGCAAACTATTCCATATGATAACTTCCCTACTCATGATATGACACTACTTGATAGTAAAAGATAAAGGTAGTGATGATGTGATACCGCGGCACTCCCCCAAGCTTGGAACAAACCAAGGGGATGCCAATACCGATGATGAATTACTCCTTTGGTGGCGATGATGGTGGATTCTTCTCGACAAGCTTCTTAACAAGTTCCTTTAAATCCTCAATCTCATAGGTGAGGTTGCGAATCAGCTCCGAGTTGTGCTCAACGCGGCTCATAATCATGTCAGGTGGTGAATTCCAACTCCTAGAGTTGTTTCCCCATCCTTCAGCTTCAGGTTTCATCTCTCCTGCAATGTTAGAACGATCTATATCCCAACCACTTGGCAACACTACCTTGGGGGTCCTTTCAGTTTGACGATCGTAGATTAGGTTGCGGAAAGGGTGGTAATTGCTTGGAGAGGATGTCCTTGGAGCTAAGAAGCGACGTGGAACTCCTCCTCCGGTAGCGATCCGTGCACTTCTCTTGGTGTTGGACGGATTTGATATCACGCCAATGCTTGCAATGGTGGCACGCGGGTGTACTCGCGGAATTTCCTCCACTTCTTCCTCATCCTCGCTCTCGACTTCTTCCTTCAATTCAGGGTCTTGAATATCTTCCTCCAAAGGTCCCTTGTCTTTGTTGTTGGAGACCATGGTGCTTCTAGATCAAAACAGATCCTGGCAGAAAACAGCTCGAAACAAAACACGACGAGAAAACGATATACGGACCTCCAGGGGTCCGGGGGATTATATAGCAAATATTTTTACAACAAAAGGAAGGCTCCAGGCCGAAAACGAGTGGAAACGGGACGCCGAGGGGCTGTCCCCATAGGGCGCGGCCAGGGTGGGGCCCGCGCCGGCCTATGGTGACGGGCCCTCGCGCGTCTCCTCCACTCCGTTTCGATCCCGTAATTTTTCATATTTTCCAAAAATAGCAAAAATATTGTTCGGAAAGCTAAACGCGGACTTTTCATTACTAAAACTGTTACTTATTCAAAGTCGGACTCTGCAGAACTGTCAATTTGATCTTTGATGAAAGCTTCCGGAGTTATCACTTGAATAATATCAATATCTTCATTATAAGAATCTCCAGAAATATAATGCTTGAGTCTTTGTCCATTCACTACTTGTGTGGCGTTACCTTCCAAAGAGCTAATTTTTATTGCTCCTGAACGATAGACTTCCTCAATAACATATGGTCCTTCCCATTTTGAGAGTAATTTCCCTGCAAAAAATCTGAGACGAGACCGATACAATAGAACTTTATCTCCAACATTAAATTCTCTTTTAATAATTCTTCTATCATGCCACTTCTTAACTTTCTCTTTAAAAAGTTTAGCATTTTCATAAGCTTCACTTCTCCATTCATCTAAAGAACTCAATTGTAGCAACCTCTTCTTACCGGCAAGTTTAAAATCTTTATTAAGTTCTCTTACAGCCCAATAAGCTTTGTGTTCTAGTTCTAAAGGTAAATGACAAGCTTTTCCATAAACCATTTTATAAGGAGACATGCCCATAGGATTTTTATAAGCAGTTCTATAAGCCCACAATGCTTCCTTTAACTTACTAGCCCAATTCTTTCTAGATTTATTAACAGTCTTTCCCAAGATAGCTTTAATTTCTCTATTTGATAATTCTACTTGCCCACTAGTTTGAGGATGATAAGCTGAAGCAATTCTATGATTAATACCATATTTGGCAAGAGTTTTTCTAAAACCACCATGAATAAAATGAGAACCTCCATCAGTCATAATATATCTAGGTACTCCAAATCTAGGAAATATAACATCTACAAGCATTTTTATAGAGGTCTCACCATCAGCACTTTTTGTAGGTATAGCTTCTACCCATTTAGTAACATAATCAACAGCGACAAGTATATGAGTATTACCTTCTGAAGAAGGGAAAGGACCCATGAAGTCAAATCCCCAACAATCAAATGGTTCAATAACAAGAGTATAATTCATAGGCATTTCATTGCGTCTAGAGATATTACCAACTCTTTGACATTCATCACAAGATAAGATAAACTTCCTTGCATCCTTGAAAAGTGTTGGCCAATAAAAACCTGATTGTAGAACCTTTTGTGCGGTTCTATCTCCGGCGTGATGTCCTCCATAAACACTCCCATGGCATTTACTCAATATCTCTTGTTGTTCATATTCTGGGACACATCTTCGCATAATACCATCCACTCCTTCTTTATATAAGTGTGGGTCATCCCAAAAATAATGCCTCAAATCATAAAAGAATTTCCTCCTTTGCTGAGCTGAAAAGGTTGGAGGCAAATACTTCGAAACAATAAAGTTAGCATAATCAGCATACCAAGGGCTCTCTCGCGAGCTCACCTTTATTACAGCCAATTGTTCATTTGGAAAACTATCATTAACAGGAACAGGATCATAAGTAATATTTTCCAATCTAGACAAATTATCAGCAACAGGATTATCAGCACCTTTCCTATCTACAATATGTAAATCAAATTCTTGCAAAAGAAGAACCCATCTAATAAGCCTCGGCTTAGCATCTTTCTTTTCCATTAGGTACCTAATTGCAGCATGATCAGTATGAATTGTGACTTTTGAATCAACAATATATGGTCTAAACTTGTCACATGCAAAAACTACGGCTAATAACTCTTTTTCAGTTGTAGCATAATTTCTTTGAGCAGCATCTAGGGTTTTACTAGCATAATGAATAACATTTAATTTTTTATCTACTCGCTGTCCCAGGACAGCACCTACAGCAAAATCACTAGCATCACACATAATTTCAAAAGGTAGATTCCAATCAGGAGGTTCAACTATAGGAGCAGTTGTTAAGGCTTTCTTTAAAGTTTCAAAAGCTTCCTTACAATCATCATCAAAAACGAAAGGTACATCTTTTTGAAGAAGATTAGTAAGAGGCTTTGAAATTTTAGAGAAATCTTTAATAAACCTCCTATAAAAACCAGCATGACCAAGAATACTACGAATACCTTTAACATCCCTAGGATAGGGCATCTTCTCAATTGCTTCAACTTTAGCTCTATCAACTTCAATACCTTTCTCAGAAATTTTATGTCCCAATACAATTCCTTCATTAACCATAAAGTGGCATTTCTCCCAATTAAGAACAAGGTTAGTTTCTTCACATCTCTGCAAAACTTTATCAAGGTTTCGCAAGCAATTATCAAAAGAATTCCCATAGACAGAAAAATCATCCATGAATACCTCAACAATCTTTTCACAAAAGCCATGAAAAATAGCAGACATGCATCTTTGAAAAGTAGCAGGAGCATTACATAAACCAAAAGGCATACGCCTATAAGCATAAGTTCCATAGGGACAAGTGAAAGTGGTTTTCTCTTGATCTTTAGCTCTAACAGCAATTTGTGAAAACCCAGAATATCCATCAAGAAAACAGAAATGAGTATTTTTAGACAGCCTTTCTAACATTTGATCAATAAAAGGTAAAGGGTAATGATCTTTCTTAGTAACTTTATTCACTTTCCTAAAATCAATGCACATTCTATACCCTACAACTACTCTTTGAGGAATAAGCTCATCATTATCATTAGGCACAACAATTATACCTCCTTTCTTAGGAACACAATGCACAGGACTAACCCATCTACTATCAGCAATAGGATATATAATACCAGCTTCAAGAAGTTTTAATACCTCATTTCTTACCACATCCTTCATCTTGGGAATTAGACGACGCTGATGTTCAACAACAGGTTTTGCACCATCTTCTATATTAATAGCATGTTGGCAAATAGCGGGAGAAATCCCCTTCAAATCATCAAGAGTATAGCCAATAGCTCCTCGGTGCTTCTTCAATATTTCCAATAACCTTTCTTCCTCGATATCTGAAAGCTTAGCACTAATAATAACATGATATGTTTTCTTCTCATCAATATAAGCATACTTAAGATTATCAGGTAATGGTTTCAAATCAAATACAGGATCTTCCTTTGGTGGTGGTGTTACACCTAAATCTTCAACCGGTAAGTCATGTTTAAGAATAGGTTGACGAAGGAAAATTTCATCAAGCTCATCCCTTTCTTCCCTAAAAACTTCACTCTCACTATTCTCCAAATGTTGCTGCAAAGGATTACTAGGAGCAAGAGCAATAGATGCACACTGTTCAACTCTAAAATCTTCATTAGGCAAATCAGCTTTATAAGGAGTTTTGGCAAATTTAGAGAAGTTAAACTCATAAGATTCACCAGCAAATTTAGTAACAATTTTCTCTTTCTTGCAATCTATAATAGCTCCACATGTATTTAGAAAAGGTCTACCAAAAATAATAGGACAAAACTTACTAGCAGCAGAACCAAGTACCAAAAAGTCAGCAGGATATTTAATCTTACCACATAGAACTTCAACATCTCGAACAATACCAATGGGAGAGATAGTTTCTCTATTAGCTAGCCGAATAACCACATCAATATCTTCAAGTTCACAAGAACCAATTTCATGCATAATTTCCGTGTAGAGCTCATAAGGAATGGCACTAATACTTGCACCAATGTCGCATAAACCATAATAGCAATGATCACCAATTCGAACAGAGAGCACAGGAACACTGGCTTTCATAGACTTATTAGGATGCGAAACAATATTAGAAGCATCTTCACAAAAAATAATATGACCATCTTCCACATTTTCAGTAACAAGATCTTTAACTATTGCAACAGCAGGTTCAACTTTTATTTGTTCTTCAGGTTCTATGGGTTTCTTTGCACTTTTATTAACTACACTAGTTATAACAGAATACTCCTTCATTTTAGCAGGGAAAGGAGTTTTTCAATATAAGCTTCAGGAAGAACATGATCAACAGTTTTAATTTCAATACATTTACCTTTAGGTGAATCAACTTTATCTTTATATGGTTCATGATACTTATCAAAATTCTTCCTAGGCAATTCAAAATGAGAGGCAAAGGCTTTATAAATATTTGCAACAACTTGAGAGTCAAGACCATATGTAGCACTCATATTACGATATTCATCAGTATCCATAAAAGTTTCAATGCATTCATAATTATAATTTATACCTGACACTCTACCTTTGTCGTTCTCCCATCCTTCAGTATTTTCTTGGATTCGATCAAGAAGGTCCCATTTAAACTCTTCTTTATTGCGCGTGAATGATCCAGAACAAGAAGTATCCAGCAAGGTTTTATCTTGAAAAGAAAGTCTTGCATAGAAATTATCAATAATAATATTACCAGGAAGCTCATGAATGGGGCATTTGAGCATTAAAGACTTCAATCTCCCCCACGCTTGGGCAATACTCTCTCCATCATGAGGCCAAAAATTATATATACGGTTGCGGTCTTTGTGAATTTCACTTGGAGGATAGAATTTAGAGTAAAATATAGGCACAATATCCTTCCAATCAAGAGAACGCCCATCCTTCAGCAGTTTATACCAATGCGCCGCTTTACCAGATAGCGACATAACAAATAATTTCTTCCTGACTTCATCCATTGAAATACCTGCACATTTGAATAACCCGCATAATTCATGTAAAAACAGTAAATGATCTCCAGGATGCACAGTTCCATCCCCTTCATAGCGGTTATCCACAACACGTTCAATAATTTTCATAGGTATTTTATATGGTATTACTTCCTCACCTGGCGCCTCATCCACTACCGTTGCAGTAGTAGTAGATTTCCCAAATAGAAATTCAAGGGAGGATCTCTCCATAATGACTTATAGTAGCAAGCAGAAACAAAATCAGCACGTACAGTAAAAGTTTCCTTACCAATTCCACTTACCAATAGCGCTTCACTCCCCGGCAACGGCGCCAGAAAATAGTCTTGATGACCCACAAGTATAGGGGGTGTATCGTAGTACTTTCGATAAATAAGAGTGTCGAACCCAACGAGGAGCAGAAGGTGTTGACAAGCAGTTTCGATGAAGGATTCACTCACAGACAAGTATTCAGGGGGTTTTGATATAGCAGATAAATAAAGTACAAGTAAATAAAATGCGAGAGAAATAATTGCAGCGAGTGGCCCAATCCTTTTTAGCACAAAGGACAAGCCGGTTTGTTTACTTATAATGACCAAACGTTCTTGAGGACACACGGGGATTTTAGTCTAGTGCTTTCGCTTCATACGGCTGATTAATCTTCATTGTTTTGATAAGTGTTGTGTGGGTGAACCTATGCTAATGCACCGCCCTTCCTAGGACTAATACATACTTGTGATTATACCCCTTGCAAGCATCCGCAAATACAAGAAAGTAATTAAGATAAATCTAACCACAGCCTTAAACTCTGAGATCCTGCTATCCCTCCTGCACCGATATACTAACGGGGGTTTAGGTTCTGTCACTCCGGCAACCCCACAATTAGCAAACGAATACAAGATGCACTCCCCTAGGCCCATAAAGGTGAAGTATCATGTAGTCGACGTTCACATGACACCACTAGAAGAGTAACACCACAACTTAAATATCATAACATTGAATACTACTCAACAATAATTCACTACTAACATTTAGACTTCACCCATGTCCTCAAGAACTAAACGAACTACTCACGAGACATCATATGGAACATGATCAGAGGTGATATGATGATGAATAACAATCTGAACATAAACCTTGGTTCAATGGTTTCACTCAATAGCATCAATAACAAGTAGTAATCAACACCGGGAGAGTTTCCCCTATCAAACAATCAAGATCCAACCCAAATCGTTACAGCGGTGACGAGATGCAGCGGTGGAGATGGCGGTGTAGATGATGGAGATGATGGTGATGGCGATGGAGATGATGTCCAGCTTGATGACGATGGCGATGGCGTCGATTTCCCCCTCCGGGAGGGAATTTCCGGATTCCTACCCGCCGGAGAGCTCTTTTCTCTCTGGTGTTTCTCCGCCCCGCAGAGGCGGCTGTCAATTCTCCGTAACTCTCCGGTCTTAGGTTTTCGGGACGAAGAAGTACGCGAAGGAGAGGCGGCCAGAGGGGGCTGTGGGCCCCCTCCCCACAAGGCGGCGCGGCCAGGCCGGGCCCGCGCCGGCCTATGGGGGGCCCATGGCGGCCCCTCTCGGCTCCCCCTTTTGGCTCCCTTCGTTCTGGAAAAATAGGAATTTTCGTGTAATTTCCGTCAATTGTTGATCTTCAGAAATATGGTGTCCTGACGGTGCTTTTTCCAGCAGAATCCTGACTCCGGTGAATAATTCTCCAATGATCACGAAACATGCAAAATAGATGAAATAACATAAGTATCATCTCTAAATATGAAATATATCAATGAATAACAGCAAATTATGATATAAAATAGTGATGCAAAATGGACGTATCAAGACCAATCATGCAAACCAAATTTTAACAAGCTCTACAGTAGTTCTCCACTACTAGATTTGAACTACATGATGCAAGAGCTTAAACATGATATATGAGAGCTCAAAACAATTGCCAAGTATCAAATTATTCAAAACCATATGAAGCATTTTCTGATTCCAACCAAATAGCAACAAGTGAAGCGATCAACTTTCGCCCTTGAACATTAAAAGCATGAATGAAGAACACTAGTGTTCATATGAAAAAGCGGAGCGTGTCTCTCTCCCACACAAGGATGAACTTATTCAGAGAATGAAAATAACAAAACGAAAATAAAAGCACACAGATGCTCCAAGCAAAGTACATAAGATGTGACTGAATAAAAATATAGTTTCAATAGAAGAAACCTGATAAGTTGTCGATGAAGAAGGGGATGCCTTGGGCATCCCCAAGCTTAGACGCTTGAGTCTTCTTGAAATATGCAGGGATGATCCACGGGGGCATCCCAAGCTTAGACCTTTCACTCTTCTCGATCACATTATATCACCCTCTTCTATTGACCCTTGAAAACTTCTGCCACACCAAACTTCAAGCAAACTCATTAGAGGGTTAGTGCACAATCAAAAATTCACATGTTCAGAGGTGACACAATCATTCTTAACACTTCTGGACATTGCACAAAACTTCTGAAAGTTAATGGAACAAAGAAACCCATTCAACATAGCAAAAGCGGCAATGCGAAATAAAAGGCAGAATCTGTCAAAAACAGAACAGTCCGTAAAGACGAACCTGGAAGGGGCACTTAACTTGCTCAAACGGAAAAACTCAAAACTAATGAAAGTTGCGTACATATCTGAGGATCACACACGTAAATTTGCAGATTTTTTTGATTTTTTTACAGAGACTTCTGCGCAAATTCGTGACAGACAGCAATGCTGTTTCTGCGCAGCAATCCAAATCTAGCATCAACTTTACCATAGAGACTTTACTTGGCACAAAAAATGATAAGGAGAGATTGCTACAGTAGTAAACAACTTCCAAGACTCAACAAAACAAAAATTTCTGTAGTAAAATAAACACATGGGTTATCTCCCAAGAAGTTATTTCTTTATAGCCATTAAGATGGGCTCAGCAGTTTTAATGATGCACTCGCAAGAAATAGTATTTGAAGCAAAAGAGAGCATCAAGAGGCAAATTCAAAACACATTTAAGCCTAACATGCTTCCTATGAAAAGGAATCTTGTACACAAATAAATTCATGAAGAACAAAGTGGCAAGCATAGGAAGGCAACACAAGCGCAATTTCAAGATTCTCAACATAAAGAGCGGAAACTTAATATTATTAAGATGCATATAACCATATTTCCCTCTCTCATAATAACTTTCAGTAGCATCATGAACAAACTCAACAATATAACTATCACATAAAGCATTCTTGTCATGAGCCATATGCATAAAATTATTACTCTCCACATAAGCATAATCAATTTTATTAGTTGTAGTGGGAGCAAATTCAACAAAGTAGCTATCATTATTATTCTCATCAAGTGTAGGAGGCATAGTATAATCATAATAAAATTTACTCTCCATAGTAGGCGGCACCAAAAGACCACTATCATTGTAATCATCATAAATAGGAGGCAAAGTATCATCAAAGAAAATTTTCTCCTCAATGCTTGGGGGACTAAAAATATCATGCTCATCAAAACTAGCTTCCCCAAGCTTAGAATTTTCCATATCATTAACAACAATGGTGTTCAAAGCGTTCATACTAATATCATTGCTACCAGCATGCAAATAAGATTCCATAGGTTTTTTAATTTTCGCAGCAAACAATCCATGTCTTAACTCAGGAAATAGAATAAGAAGCTCATTGTTACTTTCCATTATGCCTAACTAGTGTAAACAAGAAACCAAAAGATGCAATTGCAGGATCTAAAGGAAATAGCTTCGAGTACTTACAACGGCGCCGGAAAATAGCTTAGTAGCCGAGATCCGGAGTGTGAGTACCTTTTACCTTTCCTCCCGGCAACGGCGCCAGAAAATAGCTTGATGTCTACGGGTGCTTCTATTCTTGTAGACAGTGTTGGGCCTCCAAGAGCAGAGGTTTGTAGAACAGCAGCAAGTTTTCCCTTAAGTGGATCACCCAAGGTTTATCGAACTTAGGGAGGAAGAGGTCAAAGATATCCCTCTCAAGCAACCCTGCAATCACAATGCAAGAAGTCTCTTGTGTCCCCAACACACCTAATACACTTGTCAGATGTATAGGTGCACTAGTTCGGCGAAGAGATAGTAAAACACATGTGGTATAGATGGTGGTAATATTGCAGAAAGTAAAGATGCAGTAAAACGTAAACAAGCGGCGCCGAAAATAGCTTGCTGGCGTAGGAAGCAATTCTTTGTGGTGGAAACAAGGCCTAGGGATCATACTTTCACTAGTGGACACTCTCAACATTGATCACATAATAAATAAGTTCTCTTTCCTTTGTGCTACATATACTCTTGTTGGATGATGAACACCACTAATTGTGTAGGGCTACAAGAGCTCCCTCAAGCCGGAGTTAACAAGCGCCACAACTTTCGGCATTCATATTTAAGTAACCTTAGAGCATAATAGATCTTTGCAAAATAAACCGAGAACTAACATAGCATACACACTGTCACCTTTACACTATGAAGGGGGAATAAATCACATCAATACTATCATAGCGATAATCAACTCCATAACCTACAAGAGATTATGATCATAGCCTACGACAAGAACTACACGATGCACACACTGTCACCATTACACCATGCAGGAGGAATAGACTACTTTAATAACATCACATGAGTAGCACATAGACTAGTAGCGATACAAAGCACATTGCAATCATAAAGGGATATAAATAAGCACTTCACTATGCCATTCATAACAGTGAATAAGTATTCTGTGAAATATAGCCTAAGAGACCCACACGGTGCACACACTGTCACCTTTACACACGTGGGACAAGGAGTCTCCGGAGATCACATAAGTAAAACCCACTTGACTAGCATAATGACATCTAGATTACAAGCATCATCATATGAATCTCAATCATGTAAGGCAGCTCATGAGATTATTGTATTGAAGTACATGGGGAGAGATTAACCACATAGCTACCGGTACAGCCCCGAGCCTCGATGGAGAACTACTCCCTTCTCATGGGAGCAGCAGCGGTGATGAAGATGGCGGTGGTATCGATGGAGGAGCCTTGGGGCACCCCGTCCGGCGGCGTGAACAGAGACTCCTGTCCCCGGATCTTGGCTTCGCGATGGCGGCGGCTCTAGAACTTTCTCGTACCGTGGCTTATTCGTCTCGGGTTTTAGGTCGGGGAGCTTATAGGCGAGGAGCCTCGGAGGGGCCCTGGTGGGGCCGGACAACAGGCCGGCGCGCCTCAGGCCGCGCCGCCTTGGTGTGTGGGGCCCTGGCCCCCTCGGTCCTCTCGGGTGTTCGAAGCTTCCGGTGAAAATAGGACTGGCGTTGATTTCGTCATTGAGAATATTTCCTTACTAGGATTTCTGAAACCAAAAACAGGCCAGAACGGCACTTCGGCATCTCGTCAATAGGTTAGTTCCGGAAAACGCATCAAAACGATATAAAGTGTGAACAAAACATGTAGGTATTGTCATAAAACAAGCATGGAACATCAGAAATTATAGATACGTTGGAGACGTATCACGTATCCATAGGATACCATCCGACCTCAACTACTATCAGGTTTCCTGACCCGATACTTTCGCCGGTCATTGCAACCCATCATAGACTGCATTACCGTGGGGACTTAGGGCTCCCCAACCACTCCGCTTGTCCCTCGAGATTCAAGTGACTACGGTAAGCGCATCCGTTTATGAACGAGGGGAAGAAACACACCGACTACTCCGTCCCACTCCAGATCTTATGGTTAACACGGGTCTTACGGCACAAGAATCACTGGACGATATTTGTTGTTAATCCTAGATGGATATAAACCCATTGCAATGGAACCTCCACCATACTCATACCATGGTTCCATTGCCCACCACATAGTCATATTCATAGTTATGAAAATAGTATTTTTGCTTTTCATGCAAGAGTGATAAGTATAGTACTTTGCAAGTAATTTGGTAAAAATACTCAAATGACATGAGCAAGCGATGAACTTGCCTTTCTTGACTGCAAGATTATGCAGACAAGGTCTTCGATACGCAATAACTCCAAATTCTGAAATAGCATCATCGTCCGGTAAGGACGATGTTTAAAAGATTGGCAAGGATGCAATAATGCATAAGTATGAGATGCAATCGCTCTAAGCGTGACCTAACCCCGATGATTTAGGATTAGTGAGTTGTAATGATTAGTTCAAGGTGTGTGATACGTCTCCAACGTATCTATACTTTCTTATGTTCCATGCTAGTTTTATGACAATACATACATGTTTTGTTCACACTTTATGATTGTTTTGATGCACTTTTATGATACGTCTCCAACGTATCGATAATTTCTTATGTTCCATGCTACTTTATTGATGATACCTACATGTTTTATGCACATTATATGTCATATTTATGCATTTTGAACTAACCTATTAACAAGATGCCGAAGAGCGTTTCTTGTTTTCTGCTGTTTTTGGTTTCAGAAATCCTAGTAAAGAAATATTCTCGGAATTGGACGAAACTTTCGCCCGGGTCCTATTTTTGCACGAAGCTTCCGAAGACCGAAGACCTAACGAAGTGGGGCCACGGCGGCAGGAGGGAGGCCGGCGCGGCGGCCCGCCGCGCCGGCACCCTGGGCCCCTCGTGTGGCCCTCGCGTTGACCCCGCCTACTTAAAGCTTCCGTCGCGAACCCCCAGTACCGAGAGCCACGATACGGAAAACCTTACAGAGACGCGCCGCGCGAATCCCATCTCGGGGATTCTGGAGATCGCCTCCGGCACCTGCCGGAGAGGGGATTCATCTCCGGGAGGACTCTTCATCGCCATGATCGCCTCCGGAGTGATGAGTGAGTAGTTCACCCCTGGACCATGGGTCCATAGCAGTAGCTAGATGGTCGTCTTCTCCTTGTTGTGCTTCATTGTTGGATCTTGTGAGCTGCCTAACATGATCAAGATCATCTATATGTAATTCTATATGTTGTGTTTGTCGGGATCCGATGGATAGAGAGTACTATGATTATGGTGATTATCAATCTATTGTTCATGTGTTGTTTATGATCTTGCATGCTCTCCGTTATTAGTAGAGGCTCTGGCCAAGTTTTTACTCTTAACTCCAAGAGGGAGTAATTATGCTCGATAGTGGGTTCATGCCTTCATTGATACCTGGGACAGTGACAGAAAGTTCTAAGGTTGTGATGTGCTGTTGCCACTAGGGATAAAACATTGATGCTATGTCTAAGGATGTAGTTATTGATTACATTACGCACAATACTTAATGCAATTGTCTGTTGCTTTGCAACTTAATACTGGAGGGGGTTCGGATGATAACCTGAAGGTGGACTTTTTAGGCATAGATGCGGTTGGATGGCGGTCTATGTACTTTGTCGTAATGCCCAATTAAATCTCACTATATTTACCATGTCATGTATATGCATTATTATGCCTTTCTCTATTTGTCAATTGCCCGACTGTAATTTGTTCACCCAACATGCTTTTATCTTATGGGAGAGACACCTATAGTGAACTGTGGACCCCGGTCCTATTCTTTCCATAGCATACAATCTACTTGTTTTACTGTTTTCTTTGCAAACATCTTCCACTCGATACGTTTAATCCTTTGTTACAGCAAGCCGGTGAGATTGACAACCTCACTGTTTCGTTGGGGCAAAGTACTTTGGTTGTGTTGTGCAGGTTCCAGTTGGCGCCGGAATCCCTGGTGTTGCGCCGCATCACATTTCGCGACCATCAACCTTCAACGTGCTTCTTGGCTCCTACTGGTTCGATTAAACCTTGGTTTCATACTGAGGGAAAACTTGCCACTGTGCGCATCATACCTTCCTCTTGGGGTTCCCAACGGACGTGTACATCTACGCGCATCAAGCACTTTTTCTGGCGCCGTTGCCGGGGAGATCAAGACACGCTGCAAGGGGAGTCTCCACTTCTCAATCTCTTTACTTTGTTTTTGTCTTGCTTTATTTTATTTACTACTTTGTTTGCTGCACTAAATCAAAACACAAAAAAATTAGTTGCTAGTTTTACTTTATTTGCTATATCAAAAACACAAAAAAATTAGTTACTCGCATTTACTCTATCTAGTTTGCTTTATTGTCCTGCACTCTATATTTAAAATACAAAAAAAAAATTTTTAGTTACTTTTATTACCATGTCTAGCTCTGAACCTGTTACTTCTTCACCTGAAGACTTAGTGTTCACTTTCAAGCAAGGGGATGAGGAGAGTTTTAAGGATGCTTGGTCTAGAATTTTTACTTCTTATCGCAAAACTGAACCTCAAATGACTCTAAGCTTGCTCCTTAGTAATTTTTATTTTGGTCTTATGGTTCGCTATAGATATGCTTTGGACACTTTAGTAGGAGGAGATTTCCTTCATTGTAATGGGGATCAAGCTTTTAATGCCATAAAGAAATTGGTTGCATCACATGATTCAGCTAATAACTTTGATTCAGCCCTTATTAGCATTCATAATAGATTGAACAATCTCGAGATAAGTACATCTCGCTTAAATGATAATTATCACTGTGTTCGTAATCGTCTTGAACAAGTCTTAGAGAATCCTAAACCTTCATCATGGGACCCTTCTGTTAAAATTGTCATCGGTGATCGAACTCTTCATGCCTATTGTGATATTATGTATGAATTTTGCCTTATGCCTGAAAACATTTATAAATCTTTGAAACTTTGGGGAGTCGATAAAGGGGGAGAAGAAATAGCTCTTATTGATAACTCTATCATAATTCCTAAGGGAATAGCTGCAGGTGTGCATACAACCATTCGTGGAAGAACAGTATCCATTGATTATCTTATTATTGAAACAGGAAAAATCATATTCGGAAGATCCTTGCTGAAATTATTGGGAGCAGTCATTGATGTGGGAGAAGGCACTCTGAAATTCACCTCTATACCAGGGGGGAATCATATATTTCCTAAACCAAAAGGAAAGAAAAACATTAAGAAAGGTAAAGATGAAGCCCAAGGTAAGGTTGACACACCATCTCTCGATGTTACTTGATTTGCACTTTCTGCGCCTAGCTGAAAGGCGTTAAAGAAAAATGGGAGACAACCCATGTTTTTACCTACAGCAATTTTTTGTTTTGTTGAGTCTTGGAAGTTGTTTACTACTGTAGCAACCTCTCCTTATCAAGTTTTTGTGCCAAGTAAAGTTTCTATGTCAAAGTTGATGTTATATTTGGGATCGCTGCGCAGAAACAGCATTGCTGTCTGTCACGAATCTGGGCATAATTCTCTGTAGAAAATTCGAAAAAATCTGCCAATTTACGAGCGTGATCCTCAGATATGTACGCAACTTTCATTAGTTTTGAGTTTTTCCATTTGAGCAAGTCTGGTGCCATTTATAAATTCGTCTTTACGGACTGTTCTGTTTTTGACAGATTCTGCCTTTTATTTCGCATTGCCTCTTTTGCTATGTTGGATTTATTTCTTTGATCCATTAATGTCCAGTAGCATTATGCAATGTCCAGAAGTGAAAATAATGATTGTGTCACCTCTGAATGAGTGAATTATTAATGATGCACTAACCCTCTAATGAGTTTGCTTGAAGTTTGGTGTGAAGGAAGTTTTCAAGGGTCAAGAGAGGAGAATGATATACTAAGATCGAGTGAAAGCTCTAAGCTTGGGGATGCCCCCGTGGTTCATCCCTGCATATTTTAAGAAGACTCAAGCGTCTAAGCTTGGGGATGCCCAAGGCATCCCCTTCTTCATCGACAACATCATCAGGTTCCTCCCCTGAAACTATATTTTTATTCAGTCACATCTGTGTTCTTTACTTGGAGCGTCGGTTTGTTTTCGTTTTTGTTTTTGTTTGAATAAGATGGATCCTAGCATTCACTTTGTGGGAGAGAGACACGCTCCGCTGTTGCATATGGACACATGTGTCCTTAGGCTTTACTCATAATGTTCAAGGCGAAGTTTCTTCTTCGTTAATTTGTTATATGGTTGGAATTGGAAAATGCTACATGTAGTAATTCTAAAAATGTCTTGGATAATGTGATACTTGGCAATTGTTGTGCTCATGTTTAAGCTCTTGCATCATATGCTTTGCACCCATTAATGAAGAAATACATAGAGCTTGCTAAAATTTGATTTGCATATTTGGTTTCTCTAAGGTCTAGATAATATCTAGTATTGAGTTTTGAACAACAAGGAAGACAGTGTAGAGTCTTATAATGTTTACAATATGTCTTTTATGTGAGTCTTGCTGCACTTGTTCATCCTTGAGTTTGCTTCAAATAACCTTGCTAGCCTAAACCTTGTATCGAGAGGGAATACTTCTCATGCATCCAAAATCCTTGAGCCAACCACTATGCCATTTGTGTCCACCATACCTACCTACTACATGGTATTTACCCGCCATTCCAAAGTAAATTGCTTGAGTGCTACCTTTAAAATTCCATCATTCACCTTTGCAATATATAGCTCATGGGACAAAATAGCCTTAAAAACTATCGTAGTATTGAATATGTACTTATGCACCTTATATTTTATTAAGTTGCTTGTTGTGCGATAACCATGTTTCTGGGGAACGCCATCAACTATTGTTGAATATCATGTGAGTTGCTATGCATGTCCGTCTTGTCTGAAGGTCTATCATTTTAGTGGTTGGAGCATGCAAAATTGTTAGAGAAGAACATTGGGCCGCTAACTAAAGCCATGAATCATGGTGGAAGTTTCAGTTTTGGACATATATCCTCAATCTCATATGAGAATAATAACTTTGCTACATGCTTATGCATTAAAGAGGAGTCCATTATCTGTTGTCCATGTTGTCCCGGTATGGATGTCTAAGTTGAGAATAATCAAAAGCGAGAAATCCGAAATGCGAGCATTCTCCTTGGACCTTTGTACAGGCGGCATGGAGGTACCCCTTTGTGACACTTGGTTGAAACATGGCATGCGAAGACCCGGTAGTCCAAGTTAAGTAGGACGAGGTGCGGGCACTATTAGTATACTATGCGTGAGGCTTGCAACTTGTAAGATATAATTTTCATAACTCATATGCTTTATTACTACCGTTGACAAAATTGTTTCATGTTTTCAAAATAAAAGCTCTAGCACAAATACAGCAATCGATGCTTTCCTCTGCGAAGGACCATTCTTTTACTTTTATTGTTGAGTCAGTTTACCTATCTCCTTCCACCTTAAGAAGCAAACACTTGTGTGAACTGTGCATTGATTCCTACATACTTGCATATTGCACTTGTTATATTACTTTATGTTGACAATATCCATGAGATATACATGTTACAAGTTGAAAGCAACCGCTGAAACTTAATCTTCTTATGTGTTGCTTCAACACCTTTACTTTGATTTATTGCTTTACGAGTTAACTCTTATGCAAGACTTATTGATGCTTGTCTTGAAGTACTATTCATGAAAAGTCTTTGCTATATGATTCAGTTGTTTACTCATGTCATTACCTTTGCTTTGATCGCTGCATTCATTACATATGTTTACAAATAGTATGATCAAGATTATGATGGCATGTCACTTCAGAAATTATCTTTGTTATCGTTTTACCTGCTCGGGACGAGCAGAACTAAGCTTGGGGATGCTGATACGTCTCCAACGTATCGATAATTTCTTATGTTCCATGCTACTTTATTGATGATACCTACATGTTTTATGCACATTATATGTCATATTTATGCATTTTCGGAACTAACCTATTAACAAGATGCCGAAGACCATTGCTGTTTTCGCTGTTTTTGGTTTCAGAAATCCTAGTAAGAAATATTCTCGGAATTGGACGAAACTTTCGCCCAGGGTCCTATTTTTGCACGAAGCTTCCGAAGACCGAAGACCTAACGAAGTGGGGCCACGAGGCGCCAGGAGGAGGCGGCGCGGCGCCCTGGCCGCGCCGACTGCCCCCGGGCCCTCGTGTGGCCCCGCGTTGACCTTCCGCCTACTTAAAGCTTCGTCGCGAAACCCCGACCGAGAGCCACGATACGGAAAACCTTGGAGACGCGCCGCCGCGAATCCCATCTCGGGGGATTACGGAGATCGCCTCCGGCACCTGCCGGAGAGGGGATTCATCTCCGGAGGACTCTTCATCGCCATGATCGCCTCCGGAGTGATGAGTGAGTAGTTCACCCCTGGACCATGGGTCCATAGCAGTAGCTAGATGGTCGTCTTCTCCTTGTTGTGCTTCATTGTTGGATCTTGTGAGCTGCCTAACATGATCAAGATCATCTATATGTAATTCTATATGTTGTGTTTGTCGGGATCCGATGGATAGAGAGTACTATGATTATGGTGATTATCAATCTATTGTTCATGTGTTGTTTATGATCTTGCATGCTCTCCGTTATTAGTAGAGGCTCTGGCCAAGTTTTTACTCTTAACTCCAAGAGGGAGTAATTATGCTCGATAGTGGGTTCATGCCTTCATTGATACCTGGGACAGTGACAGAAAGTTCTAAGGTTGTGATGTGCTGTTGCCACTAGGGATAAAACATTGATGCTATGTCTAAGGATGTAGTTATTGATTACATTACGCACAATACTTAATGCAATTGTCTGTTGCTTTGCAACTTAATACTGGAGGGGGTTCGGACGATAACCCGAAGGTGGACTTTTTAGGCATAGATGCAGTTGGATGGCGGTCTATGTACTTTGTCGTAATGCCCAATTAAATCTCACTATATTTACCATGTCATGTATATGCATTATTATGCCTTTCTCTATTTGTCAATTGCCCGACTGTAATTTGTTCACCCAACATGCTTTTATCTTATGGGAGAGACACCTCTAGTGAACTGTGGACCCCGGTCCTATTCTTTACTTAGCATACAATCTACTTGTTTTACTGTTTTCTTTGCAAACATCTTCCACTCGATACGTTTAATCCTTTGTTACAGCAAGCCGGTGAGATTGACAACCTCACTGTTTCGTTGGGGCAAAGTACTTTGGTTGTGTTGTGCAGGTTCCGTTGGCGCCGGAATCCCTGGTGTTGCGCCGCATCACATTTCGCGACCATCAACCTTCAACGTGCTTCTTGGCTCCTACTGGTTCGATTAAACCTTGGTTTCAAGGGAAAACTTGCCACTGTGCGCATCATACCTTCCTCTTGGGGTTCCCAACGGACGTGTACATCTACGCGCATCAACCTACTAACAAGATGCCGAAGTGCCAGTTCCTGTTTTCTGCTGTTTTTGGTTCCAGAAATCTTACACAGGAAATATTCTCGGAATTGGAAGAAACAAAATCCATACTTCTTATTTTCCACGGAAGCTTCCAAGAGCGAGAGGGACGAGGGGAGCCCAGGGGCCCCACCCCACATGGCGGCGCAAGGGGGGCCCCTATGGTGTGGGACCCTCGGCACCCCTCGAGGCTGCCCTTCCGCTATATTCTCTCCTAGAAAACCCTGAAAGATAAGCCACGGGACGAGAAAAGTTACGCAGCCGCCGCCATCGCGAAGTCAAGTTCGGGGGACAGTCTCCGCACGCCGCCGGGAATTGCCCCGGAATCCATCTCCATCGACACCACCACCATCTTCATCGCCGTTGCTGTCTCCCATGATGAGGAGGGAGTAGTTCTCCCCCGAGGCTGAGGGCTCTACCGGTAGCTATGTGGTTAATCTCTCTCTCATGTACCTCAATACAATGATCTCATGAGCTGCCTTACATGATTGAGATCCATATGATGAGCTTTGTATCACTATTAATCTATGTGCTACTCTAGTGATGTTATTAAAGTAGTCTATTCCTCCTTCATGATGTAAAGGTGACGGTGTGTGCATCATGTAGTACTTGGCGTAGGTTATGATTGTAATCTCTTGTAGATTATGGAGTTAACTATTACTATGATAGTATTGATGTGATGTATTCCCCCTTTCATAGCTTAAAGGTGACAGTGTGTATGCTATGTTAGTACTCGGTCTAAATTGCAACGGTCTATTATGCACTCTAGAGGTTACTTAAATATGAATTCCGAATGTTGTGGAGCTTGTTTACTCCGGCTTGAGGGAGCTCTTGTAGCCCTACACAATGAATGGTGTTTGTTATCCAACAAGAGAGTGTGTGAAAGTAGCACAAGTGAGGAGAAGTTATTTATTTATTATGTGATCAATGTTGAGAGTGTCCACTAGTGAAAGTAGGATCCCTAGGCCTTGTTTCTAAGCATTGAAACACCGTTTCCAACAAGTTCTGTTACATGTTTGCTTGCTGCCATCTTTATTTCAGATTGCAATTACTACTTACAATCATCCATATTACTTGTATTTCACCATCTCTTCGCCGAACTAGTGCACCTATACATCTGACAAGTGTATTAGGTGTGTTGGGGACACAAGAGACTTCTTGTATCTTAATTGCAGGGTTGCTTGAGAGGAATATCTTTGACCTCTACCTCCCGAGTTCGATAAACCTTGGGTGATTCACTTAAGGAAAACTTGCTGCTGTTCTACAAACCTCTGCACTTGGAGGCCCAACATTGTCTACAAGAATAGAAGCACACGTAGACATCAAGCTATTTTCTGGCGCGTTGCCGGGGAGGTAAGGTAAAAGGTATTCACATCCTCCGACTACTAAGCTATTTCCTAGCACTGTTGCCGGTGTGTGAGTGCTCGAAGCTATCTCCTTTAGATTCTGCAATTTTATCTTTTTGTCTCTTGTTTTTATTTTCACTAGTTAGGCATAATGGAAAACAACAAAAAATTTAGTGAGCTTTTTAATCTTTTTCCTGAGTTAGAATTGTTTGATGCGAAAATTAAAAAACCTATGGAACCTTATTTGCATGCTAGTAGCAATGTTATTAGTATGAATGCAATTACTGCTAATGCTATGGAAAAGTCTAAGCTTGGGGAAGCTAGTTTTTATGATCCTTTTAGCTTCCCAGTTTTAGGGGAGAAAATTTGCTCTGATAATACTTTATCTCCCATATGCGATAACTCTAATGATGCTTCTGATATTTTAAATCCACCTACTGAAAATATTCCTTTCAAGATACCTATGAAAATTATTGAACTTGTTGTGGATAACCGCTATGAAGGGGATGGAAGTCCTGGAGATCATTTACTGTTTTTACATGAATTATGCGGGTTATTCAAGTGTGCAGGTATTTCTATGGATGAAGTTAGGAAGAAATTATTCTCTATGTCGTTGTCTGGTAAAGCGGCACATTGGTATAAACTGCTGAAGGATGGGCATTCTCTTGATTGGAAGGATATTGTGCCTTTATTTTATTCTAAATTCTATCCTCCAAGTGAAATTCACAAAGACCGAAACCGTATATATAATTTTTGGCCTCATGATGGAGAGAGTATTGCCCAAGCATGGGAGAGATTGAAGTCTTTAATGCTCAAATGCCCCATTCATGAGCTTCCTGGTAATGTTATCATTGATAATTTCTATGCAAGACTTTCTTTTCAAGATAAAACCTTGCTGGATACTGCTTGTTCTGGATCATTCACGCGCAACAAAGAAGAGTTTAAATGGGACCTTCTTGATCGGATTCAGGAGAATACTGAAGGATGGGAGAATGACAAAGGTAGAGAGTCAGGTATAAATTATGATTATGAATGCATTGAAACTTTTATGGATACTGATAAATTTTGAAATATGAGTGCTACTTATGGTCTTGACTCTCAAGTTGTTGCAAATTTTTATAAAGCTTTTGCCTCTCATTTTGAATTGCCTAGGAAGAATTTTGATAAGTATCATGAACCTTTTAAAGACATCAGCATGAAGGATGAAACTGTTATTAATGATTGCAATGAACATGCTCAAACTTCTGAAAATGCTATTTCCTATAAGCATGTTAATTTTTGTGGAGTTCATAGACCTTGTGAAAAGAATAAAACTGAAGAAGAATATTGTATCCATCATAGGAATGAAAAAACTAGAAAGTGGTCTAGGGCTCTAGATGATCTTGGTAAAAAAGTTTGTGCCCTCTATCCTTTTATTTGTGAACTTTGCCATAGAGTGGGTCATTTTAATTTTCAATGCTCCTCCAATGATAATTCGAACCTTATGAGTGCTGCAAATTTGTATTGTGATGATGAAATCACTCCTAATCAGCATGATGAACTTACTTTATTTTTGGGGTGTGAAGAGTTATTGAGAAAAACTTCTTTGGTGGATATGAGTGCTCTTGATATTAATAGTGTCCTGCATGGGTGTCTTTCTTATTGCATTGATAATTGCCACACAAATACTTACATACAAAATATTTTAGAAGATGACACTTTGCCAAAATATGATAGGACCGCTGTGTGTTTCGAACTTATTAATGAAAAGGAGGAATCCTCCCAAGTTTCTTCTATTGTTTCTGGAAATAAATCAGGTTATGTGGAAAAGCCTCCCTTCAAGCCTCTTCCTCCTAAAGAAGGGAACGAGGAGAAGGAAAAGAAGAAGAAGAAGGAAATGAAGAAGAAGAAGAGGGGGAATAAAAAGAAAGAGGTAACGGCATATCCCCGCGTGTATGAGATAACGATAGGTAACCGTAAGTATGTTGCTCCTAATGATTATTATGATAATGAATCTGAGTACAATGATCTTCCTATGCCCTTTACCCATATTAGTGATCATGATTTGGAAGAGCACACTACCTTTGATATTGGAAATCTCTTTGGTACCGATTATGAAAGTAATGATGTTAGCACTATTCATGTTCCCTCAAACGTTGATATTGAAAGCTCTAAGCTTGGGGATGTTGTGTTTGAAGATCCTATATTTGAGACCTTTACTTTTAGTGAAAATGATGATATTATATATTCTGGTTTAGATAATCGTTATAGAGATGGATATGACACAAGTTATAATTATCCTTATGAAACTTGTCATAGTTATGATGGGATTGCCAAAAACCATTCCCTTAGTATGCAACTTGTTTACCATGTTCAAATTCTTGATAATGATACCTTTATGCATATGAACCATGATAAGAATGTTTTAAGTGATGGTTATATTGTGGATTTCATCAATGATTCTACTGAAAGTTATTATGAGAGAGGGAAACATGGTTATATGCATCTTAATAATATTAAGTTTCCCCTCTTTATGTTGAGAATTTTGAAGTTACTCGTGTTTTATCTTCCTATGCTTGTCACTTTGTTCTTTTTGAATTTATTTGTGTACAAGTTTCCTATGCATAGGAAGCGGGTTAGGCTTAAATGTGTTTTGAATTTGCTTCTTGATGCTCCTTTTGCTTCATTTTCTATTTTCATGAGAGCATCATTAAAATTACTGAGCCCATCTTAATGGCTATAAAGAAAGCACTTCTTGGGAGATAACCCATGTGTTTATTTTGCTACTGTTTTGTTGTGTCTTGAAAGTTGTTACTACTATAGCAACCTCTCCTTATCATGTTATTGTGCCAAGTAAAGTCTCTAATAGTAAAGTTGATACTAGATTTGGATTGCTGCGCAGATTCTATCATCGAATTTGAGTAGATCTCTTTGTAGAAGAATCAAAAAAATCTGCCAATTTTCATGCGTGATCCTCAGATATGTACGCAACTTTCATTAGTTTTGAGTTTTTTCCATCTGAGCAAGTTAAGTGCCTCAGAAAAATTCGTCTTTAGGACTGTTGTTTTGTGATTTAGCTTTTACTTCGCATTGCCTCTTTTCTGTGTTGAGTGGATTTCTTTGTTCCATTAACTTTCAGTAGCCTTTGTCCAGAAGTGTTAAGAATGATTGTGTCCTCTCTGAACATATGAATTTTTGATTATGCACTAACCCTCTAATGAGTTTGCTTTAAGTTTGGTGTGGAGGAAGTTTTCAAGGGTCAAGAGAAGAGGATGATATAATATGATCAAGAAGAGTGAAAAATCTAAGCTTGGGGATGCCCCCGTGGTTCATCCTGCATATTTCAAGAAGACTCAAGCATCTAAGCTTGGGGATGCCCAAGGCATCCCCTTCTTCATCGACAACTTATCAGGTCACTTCTAGTAAAACTATATTTTTATTCCGTCACATCTTATGTACTTTACTTGGAGCGTCTGTGTGCTTTTATTTTCGTTTTGTTATTTTCATTCTCTGAATAAATCGGATCCTACCATGCTTGTGTGGGAGAGAGACACGCTCCGCTTTTTCATTTGAACACTTGTGTTCTTCGCTTTTACTTTTAATGTTCAATGGCAAAAGTTGATCGCTTCATCATTGTTATTTGGTTGGAAACAGAAAATGCTTCATGTGGTAATTGGTATATTGTCTTGAATAATTTGATACTTGGCAATTGTTTTGAGCTCTCATAGATCATGTTTAAGCTCTTGCATCATGTAGTTTAAATCTATTAGTGGAGAACTACCGTAGAGCTTGTTGAAATTTAGTTTGCATGATTGGTCTCTCTAAGGTCTAGATATTTTCTGGTAAAGTGTTTGAACAACAAGGAAGACAGTGTAGAGTCTTATAATGCTTGCAATATGTTCTTGTGTAAGTTTTGATGTACCTGTTCATACTTGTGTTTGCTTCAAACAACCTTGCTAGCCAAAGCCTTATTGAGAGGAAATGCTTCTCGTGAATCCAAACACCTTGAGCCAAAACCCATGCCATTTGTGTCCACCATAACTACCTATATGTGGTATTTTTTCGCCATTCCAAAGTAAATTGCTTGCGTGCTACCTTTAAAATTTCATTCCTTTGTCTTTACAATACATAGCTCATGGGAAAAAAGCTTAAAACCTATTGTGGTGATGAATATGTTGTTATGTATCTTAGTTCTTATAAGTTGCTTGTTGATCGGTAACCATGTTTCTGGGGATGCCATCAACTTTTTACACCTTTGTTGAATATCATGTGAGTTGCTATGCATGTTCGTCTTGTCTGAAGTAAGGGTGATTTATCATGATTAAATGGTTTGAGTATGCATATTGTTAGAGAAGAACATTGGGCCGCAACCAAAGCCATGTATCATGGTGGAAGTTTCAGTTTGGACATTCATCCTCAATCTCTTATGAGAATATTATCTGTTGTTGAATGCTTATGCATTAAAGAGGAGTCCATTATTTGTTTTCTATGTTGTCCCGGTATGGATGTCCTTAGTTGAGATCTATCAAAAACGAGAAATCAAATGCGATTTATCTCCTTGGACCTTTGTACAGGCGGCATAGAGGTACCCCTTTGTGACACTTGGTTGAAACATATGTTATGCAATGATAATCCATGTAAATCCAAGCTAATTAGGACAAGGTGCGAGCACTATTGGTATTCGATGCATGAGGCTTGCAACTTGTAGGAAGTTTTATGCATAACACATATGAATTATTACTACAGTTGACAAAATTGTTTCTATGTTTTCAAAATAAAAGCTCTAGCACAAAAATAGTAATCCATGCTTCCCTCTGCGAAGGGCCTTTCTTTTACTTTATGTTGAGTCGGTTTACCTACTTCTTTCTATCTTAGAAGCAAACACTTGTGTCAATTGTGTGCATTGATTCTTACATGTTTACTTATTGCACTTGTTATATTACTTTATGTTGACAATTATCCATGAGATATACATGTTACAAGTTGAAAGCAATTGCTGAAACTTAATCATCCTTTGTGTTGCTTCAATGCCTTCTACTTTGAATCTATTGCTTTATGAGTTAGCTCTTATGCAAGTCTTTTTGATGCTTGTCTTGAAAGTACTATTCATGAAAAGTTTTGCTATATGATTCAGTTGTTTAGTCATTATCTCTTTGTTAGCAATCTATTGCTTTGAATCACTCCATTCATCTCATATGCTTTACAATAATGTTGATCAAGATTATGTTGGTAGCATGTCACTTCAGAAATTATTGTTTTTATCGTTTACCTACTCGAGGGCGAGTAGGAACTAAGCTTGGGGATGCTTGATACGTCTCCAACGTATCTATAATTTCTTATGTTCCATGTTAGTTTTATGACAATACCTACATGTTTTGTTCACACTTTATGATGTTTTGATGCATTTTGCAGAACTAACCTATTAACAAGATGCCGAAGTGCAGTTCCTGTTTTCTGTTGTTTTTGGTTCCAAATCTTACATAGGAAATATTCTCGAATTGGACGAAACAAAGCCATACTTCCTATTTTCCACGGAAGCTTCAGAGAGCCAGAGAGGGACCATAGGGGGCCCGGGGGCCCCACCCCACATGGCGGCGCGGCCAAGGGGGGCGCGTCCCCTATGGTGTGGGACCCTCGGGACCCCTCCGAGGGCTGCCCCCGCCTATATATTCTCCTCGCCTCGAAAACCCCGAAAAGATAAGCCGGGACGAGAAAAGTTACGCAGCCGCCGCCATCGAAGTCAAGTTCGGGGGAAGAAGTCTCTGTTCGGCACGCCGCCGGACGGGGAATTGCCCCAGGAATCCATCTCCATCGACACCACCGCCATCTTCATCGCCGTTGTTGTCTCCCATGATGAGGAGGGAGTAGTTCTCCCCGAGGTCGAGGGCTCTACCGGTAGCTATGTGGTTAATCTCTCTCATGTACCTCAATACAATGATCTCATGAGCTGCCTTACATGATTGAGATCCATATGATGAGCTTTGTATCACTATTAATCTATGTGCTACTCTAGTGATGTTATTGAAGTAGTCTATTCCTCCTTCATGATGTAAAGGTGACAGTGTGTGCATCATGTAGTACTTGGCGTAGGTTATGATTGTAATCTCTTGTAGATTATGGAGTTAACTATTACTATGATAGTATTGATGTGATCTATTCCCCCTTTCATAGCTTAAAGGTGACAGTGTGTATGCTATGTTAGTACTCGGTCTAAATTGCAACGGTCTATTATGCACTCTAGAGGTTACTTAAATATGAATTCCGAATGTTGTGGAGCTTGTTTACTCCGGCTTGAGGGAGCTCTTGTAGCCCTACACAATGAATGGTGTTTGTTATCCAACAAGAGAGTGTGAAAGTAGCACAAGTGAGGAGAAGTTATTTATTTATTATGTGATCAATGTTGAGAGTGTCCACTAGTGAAAGTAGGATCCCTAGGCCTTGTTTCTAAGCATTGAAACACCGTTTCCAACAAGTTCTGTTACATGTTTGCTTGCTGCCATCTTTATTTCAGATTGCAATTGTTACTTACAATCATCCATATTACTTGTATTTCACTATCTCTTCGCCGAACTAGTGCACCTATACATCTGACAAGTGTATTAGGTGTGTTGGGGACACAAGAGACTTCTTGTATCTTAATTGCAGGGTTGCTTGAGAGGAATATCTTTGACCTCTACCTCCCAGTTCGATAAACCTTGGGTGATTCACTTAAGGGAAACTTGCTGCTGTTCTACAAACCTCTGCTCTTGGAGGCCCAACACTGTCTACAAGAAATAGAAGCACACGTAGACATCAGTGTGTTGCACTTTTATAGATGGTTCACAAACAAGGTTCTTATTAAGGGTTGATTACTTGGTATCATAAATAAGTAGTGCAATATATCACAACAATAATATTACTAGCACCCAACAATAATTTTACAACAATATCGTTCTTCTGTGCTCCATCGTCTTCCTCCCGGACACGCTTCATGAGGGGGGCTCCATCGTATTCTTCCAGAGCAACCTTCTTCAGGGGTGCTGACGAGACTTCCTCTTCGTCGTCGTTGGCGGCCTCGTCGATGTCGTCGGCCTTGTCGTCCTCCTTGTACGAGTCCGACGACAACCCATAGTAAGAGAATGGGCTCTGCGGCGGTTGATCCCTGTTCTTCTCCCGCTCGCGCTCATCGGAGCATTCATCCTCCTCCCACGCGTCCTCATCTTTCGGCTTGCCCTCGAAGAAGGAATCGTCGTTGATGTCATCGTGGAGTACTTTGGCGGCGTCTTGTCGTCGGAGTCGGTCTTGATCGGTTGCGCGGTCTCCTCTGATGGGTACGAGTCAAATTCCTCCTCCGACGATGGAGATGGTCCGTCCACCGAGTACGGGCTTCCCGGTGGAGTTTAAGGGCCATTACCGTTGGACTCGGTCGTGTTCTCGCCAGAGCAGCCGCTCAACACCACCATTGAGCGCTACCTTAGAGAGAGAGAGAGAGAGAGAGAGAGAGAGAGAGAGAGAGAAGGAGGGGGTCGGGAGGGGACGGGCAGGTGGAAGAGAGAAGAGTATTTTAGATGTTATCCAATTTTCGTGATTTAGTGGGCGGTTCCAATTACCATGGACAGAGCCCAGAAAAATTACTTGGGGGTTGTTTGATTCATAGGATAGGAAAAGTGGAGGAATAGGAAAAATGGAGGATTGATATGACATGCCCCCTTGAATCCTATAGAAAGAAATCTATGAGAATTGGTTCAATTAGTTATTTGATGGTAGCATAGGAAAGCCATAGGAAATTCCTATAGAGATTGAGTCCATAGCAATGTTGTCATAGACACACATAGGAATTTTACCTAGAGGTCAAACCTCTTGTTAGAAATCCTATATATGATTCTACTATGAGAAAGCAATCCATAGGAATTTCGGAGGGTTCAATCATTTGAATCAAACAAGCTCTATAGGAAAAAAACATAAGGGTAAAAATCCTACAAGATTTGTTTAGAAATCATTTGAATCAAACAAGCCAGATGTACGAGGCATACAACCATTTTTATTAAATTTGGGGACTAATTTGCATATAATATAGAATATCCATCATATAATATTCAAGCATTCGGGGGGGGGGGCATGGCCATGGCTAGCCCCTGCTAGCTCCGCCCCTGCCAATTACTACCAACTTTTCGTGTGGAAATGCATGCACTTTTGAACCTATTAGTGTCCCAAGTTGCGAGCATTATTTCACAACCAAATTCGCCCGGGTAGAATAGAATAAATTCCACTAAGGTCCAAATCTAACATTAATGCATACTATCATACTGTTCCATTTGCTGTATTTTTTATATTTTCTCCAAATTTTTGAAAATTTTCACCAAATTTAATTTCCAGAAAATCTCAAGAAACTGGTATATATTTTGGACGGGTGATCTAAATTAACCATTTAATTTTTTTCCATATGTGTTAGTTTATATGGTTTCATTTGTTTTAATTACTATGTTTTTGGAATGTTTTAAACATGATAGATTTTATGACACGTGGATGCCACACACAAACATTTTTTGCATGCATGTGTGGGCCTTGTAGGTCAATTTTCTTGTGTTAAGCATATT
Source organism: Lolium multiflorum (assembly GCA_030979885.1). Classification (NCBI taxonomy): domain Eukaryota; kingdom Viridiplantae; phylum Streptophyta; class Magnoliopsida; order Poales; family Poaceae; genus Lolium; species Lolium multiflorum. The sequence continues at coordinate 82,347,864 of CM061751.1, forward strand.
GATTAAACATAGACTTCGATATATGCAATATATTACATGTATATATAGTTGGTGTTTTCTGAAAAATATATGAAAGTGAGTAGTTTGTGAAATAGAGGTATATATATATAATATATATAGAAATACTAAGTGGTGTAAGTGCAAAATATATGTAAAGAGTGAGTAGTTTGTGAACTCATGTGTACATATGTGTGTTTCTGATTGATGAAGAGGCCATTTGGTGTCATGCACTTAAACCCTATATCGCAAAAAAATCTGGCTCACATTAATTTAAAAAGTAATATTATATAGAGTACGAACAACTTTGAATAACGACCGTATGATATAGATCGGAAAATCCCAACATTGTTGACCGTTTGATCTGTTTCAGTACATTAGATTATAATTTCATGTCTATAGCATATCTAGAGGATTCTATTGGTAGCCTTTAGCAGCATGCACTGTGCACGGACCTCAAAACACACTTCTCCATCATTCTACAATCTTTTATGCATAAAATATTTCCACTTTCTTTTTTTAATAGAACTATCATTTTGTATAAATCTAATCTTGTTTTAAGACTACATATTTATAAAAGGTCATGCATGCATGTTTCGCATACGAAGGTCAAAGCGGTGTACTTAATTATTAAACATCTTTCAACTAATATATATGTCATATATATATACTTTCATTACATGAACCCTCACGTGCAAGGGACGTCAAACTTACTAGTGTGAGAAGTGAACCTTAACATTAATTAAGATGGAATCCACATAGTATGAGAAGTGAACCTTAGCATTAAGATGGGACCCACATAGTATGAGAAGTGAACCTTAGCATCTTAGTGGTATAAGGAAGGAGAGAGAAATTATTTTCTATTGCTTATGGACAACCAGGCCCGGGCCCATGGGAGTGCGGCCGGTGCGGCCGCACAGGGCCCAAAACTTTTTGGGGCCCCAAAATATTGGAGTTTCTCTTTATATACCATAAATACGGAAGCTCAAGACAAAAAAAAAAGAACAGCCCAGTCGACACCGTAGGAATGTTTGTTGGTTCACCGGGAGGTTCCAGGTTCGATTCTTGCGGAACACAAAACAAATATAGCTGAGCCTTGTACTCTAGTTTAGTTTCTTCAGTTTTTTTTTTTGCTATAATTCTGATTGATTCTGCACTTCACAAAAATATCGTAAATTCTGACATTCACATTAAATAATAATAAATTCCATTTTAATTTATAGAGGGTGAGGTAAATTTGATATATAGTGTTATTCTATTGATTTAATGGGGATAGTTCTTATAATTGATTTAGCTATGTACATGTACTTATTGGAATAACCTACATGCTATAACTATTGATTTAATGGGGATAGTTCTTATAATGGATTTAGCTATGTACATGTACTTATTGGAATAACCTTACATGCTATAAGCTTTTGAAATTCTGAAAGTTTCATTTTCTGTTTTTAAAACCCAAATAGTTCAAATGTATCAAAATCATTAGATGTACTACTTCTATCTATAAATAAATGTATGAGATTTGTCTAAATCTAGATATATCTAGACACTATTTAGTGTCTAAATTTGGAGTAGGTTAGTTTTTATCAGATCATCGGTCCGAATGGCTTTGAAAACTATATGTCCTCTTAAAATAGATATTAAGATGATTCTCTACAAGTTTGGAATCTAGACATTAGCTTTTTAATTTAAACGTCTATAAAAAACATACATACACTATATAGGTAGTTCTATTTTTCTAGATATATAGGGGCCTATATTAAAGTTTCGCACAGGGCCCCGATTTTTCCCGGCCCGGCCCTGTGGACAACCCACAAGCTTGTAGGTCACCCATAAGAAAATTTCCTTGTGGACAACATCCATTATATATAATACATGGACGAGGTAGATTTGTACTGAGTCAGCTGGCACTATATGATTGGCTCATGGGACTCCGGTAAGAATCGAAACCGCTAGAAATGACTTTCATGCGGGTTGACCCTGTTTGAGTCGCTCCCTTTCGAAACCGCTCCAAACCGCCCCAACCCGCAAATTAGGCCTAACCACCCCAATCTAACCCAAGTGCTAGGAGAAGCCATTTAAAATCACCTCGCTAAGGCCCAATGGTAAATCCAACCTGTTGTTCCCAAACAAACCCGCCCCATTCCCAGGCATCGATGAAGGGACGAACACCATCGGGCATCTGCGATGGTTTCGTCACTCGAAGGACGCCGCGGCGTTGATCTGTCGCTCCGGCGGCGCTGGTTGGAGACGATCCCCTGTACGTGTTAACTGCTTGTGAAAGATCGAGATGTTGCCTAGAGGGGGGGGTGAATAGGCAATTACAAACTCTTGCGGATTTGTCTTGTAAGAATGCGGAATTAAACTAATGTTTAGTTTACAAGCACAAACCCTAAATATGCTAAGCTCAACTAAGTGTAACAATGGCAACTAGAGCTAAGCAAGATAGGCACAAGATATATGTAGCACAAGTGATAGCAAGATATATGACTTCAAGCACGAGGGCTCGGGTATAGAAATAACCGAGGCACGCGGAGACGAGGATGTATTCCCGTGTTCCCTTGCTTTGCAACAAGGTACGTCACGTTTGGAGGAGTGGAGGTCCCACGAAGGATTCCCCGCGCCACGAAGGCTCACCCTATTCTCCGAACCACACCCACGAAGGATAATGGCCATTTCCTTATGGTTAGCTTTTCCTCCGCTCCGGAGATGGCAAGCTCCACAACCACTTCACAAGCTCCACGAAGGAGAAGCCCGGGCCTCTTCACAATCTTCTTGAAGAGATCACCGGAGCACCAACCGCCAAGCCAACTAGGAGGTTTCCCTCCAAGAGTAACAAGCTCACGGTCTCTCACTCGAACTAATCGTGGTGGAGAGCTCAACACTATGCAATGATGCAAAGCAAGAACACTAGAGGTGTTCAAATCCTTCACTCTCAAATCCCACCCAAACAACAAATGCTAGGATGAGATTGGAGAGGAAGAACAATGGGGAAAGTCAACAAAAGACTCCAAGATCTAGATCCCAAGAGTTCCCCTCACTTAGAGAAGAAATGGATTGGTGGAAGTGTAGATCTAGATCTCCTCTCTTAGATCCCTCAAGAATGAGCAAGAATGGTTGGAGGAATCAACGGGGAGAGCAAGTTCTTCAAATGCAACAATGGAGGAGAGAGAATGGGAAGAACTACTTGCTCAAGGTGGAAGAAGGTCTATTTATAGCTAGGAGCAAATAAAACCGTTGGCGAAAAGACAAGGAAAAGGCAAGAAAACGGGCTGAAAAAAAGCTGGCCGCAGACCGGGTGGGCCTGGCCCAGAGCCGGTCGGCCGTCCGGTCGGCCGGCCGGCAAGGCGGCGGAGGCAGCCGCGGCGGCCCGGGACGCAGGGGCGGCAGGCCGCGTGGGCCTTCGGCGGAGAGGCGGCCCGGAGGAGCGTCCGGTCGGGCCGGGGAGGGAGTTGGGCCAGCCGGTCACGGACCGAGGCAGCAGGCCTTCAGCGGCCGGGTGGGCCGGCGCCTAGGCCGGTTGGCGCCCGGTCCGGTTGGCGCCGGACCTCGGCGGGCGCATGGCCTGGCAGCCCCTCCTCCTCTTTTCTTTTTCCTTTTATATTTTCTCTTTTCCTTTTTCTTTAATAACTATTGCTCCCGAACTCCGATTGACATGAAACTAATTTCGTTTGGAAGATAACGACAAATGCTATCCTATAAAAAGTGCAAACTCAAGAATCTGTAGAAGGGAATTTTATCATGAATATAAAAGGTAGAACCTTATATCATGAATAACCGGTAAAATTACCCAACCTCGAAAACGCCATAGAAGATGCATGCGAACTCCGTTTTCGATGAACTTGGGCTTGTTGTAAAGCTAGCAACAAGCTCAAGAACCTCACATAGAGAAACACCAAGAAGCAATAAGGATATGCAAAGTATGCAAAGGATTGAGCTCTCTAAGACGATGTGATCAAGTTACTCAACCGAAAGCCCCTCTTAATAGTGCGGCTATCTATCCTATAATCCGGTCTCCCAACATCCACCTTGAGACCGGTAAAAGGAAAACCTAGCAAGGCCATACCTTTGCCTTGCGCATCCCGCTTGATCTTGATGATAACTCTTCAAGCTTCACTCAAGCCGGAATGCCTCACTTGACCAATGTTGCTTCGTGAAGACTCACAAATGCTCCCCCATACACTATGATGGGAAAGCTCCATTGATGCACATCTTCACTAGTCCATTATCACCAAATGGATGGCAAGCTTCAAGCATGTGATTCACTTGAGATGCTCATCTTGAACTTGCCCAACTCAACCTTGTATCTTCTCATACTCACATAAGATAGAGCATGGCTAATATTGAGTTCCACATAAGAACTCCATCTTCGTTTCTTCTTCTTGATCATATCACATATATATCTTCATACCGATGATCTTGATGCCAATACACAAGGTATACCTTAATCTTCATGGCATCCATACTTGAATCCAACACATGGAGTACAAGTAGCACCTATGGAATATTCCTTCATATAAACTCAATGAAAACATTAGTCCATAGGGGTTGTCATTAATTACCAAAACCACACATAGGGGCAATATACCCTTACAATCTCCCCCATTTTGGTAATTGATGACAACCACAATAAGAGGGTTTATATAATGAATATTAGAAACAAGTACGCAACTTATCCGAGAATAAGTTGTATACAAGAGGTTGTATTTGATATGGTCAAGTAACACAAAGCTACTAGCCCATATCAAAACCGGCTCTACTCACACAACTACAACAAATGCAATGGATGTGAGTAGAACCAATATATATAGAGAAAACTCCCCCACAATGTATGCACGTGTGATGAACATGAATTCATTGCATACATTGTCAAGATTAACCTTTGGGACAATTTCCACTATATATATACAACCATGCAAGACATATAAATATGGAATGCATGAGAGGCAAAACACTTAAGCACAAACCAAACTTAAGTATAAAACCATTCCCTTAAACCCTCTAAACTTCTCCCCCATTGGCATCGATTGTCAAAATGGGTGAAAAATTTAGAAGGCCAATATAATGTGAGTTCCTCCCCAAGGTGTGCACTTCTCATAATTTGAGTGGAATCAAATGCACATATCCAATGATGAATATTTGAAGGAAGTCAAACTATATTGAGGATCAAAGATTGCACAAGGATAACATGGTGAAGGAAGTTTTAACAAATAAAGCAAGCAATCAAAGATCCAATTGGACAAACAAAGATATCATGATAAGAGAGATATAGTGCTCTAAAAATAAGGAAGCTCCCCAAGGTTCGTGCATAATTTATAATGTTTGCATTTGAATACAATATGCATAAACATGGAATCCTCACTCCCTCTATATCATTTAGAACACAACCAAGATAAAGAGAATATGCTTATCAAGAACAACTTGAGTCCAATAATTACGAGATATGAGTGCATGAAGAAACACAAATAAACCAAGTACTCATAAATCTTCTTTACCAACACCACTAAAAATAAAAGGGTAAAAGATGGTTGGCAAAGAACAAGGATATCAAGGTGATGGATTAACGCTCTCATGTATATAAGTTTCTAAAGTGGACATAGTGATCCATAAAGAAACATGCACACACAAGAGGTTAACAAAATAAATAAGACAAGATATCCAAGATGAAGTCATAAAATATACCAAGAATGTTTGCTTAAAAAGCATATATAGCCTATGGCTTCCAATTTTCACTTATGGTATATAAATGAGCTTCAACCAAGAGAATCTCAAAAACATCACAACTAACAATAAGGGAAGTAAAGCTAGTTGGAATATTTTGAGAGAGGCAACAAGTATCACAAATATGGATTTACTTCGCAATTTCATCAAAATTGCACATAAGAGTTTTTGAGGAATTGATATGCAATAAATTGCTAGAGGGCATATTTGAGATAGGTGAATCATAAACATGATATATATATATTCCTATCATATGCATCTTCTCAAATTACTCAAATGTTCAATAAGAAGTTTTCTTTAAAAAGAATTTTTCAAGAACCGCAATATTTTCGAAATAAATAATTTCATGCCAAGATGCAACCTACAAGAGGTTGGATGCTATAGGAGTATGCATGAATAAGATACTTGTTACCGAGATAGCAATGGCATGATGTAGTAGATAAGAGTTCATCGATCATCCTAGCTTGACTCCAATTCTCACATGGTGACAACACCTTCCTTATAGATGAGACAAGCCTCCATTGCATCTCCAATGTACCTAAAACATTATTCAAGTACATCTTGGTCCCCAAACTTATTGGGTCCAACATGGTTAGACAAACCACAATATATAGGATACACTCCATATCAATATGTGCATATTTATAAATGAAGTTGGAATTTCATGCACATCTTAGCCATTTAGGATTTGATGGAGTATACCCTATATAATGGATCAAAGAAAGCAAGCATGCTACAAATATAAACAAATTACATATAAGCATGCACAAAGACTTTAAAGATCCAAGAAAGATACACTTTGGACAAAACACCAAATGAATTCAAGAAGGCATAAAGGTGTGACCAAACAAATTTGTTGTCCAAATTATATCAAAGAAGCAAATCACAAAAGATTTGTTCAACAAAGTTCAACAAATGAACTAAGAAGAAACCATTGAGCATAAAGGATGAAATAAAGCAAACATGCACAAAGATTTATCTCATTCAAGCAAATAAAACATGTAAGAAGGAATGAGATAGCAAACTCCCAAAAAGAGCAAGGTTCGAACAAATAAACCAAACCCTCTACACTTTTCACAATGGCACAATGTACCGTAAGGAAAAAGGTTTGATGGTTCCGAAATGTGACGGAAACAACAGGGATTCCGGCCAACGGGAACTGCACAACACAACCAAGTACTTTGCCCCAACGAAACCGTGAGGTTGTCAATCTCACCGGCTTGCTGTAACAAAGGATTAAACGTATCGAGTGGAAGATGTTTGCAAAGAAAACAGTAAAACACAATTGCAGTAGATTGTATGCTATGTAAAGAATAGGACCGGGGTCCACAGTTCACTAGAGGTGTCTCTCCCATAAGATAAAAGCATGTTGGGTGAACAAATTACAGTCGGGCAATTGACAAATAGAGAAAGGCATAACAATGCATATACATGATATGATAAATATAGTGAGATTTAATTGGGCATTACGACAAAGTACATAGACCGCCATCCAACTGCATCTATGCCTAAAAAGTCCACCTTCAGGTTATCATCCGAACCCCATTCAGTATTAAGTTGCTAAGCAACAGACAATTGCATTAAGTATGGTGCGTAATGTAATCGACAACTACATCCTTAGACATAGCATCAATGTTTTATCCCTAGTGGCAACAACACATCACAACCTTAGAACCTACTGTCACGATCCCAGGTGTCAATGAAGGCATGAACCCACTATCGAGCATAAATACTCCCTCTTGGAGTTAAGAGCAAAAACTTGGCCAGAGCCTCTACTAATAACGGAGAGCATTGATACGTCTCCAACGTATCGATAATTTCTTATGTTCCATGCTACTTTATTGATGATACCTACATGTTTTATGCACACTTTATGTCATATTCGTGCATTTTCTGGAACTAACCTATTAACAAGATGCGAAGTGCAGTTCCTGTTTCTGCTGTTTTTGGTTTCAGAAATCCTAGTAACGAAATATTCTCGGAATTGGACGAAATCAACGCCCAGGTTCCTATTTTGCCCGGAAGCATCCAGAACAGAGAGCCGCAGAGGGGGCCCTGGTGGGCCCAGATGACATGGTGGCGCGGCCAGGGCTGGGCCGCGCCACCCTATGGTGTGGGCGCCCCTTCGACCCCCTGCGCCGCCTCTTCGCCTATTTAAAGCCCCTGCATCGAAAACCCTTACGGAGGAAGCCACGATACGAGAAAAGTTCCCGAGCCGCCGTCATCGCGAAGCCAAGATGGGGGACAGGAGTCTCTGTTCACCCTGCCGGGCGGGGAAGTGCCCCCGGAAGGCTTCTCCATCGACACCGCTGCCATCTCCACCGCCATCTTCATCACTGCTGCTGCTCCCATGAGGAGGGAGTAGTTCTCCATCGAGGCTCGGGGCTGTACCGGTAGCTATGTGGTTCATCTCTCTCCTATGTAGTTCAATACAATAATCTCATGAGCTGCCTTACATGATTGAGATTCATATGATGATGCTTGTAATCTAGATGTCATTATGCTAGTCAAGTGGGTTTTACTTATGTGATCTCCGGAGACTCCTTGTCCCACGTGTGTAAAGGTGACAGTGTGTGCACCGTGTGGGTCTCTTAGGCTATATTTCACGAAGTACTTATTCATTGTTGAAGAGCGTAGTGAAGTGCTTATTTATATCTCTTGATGATTGCAATGTGTTTGTATCACAATTTATCTATGTGCTACTCTAGTGATGTGTTATTAAAGTAGTTTTATTCCTCCTGCATGTGTGCAAAGGTGACAGTGCGTGCACCGTGTTAGTACTTGGTTTATGCTATGATCATGATCTCTTGTAGATTGCGAAGTTAACTATTGCTATGATAATATTGATGTGATCTATTCCTCCTACATATGCATGAAGGTGACAGTGTGCATGCTATGCTAGTACTTGGTTTAGTCGTTTTGATCTATCTTACACTTAAGGTTACTTAAACATGAGCATTATTGTGGAGCTTGTTAACTCCGGCATTGAGGGTTCGTGTAATCCTACGCAATGTGTTCATCATCCAACAAGAGTGTAGAGTATGCATTTATCTATTCTGTTATGTGATCAATGTTGAGAGTGTCCACTAGTGAAAGTGTAATCCCTAGGCCTTGTCCCTAAATACTGCTGAGTTACTACTGCTTGTTTACTGTTTTACTGCGTTACTACTGCTGCAATACTACCACCATCAACTACACGCCAGCAAGCTATTTTCTGGCACCGTTGCTACTGCTCATACATATTCATACCACCTGTATTTCACTATCTCTTCGCCGAACTAGTGCACCTATTTGGTGTGTTGGGGACACAAGAGACTTCTTGCTTTGTGGTTGCAGGGTTGCATGAGAGGGATATCTTTGACCTCTTCCTCCCGAGTTCGATAAACCTTGGGTGATCCACTTAAGGGAAAACTTGCTGCTGTTCTACAAACCTCTGCACTTGGAGGCCCAACACTGTCTACAGGAAAGGAGGGGGAACGTAGACATCAAGCATGCAAGATCATAAACAACACATAAACAATAGATTGATAATCACCATAACATAGTATTCTCTATCCATCGGATCCCGACAAACACAACATATAGTATTACAGATAGATGATCTTGATCATGTTAGGCAGCTCACAAGATCCAACAATGAAGCACAACAAGGAGAAGACGACCATCTAGCTACTGCTATGGACCCATGGTCCAGGGGTGAACTACTCACTCATCACTCCGGAGGCGATCATGGCGATGAAGAGTCCTCCGGGAGATGAATACCCTCTCCGGCACGAGGCGATCTCCTGAATCCCCGAGATGGGATTCGCGGCGGCGGCGTCTCTGGAAGGTTTTCCGTATCGTGGCTCTCGGTACTGGGGGTTTCGCGACGGAGACTTTAAGTAGGCGGAAGGAACGCGGGGGCCACACGAGGTGCCCGGGGGTAGGCGCGCCGGGGCCGGGCGCGCCGCCTGTCCTGGCTGCCTCGTGGCCCCACTTCGTTATCTCTTCGGTCTTCGGAAGCTTCGTGCAAAAATAGGACCCTGGGCGAAAGTTTCGTCCAATTCCGAGAATATTTCCTTACTAGGATTCCTGAAACCAAAAACAGACAGACAGTGGCTCTTCGGCATCTTGTTAATAGGTTAGTTCCAGAAAATGCATAAATATGACATATAATGTGCATAAAACATGTAGGTATCATCAATAAAGTAGCATGGAACATAAGAAATTATCGATACGTTGGAGACGTATCAGCATCCCCAAGCTTAGTTCTGCTCGTCCCGAGCAGGTAAAACGATAACAAAGATAATTTCTGAAGTGACATGCCATCATAATCTTGATCATACTATTTGTAAACATATGTAATGAATGCAGCGATCAAAACAAAAGTAATGACATGAGTAAACAAGTGAATCATATAGCAAAGACTTTTCATGAATAGTACTTCAAGACAAGCATCAATAAGTCTTGCATAAGAGTTAACTCATAAAGCAATAAATCAAAGTAAAGGTATTGAAGCAACACATAGGAAGATTAAGTTTCAGCGGTTGCTTTCAACTTATAACATGTATATCTCATGGATATTGTCAACATAAAGTAATATAACAAGTGCAATATGCAAGTATGTAGGAATCAATGCACAGTTCACACAAGTGTTTGCTTCTTAAGGTGGAGGAGATAGGTAAACTGACTCAACAATAAAAGTAAAAGAATGGTCCTTCAAAGAGGAAAGCATCGATTGCTGTATTTGTGCTAGAGCTTTTATTTTTGAAAACATGAAACAATTTTGTCAATGGTAGTAGTAAAGCATATGAGTTATGTAAATTATATCTTACAAGTTGCAAGCCTCATGCATAGTATACTAATAGTGTCCGCACCTCGTCCTACTTAGCTTGGACTACCGGATCTTTGCATGCCATGTTTCAACCAAGTGTCACAAAGGGGTACCTCCATGCCGCATGTACAAAGGTCTAAGGAGAATGCTCGCATTTTGGATTTCTCGCTTTTGATTATTCTCAACTTAGACATCCATACCGGGACAACATGGACAACAGATAATGGACTCCTCTTAAATGCATAAGCATGTAGCAATGATTATTATTCTCATATGAGATTGAGGATATATGTCCAAACTGAAACTTCCACCATGATTCATGGCTTTAGTTAGCGGCCCAATGTTCTTCTCTAACAATTTTGCATGCTCCAACCACTAAAATGATAGATCCTTCAGACAAGACGGACATGCATAGCAACTCACATGATATTCAACAATAGTTGATGGCGTTCCCCAGAAGCATGGTTATCGCACAACGAGCAACTTAATAAAAGATAAAGTGCATAAGTACATATTCAATACTACGATAGTTTTTAAGGCTATTTTGTCCCATGAGCTATATATTGCAAAGGTGAATGATGGAATTTTAAAGGTAGCACTCAAGCAATTTACTTTGGAATGGCGGAGAAATACCATGTAGTAGGTAGGTATGGTGGACACAAATGGCATAGTAGTTGGCTCAAGGATTTTGGATGCATGAGAAGTATTCCCTCTCGATACAAGGTTTAGGCTAGCAAGGTTATTTGAAGCAAACTCAAGGATGAACAAGTGCAGCAAAACTCACATAAAAGACATATTGTAAACATTATAAGACTCTACACCGTCTTCCTTGTTGTTCAAAACTCAATACTAGATATTATCTAGACCTTAGAGAGACCAAATATGCAAATCAAATTTTAGCAAGCTCTATGTATTTCTTCATTAATGGGTGCAAAGCATATGATGCAAGAGCTTAAACATGAGCACAACAATTGCCAAGTATCACATTATCCAAGACATTTTAGAATTACTACATGTAGCATTTTCCAATTCCAACCATATAACAATTTAACGAAGAAGAAACTTCGCCTTGAACATTATGAGTAAAGCCTAAGGACACATGTGTCCATATGCAACAGCGGAGCGTGTCTCTCTCCCACAAAGTGAATGCTAGGATCCATCTTATTCAAACAAAAACAAAAATAAAAACAAACCGACGCTCCAAGTAAAGAACACAAGATGTGATTGAATAAAAATATAGTTTCAGGGGAGGAACCTGATGATGTTGTCGATGAAGAAGGGGATGCCTTGGGCATCCCCAAGCTTAGACGCTTGAGTCTTCTTAAAATATGCAGGGGTGAACCACGGGGGCATCCCCAAGCTTAGAGCTTTCACTCCTCTTGATCATAGTATATCATTCTCCTCTCTTGACCCTTGAAAACTTCCTTCACACCAAACTTCAAGCAAACTCATTAGAGGGTTAGTGCACAATTAATAATTCACACATTCAGAGGTGACACAATCATTCTTTACACTTCTGGACATTGCATAATGCTACTGGACATTAATGGATCAAAGAAATGAATCCAACATAGCAAAAGAGGCAATGCGAAATAAAAGGCAGAATCTGTCAAAAACAGAACAGTCCGTAAAGACGAATTTAAAGCTGGCACCAGACTTGCTCAAATGGAAAAACTCAAAACTAATGAAAGTTGCGTACATATCTGAGGATCACGCTCGTAAATTGGCAGATTTTTTCGAATTTTATACAGAGAACTGTGCCCAGATTCGTGACAGACAGCAATGCTGTTTCTGCGCAGTGATCCCAAATATAACATCAACTTTGACATAGAAACTTTACTTGGCACAAAAACATGATAAGGAGAGGTTGCTACAGTAGTAAACAACTTCCAAGACTCAACAAAACAAAAAATTGTTGTAGGTAAAAACATGGGTTGTCTCCCATAAGCGCTTTTCTTTAACGCCTTTCAGCTAGGCGCAGAAAGTGCAAATCAAGTAACATCGAGAGTAGAAGCATCAACATCATAACTTGTTCTAATAATAGAATCAAAAGGCAACTTCATTCTCTTTCTAGGGAAGTGTTCCATACCTTTCTTGAGAGGAAATTGATATTTAATATTACCTTCCCTCATATCAATAACAACACCAACGGTTCGAAGAAAAGGTCTTCCCAACACAATAGGACAAGATGCATTGCATTCGATATCCAAGACAACAAAATCAACGGGGACAAGGTTATTGTTAACCGTAATGTGCACATTATCAATCCTCCCCAAAGGTTTCTTTTTAACATTATCGGCAAGATTAACATCCAAATAACAATTCTTCAATGGTGGCAAGTCAAGCATATCATAAATCTTTTTAGGCATAACAGAAATACTTGCACCAAGATCACATAAAGCATTACATTCAAAATCATTGAATTTCATTTTAATGATGGGCTCCCAACCATCTTCTAACTTTCTAGGAATAGAAGTTTCAAGTTTTAGTTTCTCTTCTCTAGCTTTTATGAGAGCATTTGTAATATGTTTTGTAAAGGCTAAATTTATAGCACTAGCATTAGGACTTTTAGCAAGTTTTTGTAAGAACTTTATAACTTCAGAGATGTGGCAATCATCAAAATCTAAATCATTATGAGCTACAGCAATGGGATCATTGTTCCCAAGGTTGGAAAAAATTTCAGCAGTTTTATCACAAGCAGTTTTAGCAATTTCAGGCAGTTTTGTACGCTTTGCACTAGGAGTAGAAACATTGCCAACACCAATTATATTACCATTGATAGTAGGAGGTGCAGCAACATGTGAAGAATTAGCATTACTAGTGGTGGTAATAGTCCAAACTTTAGCTACATTATTCTCTTTAGCTAGTTTTTCATTTTCTTCTCTATCCCACCTAGCACGCAGTTCAGCCATTAATCTTATATTCTCATTAATTCTAACTTGGATGGCATTTGCTGTAGTAGTAATCTTACTATCAATATCATTATTAGGCATAACTTTCAATTTTAAAAGATTAACATCGGAGGCAAGTCTATCAACTCTAGAAGCAATAATATCAATTTTATCAAGCTTTTCCTCAACAGATTTGTTAAAAGCAGTTTGTGTACTAATAAATTCTTTAAGCATAGCTTCAAGACCAGAGGGTACACTCCTATTATTGTTGTAAGAATTCCCATAAGAATTACCATAACCATTACCATTAGCAGAAGGATATGGCCTATAGTTATTACCAGAGTTGTTCCTATAAGCATTGTTGTTGAAATTATTATTTTTAATGAAATTCACATCAACATTTTCTTCTTGAGCAACCAATGAAGCTAAAGGAACATTATTTGGATCAACATTAGATCTACCATTCACAAGCATAGACATAATCACATCAATCTTATTACTCAAGGAAGAGGTTTCTTCAACAGAATTTACCTTCTTACCTTGTGGAGCTCTTTCCGTGTGCCATTCAGAGTAATTTATCATCATATCATCAAGAAGTTTTGTAGCCGCCCCCAATGTGATGGACATAAAGGTACCTCCAGCAGCTGAATCCAATAAATTCCGCGAAGAAAAATTTAGTCCTGCATAGAAGGTTTGGATGATCATCCAAGTAGTCAGTCCATGGGTTGGGCAATTCTTTACCAAAGTTTTCATTCTCTCCCATGCTTGAGCAACATGTTCAGTATCTAATTGCTTAAAATTCATTATGCTACTTCTCAAAGATATAATTTTAGCGGGAGGATAATATCTACCAATAAAAGCATCCTTGCATTTAGTCCATGAATCAATACTATTCTTAGGCAAAGATAGCAACCAATCTTTAGCTCTTCCTCTTAATGAGAAAGGAAACACTTTCAATTTAATAATATCACCATCTACATCCTTATACTTTTGCATTTCACAAAGTTCAACAAAATTATTGAGATGGGCAGCAGCATCATCAGAACTAACACCAGAAAATTGATCTCTCATGACAAGATTTAGTAAAGCAGGTTTAATTTCAAAGAATTCTGCTGTAGTAGCAGGTGGAGCAATAGGTGTGCATAGGAAATCATTATTATTTGCATTTGTGAAGTCACACAACTTAGTATTTTCAGGGGTATTCATTTTAGCAACGGTAAATAAAACAAACTAGATAAAGTAAATGCAAGTAACTAATTTTTTTGTGTTTTTGATATAGAGAGCAAGACAATAAATAAAGTAAAACTAGCAACTAATTTTTTTGTATTTTGATTTAGTGCAGCAAACAAAGTAGTAAATAAAATAAAGCAAGACAAAAACAAAGTAAAGAGATTGAGAAGTGGAGACTCCCCTTGCAGCGTGTCTTGATCTCCCCGAGCAACGGCGCCGAGCACAGGCTTGATGCGTAGATGTACACGTCCGTTGGGAACCCCAAGAGGAAGGTATGATGCGCACAGTGGCAAGTTTTCCCTCAGAAAGAAACCAAGGTTGATCGAACCAGGAGGAGCCAAGAAGCACGTTGAAGGTTGATGGTGGCGAAATGTGATGCGGCGCAACAACAGGGATTCCGGCGCCAACGGAACCTGCACAACACAAACCAAGTACTTTGCCCCAACGAAACCGTGAGGTTGTCAATCTCACCTTGGTAACAAAGGATTAAACGTATCGAGTGGAAGATGTTTGCAAAACATAAAACACAATTGCAGTAGATTGTATGCTATGTAAAGAATAGGACCGGGGTCCACAGTTCACTAGAGGTGTCTCTCCCATAAGATAAAAGCATGTTGGGTGAACAAATTACAGTCGGGCAATTGACAAATAGAGAAAGGCATAACAATGCATATACATGATATGATAAATATAGTGAGATTTAATTGGGCATTACGACAAAGTACATAGACCGCCATCCAACTGCATCTATGCCTAAAAAGTCCACCTTCAGTTATCATCCGAACCCCATTCAGTATTAAGTTGCTAAGCAACAGACAATTGCATTAAGTATGGTGCGTAATGTAATCGACAACTACATCCTTAGACATAGCATCAATGTTTTATCCCTAGTGGCAACAGCACATCACAACCTTAGAACCTTCTGTCACTGTCCCAGGTGTCAATGAAGGCATGAACCCACTATCGAGCATAAATACTCCCTCTTGGAGTTAAGAGCAAAAACTTGGCCAGAGCCTCTACTAATAACGGAGAGCATGCAAGATCATAAACAACACATAAACAATAGATTGATAATCACCATAACATAGTATTCTCTATCCATCGGATCCCGACAAACACAACATATAGTATTACAGATAGATGATCTTGATCATGTTAGGCAGCTCACAAGATCCAACAATGAAGCACAACAAGGAGAAGACGACCATCTAGCTACTGCTATGGACCCATGGTCCAGGGGTGAACTACTCACTCATCACTCCGGAGGCGATCATGGCGATGAAGAGTCCTCCGGGAGATGAATCCCCTCTCCGGCAGGGTGCCGGAGGCGATCTCCTGAATCCCCGAGATGGGATTCGCGGCGGCGGCGTCTCTGGAAGGTTTTCCGTATCGTGGCTCTCGGTACTGGGGTTTCGCGACGGAGACTTTAAGTAGGCGGAAGGGCAATGCGGGGGCCACACGAGGTGCCCGGGGGTAGGGCGCGCGGCCGGCGCGCCGCCCTGTCCCCGGCTGCCTCGTGGCCCCACTTCGTTATCTCTTCGGTCTTCCGGAAGCTTCGTGCAAAAATAGGACCCTGGGCGAAAGTTTCGTCCAATTCCGAGAATATTTCCTTACTAGGATTTCTAAAACCAAAAACAGCAGAAAACACAACTGGCTCTTCGGCATCTTGTTAATAGGTTAGTTCCAGAAAATGCATAAATATGACATATAATGTGCATAAAACATGTAGGTATCATCAATAAAGTAGCATGGAACATAAGAAATTATCGATACGTTGGAGACGTATCACAAACTCCCAAAAGAGCAAGGTTCGAACAAATAAACCAAACCCTCTACACTTTTCACAATGGCACAATGTACCGTAAGGAAAAGGTTTGTCTTCCAAAACAAACACTTGATATGAATCAAGAGAATTTATCAAAAGATTTTTCAAAGGGACAAAGAAGACACGTGGGAGCAACAAAGATTTCTTGGAAATAAAATAAGTAAATAAGAAGCAATCCAAGGTGAAGATGATCCATGAATTCAACCACATACAAGGTTATCAATTGTCAAAGACAATGAGTATATTGGAAATAATTTCCGGTGGTGAATTGACAATGATAGTAAGGATCAACTTCACAATAAAGGGCATAGGATAAGTATATAGAATTAAGCACTATGCACGGATGAAGATTCTTGATAGCTTCAATTAGTCAAACAATCACGCACGGCAATGATTAGAATAACTTGAAGCAAACGGTGTCCCAAATAAGATATAGAGATATGTATTTGAGGAAAACCGTACCAAGAATTTCTTAATCAAACAAGAGTCCATAAGATGAGCCAATAAAAGCTTTTTAATAGAAGTGGAGCTTGTTTGAGCAAACATGCCACCTAGGAACAAGATAATTAAGAGCATCAACTCTAAGTGGCATAACCTCATATGTTCACATTTTCTAGGCTTGTGATATGTACAAAACATATTACTCCCCCATAATGTGATAAAACATTTCTTCTAAACAAGAGGCAACTAAAATTCGACTAGAGATGATTAATGGACATTTAGAATTTGAATTTCTCATGAGTATGACACACCACATAGTGACTAGATAATCTTGCAATATCAATACTAAGTGGTGGTACCCACATACACACATTTTAAAGAAAGAGAGATGCACAATGCATATCACTCCCCCAAAATGGGATGTTCCATTAATCACTCAAAGAGAGCCAAATAAGATATCATCAAGATGCATTAGGCTCAAAACAATACACAAGTATATGATGAGTCAAACAAACATACTTGAATACACAAGATAGGTAAGTAAGACTCAACACATACAAACACATATTTGATACAAAACCAAACATGCAAAGGGGCAAGTAACTTACAATGAATATGAAGAGTTGAAGTATAAGTTACCGCAAGGAGGAACATTGGATATAAGATATAGATGATGATCCATACGACTTGGCTTGGTCAAAATATAATATATGAAGATCCCTTAATTCTTCATGAATTAGCCAAGTCTCCAATGACCTCCACATGCACCTATTGATCACGTTTGAGCTTGTTGGTCCCCAACCAAGTTGGGTCCTAAGAGGTTAGTCACAATAGGCTTGGCAACCCAAATGGTCCTTTTCTTGAGACCACTTTGAGTTCCAACAAACTTGGCAAACACATTGCCATCCTTATCCTTACCAAGAGAATAATCATTATCAACAATGATAGGGTTGGATAAGGTACCACTTAAACATGAAGAAGCAAAGTGCCCCTTCACACGGCATAAGTAGCAAGTGTTCCCCTTTCTCTTCTTTATTGATTTCTTCTCTTGGGGAACAATATCTTGATTCTTCTTGGGAAGTGGCCTATCTTCAACTTGAGGTCGAGCATGAGCTTGACCTTGACCTTGTGGCCGTTTCCCTTGTTGTTTCTCACTCAAGTGCTTCTTCTTCTTCAATGGGCATGATCTAACATGATGCCCTTCAACCTTGCACTTGAAGCAAACCAACTTGGCCGGATCCTTGACTTTGTCTTGGCCCTTCTTCTTGTTGCTCTTGCTCTTGGACTTGTTCTTGTTATTGGAGTTGAATCCAAGTCCACTCTTGTCATTGGGGGATTGTTGCACACTTAGCATCTTGTCAAGTGCGGATTTCCCTTCATGACGCTTTTCCAAGTCTTTCTTTAAAGAAAGGACTTGGGCCTCGAGCTCTTTGATTTCCTCTACATGGTTAGTAGAAATACAAGTACTAGAGGAAGTAGAAGCTTCATTGTTAGAGCAACAAGGCAAAGCAAGTAATCCAACACAAGGTGTATCACTAGTTTGACTAGATGGATTACAAGGACTAGCACATGGCAATATAGCATTTGTAGTAGAGATTGTGCTAATGTCCACATGAGGCTCACAAGATGTTACCTTAGTGATACTAGCCTCATGAGCTAACTTTAGCCCATCATAGGAAATTAGAAGGTCATCATGAGAGCCCGAGAGCTTTTTATGACTTTCTTCCAATTCCCTATAATTGCTAGTTAGCAACTCAAGTTGAGCCCTTAACTCAACATTCTCCTTTAAGATAGATGCTTCACAAGAAGTAGAGTTAGTAGCACAAGCATCAACAATAGTTTTCTCATTTTCATGCATATAGGATTCAATTTTTTGTGTAAGCATAAAATTAGTATGCTTCTCATCTTTTAGCTCATGCTTGAGGAGAGTGAATCTCATTTCCCCATTTTCAACATGGGACTCCAACTCCACTATGGTTTCCCTATATTTACTCAAGGTATCCATAGAGTGTTCGAGATTAGCACGAGCTTCTTTATTACCATGAAGAGAAGCATATACCATTGCCATATTATGCACCAAGATATTATATTCTTCATCATTATCATCATCATCACTCTCATCATTAGAGGAAGTGTTAGGAGTCAAAGTAGGAGATACCTTTGATCCATTTGCCATAAGGCACATGTGCATACCGGAGGATGAAGATGAAGAAATTCTTGAATCCTCATTTGAAAACATGTCTTGATCCATAGAGTGTTCGGTTTCCTCTACATTGTTAGTTGATACGTCTCCGACGTATCGATAATTTCTTATGCTCCATGCTACTTTATTGATGATACCTACATGTTTTATACACATTATATGTCATTATTATGCATTTTCTGGAACTAACCTATTAACAAGATGCGAAGTGCCAGTTCCTGTTTTCTGCTGTTTTTGGTTTCAGAAATCCTAGTAACGAAATATTCTCGGAATTGGACGAAATCAACGACCAGGTTCCTATTTTGCCGGAAGCATCCGAGAACACACGAGCCGCAGAGAGGGGCCACACGGGGCCCACACATGGTGGTGGCGCGGCCAGGGCTGGGCCCGCACCCCCCTAGTGTCTCACCGCCTCGTCGACCCTCCGACTCCGCCTCTTCGCCTATTTAGTCATCCCTGACCTAAAACCTCGACGAGACGACGAACCCGAGAAAACCTTCCAGAGCCGCCGCCATCGCGAAATCAAGATTCGGGGGACAGAAGTCTCTGTTCCGGCACGCTGCCGGGACGGGGAATTGCCCCCGGAAGCCATCTCCACCGCCATCTTCACCGCCATCGCTGTTCCCATGATGAGGAGGGAGTAATTCTCCCCTGGGGCTGAGGGCTCTACCGTAGCTATGTGGTTAATCTCTCTCTGTACTCCAATACAATGATCTCATGAGCTGCTTTACATGATTGAGATCCATATGATGAGCTTTGTATCGCTACTAGTTATGTGCTACTCATGTGATGTTATTAAAGTAGTCTATTCCTCCTGCATGGTGTAAAGGTGACTAGTGTGTGCACCGTGTGGTTCTTGTCGTAGGCTATGATCATGATCTCTTGTAGATTGTGGAGTTAATTATCATTATGATAGTATTGATGTGATCTATTCCTCCTTCATAGTGTAATGTGGACAGTGTGTGCGCTATGTTAGTTCTTGGTTTATTTTGCAATGATCTATTATGCTCTAAGGTTACTTAAACATGAATATCGAATGTTGTGGAGCTTGTTAACTCCGGCATTGAGGGTTCGTGTAATCCTACGCAACGAATGATGTTCATTATCAAACAAGAGTATATGTAGCACATATGAGAAAGAGTTATTTATTATGCGATCAATGTTGAGAGTGTCCACTAGTGAAAGTATGATCCCTAGGCCTTGTTTCCAATACTGCAAACACCGTTTGTTTACTGTTTTGTTGCATGTTTACTCGCTGCCATATTTTATTCAGATTGCTATTACCATTCATACTCATCCATATTACTTGTATTTCACTATCTCTTCGCCGAACTAGTGCACCTATACATCTGACAAGTGTATTAGGTGTGTTGGGGACACAAGAGACTTCTTGTATCGTGATTGCAGGGTTGCTTGAGAGGGATATCTTTGACCTCTTCCTCCCGAGTTCGATAAACCTTGGGTGATCCACTTAAGGGAAAACTTGCTGCTGTTCTACAAACCTGCTGTTGGAGGCCCAACACTGTCTACAGGAAAAGAAGCGTGAGTAGACATCAAGCTATTTTCTGGCACCGTTGCGGGGAGGAAAGGTAAAAGGTACTCACACTCCGGATCTCGGCTACTAAGCTATTTTCCGGCGCCGTTGTAAGTACTCGAAGCTATTTCCTTTAGATCCTGCAATTGCATCTTTTTGTTTCTTGTTTTACACTAGTTAGGCATAATGGACAACAATGAGCTTCTTATTTTATTTCCTGAGTTAAGACATGAATTGTGTGATGCGAAAATTAAAGAACCTATGGAGCCTCAATTGCATGCTAGTAGCAATATTATTAGTATGAACGCAATCACTGCTAATGCTATGGATAAGTCTAAGCTTGGGGAAGCTAGTTTACATAAAAATAATCTTTTTTGCTCCTCCGCTTTGGAAGAAATATTTTGCTCTGATAATGCTTTATCTCCCATATGCGATAACTCTAATGATGCTTCTGATATTTTAAATCCACCTGCTGAAAGTATTCCGTATAAAATACCTATGAAAATTATTGAACGTGTTATGGATAACCGCTATGAAGGGGATGGAACTGTCCATCCTGGAAATCATTTACTGTTTTTGCATGAATTATGCGGGTTATTCAAGTGTGCAGGTATCTCTATGGATGAAGTGAGGAAGAAGCTATTCTCTGTTTCGCTGTCTGGTAAAGCGGCGCATTGGTATAAATTGTTGAAGAATAGTCATTCTCTTGGTTGGGAGGAAATTGTATCTCTCTTTTACTCTAAATTTTATCCTCCTCATGAAGTGCATATTGATAGGAATTACATTTATAACTTTTATCCTCGTAATGGAGAGAGTATCTCTCAAGCGTGGGGGAGATTGAAGTCACTAATGCTCAAATGTCCCATCCATGAGCTCCCCCGTAATGTTATTGTTAACAATTTTTATGCGAGGATTTCAGGACAACACAAGGACTATCTGGATGCCTGTTCGGAGGGATCTTTCACAAGCAAGGAGGTTGAAGCTAGGTGGGATCTTCTTGATCGGATTGAGGAGAACGCTGAAGGATGGGAGAACAACAAAGGTGAAGAGTCAGGTATAAATTATGATTATGAATGCATTGAAACTTTTATGGATACTGATAAATTTCGAAATATGAGTGCTACTTATGGTCTTGACTCTCAAGTTATTGCAAATCTTTATAAAGCTTTTGTTTCTCACATTGAATTGCCTAGGAAGAATTTTGATAAGTATCATGAACCTTTTAAAGAGGCTTGCATGAAAAATGAAATTGTTGTTAATGATTGCAATAAGCATGCTCAAACTCCTAAGAATGCTATTTCCTATAAGCATGTTAATTTTTGTGGAATGCATAGACCTTGTGGAATTAATCAAATCGAAGATGAATATTGTATCCACCATATTAATGAAAAAACTAGAAAGTGGGCTAGGGCTCTAGATGATCTAGGTAAAAAAGTGTGTGCCCTCTATCCTTTTATTTGTGAAGTTTGCCATGAAGTGGGTCATTTTAATTTTCAATGCTCCTCCAATGATAATTTGAACCCAATGAGTGCTGCAAATTTGTATTGTGATGATGAAATTTCTCCTAATCAGCATGATGAACTTACTTTATTTTTGTGGTGTGAAGAGCTCTCAAGAAAAATCTCTTTGTTACATATGAGTGATCTTGATATTGATGATGTCCTGCATGGGTGTTTTTCTTATTGCATTGATAATAGCCATACAAACACTTACATACAAAATATTTTAGAAGATGACACCTTGCCAAAATATGATAGGACCGCTGTGTGTTTTCAATTAATTAATGAAAAGGAGGGATCCTCCCAAGTTTCTTCTATTGTTTCTGAAAGTAAATCAGGTTATGCGGACAAGCCACCCTTCAAGCCTCTTCCTCCTAAAGAAGGGAACGAGGAGAAGGAAAAGAAGAAGAAGAAGGGAACGAAGAAGAAGAAGAAGAAGAAGAAGAAGAATAAAGAGAAAGAGGCAATGGCATATCCCCGCGTGTATGAGGTAACAATAGGTAACCGTAAGTATGTTGCGCCTAATGATTATTATGATAATAAATCTGAGTACGATGATCTTCCTATGCCCTGTACCCATGTTAGTGATCATGATTTGGATGAGCACACTACCTTTGATATTGGAAATCTCTTTGGTACTGATTATGAAAGTAATGATGATAGCATTATTCATGTCCCCTTAAACGATGATATTGAAAGCTCTAAGCTTGGGGATGTTGTGCTTGAAGATCCTATATTTGAGACCTCTACTTTTAGTGAAAATGATGATATTACATATTCTGGTTTAGATAATCGCTATAGAGATGGATATGACACATATTACAATTATCCTTATGAAACTTGTCATAGTTATGATGGGCTTGCCAAAAACCATTCCCTTAGTATGCAACTTGTTTACCATGTTCAAATTCTTGATAATGATCCTGCTCCAATTACTATTAATGAGAAGAGTTTTTCTTATGTCAAAAATAATGATACCTTTATGCATATGAACCATGATAAGAATGTTTTAAGTGATGGTTATATTGTGGATTTCATCAATGATGCTACTGAAAGTTATTATGAGAGAGGGAAACATGGTTATATTCATCTTAATAATATTAAGTTTCCCCTCTTTATGTTGAGAATCTTGAAATTGTGCTTGT
Source organism: Lolium multiflorum (assembly GCA_030979885.1). Classification (NCBI taxonomy): domain Eukaryota; kingdom Viridiplantae; phylum Streptophyta; class Magnoliopsida; order Poales; family Poaceae; genus Lolium; species Lolium multiflorum. Next base: position 82,371,163 of record CM061751.1, read on the forward strand.
GTTGTTTTTCTATGCTTGCCACTTTGTTCTTCATGAATCTATTTGTGTGCAAGATTCCTTTTCATAGGAAGAGGGTTAGGCTTAAATTTGCTTCATACTTGCTTTTTGATACTCTCTTTGCTGCGACTCTCATCCTTATGAAAGCATCATCATTGAAATTGCTAAGCCCATCTTAATGGCTATAAAGAAAGAACTTCTTGGGAGATAACCCATGTGTTTATTTTGCTACAGTACCTTTGTTTTATATTTGTGTCTTGGAAGTTGTTACTACTGTAGCAACCTCTCCTTATCTTATTTTTATTGCATTGTTGTGCCAAGTAAAGTCTTTGATAGAAAGGTTGATACTAGATTTGGATTACTGCGCAGAAACAGATTTCTTGCTGTCACGAATCTGGGCCTAATTCTCTGTAGGTAACTCAGAAAATTATGCCAATTTACGTGAGTGATCCTCAGATATGTACGCAACTTTCATTCAATTTGAGAATTTTCATCTGAGCAAGTCTGGTGCCATTTTAAAATTCGTCTTTACGGACTGTTCTGTTTTGACAGATTCTGTCTTTTATTTCGCATTGCCTCTTTTTCTGTGTTGGATGGATTTCTTTGTTCCATTAACTTTCAGAAGCTTTGTGCAATGTCCAGAAGTGTTAAGAATGATTGTGTCACCTCTGAACATGTGAGTTTTTGATTATGCACTAACCCTCTAATGAGTTGTTTTGAGTTTGGTGTGGAGGAAGTTTTCAAGGGTCAAGAGAGGAGGATGATATACTACGATCAAGAAGAGTGAAAAGTCTAAGCTTGGGATGCCCCGGTGGTTCATCCCTGCATATTTCAAGAAGACTCAAGCATCTAAGCTTGGGGATGCCCAAGGCATCCCCTTCTTCATCGACAAATTATCAGGTTCCTTCTCTTGAAACTATATTTTTATTCCGTCACATCTTATGTACTTTACTTGGAGCGTATGTTTGTTTTTATTTTTGTTTTGTTTGAATAAGTTCATCCTTGTGTGGGAGAGAGACACGCTCCGCTGGTTCATATGAACACATGTGTTCTTAGCTTTTAATTTTCATGGCGAAGGTTGAAACTGCTTCGTTAATTGTTATATGGTTGGAAACGGGAAATGCTACATGTAGTAATTGGTAAAATGTCTTGGATAATGTGATACTTGGCAATTGTTGTGCTCATGTTTAAGCTCTTGCATCATATACTTTGCACCTATTAATGAAGAAATACATAGAGCTTGCTAAAATTTGGTTTGCATAATTGGTCTCTCTAAAGTCTAGATAATTTCTAGTATTGAGTTTTGAACAACAAGGAAGACGGTGTAAAGTCTTATAATGTTTACAATATGTCTTTTATGTGAGTTTTGCTGCACCGGTTCATCCTTGTGTTTGTTTCAAATAACCTTGCTAGCCTAAACCTTGTATCGAGAGGGAATACTTCTCATGCATCCAAAATCCTTGAGCCAACCACTATGCCATTTGTGTCCACCATACCTACCTACTACATGGTATTTCTCCGCCATTCCAAAGTAAATTGCTTGAGTGCTACCTTTAAATTTCCATCATTCGCCTTTGCAATATATAGCTCATGGGACAAAATAGCCTTAAAAACTATTGTGGTATTGAATATGTACTTATGCACTTTATCTCTTATTAAGTTGCTTGTTGTGCGATAACCATGCTTCTGGGGACGCCATCAACTATTCTTTGTTGAATATCATGTGAGTTGCTATGCATGTCCGTCTTGTCTGAAGTAAGAGAGATCTACCACCTTAATGGTTGGAGCATGCATATTGTTAGAGAAGAACATTGGGCCGCTAACTAAAGCCATGAATCATGGTGGAAGTTTCAGTTTTGGACATATATCCTCAATCTCATATGAGAATAATAATTGTTGTCACATGCTTATGCATTAAAGAGGAGTCCATTATCTGTTGTCCATGTTGTCCCGGTATGGATGTCTAAGTTGAGAATAATCAAAAGCGAGAAATCCAAAATGCGAGCTTTCTCCTTAGACCTTTGTACAGGCGGCATGGAGGTACCCCTTTGTGACACTTGGTTGAAACATGTGTATTGTGATGATCCGGTAGTCCAAGCTAAGTAGGACAAGGTGCGGGCACTATTAGTATACTATGCATGAGGCTTGCAACTTGTAAGATATAATTTACATAACTCATATGCTTTATTACTACCGTTGACAAAATTGTTTCATGTTTTCAAAATAAAAGCTCTAGCACAAATACAGCAATCGATGCTTTCCTCTTTGAAGGACCTTTCTTTTACTTTTATTGTTGAGTCAGTTTACCTATCTCTCTCCACCTTAAGAAGCAAACACTTGTGTGAACTGTGCATTGATTCCTACATACTTGCATATTGCACTTGTTATATTACTTTACATTGACAATATCCATGAGATATACATGTTATAAGTTGAAAGCAACCGCTGAAACTTAATCTTCCTTTGTGTTGCTTCAATACCTTTACTTTGATTTATTGCTTTATGAGTTAACTCTTATGCAAGACTTATTGATGCTTGTCTTGAAGTACTATTCATGAAAAGTCTTTGCTTTATGATTCATTTATTTACTCATGTCATTACCATTGTTTTGATCGCTGCATTCATTACATATGCTTACAATATGATCAAGTTTATGACGGCATGTCACTTCATAAATTATCTTTGTTATCGTTTTACCTGCTCGGGACGAGCAGAACTAAGCTTGAGGATGCTGATACGTCTCCGACGTATCGATAATTTCTTATGTTCCATGCTACTTTATTGATGATACCTACATGTTTTATACACATTATATGTCATTATTATGCATTTTTGGAACTAACCTATTAACAAGATGCCGAAGTGCCAGTTCTGTTTTCTGCTGTTTTTGGTTTCAGAAATCCTAGTAACGAAATATTCTCGGAATTGGATGAAATCAACGCCCAGGTTCCTATTTTGTCCGGAAGCATCCAGAACACCCGAGAGCCGCCAGAGAGGGGCCACAGGGGGCCCACACATGGTGGTGGCGCGGCCAGGGCTGGGCCCGCGCCCCCCTAGTGTCTCACCGCCTCGTCGACCCTCCGACTCCGCCTCTTCGCCTATTTAGTCGTCCCTGACCTAAAACCTCGACCCCGTTGGACGAAACCCGAGAAAACCTTCCAGAGCCGCCGCCATCGCGAAATCAAGATTCGGGGGACAGAAGTCTCTGTTCCGGCACGCCGGGACGGGGTGCCCCCGGAAGCCATCTCCACCGCCATCTTCACCGCCATCGCTGTTCCCATGATGAGGAGGGAGTAATTCTCCCCTGGGGCTGAGGGCTCTACCGTAGCTATGTGGTTAATCTCTCTCTCTGTACTCCAATACAATGATCTCATGAGCTGCTTTACATGATTGAGATCCATATGATGAGCTTTGTATCGCTACTAGTTATGTGCTACTCATGTGATGTTATTAAAGTAGTCTATTCCTCCTGCATGGTGTAAAGGTGACTAGTGTGTGCACCGTGTGGTTCTTGTCGTAGGCTATGATCATGATCTCTTGTAGATTGTGGAGTTAATTATCATTATGATAGTATTGATGTGATCTATTCCTCCTTCATAGTGTAATGTGGACAGTGTGTGCGCTATGTTAGTTCTTGGTTTATTTTGCAATGATCTATTATGCTCTAAGGTTACTTAAACATGAATATCGAATGTTGTGGAGCTTGTTAACTCCGGCATTGAGGGTTCGTGTAATCCTACGCAACGAATGGTGTTCATTATCAAACAAGAGTATATGTAGCACATATGAGAAAGAGTTATTTATTATGCGATCAATGTTGAGAGTGTCCACTAGTGAAAGTATGATCCCTAGGCCTTGTTTCCAATACGCAAACACCGTTTGTTTACTGTTTTGTTGCATGTTTACTCGCTGCCATATTTTATTCAGATTGCTATTACCATTCATACTCATCCATATTACTTGTATTTTACTATCTCTTCGCCGAACTAGTGCACCTATACATCTGACAAGTGTATTAGGTGTGTTGGGGACACAAGAGACTTCTTGTATCGTGATTGCAGGGTTGCTTGAGAGGGATATCTTTGACCTCTTCCTCCCTGAGTTCGATAAACCTTGGGTGATCCACTTAAGGAAAACTTTGCTGCTGTTCTACAAACCTCTGCTCTTGGAGGCCCAACACTGTCTACAGGAAAGAAGCGTGAGTAGACATTGTTAGTCAACAAACAACTAGAGGAAATAGAAGCATTTTGATTATGGGAGCAAGACAAGGCAAGCATATCATCATGGGATTTATGTAAGCAATTTACACATGATATGCAAGGACTATCAACACAAGCATGTAGATTATTTTCAATGCTAGATGTGTTTAAGTCCAAAGAGGAAGCATTGCAATGGGATAGAGATGAAGAATCATCACTATTGAGCACAATATCAACATTGCAATTTCCCTCACCACTCACCATATCATTACCTTGTGTCTTGCAACACGTTGGTGAAGTGGAAGTAGATGATATATCATCACGGCCGGAGGTGGAAGCAACTTGGAGCTCTTCATGATGTGAAGGGGAAGAGAGCTCCTCGGAGACACCACCAACCAAATGAGAAATGGATCCACCAAACATTTCTTTAAGCTTGATCCACATCTCATGAGACGACTTTCGCTTTATATATATCAAGAACCTACGAAAATCGGGTCTCAAGGAGAATAAAAGCTCATTAGATACTAGAGCTTCAAGATGTAAGTTTTTCTCATCCTCTAAAGATAGATTTTGAGGATCCATCGGAGGAGAAAAACCTACATCTAGAAATTGCTCAATGTTTGGACACAAGGTCCGAAGATTGCAAAGCAAGCAATTTCGCCACAAATGATAATTTGTGCCAACAAAGATAATTGTGTCATTGTGCACTAAATTACTAGCCGACATCTTTACTCTCAAGGCGGTGAAGCCTTAAACAAGGAGAGACCTTGCTCTGATACCAATTGAAAGATCGAGATGTCGCCTAGAGGGGGGGTGAATAGGCAATTACAAACTCTTGCGGATTTGTCTTGTAAGAATGCGGAATTAAACTAATGTTTAGTTTACAAGCACAAACCCTAAATATGCTAAGCTCAACTAAGTGTAACAATGGCAACTAGAGCTAAGCAAGATAGGCACAAGATATATGTAGCACAAGTGATAGCAAGATATATGTACTTCAAGCACGATGGCTATCACAAGGAAAGAGAGCTCGGGTATAGAAATAACCGAGGCACGCGGAGACGAGGATGTATTCCCGTGTTCCCTTGCTTTGCAACAAGGTACGTCACGTTTGGAGGAGTGGAGGTCCCACGAAGGATTCCCCGCGCCACGAAGGCTCACCCTATTCTCCGAACCACACCCACGAAGGATAATGGCCCTTTCCTTATGGTTAGCTTTTCCTCCGCTCCGGAGATGGCAAGCTCCACAACCACTTCACAAGCTCCACGAAGGAGAAGCCCGGGCCTCTTCACAATCTTCTTGAAGAGATCACCGGAGCACCAACCGCCAAGCCAACTAGGAGGTTTCCCTCCAAGAGTAACAAGCTCACGGTCTCTCACTCGAACTAATCGTGGTGGAGAGCTCAACACTATGCAATGATGCAAAGCAAGAACACTAGAGGTGTTCAAATCCTTCACTCTCAAATCCCACCCAAACAACAAATGCTAGGATGAGATTGGAGAGGAAGAACAATGGGGAAAGTCAACAAAAGACTCCAAGATCTAGATCCCAAGAGTTCCCCTCACTTAGAGAAGAAATGGATTGGTGGAAGTGTAGATCTAGATCTCCTCTCTTAGATCCCTCAAGAATGAGCAAGAATGGTTGGAGGAATCAAGGGGGAGAGCAAGTTCTTCAAATGCAACAATGGAGGAGAGAGAATGGGAAGAACTACTTGTCTCAAGGTGGAAGAAGGTCTATTTATAGCTAGGAGCAAATAAAACCGTTGGGGAAAAAAGACAAGGAAAAGGCAAGAAAAACGGGCTGAAAAAAACAGCCCAGCCAACCCGGGCCGCCGAGCTGGGCTGGGAGGCCGGTCAGGCGTCCGGTCGGGGCCCACCGACCGGGCGGCGGAGGCAGCCACTGAGCGGCAGAATGCCAGGCCGCACGGGGGCGGCAGGCCGCACGGGGGCGGCAGGCCGCGTGGGCCTTCGGCGGAGAGGCGGCCCGGAGGAGCGTCCGGTCGGACCGGGGAGGGAGCCGGACCAGCCGGTCACGGACCGAGGCAGCAGGCCGGTTGGCGCCGGTCGGTTGGCGCCGGACCTGGCCGGCCGGCCGCGCATGGCACTGGCGAGCCGGGCGGCCGGCGGCAGCCCCTCCTCCTCTTTTTCTTTTTCCTTTTATATTTTCTCTTTCCTTTTTCTTTAATAACTATTGCTCCCGAACTCCGATTGACATGAAACTAATTTCGTTTGGAAGATAACGACAAATGCTATCCTATAAAAAGTGCAAACTCAAGAATCTGTAGAAGGGAATTTTATCATGAATATAAAAGGTAGAACCTTATATCATGAATAACCGGTAAAATCACCCAACCTCGAAAACGCAATAGAAGATGCATGCGAACTCCGTTTTCGATGAACTTGGGCTTGTTGTAAAGCTAGCAACAAGCTCAAGAACCTCACATAGAGAAACACCAAGAAGCAATAAGGATATGCAAAGTATGCAAAGGATTGAGCTCCCTAAGACGATGTGATCAAGTTACTCAACCGAAAGCCCCTCTTAATAGTGCGGCTATCTATCCTATAATCCGGTCTCCCAACATCCACCTTGAGACCGGTAAAAGGAAAACCTAGCAAGGCCATACCTTTTCCTTGCGCATCCCGCTTGATCTTGATGATAACTCTTCAAGCTTCACTCAAGCCGGAATGCCTCACTTGACCAATGTTGCTTCGTGAAGACTCACAAATGCTCCCCCATACACTATGATGGGAAAGCTCCATTGATGCACATCTTCACTAGTCCATTATCACCAAATGGATGGCAAGCTTCAAGCATGTGATTCACTTGAGATGCTCATCTTGAACTTGCCCAACTCAACCTTGTATCTTCTCATACTCACATAAGATAGAGCATGGCTAATATTGAGTTCCACATAAGAACTCCATCTTCGTTTCTTCTTCTTGATCATATCACATATATATCTTCATACCGATGATCTTGATGCCAATACACAAGGTATACCTTTATCTTCATGGCATCCATACTTGAATCCAACACATGGAGTACAAGTAGTACCTATGGAATATTCCTTCATATAAACTCAATGAAAACATTAGTCCATAGGGGTTGTCATTAATTACCAAAACCACACATAGGGGCAATATACCCTTACAATCTCCCCCATTTTGGTAATTGATGACAACCACAATAAGAGGGTTTATATAATGAATATTAGTGACAAGTACCAACTTGGGTATTTTACCAATGTCCAATCAACTTTGGGTAGATGATCCAAGGCTGGTGAACTTTTGGGTAAGAAACCAATTTTGACATATTTGTCGAGGACGACTTCAATTCAAGAAGGGGAGCATGATGAGGACATCCCATCTATTGATACAACCGCTGTACCTACAGCCACACAAATACAAGGACCAATCACTCGAGCTCGTGCCAAACAACTTAACTATCAGGTACTTTCGTTTCTTGGAACTATTCCTCATATACATGAGAATATGATGCTGCCTAAATCAGATATGTTTGTTACTCTTAGGAATGATGGACCTAGCATGGATGAGGAGGACAAGCATTGGAGCATGATCACGCATGGAGGAGATGGCAGCAAGCACTTGAGGATTGAAGATGACGCCACAAGTGGAGATTTCAGAACTTTGAAGCCACCATAAGAAGAGATGAAGACATGGACGAAATATAGAGTTCTCCACTTCATAATTTCGTCCATAGCATAATATGGTGCTGCGTCACCTTTAGTTTTGGGCCAGGCCCATGTCATTTTCGCAGGAATTAAGTCAGCCACTTTTTAGAGTCCGTATTGAAGGGGGAAAGGCCTTCTAGGGTTTGGTTCGACCACCATACGTATGGCTGGTCGAAACCCCACCTTTTCCTCCTTTAAATACCTCCATAGCCGTCACGTTTAGACTCGGATTTTGATTAGACTAAAAGTTAGCCATTGCTGCAACTCTCGTGTACTTCTTTTGAGGCCAACGCCCAGAACAAGACCGACTATTCGGAATCCCACCTTATTCAATAAAGCTTTCATCTATATCCGCAATATTCTGATTGCAATATTAGTTCTTACTTGTTCTCGATTTCAGGTAGGAATTAAGACCCTCGCTGGTCAGGCTGATCGTGCATCCGCAAGATCAGTAACTCCCGGAGATTGTCCTAGCGATTGCATTGGCGCACGAGCTTTGCACGTGTAGTCGGATCGTCAAGCACGAACTCCACCAACAAATCGAATTATCCACGTCTCATCGAAAGATCGGCCACCTTTGCCCTATCAAGTGGTATCAGATTTCAGGTTGCTCGGTGAGATTTTACAGTTTTCGTAGTATAGATTGCATCTGCCATCATACCCATAAACCACGAAAAAGCCAAAAATACTGTTAGGGTTTTTAGATCATCGTCCCATAAACCCCCTGCCACGCCTTGCATTGTCGTTTCAGTTTTGCATAATTGAATTTGTGTCTGCATCTTCGTGTCGAGTTGCTGGTCTTAGCGTCTAGTTCCTTTAGAGTTTCGAGTTCTGGTCATAGTAGTTACGCCGCCGCCGCATACTCGCATCGCTCGCAGATCATCACCACCATATACTTCCGCCGCTGCCATATACACCCACCAGATCGTTTCCGCCACAATCATATACACCTACCATATACTTCCATCACTGCCATATACACCTGTCATATATTTCCGCCATAGTCGTGTCCACATAATCGCCGCCTTCCGTTTGTGAGTAGAAGAGAAAAAAAAAAGTTGCAAAAAAAATTGAAAAAAAAAGTCAAATCCGCATCCTAGTCGGGTTGACCACGATTTCCACTAGTCAGGACCCTTTTAGTCCGAATTAGGCTGTTTTGGACAGCAAACTTTGACCGGCCATAACTTTTGCATACGAACTCCGTTTTCGACGTTTGACCACTCAAAACGACCGGGAGAAAAAGTTCTATCCAGCCACAACCGCTTTGCCATTGTGCGCTTTTCCGAGCTCTCAGAATTGCCAAAAAACGTCGGGAAGGTTGAGATTTTTGACCTTTAAGTTTACTACCCGGAAATTCCTGTGTTCTTCACTTATATCTTGCTTTTGAGCTATTCCTTTGTGCTTGTGGGAGCCAACCGCCACCATATATCACCTCATCGCTGCTCGTTGCTTGTGTGCCGCGCCGTGACCTCGTTTGTGTTCTAGGCTCGCGTCTCTAGTACGGTCTAGCCTAGGACCAGCACAGTACCGTGGTTGAGCATACTTTCAATATTGCATTGCTGTTTTGACATTTGCTGTTTGCTACCATATTAGCCTTCCTACAGCTCCACATATTGTCTCCACGTGCTTGGTGTCGACCCCTGGTAATCGCTTTGGCAATCCTTGGAGACGCTGATTCCTGCTGGTTGTTACATCGCCTTCCTCCTGTTTGGTAAGGACTTGTAAGAGCTTTGTATTTTGCTTGACGAATTGCGCGTGAACCACCATATTCCGTAGTTTGTAGGCATATACATTTGTGCTTTTTCTGTACTAACCATGACAGGCACAGAGTCGGCGAACGTTGACCCGGATACGATGACGAATGCAGAGATGCATGCTCACTTCCTCCACCTTTTGGGCGGGCATGCAACCGACGTGGATGGGCGCCTCGGTGATGTTGACGCCAAACTCACCGACGCGCTGGACAAGATCGATGGCCTCGAGGCAGCCTTCAACTCCAAGCTCGACGCCAAGTTCCAGGAGTTGTTGACTCGATTACCGCCGCCTCGCGCCAACGTGCAACGCCGCGCACGCCGCGTTCCTCGTGCGGACGTTCCGGCGGGTACCGCTCCTGCTGCAGCAGCCGCACATGACGCGCCTTCTGATGAAGGATACGAGGATTATGGAGGGAACGAGGATGAGCAAGTCGATGAGAACGCGCTGGATGACGAGGAGGTCCAACAACCTGCACCTGGTCGTCCACGACAACTGAACCGCAACGCTCGCCCACCTCCACGGCCGGTACGTGACGATGATCATGTTGCTAAACTTAAATTGAATATTCCGCCATTTGAGGGTAGATATAATCCTGATGCATATCTTACATGGGAATTGGAAGTAGAGCAACGCTTTGCATGTTTACGCTATCCTGATCATTTGCGTGTTAGTGCTGCTACTTGTGAGTTCACAGATTTTGCATCTATTTGGTGGTCTGAGCATTGTAGAGTACACCATGCTAATATTCCTACTACTTGGGTTGGTTTAAAACTTGCTATGCGTACTCGTTTTGTTCCTCCACATTATCAACGTGATTTGCTAAAGAAATTGTCTCGCTTAGAACAAGGAAAAAATTCTGTAGAAGACTATTATCAAGAATTGCAAACTGGCATGATTCGCTGTGGTATTGTAGAGGATAATGAGGCTATGCTTGCACGTTTCTTTGGTGGTTTGAATAAAGAGATTCAGCATATTTTAGATTATAAGGAGTACAACACTATTACTCGCTTGTTTCATCTTGCTTGCAAAGCTGAACGTGAAGTGCAGGATCGTCAACCACCATGGAGAAAAGCTAATGTTTCTGCAGGTCGTACATCGTCATGGACTACGCGACAATCAGCGCCACAATCTCGTGGGGCTACACCAGCACCTTCTACCTCCAAGTACACCGCGCCTGCATCACGAGCACCACCGGCTGCTACTTCACCACCATCTGCTGGTCCTCCTCGGAGTTCATCTTCGATGGCCTCCACGGGGAAGACGCGCGACATACAATGTCGCAAATGCTTGGGTTTTGGACACATAGAGAGAGAATGCAGAACCAAGCGTGTGATGTTGGTGCGTGAAGATGGCGAATATGATTCTGCAAGTGACTTTGATGAAGATACATTGGCCCTTATTGCTGCACGTGATGGTGCTAATTCTGATTCTGAGAGAGAGATGGAGGTAATGGAAGCTGACACTGCTGATCAGTACAGGAGCTTAGTTGCACAACGTGTGTTGAGCGTGCAATTGAGCAAAGCTGAGCATGATCAACGCCACAATCTGTTCCAAACAAGAGGCGTTGTCAAAGAGCGAGCTATAAGGATCATCATTGATGGAGGGAGCTGCAATAATCTGGCTAGCGTTGACATGGTGGAGAAGCTTTCTCTTCCTACAAGACAGCGCACACATCCATATTACATTCAATGGTTTGAGAGCTCTCGGAAGCTCAAGGTAACAAGAACTACACGTGTGCATTTTACTATTGGTACATATTCTGATTTTGTGGATTGTGATGTTGTACCTATGCAAGCTTGTTCTTTGTTACTTGGTAGACCTTGGCAATTTGATAGAGAATCTGTTCATAATGGTAAAACTAATCAGTATTCTCTTATGCATGATGGAAAGAAAATTGGTCTCAAACCTATGACTCCTGAACAAATACTAAAAGATGATCTTGCTAGAGCTAGTAGAGTAAAAAACGAGGAGAAACTTAAGAGTGAGAATCAGATTGTTGCTGCAGATTTTGTGCCACATAAGACTAATACTAAATCTGATTCAAACCATGCTACTGAAATTCGTTTGAAAAATCCTTGTTTGCTTGCTAGCAAATCTGATATTGCTGAACTTGATGTGAACACTACTCAATGCTATGCTATTATTTGCAAAGAAGTTCTGTTTTCATTTGAGGATATGCCTCCTTCTTTGCCACCTGCGGTTGCTAACCTTTTGCAGGAGTTCATTGATGTGTTCCCACAAGATGTACCACCTGGACTACCACCTATCCGTGGGATAGAACACCAGATTGACTTGATTCCAGGTGCTTCGCTGCCCAACCGTGCGCCATATCGTACCAATCCTGAAGAGACCAAAGAGATTCAGCGACAAATTCAGGTTCTCCAAGATAAAGGTTACATTCGTGAGTCTCTTAGCCCATGTGCTGTTCCTATTATCTTGGTACCTAAGAAGGATGGTTCTTCACGCCTGTGTACTGATTGTAGATCTATTAATAATATTACCATTCGTTACCGTCATCCTATACCTCGTTTAGATGATATGCTTGATGAATTGAGTGGTTCTATTATGTTCTCTAAAGTTGATTTGCGTAGTGGTTACCACCAGATTCGTATGCAATTAGGAGATGAATGGAAAACAGCGTTTAAAACTAAGTTCGGTTTATATGAGTGGTTAGTAATGCCTTTTGGTTTAACTAATGCACCTAGTACTTTCATGAGACTGATGAACGAAGTTTTACGTGCTTTTATTGGACGTTTTGTGGTGGTATACTTTGATGATATTCTGATTTATAGCAAATCTTTGGAGGAACATTTGGATCATTTACGTGCTGTTTTCAATGCTTTACGTGATGCACGTTTGTATGGTAATCTTGAGAAGTGCACCTTTTGCACCAATCGAGTTGCGTTTCTTGGCTATGTTGTTACTGCGCAGGGAATTGAAGTTGATCCAGCCAAGATTGAGGCAATTGAGAATTGGCCGCAGCCAAAGACGGTCACACAAGTGAGGAGTTTTCTTGGCCTCGCTGGTTTCTATAGGCGCTTTGTGAAAGATTTTGGATCCATTGCTGCGCCGCTGAATGAGCTTACCACTACAAGAAAAGTTGCCATGGCCGACGAAGTTGAAGTCGCGCCGTGGTTGCTGGTGTACCATGGCCGACGATTTTGGTCCCTCCGTGGTGCATGTCAAAACTTTTTTTTTTCGTTTTTGAGGCCACCTAGCCCGACGAAAGCGGCCAAAACGTGGCGTATGGTGGCCCGGGACGTGGTGCATCTCGAAATCTCGGGTTCGCCGGCCGAGTCAACGCAAATCCGCACCGCCGAGGGATGTAGGGCCCAGATGGCAGCCTCTCTGGCATTGTTTTTTTCTAGATCGCGCCATCTCGTTCAACGTTCTCCGATCGAGCCGTTTACGATGCAGGATCATGGGTCCCGCATGTCATCCTCTATGAACCAAAATTCTTTCTATTCTTGGATTTTTTTGACCCCCTGATTTCTGGCTACTTCCTTTTTCTTTTGATCCCTTGCCGCCTTGGAAACGTTGAGACCGCTGCTGCTAAATGGGACCCGCATGTCATCCTCTATGTGCAATCAACTTTCTTTTCTTGGAGTTTTTTTTGGCACCTCAAATTTGGTCACTTGCCTTTTTCTTTCGATCCCCTGCCGCCTCTCAAACGGTGATACCCTGCTGCTAAATGGGACCCGCATGTCATCCTCTATGTACTATAAATCTTTCTTTTCTGGATTATTTTTGGCACCTCATATTTGGTCACTTACCTTTTTCTTTCGATCCCCTGCCGCCTCTCAAACGGTGATACCGCTGCTGCTAAATGGGACCCGCATGTCATCCTCTATGTACTATAAAACTTTCTTTTCTTGGATTTTTTTGGCACCTCATATTTGGTCACTTGCCTTTTTCTTTTGATCCCCTGCCGCCTCTCAAACGTTGAGACCGCTGCTGCTAAATGGGACCCGCATGTCATCCTCTATGTACTATAAAACTTTCTTTTCTTGGATTTTTTTGGCACCTCATATTTGGTCACTTGCCTTTTTCTTTTGATCCCCTGCCGCCTCTCAAACGTTGATAGCTGCTAAATGGGACCCGCATGTCATCCTCTATGTACTATAAAACTTTCTTTTCTTGGATTTTTTGGCACCTCATATTTGGTCACTTGACTTTTTCTTTCGATCCCTGCTGCCTCTCAACGGTGATACCGCTGCTGCTAAATGGGACCGCATGTCATCCTCTATGTACTATAAAACTTTGTTTTCTTGGATTTTTTTTCTTTTCTTTTTTTTGGCACCTCATATTTGGTCACTTGACTTTTTCTTTCGATCCCCTGCCTCTCAAACGGTGATACCGCTGCTGCTAAATGGGACCCGCATGTCATCCTCTATGTACTATAAAACTTTCTTTTCTTGAATTATTTTTGGCTCCTCATATTTTTTCACTTGCCTTTTTCTTTCGATCTCATGCCACGTTTGAAACGTTGAGGAACCTGCAGCTCATGGGACCCGCATGTCATCCTCTATGAGCAATCAACTTTCTTTTCTTGGAGTTTTTTTGGCACCTCATATTTGGTAACTTGACTTTTTCTTTCGATCTCATGCCACGTTTGAAACGTTGAGGTACCTGCTGGCTCATGGACCCGCATGTCATCCTCTGTGTGCTATAAAAGTTTCCTTTGTTGGATTTTTTTCACCCTCTGGCTTGCCTTTTTCTTTTGATCCCCTGCCCCCTTTGAAACGTTGAGTAAGCTGTTGGTTCAAGGGACCCGCATGTCATCCTCTATGTCCATCAACTTTCTTTTCTTGGATTTTTTTCACCCCCTAATTACTAGCTACTTTCTTTTTCTTTTGATCTCAAGCCGCATTACAAACATTGAGACCGCTGCTGCAAAATGGGACCCACATGTCATCCTCTATGTACAATAAATCTTGGATTATTTTTGGCTCCTGATATTTGGTCACTTGCCTTTTTCTTTCGATCTCATGCCGCCTTTGAAACGTTGAGTAAGCTGCTGGCTCATGGGTCCCGCATGTCATCCTCTACGAACAATAAAAGTTTCCTTTCTTTGTTTTTTACCCTAATTTCTGGCTATTTGCCTTTTTCTTTTGATCCCCTGCCTTGAAACGATGAGGACGCTGTTGGCAGGTCGGTCCCACATGTCATCCTCTATGAACAATAAAAGTTTCCTTTGGTGGATTTATTTTTGACCCCTAATTAATTTCTGGCTATTTCCTTTATTTTTCTTTTGATCCCCTGCCGCCTTGGAATTGTTGAGAATGCTGCTGCCTCATTTTTCTTTTGGTCCTGTGCCGCCTTGGAAACGTTGAGACCGCTGCTACAAAATGGGACCCGCATGTCATCCTCCATGTACAATAAAGTTTCTTTTCTTGGATTATTTTTGGCTCCTGATATTATGTCACTTGCCTTTTTCTTTCGATCTCATGCCGACTTTGAAACGTTGAGGATGCTGCTGCCTCATGGGTCCCGCATGTCATCCTCTCAGAACGATAAATGTTTTCTTTTCTTGTATTTTTTTACCAACTGATTTTTGGCTTTTTTTATTTTCGATCCCCTGCCGCCTTTGAAACGTTGACTCCGCTGCTGGCTCATGGGTCCCCGATGTCAGCCTCCCCGTACAAGAAACATGTGATATTTTATTTTGCAGACAATAAACGTTGTATTTCGCTCTGAGCTATTGCAAACGGATAAATTAAATCTTTATATCTACATAAACAAACTTATATGTTGAATCTCCTTGTTTTTTGTTTTTGCGAAGCATAGGACTTTCCTGTTTTTTTTTGAGAAAAATCCGACCTTTCCTGTTTTGGAGTGGGCTGAAATTGTACGAGTCAAAAGGCCCAGCAGTATAGTTCGAAGGCCCAGATGTCCAGATACAGCCCAATTGAAATCTTTCTTTTCTTGGATTTTTTTCACACCCTGATTTCTGGCTACTTCATTTTTCTTTCGGTCCTGTGCCGCCTTGGAAGCGTTGAGACCGCTGCTACAAAATGGGACCCGCATGTCATCCTCTATGTACAATAAAGTTTCTTTTCTTGGATTATTTTTGGCTCCTGATATTATGTCACTTGACTTTTTCTTTCAATCTCATGCCGACTTTGAAACGTTGAGGAAGCTGCTGGCTCATGGGTCCCGCATGTCATCCTCTATGAACAATAAAAGTTTTCTTTGTTGGATTTATTTTTTCCCCTAATTTCTGGCTATTTGTCTTTTTCTTTTGATCCCCTGCCCCCTTTGAAACGATGACGACGCAGCTGGCAAGTCGGTCCCACATGTCATCCTCTATGAACAATAAAAGTTTCCTTTGATGGATTTATTTTTGACCCTAATTAATTTCTGGCTATTTCCTTTTTTATTTTGATCCCCTGCCGCCTTGAAATAGTTGAGGATGCTGCTGCCTCATGGGTCCCGCATGTCATCCTCTCAGAAAGGTAAATGTTTCTTTTCTTGAATTTGTTTACCAACTGATTTTTGGCTTATTTTTTCTTTCGATCTCCTGCCACCTTTAAAACGTTGACGACGCTGCTGGCTCATGGGTCCCCAATGTCAGCCTCCCCATACTGCAAATCCTCTTTCTGCAAAGGTTGTATTTCTAGATAGATAAGGTGGATTCGAATCTGCCATGGTTCAGGCAGCTCAGGTAAGCCTTCTTGCACTAATTAATGGAAGTAGTGTATCGCAAGGTCAAGACATGTGGCTCGGTGTAATGAATCTATATGAATCATGTTGTGGGTTCAATCTGATAGTTCTCTAACAGGTCAGCCAAAATAGAAATTAAGTTTTTTTCTAAAAGGGAAATGCAAATTAAGATGAACACAAACATTAGTTATCATAATAGCTGATCATACATACATACTTGCTAAGAGCAAAAGCTTGCCAGAGTTTTACCACCCATACAATTAATTAGCAGTTCAGATAAGATAACCTTATATAAGTATAACTACAAATGCATTTGCTAAGGGCTCATGGGACAACAGAACTAGACAACCGCGAACTTTATGACCAGCATGTCACAGCGGCATCGAAAGATCTTGACCTTCAACTTTGATCCAATGCGAAGTTTGGCACCGTCAATGAACTTTTTCCACCTGGAAGTAACAGCCAAGCGGCCATCTGTGGGACTGACAGAGTACCGTCCCTCCACGGTGAGACCTTCACTCTCCATGACGAGGGATATCTTGCCCCTTCGGCCAGCATTGAGATCCTTGGAGATACTTTTAGGCAATTTCTGATTCAAAGCAAGAGATACCACCAAAAATTAGTCAATGGCACCAATGCACTGAACCATGTGAGACTTTGAGCAGAGAAGACATCAAGATAAGAGCAGTTATGCTGTCATATACTCACGAACATAGCCTTCAGATGCGTCCTGGTCACCACACGGGTGGCCACAGCAATGAGCTGAGACCTCGGTGATCTGGCTGGGGCAGGTGCATGAGCCTGGGCTGGTACACGAGCTGGTGCTGATGCAGGAGACTGCTGGGCAGGTGCAGTAAACGGTGCCTCTAGAGGAACCGGTGCTGATGCAGGAGACTGTTGGGCAGGTGCAGTAAACGGTGCAGCTAGAGGAACCAGTGCTGATGCAGGAGCCTGCTGGGCATGTGTAGTATATGGGGCCTCTACAGGAACCAATGCTGATGTAGGGGACTGCTGGGTAGATGCAGTAAACGGAGCTGGTACAGGAACCGGTGCTGATGCAGGAGAGTGGGAAGCCGGTGCCGGTGCTGGTGTGGTTGCCCTTTGTGACATCCGCTCCTGTTCCGTCAGGGGATCTGCAGCTTTGATCATGTTAAACCCAGCAAGCTAGAACAGAGGGAATGGTTTAGAACAACTGCTCAGAATGCAGTTATCAAAAGATATGAGTAGAAAAAAGTTACATATTATATATTTGGAAGTGTCTCCAACTCTGTAAGCAGTTACGTATATCTGCCCGTTTGAGTTTCTGATCCTCAGCTCGTCGCCCTTCTTCAGACCGTAGTCAAAAGCAAACTTTCTCCAATCATGTCCATACAAATATGTGATGGCCTGCGTCTTGTAGACATACACCTCATAGACCGTGTAGGTGTTCATCAATTTGCCATTGCCATGCATAGTGAAAGATCCTTCATGCGGACACATCTGGTTAATCATTGGACGAAGTTCACAAGGTACAGTCTGCATGTGAAAATTGATACAAATGTAAGAAGCAGGAAGACTAAAAACAAGACTTTACTATATGCCAATTCATGCTAAACCACTGAGAATACATACCTGTAACTCTGTGAAGGAGCTACTAGAAAGGTAGATAGAGCCATAGGAGGTGTTATATGCGGGGTATGTACATGGGCCCGCCATATTCCCGCAAGCTCGGCATCGGGATGGTGAAGGAAACATGGGAGGTACTACTGGTGCGTAGCGCTGAACGTAAGTGGAAGAATTAGGTTGTGTAAAGTGCATAGTTCAGAGCAATGCAAATGTTGACAAGCAAGTGCATAACACTATGTTACAAACTGAACAGTGAAAAATTAGTGTATGATGAATATAAGCATGCTAATTTGGTGTTTCCGAATTCCAAAAAGCATTAGACAGAGCCGGTGATAATATCAGACATAAATCATGGCATGTATATGTGGCTTAAGAAAATATACCCGAACCCTTGGATGGTTACGGCCCGGCTGATCCTTGGACTTGAGCTTATATAAGCATCCAGAAGGTGGGGCTGACAGTAACTTGGTGGCAGCCTCTGCAGATGCCTCATCAGCAGCAGTTGCAATCCTTTTGACCAATGAAGGCTTAGCAGTTTCAGTCTGCATATAAAAATTGAAGAGCAACAGACATCAGCAGTGATATATAAAATGAATCTATGAGACACTGATGCATATAGTGCTGGATGTAAGTGGAAGAATAGGTGTGTGTGTTTCTGAACTATTGGTAAGCATTAGACAAAGCCGGCAATAAACAGACAAAAATCAAATCATGTATGAGGATTAAGAAAATATACCTGCTTACTGAAAAGGGTACCACCCAGCTGGCCCGTGGCCTTGTGCTTGAGGAGGTTTTCAGAAGATGGTGGCAGCACCATCGTCTTCACAGCAGCCTCATCAGGATCATTTTTTATCCATTTGAGTAGAGGAACAGAAGTTTCATCCTGCATATGAATAGCAACAGAACTCATCATTGATATTTAATAAATCTATGAGATAGACTGATGCAAATAGTGCGGGGTGTAAGTGGAAGAATAGGGTTGTGCATAGAGAACAGTTGACAACAATGCAAATGATTACAAAAGAAGCCAATGGAAATCAACAGTTTATATACTGGATGAGACAGACTGAAAAGTGAAAAATTAGTGTATGATGATTGTAAGCAAACGCAGTGTTTCTGAACTTTTGGTAAGCATTAGACAAAGCCAACAGTAATTAAACAGATAATAATGAAATCATGTATGTGGATTAAGAAAATATACCAGATTCATTAAAAGGTCACCACCCAGCTGGCCCATGGCCTCGTGCTTGTAGAGGTTTTCGGAAGATGGTGCCGGCACCATCGTCCTCACAGCAGCCTCATTAGCCCCATTTTGCATCCACTTGAGTAAAGGCGCAGCAGTTTCAGCCTGCATAAGAATGGGAACAGATCTCAGCAGTGATATTGAATGACTCTGAGACAGACTGATGCATATAGTGCTAGATGTAAGTGGAAGGGTATGGCCGTGTATGGACAACAGTTCACAACAATGCAAGGGTGTGTTCGGTTCTGAAACAGCGTGGAATGGAATGGAATGGTTCCATTTCAGAGGAATGGAATGGTTACATTTTTGTTCGGTTGGGAAAAATGGAGAGCAGAAGAGATCGAGGTTAAACTAACCAATTGTCTCAAAATTGTAATTAACAATTGCAAATGACATTTTAATCTCAAAGTCGTAATTAACAGCGCCTAATGGTGCTCTTTTAATCTAAAAATCGAAATTAACATCATTTTATGTTGGGTTAGGGGAACTGGAGTAGATGAACATTACTGTATGATGATTGTAAGCAAACGAATTTGGTGTTTCTAAACTTTTGGCTTCGAGATCTTATGGGTTTCAACTCTAGCCTACCCCAACTTGTTTGGGACTGAAAGGCTTGGTTGTTGTTGTTGTTGTTGTAAACTTTTGGCAAGCATAGAAAAAACCGACAATAAACAGAGAAAAATCAAGGCATGTTTTGTGGATTAAGAAAATATACCATATTCATTAAAAGATCACCACCCAGCTGGTGCGTGGCCTTGTGCTTGTAGAGGCATTTAGAAGATGGGGGCGGCATCAACATACTGGCAGCCTGATCAGCCGCAGTTTTGATCTTCCTTTTGAGTAAAGGCCCTAAAGTTTCAGTCTGCATATGAATAGCAAAACAAAAGGCAGACCTCAGCAGTGATATTGAATTACTGTATGAGATAGACTGATGCATATAGTGGATGCTCTTAGCCTTTTGCAGCGTGAACACTAGCTATGGACAGACAAAAAAACTAGTTAACTCAGCTTTGTCTAGATATGAATGTACTACCACCATCCAAAAGCTTAAGCCTTATTTATTTTTGAGAAATCAAAACAAGCAAAGTTTGACCAAAATTTTAGAACATTCTATCAACAAATATAATACTGTGTAGATACCGTAGGAAAATATATTTTATTATCTATTTAATGATATTAATTTTGTATTTTGCATGTTACTGATTTTTGGTAAAAGCTTAGTCAAACATGGTATAGTTTGACTTTCTAAAAATAATATAAGCCCAAAGCTTTGGGATGGAGGCAGTAGTATCTAGAGCTAAAACACATCTAGATACATCCGTATCTACAGATAGTTGAGTCAATTAATTTGGATCTGAGGGAGTATCAGATTCAGACTACATCATGGTAAGTTGGTTAAAAAAAATTACCCCTGGGCGGTCCCTGCCCAGCTCGGCAGTGGCATTTCGCTTCTTGTGCTGCAGATCGGGCCATGCTCCTGCAGCAGGTGGGGCGCTATTCTCGTTCCCCATAGCCTCAGCACGGAACCTGGAGGTACCAACCTGATACAGAGAATATAGAGCATGGTGTCACAGAGGCTTTACGCACAAACAGCTGAAGACATGTGCTACTTTAAGCATATTCCAGAACAGGAACAGATTGAGGATGCAGAGACCAGAGAGACACTTAAAAGGTAAAGAGTGGATAAGCAAACGGAGTACCTGCTTCGCGGGGCTGGGGACGCAGCTCAGGCTCAGCCAACTGCCCACATGCGTGGTGGCCTTACGCTCCATTGCCCCCACCGCCGAGGTCTTACCTTTCCTGTACAAGCTGACAAAAGATACAGTGAGGATCAGCAGAAACTACAAAGGTTGCAAATGTCGACAAATAAAGGAAGAACACCCCAATCCAAGCAAAGGTAGCCCCCGCCCCCACCCCCATCAATCACTCCCAGCTCGAGGGTGACCAGAAAGACACCCCTTTGCCCAGAATAGGAAAGAGATGCGCAAGATATCGAGGAGAGGAAAAAAGAACCGATCTCGAGAAAGGAGAGAACATTACTAGTCCTACCTAATCCGCTTGGGCTAGATGCAGCTTGCCCCTCCAAGCTGGATGCCTGGACGGTGGAGGCGAAAGGAGGGGATCGAGCTAGCGGCTTGCATCCGTCGGCAATCGGCACTCGATCGGGAGAGAAGGGGTGCTACATAAAGGGGAGGGGTAACATATTTTATTACACAGTGAACTTACTGATGTGACTAGTCATTACATGTCTCACTGAAACTAGGGCCCATAGTGTGGCACCCCAAATTTACTTGAAGCTGCCCGGCGGGACGCATTGGCGCGTCAAGAAACCCCCGAATTGTAGCGGGGAAATGAAACATTTCACAAAAATTCGAAATTCAAGCACACCGCCACGCGCCAAGCACGCGGCTGTTCCTTCCTCTTCCTCGGTTCCTCCTCCCCTATCCGAAAAAACCCCAAATCCCAAGCTCAAAAAAAAAAAAAAACAAAAAACAAATCCCCTGGCCGCCATGCATGTCCTCGTTAACCCGCTGGAGATCGTTCCCGGACGATGCGGACCACCCGCCCTGAGATCCAGAATTCCGTCCACCTCGAGGCACTGCGTGCTGTCTCGCAGCAGCGGCTTGAGGGCGCTGAAGAGGAAGTTCCGCCGGAAAGTGCTCATGGCAACCGTGCAAGCTCACCGGCGTGCTGTATCCCGAGAGGAACTGGTCAAAGCTTTGCTATTCGCCACACAAAAAAAATTGCGGGCCAAGATCTGGTCAAAGCTTCGTCGATGGCTTGCCGCGAGAGGCTTGGAGTCCAGAGTCAATAAACTAGCTGCTCGAGGACTTGGGCGGTTTACACGGATTCATATTAACTGACTCAAGTTTGTTAGTCTAGTTAACAAATGCATCTAGATACATCCATATCTAGACAGAATTGAGTCAATTAATATGAATCAGAGGGGAGTACCTGAAAGTGTTTCATGCTACCAACTAATGCGCTGGCAGGAATCGCTGTAGAAGTAATTGTGCTACTACTCGTACGATGAACTGATTGTGTGGGTGTCGAATTTTGCAACGCGATCATCCACTGAATGCTTAATCTAGCGCCAAAGGCGTACAAATCATAACATACTACAGCACCAGAACATAAGAGTACGAATCATAAAGTAGCTCAACATTTTGCATCAGGGCTGGGTGGTCCTGAGACTACCGGGACGCCCCTGATGATCTCCGGGTGTGCATCCTCTTCAACGCAAAGCTGTGTACTCGGTCCACGGCCTCCTTCTGTAGGCTGGATAATCTCAGGTGCAGGACCTTCGTCTATGAGAGGCTCGTCATCAGTACCATCCACAGGTGCATCAGGGCTGGGTGGTCTTGAGACTACCCGGACGCCCGTGATGATCTCCGGGCGTGCATCCACTTCAACGCAAAGCTGTGTACTCGGTCCACGGCCTCCTTCTGTAGGCTGGATAATCTCAGGTGCAGGACCTTCGTCTATGAAAGGCTCGTCATCAGTACCATCCACAGGTGCATCAAACTGAGATTCATCTTCAAATCTCCCATCAAACTGAGAGACCTCTTTAACTCTATGCTTCTGCAATTAGTACATCAACCGATTAGACAAACATCTAAGGGATGCAACCTGAACAAATGCCGTTTTACATATTTACCTTCTCATCTGGCACAGCACATGTCCCAGAGCTGAAACCCGTTTCCTGAAGCAAGCGCTTTTTCTCTCCTTCCCGTCCATCCATCTGCAACAAGTTAAATTTGAGTACAGAACCTTGCACAGCAATGCAAACTATTGATTGAAACAGCGGCAGCATCAATATAAATAATTAACTACATATGCCAGCACACATACAGTGTGAGCAAGATCTGCTTCTCCTGCTAAAGGATCATTATATGGTTCACCATGCTAAACCCGCCTAACATATGTGCGGTCCATCCCAAAAATGTGTAAATGATCTGCCACTACAGGGTGAGGCCTCTTCTCACCATTCATACATGTGCAGCGCGGGCAATACACGTCCAGGTTGTGACCATCATGAGCTCTAATAAACCCCATAAAGGGTTGAACACCATTTATATATGAAGGGGAACATAAGTGTCCATGCAGTTTCCAAGTTCTGTCCATCTGTTTAATTATGAGATACAGTGGTTGGTGATTAATTTAAGGCGAAGTAGGAAATGTATATCCATCGAGTACAAAACTATACTACATGATTATGCATTTCAGCAATCATGTCGAGTACAAAACAAAAAATGCCCATCGACATTTTAGCAAACAGATCGTGTACAAAACTCTGCCATGGCATTTCAGCAAATTAACGGATCGAGTGCAGAACTGACTCTATATGCCCACGCAAATGAACAAATTGATCGATGACAAATCGAGCGGAAAACTATAAAGTGCCAATTAGTTCGAGCATACTGACGATTTTTTTAGCAGCATCAAGAAAATATAAATCGTTAGGCTGTCTTGCCCGATACATGATTGAGCTAGAGATAGCAGCCCTACCGTGGATCAACTTGACCGCCGGTGCGTCTCGAGAAGAACGACGGGGAGGGGAAGCTTCTTCTTCGCACGGACGGGACGGGGAGGGGAAGCTCTTCGCACGGACGGGGATAAGTTGTGTACGGGTGGGTGGGGGGTCATGCGGCCGGGCCGCCGGGGTGATAATTAATGTCGGTAGGTGGCGTTTAATGGAGTTGCGTGTGTAATTTGCCGTGCACAAGGTTGAGGAATAGGCGGTTCCCTTTGCCGCGCGCACAATTCAAACTATCCCGCCCATGTAGTTTAAATTCGCCATATTTTCGTTAAATCGACATAAAGTCATGTGAGTGGGGGAAAATTAGCAAAGTTGCTTGAAAAATAGTAAAACTCTGGAATTATCCTTTAAATATGCTCTACTTCGTGTGAAAATCGGGGTGTGGAAGCATGTTGAGCTGTTTTATTTGTACTTTCTTCATTAAAACTCCCATTTTATGCACTTTGGATGGAAAGAAATCATTTGTACATAAATTTTGACAACGCCATTTGCAAACACTAATTGTTTACATGCCAAGATGCACCCATCCACCAAATATATATGTGGCAAAAGTTTATCACAATCTAGCAGATATGCATAATTAGTGAGGGACCCCTTTTGATTTTGTGCAATTTCCACTAATTAGGTAGAGATCGAGAAGGGTTAATTAATTAGGCCATGTTAGGGGTTATGTGTTTTAGATTAGGTTGTGTGGATTCAAATACAACTTCTTTATTTGTGTGCTATGATTAATCAAAACTAGATCGATCGACTGCGCACACATTATTAGAGGCGCATGCCTTTGCGCACAAAGTGCATGTGTGTGTTGTTGGCCACCAACGAGAGAGAGAGAGAGAGAGAGAGAGAGAGAGAGAGAGAGAGGTAGAGAGAGCTACATACGAGAGAGCGATTGAAATCCCCAAATTAAACACATATATATGCATGGCACATTTAATTTAATTAGAGGACCGCGAGGCACCCCTGGCCTGCTTGATGCATAATTAAGTGTCATTGGCCTATATATATAGGGTTTAATTAGGGTTTAGGGTTTAGGGTTAGGAGGTTAGGGTTTAGGGTTTAATGTTTATGGTGTTTAGGGTTTAGGGATTAGGGATTAGGGTTTATTTAGGGTTTAAGGTTTAGGGATCATCGATCGAGTGCGCACACACACATTATTAGAGGCACACGCGCCTTTGCGCATAAAGTGCATGCGTATATGTGTGTGTTTTTTGGCCACCAACGACATATAGATGATCGAGAGAGAGAGATTGAAATCCCCCAAGAATATGTTCAAATATATATTAAAATATATGCACGAATTAATGCATGCATGGTAGGCCATGCATGCACACTAATTATATATATATTATGAGGAAACTTAATCAAATGTGTTTTCATTCGAGAGAACTTGTCAAAATTCAAGTTAATTAATTTATCATCGATAATTATATAATTAATTAATGAATCTCAGGGAGATGTTATACAACATATGATCGATATATAGGCCATGTATATATTAATTGGTTTTAATCTACCGTTTTTGCTAGCTAGCTGCATGCTATATATAGAGCATGTTTTTATTAGATCGGGTTATAGCTAGTATAGTTTAGGGTTATGTGTTTTAATTAACTAGGGTTTGATTAGCTAGGGGTTAGTTATATATATATGGTTTAGGGTTAATGCATGTCACATTTAATTTAACTAGAGGACCGCGAGGCACCCCTGGCCTGCTTGATGCACAATTAAGTGTCGTTGGCCTATATATATAGGGTTTAATTAGGGTTTAGGGTTAGCTAGCTGGGTTTAGGGTTTAGTGTTTTGGGTGTTTAGCTAGGGTCTAGGGTTTAGGGTTTAGTGTTTACTGTGTTTAGAGGGTCTAGGGTTTAGTGTTTAGGGTGTTTAGGGTCTAGGGTTTAGGGTCTAGTGTTTAGGGTCTATGGTTTAGGGTTTAATTAGTGTTTAGGGTGTTTAGGGTTTAGGGTTTAGTGTTTACGGTGTTTAGGGTCTAGGGTTTAGGGTTTAGTGTTTAGGGTCTAGGGTTTAGGGTTTAATTAGTGTTTAGGGTGTTTATAGGGTTTAGGGTTTAGGGTTTAGGGTTTTAGGGTTTAGGGTTTAGGGTTTAGGGTTTAGGGTTTAGGGTTTAGGGTTTACGGTGTTTAGGGTCTAGGGTTTAGGGTTTAGTGTTTAGGGTGTTTAGGGTCTAGGGTTTAGTGTGTTTAGGGTGTTTAGGGTTTAGGGGATTAGGGATTAGGGTTTTAGGGTTGTTTAAGGTTTAGGGATCATCGATCGAGTGCGCACACACATTATTAGAGGCACCCGCGCCTTTACGCATCAAGTGCATGCGTATATATGTGTGTTTTTTGGGCCACCAACGATATATAGATGATCGAGAGAGAGAGAGATTGAAATCCCCAAGAATATGTTCAAATATACATTAAAATATATGCACGAATGCATTGTAGGCCATGCATATGCACACTAATTATATATATATTATGAGGCAACTTAATCAAATGTGTTTTCATTCGAGAGAACTTGTCAAAGTTCAAGTTAATTAATTTATCACGATAATTATATAATTAATTAATGATTCTCAGGGATATGTTATACAACATGATCGATATAGGCCATGTATATTTTAATTGGTGTTAATCTACGGTTTGCTAGCTAGCTGCTATATATAGAGCATGTTTTTATTAGATCGGGTTATAGCTAGCTAGTATAGTTTAGGGTTATGTGTTTTAATTAAGTAGGGTTGATTAGCTAGGGTTAGTTACATATATATGGTTTAGGGTTAATGCATGGCACATTTAATTTTATTAGAGGATCACGAGGCACCCATGACCCGCTCGATCGATGCACAATTAAGTGTCGTTGGCCTATACATAGGGTTTAATTGGGGTTTAGGATTAGCTAGGGTTTAGGCTTAGGGTTAGGGTTAGGGTTAGGGTACGTTTAGGGTCTAGGGTTTAGGGTTTAGTGTTTAGGGTGTTTAGGGTTTAGGGATTAGGGATTTAAGGTTTTAGGGTTGTTTAAGGTTTAGGGATCATCGATCGAGTGCGCACACACATTATTAGAGGCACCCGCGCCTTTACGCATAAATTGCATGCATATATATGTGTGTTTTTTGGGCCACCAACGATATATAGATGATCGAGAGAGAGAGAGATTGAAATCCCCAAGAATATGTTCAAATATACATTAAAATATATGCACGAATGCATTGTAGGCCATGCATGCACACTAATTATATATATATTATGAGGCAACTTAATCAAATGTGTTTTCATTCGAGAGAACTTGTCAAAGTTCAAGTTAATTAATTTATCACGATAATTATATAATTAATTAATGATTCTCAGGGATATGTTATACAACATGATCGATATAGGCCATGTATATTTTAATTGGTGTTAATCTACGGTTTGCTAGCTAGCTGCTATATATAGAGCATGTTTTTATTAGATCGGGTTATATCTAGTATAGTTTAGGGTTATGTGTTTTAATTAAGTAGGGTTGATTAGCTAGGGTTAGTTACATATATATGGTTTAGGGTTAATGCATGGCACATTTAATTTTATTAGAGGATCGCGAGGCACCCATGACCCGCTCGATCGATGCACAATTAAGTGTCGTTGGCCTATACATAGGGTTTAATTGGGGTTTAGGATTAGCTAGGGTTTAGGGTTAGGGTTAGGGTTAGGGTACGTTTAGGGTTAATGCATGTCACATTTAATTTAACTAGAGGACCGCGAGGCACCCCTGGCCTGCTTGATGCACAATTAAGTGTCGTTGGCCTATATATAGGGTTTAATTAGGGTTTAGGGTTAGCTAGGGGTTTAGGGTTTAGTGTTTTGGGTGTTTAGCTAGGGTCTAGGGTTTAGGGTTTAGTGTTTACGGTGTTTAGAGGGTCTAGGGTTTAGTGTTTAGGGTGTTTAGGGTCTAGGGTTTAGGGTCTAGTGTTTAGGGTCTATGGTTTAGGGTTTAATTAGTGTTTAGGGTGTTTAGGGTTTAGGGTTTAGTGTTTACGGTGTTTAGGGTCTAGGGTTTAGGGTTTAGTGTTTAGGGTCTAGGGTTTAGGGTTTAATTAGTGTTTAGGGTGTTTATAGGGTTTAGGGTTTAGGGTTTAGGGTTTTAGGGTTTAGGGTTTAGGGTTTAGGGTTTAGGGTTTAGGGTTTAGGGTTTAGGGTTTACGGTGTTTAGGGTCTAGGGTTTAGGGTTTAGTGTTTAGGGTGTTTATGGTCTAGGGTTTAGTGTGTTTAGGGTGTTTAGGGTTTAGGGGATTAGGGATTAGGGTTTTAGGGTTGTTTAAGGTTTAGGGATCATCGATCGAGTGCGCACACACATTATTAGAGGCACCCGCGCCTTTACGCATCAAGTGCATGCGTATATATGTGTGTTTTTTGGGCCACCAACGATATATAGATGATCGAGAGAGAGAGAGAGAGAGATTGAAATCCCCAAGAATATGTTTAAAATATATGCACGAATGCATTGTAGGCCATGCATGCACACTAATTATATATATATTATGAGGCAACTTAATCAAATGTGTTTTCATTCGAGAGAACTTGTCAAAGTTCAAGTTAATTAATTTATCACGATAATTATATAATTAATTAATGATTCTCAGGGATATGTTATACAACATGATCGATATAGGCCATGTATATTTTAATTGGTGTTAATCTACGGTTTGCTAGCTAGCTGCTATATATAGAGCATGTTTTTATTAGATCGGGTTATAGCTAGCTAGTATAGTTTAGGGTTATGTGTTTTAATTAAGTAGGGTTGATTAGCTAGGGTTAGTTACATATATATGGTTTAGGGTTAATGCACGACACATTTAATTTTATTAGAGGATCACGAGGCACCCATGACCCGCTCGATCGATGCACAATTAAGTGTCGTTGGCCTATACAGAGGGTTTAATTGGGGTTTAGGATTAGCTAGGGTTTAGGGTTAGGGTTAGGGTTAGGGTTAGGGTACGTTTAGGGTCTAGGGTTTAGGGTTTAGTGTTTAGGGTGTTTAGGGTTTAGGGATTAGGGATTTAAGGTTTTAGGGTTGTTTAAGGTTTAGGGATCATCGATCGAGTGCGCACACACATTATTAGAGGCACCCGCGCCTTTACGCATAAATTGCATGCATATATATGTGTGTTTTTTGGGCCACCAACGATATATAGATGATCGAGAGAGAGAGAGAGATTGAAATCCCCAAGAATATGTTCAAATATACATTAAAATATATGCACGAATGCATTGTAGGCCATGCATGCACACTAATTATATATATATTATGAGGCAACTTAATCAAATGTGTTTTCATTCGAGAGAACTTGTCAAAGTTCAAGTTAATTAATTTATCACGATAATTATATAATTAATTAATGAATCTCAGGGATATGTTATACAACATGATCGATATAGGCCATGTATATTTTAATTGGTGTTAATCTACGGTTTTGCTAGCTAGCTGCTATATATAGAGCATGTTTTTATTAGATCAGGTTATATCTAGTATAGTTTAGGGTTATGTGTTTTAATTAAGTAGGGTTGATTAGCTAGGGTTAGTTACATATATATGGTTTATGGTTAATGCATGGCACATTTAATTTTATTAGAGGATCGCGAGGCACCCATGACCCGCTCGATCGATGCACAATTAAGTGTCGTTGGCCTATACATAGGGTTTAATTGGGGTTTAGGATTAGCTAGGGTTTAGGGTTAGGGTTAGGGTTAGGGTTAGGGTACGTTTAGGGTCTAGGGTTTAGGGTTTAGTGTTTAGGGTGTTTAGGGTTTAGGGATTAGGGATTTAGGGGTTTTAGGGTTGTTTAAGGTTTAGGGATCATCGATCGAGTGCGCACACACATTATTAGAGGCACCCGCGCCTTTACGCATAAATTGCATGCATATATATATATGTGTGTTTTTTGGCCACCAACGATATATAGATGATCGAGAGAGAGAGATTGAAATCCCCAAGAATATGTTCAAATATACATTAAAATATATGCACGAATGCATGGTAGGCCATGCATGCACACTAATTATATATATATATTATGAGGCAACTTAATCAAATGTGTTTTCATTCGAGAGAACTTGTCAAAATTAAAGTTAATTAATTTATCATGATAATTATATAATTAATTAATGAATCTCAGGGATATGTTATACAACATGATCGATATAGGCCATGTATATATTAATTGGTGTTAATCTACGGTTTGCTAGCTAGCTGCTATATATAGAGCATGTTTTTATTAGATCGGGTTATAGCTAGTATAGTTTAGGGTTATGTGTTTTCATTAAGTAGGGTTGATTAGCTATGGTTAGTTACATATATATGGTTTAGGGTTAATGCATGGCACATTTAATTTAATTAGAGGACCGCGAGGCACCCCTGGCCTGCTTGATGCACAATTAAGTGTCGTTGGCCTATATATAGGGTTTAATTAGGGTTTAGGGTTAGGGTTAGGGTTTAGGGTCTAGGGTTTAGTGTTTAGGGTGTTTAGGGTTTAGGGATTAGGGATTAGGGTTTCAGGGTTGTATAAGGTTTAGGGATCATCGATCGAGTGCGCACACACATTATTAGAGGCACCCGCGCCTTTGCGCATAAAGTGCATGCGTATAGTTTAGGGTTATTTGTTTTAATTAAGTAGGGTTTGATCAGCTAGGGTTAGTTACATATATATGGTTTAGGGTTAATGCATGGCACATTACATATAGTTTAAATCTCAAGAATGTTTATACATGATAGGCCATATGTGCAAAGGAATTTTTTTCCTCGTGAACTTGTCAAAATTCAAGTTTATCAGTGCCAATGGAAACTAGTCCAAAAAATTACATAGAGGACCAAAAGTACTAGACAATAACTAATAGAACCTGCAACTTTACAAAAAGGACCCCAAAACATATAGAAGAAAATCAATCGAGTCCTTCTCGACCGCACATCAGATCTCTGCTCCGCATCCTTTCCAGCAACTCCGTCGCCGGGGACGCACCACTTGGGACGGTGTCGCCGGTAGTCGCCAGGACGAAGGAGAAGAAGGGCCTCAGCAACGGCATATTGGCTCTGAGAAGGGTCGCTGAAAGTCCAAGATGTGCACGGGCAAGACGGATGACGCCGTCGTATGCCCCGAGCTTGTGAACTTTAGCAGCTTGACTTCCCCATTGGCCAGATCTGAAGCACTGACCAAAGCAAGCCTCACCGTTAGCGCCATCACATTGATGGCACCAGATCGGGGTTTGGCCGGCAAGATCCGCCAGATTCACCATAGGCCAGATCTGAAGCCGATGACGAGATCCCCGACTCCATTGCGCCATTCTGCTCATGGGAAACACTGGATCTAAGCTTACAACAACACTAACTCCCTCGGATCCAAATTAGCTGACTCAACTTTGCTTATCTAAATATGGATGTATCCACACATGTTTTTACTCTAGATACATACACGTCTAAGGAAAGTTGAATCAATTAATTTAGTTCGGAGGGTGTACAATATACAGAGAGAAGTCGGCCTCGTCTCCGGCCGGCGAGGCCGCCGGAGAGAAGGGGGAGAGGAGCCGGGGGAGTGGGAGAGACTCGAGAGAGAAAGAGAAGAGGAAGAAATGAGAGCTCCCTGGGGAAGAACATTATTTTTGTCGTTCTGCTCGTAGCTTGAAACTGAAAATTTCGGCCACGCGCCAAATCATCCCGCCGCATCCATTCGAAAATCCCGTGACCAGTTTTACCCTTTTAACCCTGGTCCGGAAGCTACAACCCACCGACCATGGAGGGCTCATTCGGTAACAATGAAATATCTTGCCTAGATCCCGAACCCTCCCCACAGGCCCACACCCACCCACCAACCATTCGCCCCATTAGCTCAAAAATACTCTCACACGCCAAAGCTCTGACTCTCTACAGTACTAGATCTGCTTCGCCGCCGGCATACTCCTCCACAGCGTAGCCTTGATCGTGTTGGCTGTCCACCCACCTGATCCGCTCCCCCGCCGCCCTCGTCACCGACGGATCTGCTTCACCGCCGACCTCGCCACCGACGGATCTGCTTCACCGCCGACCTCGCCACCGACGGATCTGCTTCACCGCCGACCTCGCCACCGACTACCTCGCCGCAGCGGCTGTATCAACTTCACCGAATACCTTGCCAGCCAACCAGATCTGCTTCACTAACGCCCGCTTCTACTGAAACAGGGTCGATTCATCGTCTCCCGCGTTCGCCGCCGCTGGAATGCAAGTTGCCGCCCCCGTCCACCCCGCCGCAGCTTGGTTAGTACGCTGGCCCGTTAGATCGCGGTGTTTCTTTAGCCATGTTTTGTGTAGTTATTTGCAGATCTCATATGCCGTTAACTTTCTTGATGTGTTGCTTCGCATGAAGTTTGTTTAAATGTTGTACAGTACAAAAGCATTATCCGGTCGCTACCATCCTGTTCATTCTACTGACACCTGTGTGCATCCACATATTTATAGCCTTGTACCCATTCATTTGCTGCCAACTGTTTTTGTACTGCATGCTATTGTCGCACTGCTTTTATAGTCGTGCTATGGGCATTTCCAATCTGCTTGTTCTTATACCACGTCATTAGCTCACCGCTAGCTGTTTTCTCGTGTCTGCTATTCTCACACTGCTTTTATAATCATGCTATGTGCATTTCCAATCTGCTTGCTCTTATACCTCGTCTTTAGCTTATATAGTTATTGCTGCGTGCATGTCTGGTCTTTGTATTATCGTAGACTGACTTGTCAATGTTATTTTTCCTTGGGATTGATCATGCGAACCACTTATTAGAACATCCAACATTAACAGCGGGGACGCTAGGTAAGGTTGGAATCTGAGTTCGTGGTTGGTAATTTTGGCAGTTTACTTCCGTTATTATCTATAACCTATATGCATTGTTCCTTATGCAAGAGATTAACACTTGGAACCCTGCCATAGCAATGCCATTCATGCTTTACTATGTTTCTGCCTATTTGATATGCTTGTCTTGGAGAAACTTCGAGGGTGATTTGAACCTGACATTTGGTCATTCTTAATGCCAGTTTACTTTATGTGTAAAACCTTGGCATTACCCTACTCTAAATCTGAATGTCTGAAATTCGTATCTCATGCAAAGCAACATCTAGTTGGTTTTAATCTGATATCTGGTAACTATTGGCTTATTCATTTGGCAGCTCAAGTTTTTTGTTATTTGAAACCAGCTGACTTGGTCTTAAATGTGATATCTAAACACAGATTAAGGACAATGGAGCAGGAGGATTAGCATTTCACTTGATGGCTGAACCTAAAATGATAGGCATGTTGACCACGACTAGTGCACGCAAGAGAAGGACCTGCAGTGAGCCAGTATGTGCTTAGTACATGCATCTTATCTTATCTTGTGCTTATTTCTGCTACATGCTGTTATCTGATCTCTACATTGCGTAATACATGTTTGAATAGTTAATTGTTGTAACTATGTTTACAATGTTACCAGAATGCAGTTTTAATGAAGCAGTCATCATTAGAAGATAGTCGCCAAAAAAGGATCTGTAGCGACCCTGTGCAACATTATGATGTAAGTTTGTGCTTAGTACAAGTTCCATACATGTCTTATTTATGCAACTTGTTATTATCTTATATCTACATTGCATAATAAATGTTTGCATAGTTCATCGTTTAACTCTTTTTGCATTATTATCAGAATGCAGTTGTGATGAAGCAATCTTCATTACCAGTGAGGCCCACAAAAAGTTCTGATCTTTCTTCTGATGCATCTTCTCATAGCCGTCAACCTAGACCATTTCTTTCATCAGACAGTAAATATCTCAAGGCTGTACTTTATAAAAGACATGGTATTGCTGCTTTAAGATCTGTAGCTGATATGTTGACAAAGAGTACACAAGATTCAATCAAGGCGATTGCCAAATGTCAACGTGTTATTGATGATGCTAATAGAAGTCCTCAATGATTCTATGTAATTTTTTTATTTGGGCACATTAATTGCCTTGTAATTTTCCTATTTGTTTTATTTGTGTATGTAATTGTGTGTATCATTGAAATCAGATTTTAGGCTCATGAAATTTAATGCAAGTTGACTAGTCAAACAAGTAGGGCCCTACAACAGATTGGGCCGGCCCACTTACAGTAGTGTGGGACCCACTTTCATTTTGGGCCGGCCCACTTCTTTAGTAGGCCGGCCCGGTTACACGATAATGGGCTCCACATGCTTATTGGGCCGGCCCACTTGCTCTATGGTGGTCCCACATAGTAAATGGGCGGCCCTTTAATAGGAAGGTGGGACCCACCTGTGTTTTGGCCCCACTATCTTGTTGGGCCGGCCCACTTTCTATATGGTGGACCCCACATACCAAATGGGCCGGCCCACTTTCTATATGGTGGACCCCACACAATGGGCCGGCCCTTTAATAGGAAGGTGGGACCCACCTGTGTTTTGGCCCGCCCACTATCTTGTTGGGCCGGCCCTTTCTATATGGTGGACCCCACATACCAAATGGGCCGGCCCATTAACAGGAATGTGGGACCCACTGTGTTTTTGGCCGACCCGCTATCTTGGTGGGCCGCCCACTGCTATATGGTGGGCCCACACACTAAATGGGCCGGCCCTTTAACGGGAAAGTGGGACCCCTGTTTTTGGCCCGGCCCACTATTTTGTTGGGCCGCCCACTTGCTATATGGTGGACCCCACGAACTAAATGGGCCGACCCTTTAACGGAAAGTGGGACACATGTGTTTTTGGCCCACTAGCTTGTTGGCCCACTTGCTATACGGTGGACCCCACACACTAAATGGGCGGCCTTTTAACGGGAAAGTGGGACCCACTGTGTTTTTGGCCGGCCCACTTGCTTGGGCCGGCCCATTGCTGTAAGATGGACCCCACATGTTAAATGGGCCGGCCCATTTAAGTTTTGACCAGTCAACCTTAGAGGTTAGGCCCGGCCCACTTAACTAATGGACCAGCCCAGCTATATAGTTGACCGGTCAAACTATGTCATCTGGCCCGCTTAAGACGTGGCAGGCCTCGTGTGGGCCTACCATCTACCACGGGGTTTCAGCCGGTTAACGCCGTTAACGCGTTAACGGCGTCTGCCACGTGTCAGTTTGCATGACGTCAGCAGTCAACGGGCTCCGAAAACACTTCCGCAACGGTCCGATTTTCCGTGGCGGAAGGGCGCCCAAGCGCGACGGACCGAAAAAATCGTCGTTGGACTTTGCCTGACGCAGTTTCGACAACGGAACCCATATCGTCGGGTTAGGCCCATAGGCGACGAAAAATGCCCCTTAGTTGACGATTTTGGGACGTTGTCTATCAGAACTTTTCTTGTAGTGTACAAAGAAGGATGTGCCCTTTGTGTGGGGCGATGCACAACAGGAAGCTTTCATGATATTGAAAGATAAGTTAACACATGCTCCATTACTCCAACTTCCTGATTTCAATAAGACTTTTGAGCTTGAATGTGATGCTAGTGGAATTGGTTTAGGAGGTGTGTTATTACAAGAGGGCAAACCTGTTGCATATTTTAGTGAGAAATTGAGTGGGCCTAGTCTGAATTATTCTACTTATGATAAAGAATTATATGCGCTGGTTCGGACATTACAAACTTGGCAACATTATTTATGGCCTAAAGAATTTGTTATACATTCTGATCATGAATCTTTGAAGCATATTCGTAGTCAAGCTAAGTTGAATCGCCGCCATGCAAAGTGGGTTGAGTTTATTGAGTCTTTTCCTTATGTTATCAAACACAAAAAGGGTAAAGATAATGTTATTGCTGATGCTTTGTCGCGCCGTTATACTATGCTATCTCAACTTGACTTCAAGATTTTTGGATTAGAAACCATAAAGGAACAATACTTGCATGATGCTGATTTTAAAGATGTGTTGCTGAATTGTAAAGATGGTAGAACATGGAACAAATTCGTCCTCAATGATGGATTTGTGTTCCGTGCTAACAAGCTATGCATCCCAGATAGTTCCGTTCGTCTTTTGTTGTTGCAGGAGGCGCATGGAGGAGGATTGATGGGACACTTTGGTGTGAAGAAGACGGAGGATGTACTTGCTGCACACTTCTTTTGGCCACGTATGCGTCGAGATGTTGAGAGATTTGTGGCACGCTGCACTACATGTCAAAAAGCTAAGTCTCGACTTAATCCACATGGTTTATATATGCCTCTTCCTGTTCCTAGTGTACCTTGGGAGGATATTTCTATGGATTTCGTTTTGGGTTTGCCTCGTACACAGAAGGGGAGGGATAGTATCTTTGTTGTTGTGGATAGGTTTTCTAAGATGGCACACTTTATTCCATGTCACAAAACTGATGATGCTACACATGTTGCTGATTTGTTCTTTCGCGAAATTGTGCGTTTACATGGTGTGCCAAATACTATTGTTTCTGATCGTGATACTAAATTTCTTAGCCACTTTTGGAGATGTTTATGGGCTAAGTTGGGGACTAAATTGCTGTTTAGTACTACATGTCATCCCCAAACTGATGGACAAACTGAAGTAGTAAATAGAACATTATCTACTATGCTGCGGGCTGTTTTGAAGAAGAACTTAAAATTGTGGGAAGAGTGTTTGCCTCATATTGAATTTGCTTACAATCGTTCGCTGCATTCTACCACTAAGATGTGCCCTTTTGAGATTGTGTATGGTTTTGTTCCACGTGCACCTATTGATTTATTGCCTTTACCATCTTCGGTGCAAAATGATTTGGATGCTACACAACATGCTGAATTGATATTAAAATTGCATGAGACTACTAAAGACAACATAGAACGCATGAATGCTAAGTATAAAATTGCTGGGGATAGAGGAAGAAAGCATGTTGTGTTTGATGTTGGTGATCTTGTTTGGTTACATTTGCGCAAAGATCGTTTTCCTGCATTGCGCAAGTCTAAGTTAATGCCTCGTGCCGCTGGTCCTTTTAAGGTGTTAGAGAAGATAAATGATAATGCATATAAACTTGAGCTTCCTGCAGAATTGGGTCCGGTAAGTCCTACATTTAACATTGCAGATTTGAAGCCTTACTTTGGTGAAGAAGATGAGCTTGCGTCGAGGACGACTTCAATTCAAGAAGGGGGGCATGATGAGGACATCCCATCTATTGATACAACCGCTGTACCTACAGCCACACAAATACAAGGACCAATCACTCGAGCTCGTGCCAAACAACTTAACTATCAGGTACTTTCGTTTCTTGGAACTATTCCTCATATACATGAGAATATGATGCTGCCTAAATCAGATATGTTTGTTACTCTTAGGAATGATGGACCTAGCATGGATGAGGAGGACAAGCATTGGAGCATGATCACGCATGGAGGAGATGGCAGCAAGCACTTGAGGATTGAAGATGACGCCACAAGTGGAGATTTCAGAACTTTGAAGCCACCATAAGAAGAGATGAAGACATGGACGAAATATAGAGTTCTCCACTTCATAATTTCGTCCATAGCATAATATGGTGCTGCGTCACCTTTAGTTTTGGGCCAGGCCCATGTCATTTTCGCAGGAATTAAGTCAGCCACTTTTTAGAGTCCGTATTGAAGGGGGAAAGGCCTTCTAGGGTTTGGTTCGACCACCATACGTATGGCTGGTCGAAACCCCACCTTTTCCTCCTTTAAATACCTCCATAGCCGTCACGTTTAGACTCGGATTTTGATTAGACTAAAAGTTAGCCATTGCTGCAACTCTCGTGTACTTCTTTTGAGGCCAACGCCCAGAACAAGACCGACTATTCGGAATCCCACCTTATTCAATAAAGCTTTCATCTATATCCGCAATATTCTGATTGCAATATTAGTTCTTACTTGTTCTCGATTTCAGGTAGGAATTAAGACCCTCGCTGGTCAGGCTGATCGTGCATCCGCAAGATCAGTAACTCCCGGAGATTGTCCTAGCGATTGCATTGGCGCACGAGCTTTGCACGTGTAGTCGGATCGTCAAGCACGAACTCCACCAACAAATCGAATTATCCACGTCTCATCGAAAGATCGGCCACCTTTGCCCTATCACATCGTCGCAAGGACACGGTCAAAGACAGAGATAGAGATGCGGCTCCCGGATCGAATAGGACACACGAATCGAAGGAACGGGGTGATCGGAATTGGTAGCCACCGGCGGATGCGGCCAGATCGAGAATTGCCTCTCCTTTCTAGAAAGAAATGATGATCCCCTTGGTTAGGTTTAGGTATTTGACGTGCGTTAATCCTTTCCTGAAAAAATGTACTAATAAAAACACATTTTAAAGCAGAGCCCCTCTAGATGGGCAGACGTACATTTGTAAAGCTTTATTATTTGCATTTAGATCTTAAATAATGGACTATTGTCAAAATTTATGTCCAGACAGTGTATAGACAACGTTAACCGTACGACCTTCATGGGACGGCCGGTTAGTGTTGGCTTTCATGGTCACTCTTCGAACAAATAGCATCACCGAGCCCTAACATGTCGCTTGGAAAGCTAGAACATCCTAATATGTGAGAGTGTTGACGATGTTGAAGGCCGATTACATGGAAGTTTACACAACACATGTTGGTAAGGGCAAAATGAACGGAACTTTAGACCAAGTTGGGCACCAAGGAAGTGCAAACGTGTTACAAACCCAACAAAAAATGATGCAGGGCCTGTCCCGTATAAGTGCAGACACGGCCCCGAATTTGAGAGCCCAAAATTTTCGATAGACCTGCTTCCTTCTTTCTTCTGTTTCTTTATCTAATTCATTGTTTTCGCATTTCTCTCTTGTTTTCGTACGATTATCTTTTAAGCCAAATTTTGATTTTTTTATTTCATGGGTTTAATATTTTGTTTCATTGAGTTAAAGCTTCACTACTTTGTAGTCGCTATTTGATACATGGATTTAAAGTAGATCCTAAATGCTATACACTTAAAGTTGGGATGTGTTCCAAATTTGTTTCATTTAATTTGTTCTCTTGAGAGAAGGGGTCCTAGTTTAGAGTTTCGCATAGGGTCTTGAATTATGCCGGCTCGGCCCTGGGTGGTTGGTCCTAGTCCTGATGTCCTGCCCTCATTCTTGCTATGTATGCTTTTTCTTACCTTTTTTCCTTGCACCTTCATTGGCATCAGTTCCTCCTCTGCCTCATCTTCATCGCCCTCTCCTAGGGTATGATGAAGGAGGGCATCGTCTAGTCAATCCTAGCTTCATTTCCCTATGTTTTGTGTGTTTGTTATATTTGTTACGTTGTAAGATAATACTTGATCAGAAACCTTATATCTTTTGGCTGTTCGGGGCTTTATTAGTTTAAGACCGGGCGTAATGCTTTGTGTCTAAAAAAGTTGTAAGTAATTATAGTTATCGAGACCCAAAACATCGTAAGGTGCATTAGCATAGTCTTGTTAAACAAGTTGACTGCTTTTCTCCGCATCTTCTCCTTGAAACATGGCCTGTCTCTGACCGAAAATCAAAGGCAACCTGGACTTTCACCTTTACTCAGATCCCTTTTGGTGTTATTTATTGCGCCGATTAGTCCAAGTATAGTACTCCCTCCGTACCGGTTTAACAAGCGCACACGTACTTTAAGGCCAAATTTGACCACTAATTTGGTCAACAAAATACAAATTATATGTCTATAAAATCTATAACCTTAGATTCGTATTCAAACTAGTTTTATATTTTATGTTTTATTGATCAAACTAATGATCAAAGCAAATTTTTGAACTACGTGATGAAGAGGAAACATCCTAGAAGTCATCTTCTCCCGGGCATTGGTAATATCTCAGAAGTTGACTTAGAACACTCGGAGCTTAGTTCCGTCTATGATTTAAAAGCTTCAACACGAGGTTCTCGGTCTTCAGCTGGGAAAAAGTCTCGTAGATATAGCAAGAGTTCTAAATCTAAAATAGTTTCTCAATGAATGGCATGTTTCGGAATAGCAGAGGTCTTGGTGACTTGGCTAAGCATTCTCACATTGCCGATGGTTGTAGAAACTATGATTTAGATTTTATTGCAATATCAGAGACGGGTAGGCGGAATTTCTCACAAAGTTTCCTCGACCGTTTATCAGGCGGGATTAACTTTCAGTGGTTTTCTCGCCCGCCTCGTGGTAGGTCTGGTGGCATTTTACTTGGCGTCCGAATAGACACCATGACTGTTATAGCTAGTTCTGATGGAGAGTATCACATTAAGCTTGACATTCAGAATAAGGCTGACGGTTTTATATGGAGTCTGGTTGCCGTGTATGGTGCCGCCCAAGACGCTTTTAAGGCTGACTTTTTACGTGAGTTGGTAAATCTTACTAAAGATAATCCCTACCCGATTTTGATCGGAGGAGATTTTAATTTACTAAGATTTCCTCATGAAAAAAGTAAAGGTCTTTTTGATGGACATTGGCCTTTCTTGTTTAATGCTGTCATTGATAGCCTTGACTTAAGAGAGGTGTTTATGTCCGGTCGACAGTTTACTTGGGCCAACAGCTTGCCAGAACCCACATACGAAAAGTTAGATCGCGTGTTGATGGATACCGAATGGGAAGACAAATACCCTATGGTGTCGGTCCGTGCACTAGAACGTATTGAAAAATTGTCTGACCATGCTCCTATCCTCCTAACTACTGGAAATCCACGAACTGTTTGTAAGCGGCCTTTCAAATTTGAAGTTGGCTGGCTACAGAGAGAAGGGTTCAATGTGATGGTTAAGACGGTTTGGAAAAGGTCGGTTGGTGGCAACACTCCAATCTTGAGATGGAATAATAAGATGCATGCAATGCGCAGACATCTCTCTGGTTGGGCTGCCCATATGACTGGTGATGTCTACTCACGCTTCTTTTCCTGTAGACAGTGTTGGGCCTCCAAGAGCAGAGGTTTGTAGAACAGCAGCAAGTTTTCCCTTAAGTGGATCACCCAAGGTTTATCGAACTCAGGGAGGAAGAGGTCAAAGATATCCCTCTCAAGCAACCCTGCAATCACGATACAAGAAGTCTCTTGTGTCCCCAACACACCTAATACACTTGTCAGATGTATAGGTGCACTAGTTCGGCGAAGAGATGGTGAAATACAAGTAGTATGGATGTATATGAGTGGTAGTAGTAATCTGAATAAAATATGGCAGCGAGTAAACATGCAACAGAACAGTAAGTAAGCGGTGTTTGCAGTATTGGAAACAAGCCTAGGGATCATACTTTCACTAGTGGACACTCTCAACATTGATCGCATAATAAATAATAGCTTCTCTCATTTGTGCTACATATACTCTTTTGTTGGATGACAAACACCATTCGTTGTGTAGGGCTACAAGAGCTCCCTCAAGCCGGAGTTAACAAGCGCCACAACATTCAGCATTCATATTTAAGTAACCTTAGAGCATAATAGATCTTTGCAAAATAAACCGAGAACTAACATAGCATACACACTGTCACCATTACACTATGAAAGGGGGAATAGATCACATTAATACTATCATAGCGATAATCAACTCCATAACCTACAAGAGATTATGATCATAATCTACGACAAGAACCACACGATGCACACACTGTCACCATTACACCATGCAGGAGGAATAGACTACTTTAATAACATCACATGAGTAGCACATAAACTAGTAGCGATACAAAGCTCATCATATGGATCTCAATTATGCAAGCAATTCATGAGATCATTGTATTGGAGTACAGAGAGAGAGATTAACCATATAGCTACGGTAGAGCCCTCAGCCCCAGGGGATAACTACTCCCTCCTCATCATAGGAGACAGCGATGGCGATGAAGATGGCGGTGGTGTCGATGGA
Organism: Lolium multiflorum; assembly: GCA_030979885.1. Lineage (NCBI taxonomy): Eukaryota > Viridiplantae > Streptophyta > Magnoliopsida > Poales > Poaceae > Lolium > Lolium multiflorum. The sequence goes on from CM061751.1 coordinate 82,412,586, forward strand.
GATGGCTCGGGGGCAATTCCCCGTCCGGCAGGGTGCCGGAACAGAGACTTCTGTCCCCGAATTGGAGTTTCGCGATGGCGGCGGCGCCCCTGGATGTTTTCTGGAGTTTCATCAATCGGTGTCGAAGATTTAGGTCACGAGGCATCTTATAGGCGAAGAGGCGGAGTCGGAAGAGTCCCGAGGAGCCCACCCCATAGGGTGGGGTGACCACCCTCTGGCCGTGCCGGCCTATTGTGAGGAGGCCCTGGGCCTCCTCTGGCCTGGCCCTTCTGGCTCCGTGAGTCTTCCGGTGAAATAGAATTTTCGTGATTTTTCTGGATTTTTCCGAGCACTTTGGTTTTTGGGCCTTTTCTGCAATAAACAGACATAATAAACAGAAACTGGCACTGTGGCATCTTGTTAATAGGTTAGTCCAATAAATGCCATAATATGATATAAAGTGCATATAAAACATGTGAGTATTGTCATAAAACTATCATGGAACATAAGAAATTATAGATACGTTTGAGACATATCAAGCATCCCCAAGCTTAGTTCCTACTCGCCCTCGAGTAGGTAAACGATAACAAAGATAATTTCTTAAGTGACATGCTATCATAATCTTGATCAACATTATTGTAAAGCATATGAGATGAATGCAGCGATTCGAAGCAATGATGAAGACAATGAGTAAGCAACTGAATCATATAGCAAAGACTTTTCATGAATAGAACTTTCAAGACAAGCATCAATAAGACTTGCAGAGTTAACTCGTAAAGCAATAAATTCTTAGTAAAAGCTTTGAAACAACACAAAGGAAGATATAAGTTTCAGCGGTTGCTTTCAACTTCAACATGTATATCTCATGGATAATTGTCAACACAAAGTAATATAACAAGTGCAATAGGTAAACATGTAAGAATCAATGCACATAGTTTACACAAGTGTTTGCTTCTAAGATAGAAAGAAGTAGGTAAACTGACTCAATAATAAAGTAAAAGAATGGCCCTTCACAGAGGGAAGCATTGATTGCTATATTTGTGCTAGAGCTTTTATTTTAAAACATAAGAGAGCATAAAAAGTAAAGTTTTGAGCGGTGTTTGTTGTTGTCAACGAATGGTAGTGGGCACTCTAACCCCCTTGCCAGACAGACTTTCAAAGAGCGGCTCCCATGAAATTTTATTTTTGGGTGGCACTCCTTCCAACCTTGCTTTCACAAACCATGGCTAACCGAATCCTCGGGTGCCTGCCAACAATCTCATACCATGAAGGAGTGCCTTTTTATTTTAGTTTTATTTAGATGACACTCCTCCCCACCTTTGCTTTCTCAAGCCATGGCTAACCGAATCCTCGGGTGCCGACCAACAATCACATACCATGGAGGAGTGTCTATTTATAAATTTATGAAAGTTAATTAATTCGGGGCTGGGAACCCCATTGCCAGCTCTTTTTGCAAAATTATTGGATAAGCGGATGAAGCCACTAGTCCATTGGTGAAAGTTGCCCAACAAGATTGAAAGATAAACTCCACATACTTCCTCATGAGCTATAAAACATTGACACAAATAAGAGGTAATAACTTTTGAATTGTTTAAAGATAGCACTCAAGCAATTTACTTTGGAATGGCGGAGAAATACCATGTGGTAGGTAGGTATGGTGGACACATTTGGCATAGTTTTTGGCTCAAGGATTTGGATGCACGAGAAGAATCCCTCTCAATACAAGGCTAGGCTAGCAAGGTTGTTTGAAGCAAACTCAAGTATAAAACGGTGCAGCAAGACTCACATATGAACATATTGTAAGCATTATAAGACTTTACATCGTCTCCTTGTTGTTCAAACACCTTAACCAGAAAATATCTAGACTTAGAGAGACCAATCATGCAAACCAAATTTTAACAAGCTCTATGTAGTTCTTCATTAATAAGTGCAAAGTATATGATGCAAGAGCTTAAGCATGGTCTATATGAGCACAACAATTGCCAAGTATCAAATTATTCAAGACATTATACCATGTACCACATGAAGCATTTCCCGTTTCCAACCATATGACAATGAACGAAGCAGTTTTCAACCTTCGCCATGAACATTAAAAGTAAAGCTAAGAACACATGTGTTCATATGCAACAGCGGAGCGTGTCTCTCTCCCACATGAGCATGAATTTATTCAGAGAATGAAAATGACAAAACGAAAATAAAAGCACACAGACGCTCCAAGCAAAGTACATAAGATGTGACCGAATAAAAATATAGTTTCAATAGAAGAAACCTGATAAGTTGATGAAGAAGGGGATGCCTTGGGCATCCCCAAGCTTAGATGCTTGAGTCTTCTTAAAATATGCAGGGATGAACCACCGGGGCATCCCCAAGCTTAGACCTTTCACTCTTCTTGATCATAGTATATCATCCTCTTCTCTTGACCCTTGAAAACTTCCTCCACACCAAACTCAGAGCAAACTCATTAGAGGGTTAGTGCATAATCAAAATTCACATGTTCAGAGGTGAAACAATCATTCTTAACATTTCTGGACATTTAACAAAGCTTCTGAAAGTTAATGGAACAAAGAAACTCATTCAACATAACAAAAGCGGCAATGCGAAATAAAAGGCGAATCTGTCAAACAGAACAGTCCGTAAAGACGAATTTTGCAGGGGCACTTAACTTGCTCAGATGGAAAAAATCAAAGCTAATGAAAGTTGCGTACATATCTGAGGATCACTCACGTAAATTTGCAGATTTTGCTGAGTTACCTACAGAGAGCTCTGCGCAAATTCGTGACAGACAGCAAATCTGTTTCTGTGCAGTAATCCAAATCTAGCATCAACTTTACCATAGAGACTTTACTTGGCACAAAAACATGATAAGTAGAGGTTGCTACAGTAGTAATCAACTTCCAAGACTCAACAAAACAGTAGCAAAATAAACACATGGGTTATCTCCCAAGAAGTTCTTTCTTTATAGCCATTAAGATGGGCTCAGTAATTTCAATGATGATGCTTTCATAAGGATGAGAGTCGCAGCAAAGAGAGTATCAAAAAGCAAGTATGAAGCAAATTTAAGCCTAACCCTCTTCCTATGAAAAGGAATCTTGCACACAAATAGATTCATGAAGAACAAAGTGGCAAGCATAGAAAAGCAACACAAGCGCAATTTCAAGATTCTCAACATAAAGAGGGGAAACTTAATATTATTAAGATGAATATAACCATGTTTCCCTCTCTCATAATAACTTTCAGTAGCATCATTGATGAAATCCACAATATAACCATCACTTAAAACATTCTTATCATGGTTCATATGCATAAAGGTATCATTATTTTTGACATAAGAAAAACTCTTCTCATTAATAGTAATTGGAGCAGGATCATTATCAAGAATTTGAACATGGTAAACAAGTTGCATACTAAGGGAATGGTTTTTGGCAAGCCCATCATAACTATGACAAGTTTCATAAGGATAATTGTAATATGTGTCATATCCATCTCTATAGCGATTATCTAAACCAGAATATGTAATATCATCATTTTCACTAAAAGTAGAGGTCTCAAATATAGGATCTTCAAGCACAACATCCCCAAGCTTAGAGCTTTCAATATCATCGTTTGAGGGGACATGAATAATGCTATCATCATTACTTTCATAATCAGTACCAAAGAGATTTCCAATATCAAAGGTAGTGTGCTCATCCAAATCATGATCACTAATATGGGTGAAGGGCATAGGAAGATCATCGTACTCAGATTCATTATCATAATAATCATTGGGAGCAACATGCTTACGGTTACCTATTGTTACCTCATACACGCGTGGATATGTCGTTACCTCTTTCTTCTTATTCCCTCTCTTCTTCTTCTTCTTCTTCTTCTTCTTATTTCCCTTCTTCTTCTTTTCCTTCTCCTCGTTTCCTTCTTTAGGAGGAAGAGGCTTGAAGGGAGGCTTCTCCACAGAACCTGATTTATTTCCAGAAACAATAGAAGAAACTTGGGAGGATTCCCCCTTTTCATTAATAAGTTTGAAACACACAGCGGTCCTATCATATTTTGGCAAAGTGTCATCTTCTAAAATATTCTGTATGTAAGTATTTGTATGGAAATTATTAATGCAATAAGAAAGACACCCATGCAGGACATCATCAATATCAAGATCGTTAATATTTAACAAAGAAATTTTTCTTGATAACTCTTCACACTTCAAAAATAAGGTAAGTTCATCATGCTGATTAGGAATAATTTCATCATCACAATACAAATTTGCAGCACTCTATGGCAAACTCTATGGCAAAGTTCACAAATAAAAGGATAGAGGGCACACACTTTTTCTCCAAGATCATCTAGAGCCCTAGACCACTTTCTAGTTTTTTCATTCCTATGATGGATACAATATTCTTCTTCGATTTGATTAATTCCACAAGGTCTATGTATTCCACAAAAATTAACATGCTTATAGGAAATAGCATTTTCAGAAGTTTGAACATGTTCATTGCAATCATTAATAACAGTTTCATCCTTCATGCAAGCGTCTTTAAAAGGTTCATGATACTTATCAAAATTCTTCCTAGGCAATTCAATGTGAGAAGCAAAAGATTTATAAAGATTTGCAACAACTTGAGAGTCAAGACCATAAGTAGCACTCATATTTCGAAATTTATCAGTATCCATAAAAGTTTCAATGCATTCATAATCATAATTTATACCTGACTCTCTACCTTTGTCATTCTCCCAATCTTCAGCGTTCTCCTGAATCCGATTAAGAAGGTCCCATTTAAACTCTTCTTTATTGCGTGTGAATGATCCAGAACAAGCAGTATCCAGCAAGGTTTTATCTGAAAAGAAAGTCTTGCATAGAAATTATCAATGATAATATTACCAGGAAGCTCATGATTGGGGCATTTGAGCATTAAAGACTTCAATCTCTCCCATGCTTGGGCAATACTCTCTCCATCATGAGGCCAGAAATTATATATACGGTTTCGGTCTTTGTGAATTTCACTTGGAGGATAGAATTTAGAATAAAATAGAGGCACAATATCCTTCCAATCAAGAGAACGCCCGTCCTTCAGCAGTTTATACCAATGCGCCGCTTTACCAGATAGCGACATAACAAATAATTTCTTCTTCACTTCATCCATAGAGATACCTGCACACTTGAATAACCCGCATAATTCATGCAAAGAGAGTAAATGATCTTCAGGATGAACAGTTCCATCTCCTTCATAGCGGTTATCCATAACACGTTCAATAATTTTCATGGGTATCTTATACGGAATACTTTCAGTAGGTGGATTTAAAATATCACAAGCATCATTAGAGTTATCGCATATGGGAGATAAAGTATTATCAGAGCAAATTTTCTCCCCTAAAGATGGGAAGCTAAAAAGATCACAAAAACTAGCTTCCCCAAGCTTAGACTTCTCCATAGCATTAGCAGTAATTGCATTCATACTAATAACATTGCTACTAGCATGCAAATAAGGTTCCATAGGTTTTTTAATTTTCGCATCAAACAATTCTAAATCAGGAAAAAGATTAAAAAGCTCACTAATTTTTTTGTTGTTTTCCATTATGCCTAACTAGTGAAAATGAAAACAAGAAACAAAAAGATGCAATTGCAGGATCTAAAGGAAATAGCTTCGAGCACTCACACACCGGCAACAATGCTAAGAAATAACTTAGTAGTCGGAGGATGTGAATACCTTTTACCTTACCTCCCCGGCAACGGCGCCAGAAAATAGTTTGATGTCTACTCACGCTTCTTTTCCTGTAGACAGTGTTGGGCCTCCAAGAGCAGAGGTTTGTAGAACAGCAGCAAGTTTTCCCTTAAGTGGATCACCCAAGGTTTATCGAACTCAGGGAGGAAGAGATCAAAGATATCCCTCTCAAGCAACCCTGCAATCACGATACAAGAAGTCTCTTGTGTCCCCAACACACCTAATACACTTGTCAGATGTATAGGTGCACTAGTTCGGCGAAGAGATAGTGAAATACAAGTAGTATGGATGTATATGAGTGGTAGTAGTAATCTGAATAAAATATGGCAGCGAGTAAACATGCAACAGAACAGTAAGTAAGCGGTGTTTGGTATTGGAAACAAGGCCTAGGGATCATACTTTCACTAGTGGACACTCTCAACATTGATCGCATAATAAATAATAGCTTCTCTCATTTGTGCTACATATACTCTTTTGTTGGATGACAAACACCATTCGTTGTGTAGGGCTACAAGAGCTCCCTCAAGCCGGAGTTAACAAGCGCCACAACATTCAACATTCATATTTAAGTAACCTTAGAGCATAATAGATCTTTGCAAAATAAACCGAGAACTAACATAGCATACACACTGTCACCATTACACTATGAAAGGGGGAATCACATCAATACTATCATAGCGATAATCAACTCCATAACCTACAAGAGATTATGATCATAATCTATGACAAGAACCACACGATGCACACACTGTCACCATTACACCATGCAGGAGGAATAGACTACTTTAATAACATCACATGAGTAGCACATAAACTAGTAGCGATACAAAGCTCATCATATGGATCTCAATTATGCAAGCAATTCATGAGATCATTGTATTGGAGTACAGAGAGAGATTAACCACATAGCTACGGTAGAGCCCTCAGCCCCAGGAGAGAACTACTCCCTCCTCATCATAGGAGACAGCGATGGCGATGAAGATGGCGGTGGTGTCGATGGAGATGGCTCCGGGGGCAATTCCCCGTCCGGCGGTGCGGAACAGAGACTTCTGTCCCCCGAATTGGAGTTTCGCGATGGCGGCGGCGCCCCTAGATGTTTTCTGGAGTTTCGTTAATCGGTGTCGAAGATTTCGGTCACGAGGCATCTTATAGGCGAAGAGGCGGAGTCGGAAGAGTCCCGAGGAGCCCACCCCATAGGGTGGGGTGACCACCCCTCTGGCCGCGCCGGCCTATTGTGAGGAGGCCCTGGGCCTCCTCTGGCCTGGCCCTTCTGGCTCCGTGAGTCTTCCGGTGAAATAGAATTTTCGTGATTTTTCTGGATTTTTCCGAGCACTTTGGTTTTTGGGCCTTTTCTGCAATAAACAGACATAATAAACAGAAACTGGCACTGTGGCATCTTGTTAATAGGTTAGTCCAATAAATGCCATAATATGATATAAAGTGCATATAAAACATGTGAGTATTGTCATAAAACTATCATGGAACATAAGAAATTATAGATACGTTTGAGACGTATCAACTGGCATTCTTAAGAAGGAGAAGGCTCGTTTATCAACTTTGATTGATGAGCTTGAGGCGGTTGCTGAGGTCAGACCATTGTCTTCGCATGAGATTTATCTTAAGAATCAATTCAATGCGCAGATGGCGAGTCTCCTTCGCGAAGAGGAACTCAAATGGTATCAACGTTCCAAAGCCCAATTCATTTTGGAAGGAGACTCTAATACGTGATATTTCCATGGCATAGCCAATGGGAGACATCGGAAAAAAACGTATTCACTCTCTTACTCAAGATGAAGGGGTGATTGAAGGCCATGAGAAACTCAAATCTTACATTACTAATTATTATAAAGGCTTGTTTGGTCCTCCGGATGAAAGCTCATTTTCTCTAAATGAGGACTTAACAGCTGATATACCCCAAGTTTCTATAGAAGAAAATGGCTTACTAACTGCACCTTATTCTGAGGAAGAAGTTCAGAAGGCAATTTTCCAAATGGAATGCAACAAAGCACCGGGTCCGATGGTTTTCCAGCGGAGTTTTATCAAACTTTCTGGGATACTATTAAAGCGGATCTTCTAGATTTGTTCAGTGCTCTGCATATGGGACAACTAGAATTATTTCGTCTAAATTTTGGTGAAGTAATCTTGTTACCGAAAGTTAATGAGGCAGAAAGGATTCAACAATATAGACCTATTTGCCTCTTAAACGTAAGTTTCAAGATTTTCACGAAAGTGGCCACCATTAGACTTAATACGGTTGCGGATCATGTCGTTCAGCCATCACAAACCGCTTTCATGCAAGGAAGAAATATCCTTGATGGAGTGGCGGTTTTGCATGAGACGGTACATGAGATGCATACTAAGAAATTAAATGGGGTTATTTTAAAATTAGATTTTGAAAAGGCTTATGACAAGGTCAAGTGGTCTTTCCTTCAACAGACACTCAGGATGAAAGGTTTTTCTCCTGAATGGCGCGCTTTAATAAATGATTTTGTGTATGGAGGTAGTGTGGCAATTCGGGTTAATGATGACACCGGCCATTATTTCCAAACACGAAAAGGGTTACGCCAAGGGGATCCGTTATCACCTATGTTATTCAACATTGTGGCGGATATGCTGGCTATTGATAACGCGTGAAGCACACGTCCGTTGGGAACCCCAAGAGGAAGGTGTGATGCGTACAGCAGCAAGTTTTCCCTCAGTAAGAAACCAAGGTTATCGAACTAGTAGGAGTCAAGGGCCATGTGAAGGTTGTTGGTGGAGGAGTGTAGTGCGGCGCAACACCAGTGAATCCGGCGCCAACGTGGAACTGCACAACACAATCACGTACTTTGCCCCAACTTAACGGTGAGGTTGTCAATCTCACCGGCAACAAAGGATTAAACGTATGATGTGGAAAATGATGTTTGTTTGCAAGGAACAACAGAGAACAAAGATTGCAGTAGATTGTATTTCAGATGTAAAAGAATGGACCGGGGTCCACTGTTCACTAGTGGTGTCTCTCCAATAAGATAAATAGCATGCTGGGTGAACAAATTACAGGTGGGCAATTGACAAATAAAGATTCATATACATATCATGATGATCACTATGAGATTTAATCAGGGCATTACGACAAAGAACATAGACCGCCATCCAGCATGCATCTATGCCTAAAAAGTCCACCTTCAGGTTAGCATCCGCACCCCTTCCAATATTAAGTTGTAAACAACATACAATTGCATTAAGTATGGTGCGTAATGTAATCAACACAAATATCCTTAGACAAAGCATCGATGTTTTATCCCTAGTGGCAACAGCACATCCACAACCTTAGAACTTTCTGTCACTGTCCCAGATTCAATGGAGGCATGAACCCACTATCGAGCATAAATACTCCCTCTTGGAGTTACAAGTATCAACTTGGCCAGAGCCTCTACTAGCAACGGAGAGCATGCAAGAACATAAACAACACATATATGATAGATCAATAATCAACTTGACATAGTATTCCATATTCATCGGATCCCACCAAACACAACATGTAGCATTACAAATAGATGATCTTGATCATGTTAGGCAGCTCACAAGATCTAAACATGATAGCACAAGAGGAGAAGACAACCATCTAGCTACTGCTATGGACCCATAGTCCAAGGATGAACTACTCACGCATCACTCCGGAGGCGGGCATGGTGATGTAGAGCCCTCCGGTGATGATTCCCCTCTCCGGCAGGGTGCCGGGCGATCTCCTGAATCCCCCGAGATGGGATTGGCGGCGGCGTCTCTGGAAGTATTTCCATATCGTGGCTCTCGGTAATAGGGTTTTCGCGACGAAGAGTTTAAGTAGGCGGAAGGGCAGCGTCGGTGGAGACACGAGGGCACCACACCATAGGGCGGCGCGGGCCCCACCCTGGCCGCGCGGCCCTGTGGTGTGGGCGCCTTGTCGCCCCACCTCGTATGCTCTTCGGTCTTCTGGAAGCTTCGTGGAAAAATAAGGGCGTTGATTTCGTCCAATTCCGAGAATATTTCCTTTGTAGGATTTCTGAAACCAAAAACAAAACAGCAACTAGCGCTTCGGCATCTTGTTAATAGGTTAGTGCCGGAAAATGCATAATAATGATGTAAAGTATGTATAAAACATGTGAGTATTGTCATAAAAGTAGCATGGAACATAAGAAATTATAGATACGTTGGAGACGTATCAAGCATCCCAAGCTTAGTTCCTACTCGCCCTCGAGTAGGTAAACGATAACAACAATAATTTCTGAAGTGACATTCTACCAACATAATCTTGATCAACATTATTGTAAAGCATATGACATGAATGGAGTGATTCAAAGCAATAGATTGCTAACAAAGAGATAATGACTAAACAACTGAATCATATAACAAAACTTTTCATGAATAGTACTTTCAAGACAAGTATCAAAAAGACTTGCATAAGAGCTAACTCATAAAGCAATAGATTCAAAGTAGAAGGTTTCGAAGCAACACATAGGATGATTAAGTTTCAGCAATTGCTTTCAACTTGTAACATGTATATCTCATGGATAATTGTCAACATAGAGTAATATAACAAGTGCAATAAGTAAACATGTAAGAATCAATGCACACAGTTAACACAAGTGTTTGCTTCTAAGATAGAAAGAAGTAGGTAAACTGACTCAACATAAAGTAAAAGAATGACCCTTCGCAGAGGGAAGCATGGATTACTATTTTTGTGCTAGAGCTTTTGTTTTGAAAACATAGAAACAATTTTGTCAAAGGTAGTAATAATTCATATGTGTTATGCATAATACTTCCTACAAGTTGCAAGCCTCATGCATAGAATACCAATAGTGCCCGCACCTTGTCCTAATTAGCTTGGATTTACATGGATTATCATTGCATAACATATGTTTCAACCAAGTGTCACAAAGGGGTACCTCTATGCCGCCTGTACAAAGGTCCAAGGAGATAAATCGCATTTGATTTCTCGTTTTTAATAGATCTCAACTTAGGACATCCATACCGGGACAACATAGAAAACAGATAATGGACTCCTCTTTAATGCATAAGCATTCAACAATAGATAATATTCTCATAAGAGATTGAGGATGAATGTCCAAACTGAAAACTTCCACCATGATACATGACTTTGGTTAGCGGGCCAATGTTCTTCTCTAACATATGCATACTCAAACCATTTGATCATGATAAATCACCCTTACTTCAGACAAGACGAACATGCATAGCAACTCACATGATATCCAACAAAGGTGTAAAAAGTTGATGGCGTCCCCAGAAACATGGTTACCGCTCAACAAGCAACTTATAAGAACTAACACACATAGCTACATATTCATCACCACAATATTTTTTAAGCTATTTTCCCATGAGCTATATATTGCAAAGACAAAGGAATGAAATTTTAAAGGTAACACTTAAGTAATTTACTTTGGAATGGCAAAAAATACCACATATAGGTAGTTATAGTGGACACAAATGGCATGGGTATTGGCTCAAGGTGTTTGGATGCACGAGAAGCATTTCCTCTCAGTACAAGGCTTTGGCTAGCAAGGTTGTTTGAAGAAAAAACAAGTATGAACAGGTACATCAAAACTTACACAAGAACATATTGCAAGCATTATAAGACTCTACACTGTCTTCCTTGTTGTTCAAACACTTTTACCAGAAAATATCTAGACCTTAGAGAGACCAATCATGCAAACCAAATTTCAACAAGCTCTACGGTAGTTCTCCACTAATAGATTAAACTACATGATGCAAGAGCTTAAACATGATCTATGAGAGCTCAAAACAATTGCCAAGTATCAAGTTCTTCAAAACCATATGAAGCATTTTCTGATTCCAACCAAATATCAGTCAACGAAACAATTTCCATGGGCACTGGGGATACTTTTATGTTCTGGCAGGATAATTGGAAGGTGGATGGACTTGCCAGACCATTTATGCTCAGATTTCCAAGATTATTTTCATATGTGCTTAATGATAAAATGTCTGCAAAGGAGGTGTATTGTGTGGAGGATTTATCAGAATTGTTCTATAGACCTTTGTCTACTCAAGCATTCCAAGAGCTTCAGGCTTTGCAAAGTTTAATGGACCAAAATCAATTGTCAGGGACAAAGGATGAGTGGCATTACTGTTGGGGTGAGACCTACTCTGCTAAACAGTTTTATGATCATATTCATGCACACATTATGGTTCCTAAGGTTTATACTTGGCTCTGGAAGTCCTCTTGTGTGATGAAGACAAAGGTGTTTGCATGGTTATTGCTGGTTGATAGATTGAATACTAGAGACCTGCTCAGGAGGAGGCATTGGAATATTTCTGGGGATAATACTTGTGTGCTTTGTTCAGCCAGGGTATATGAAGATATGATTCACTTATTCTTCCACTGCAATTTCAGTGCTAGGATATGGAGTTATTTGCAGATTGATTGGCAGCAGCATGATGATTTACAGGTAGTGATGAGTGAGGCCAAAAGAAGCTTTCGGCAGCCTTTTTTCATGGAGGTTATTATTACTGCCTGCTGGAATATTTGGCTTATAAGAAATGGGAGAATTTTTAGGCAGGAGAATGTTTCTTTTGCTAGATGGAAGGCCAAATTTGTACAGGATATGTCTTGGCTGCAGTATAGAATTAAGGCCAAGCATAAGGATAGTCTTCTTAGTTGGCTTAAGTCCCTACCTTAGAGACTGTTTTAGTTTAGCCTTTTTTAGTTCTAGGAGTTTGTACATATTCTTTTATAAAATTTAATAAATTTTGCTGTGGGGCTTTTTGCCTCACAGTCTTGCTTCAAAAAAAAATATCAGTCAACGAAGCAATTTTCAGCCTTCGCCATGAACATTAAAGCATAACTAAGAACACAAGTGTTCAAATGAAAAAGCGGAGCGTAATATCTCCAATACAAGGATTGTGGGATCCAACTTTATTCAAACCAAAACAAAACAAAATCAAAAAGACGCTGCAAGTAAAGAACATAAGATGTGATGGAATAAAAATATAGTTTCACTAGAAGTAACCTGATAAGTTGTCGATGAAGAAGGAGATGCCTTGGGCATCCCCAAGCTTAGATGCTTGAGTCTTCTTGAAATATGCAGGGGAACCACGGGGCATCCCCAAGCTTAGACTTTTCACTCTTCTTGATCATATTGTATCATCCTCTTCTCTTGACCCTTGAAAACTTCCTCCACACCAAACTTAAAGCAAACTCATTAGAGGGTTAGTGCATAAACAAAAATTCACATATTCAGAGGTGACATAATCATTCTTAACACTTCTGGACATTGCACAAAGCTTTTGAAAGTTAATGGAACAAAGAAATCCATTCAACATAGCAAAAGAGGCAATGCGAAATAAAAGGCAGAATCTGTCAAAACAGAACAGTCCGTAAAGACGAATTTTTCTGAGGCACTTAACTTGCTCATATTGAAAAACTCAAAACTAATAAACGTTGCGTACATATCTGAGGATCACGCACGTAAATTGGAAGATTTTTTGATTCTTCTACAGAGAGAAGGACGCGAATTGACAGACAGACAAATCTGTTTCTGCGGTAATCAAATCTAGCATCAACTTTACTATAGAGACTTTACTTGGCACAAAAACATGATAAGGAGAGGTTGCTACAGTAGTAACAACTTCCAAGACTCAACAATACAGTAGTAAAATAAAACATGGGTTATCTCCCAAGAAGTGCTTTTCTTTAACAGCTAGGCGCAGAAAGTGCAAATCAAGTAACATCAAGAGAAGAAGCATCAACATCATAATTTGTTCTAATAATAGAATCAAAAGGCAACTTAATTCTCTTTCTAGGGAAGTGTTCCATACCTTTGTTGAGAGGAAATTGATACTTAATATTTCCTTCTTTCATATCAATAACAGCACCAACAGTTCGAAGAAAGGGTCTTCCCAAGACAATAGGACAAGATGCATTGCATTCAATATCTAAGACAACAAAATCAACGGGGACAAGGTTATTGTTAACCGTAATGCAAACATTATCAATCCTCCCCAAAGGTTTCTTTAGAATTATCAGCAAGATTAACATCCAAATAACAATTTTTCAATGGTGGCAAGTCAAGCATATCATAAATTTTCTTAGGCATAACAGAAATACTTGCACCAAGATCACATAAAGAATTACAATCAAAATCATTGAATTTCATCTTAATGATGGGCTCCCAACCATCTTCCAACTTCCTAGGAATAGAAGCTTCAAGTTTTAATTTCTCTTCCCTAGCTTTAATGAGAGCATTTGTAATATGTTTTGTAAAGGCTAAATTTGTAGCACTAGCATTAGGACTTCTAGCAAGTTTTTGTAAGAACTTTATAACTTCAGTAATATGACAATCATCAAAATCTAAACCATTATGATCTACAACATTCTGAAAAATTTCAGCACTATTATCACAAACAGTTTCAGCAGTTTCGGGCAATTATACACGCTTTGAACTAGGAGTAGAAACATTGCCAACACCAATATTTTACCATTGATAGTAGGAGGTTCAGCAACATGTGAAGAATCACCATTACTAGTGGTGGTAATAGTCCAAACTTTGGCTACATTATTCTCTTTAGCAAGTTTTTCTTTTTCTTCTTTATCCCACCTAGCATGCAATTCAGCCAACATTCTTATATTATCATTAATTCGAACTTGGATGACATTTGCTGTAGCAAGAATTTTTTTATCATTATCCTCAGGTTTAGCAGCCATTTTATTAATTAAAGAAGATTGTGATTCAGACATATATGAGATTCGATTTTCAGCATTTGAAAGTTTAGTTTGCAAACCAGAAATTTTCATATTCAAATTTTCAAGTTGATTTCCTATATTTTTCAACAAGGCAGATTGTTCATTCATAGTTTTAGTAAACAATTGATTTTGCTCATATTGTGATTGCATAAAGCTCTTAGTAGTTCTTTCAATTTCCAGTATCTTTTCCTCATTAGGCAAAACAGATCTACCATAAGAATCACTATAACCACTACCATTATTAGAAGGATATGGCATATAGTTGTTGTTACCATAATTATTCCTATAAGCATTGTTGTTGAAATTATTATTCTTAATGAAATTCACATCAACATGCTATTCTTGAGCAACCAATGAAGCTAAAGGAACATTATTAGGATCAATATGAGTTCTACCATTTGCAAGCATAGACATAATAGCATCAATCTTATCACCCAAAGAAGAGGTTTCTTCAACAGAATTTACCTTCTTACCTTGAGGAGTTCTTTCAGTGTGCCATTCAGAGTAATTGATCATCATATCATCAAGAAGCTTTGTTGCGGCGCCTAAGGTGATGGACATTGATGACCCACAAGTATAGGGGATCGCAACAGTCTTCGAGGGAAGTAAAACCCAAATTTATTGATTCGACACAAGGGGAGGTAAAGAATACTTATAAGCCTTAACAACTGAGTTGTCAATTCAGCTGCACTGGAAAAGCACTAGTAACAGGGGTGATGTGAAAGTAGCATAATATGAAGAGTAACTAACACAGCAGCGGTAATAGCAATATGAGAGCAATGGCACCAGAAAATAGTTGATACTACTTCCAATGACATGTAGAACGAGTATATGATGATGAGAGATGGACCGGGGTTCCCAGCTATCTACACTAGTGGTAACTCTCCAATAACAAGTGTTGGGTGAACAAATTACAGTTGGGCAATTGATAGGATTGATAAGGCATTAAGAAAGAACATCAATTCATTAATCATGTAGGCATGTTTTCCATATTTAGTCGTACGTGCTTGCAATGAGAAACTTGCACAACATCTATTGTCCTACCAGCCGGTGGCAGCCTCAAGGGAATCTACTGGAAATTAAGGTACTCCTTTTAATAGAGCACCGGAGCAAAGCATTAACACTCCGTGAAAACATGTGATCCTCATATCTAAGCCTTCCCCTCCAGTTGTCCCAATTTCTGTCACTTTGGGGCATTTGGTTCCGGACATAGACATGTGCATACAACTTGTAGATACAATCTAAGCAATAAGTATAGAGCTTAAATCTAAGATCATGCCACTCGGGCCCTAGTGACAAGCATTAAACACAACAAGATTGCAGCAACAATAACTTCACAAACTTTGTAGATAGACAATCATAATGTAACAATCCATCGGATCCCAACAAACACAACACCGATTACATCAGATGAATCTCAATCATGTAAGGCAGCTCATGAGATCATTGTATTGAAGTACATGGGGAGAGTATACCAACTAGCTACAGCTAGAACCCGTAGTCCATGGGGGAACTACTCACGGAGCATGATGGAGGCGGTGGCGTTGATGGAGATGGCTTCGGGGCACTTCCCCGTCGGCGGAGTGGGACAGAGACTCTGTCCCCCGAATTGGAGTTTCACGATGGTGGCGGCGCCCCTGGACTCTTTCGGAGTTTCGTCAAGAGGTACGGTGTTTTTAGGTCGAAAGGGTTTTATAGGCGAAAGAGGCGGCGCGGGGGTCGACGGGGTGGCCTCCCCATAGGCGGCGCGGCCGGTCGGCCGCGCGGCCTATGGTGTGGGGGCCCCCTGGCTCTCCTCCGACTCCCCTTCGGTGTTGGAGCCTTCCGGGAAAAATAGGAGGTTTGGCGTTGATTTCGTCCAATTAGAGAATATTGAACAGCCTTTGGAACCAAAAACAGCAGAAAACGGCACTGTGGCATCTCGTTAATAGGTTAGTTTAAACGCATAAAAACATCATAAAGTGCAAGCAAAACATGTAAGTATTGTCATAAAACAAGCATGGAGCATCAGAAATTATGGATACGTCGGGGACGTATCAGCATCCCCAAGCTTGCTCGTCCCGAGCAGGTAAACGATAAAAAGAATAATTTCTGTAGTGACATGCTACTTACATAACCTTGATCATACTATTACAAAGCATATGAAATGAATGAAGTGACTCAAGGCAATGATCTATAGTTGCTAACAAGTAGATAACATATAGCAAAACTTTTCATGGAGAGTACTTTCAAGACAAGCATCAAAAGTCTTGCACAAGAGTTAACTCATAAAGCAATAAGTTCATAGTAAAGGCATCGAAGCAACACAAAGGAGGATATAAGTTTCAGCGGTTGCTTTCAACTTTCAACATGTATATCTCATGGATATTGTCAACATAGAGTAATATGATGAATGCAAATATGCAAGTATGTAAGAATCAATGCACAGTTGACACAAGTGTTTGCTTCTAAGGTGGAAGGAATTAGGTAACTGACTCAACATAAAAGTAATAGAATGGCCCTTCTACGAGGGAAGCATCGATTGTTATATTTGTGCTAGAGCTTTGGTTTTGAAAACATATAGAGAGCATAAAAGTAAAATTTTGAGAGGTGTTTGTTGTTGTCAACGAATGGTAGTGGGTACACTAACTACCTCATCAACCGGACTCACAAGAGCGGCTCCCATTTTATTTATTTTTGGGTGGCACTCCTTCCAACCTTTCTTTCACAAACCATGGCTAACCGAATCCTCGGGTGCCTGCCAACAATCACATACCATGAAGGAGTGCCTTTTTATTTAAGTTTTATTATGATGATGACACTCCCCCAACCTTTGCTTACACAAGCCATGGCTAACCGAATCCTTCGGGTGCCGTCCAACAATCACAAACCATGGAGGAGTGTCTATTTAAATTAATTAAACTGGGAATCCCATTGCCAGCTCTTTTTGCAAAATTATTGGATAAGCGGATGAAGCCACTAGTCCATTGGTGAAAGTTGCCCAACAAGATTGAAAGATAAACACCACATACTTCCTCATGAGCTATAAAACATTGACACAAATCAGAGGTAATAAATTTTGAATTGTTTAAAGGTAGCACTCAAGCAATTTACTTTCGAATGGCAGAAAATACCACATAGTAGGTAGGTATGGTGGACACAGATGGCATAGGTTTTGGCTCAAGGTTTTGGATGCACGAGAAGTATTCCCTCTCGATACAAGGCTTAGGCTAGCAAGGTTGTTTGAAGCAAACACAAGTATAAACGGTACAGCAAAACTTACATAAGAACATATCGCAAGCATTATAATACTCTACACTGTCTTCCTTGTTGCTCAAACACTTTTACCAAGAAAATATCTAGACCTTAAGAGAGATCAATTATGCAAACCAATTTCAGCAAGCTCTACAGTAGTTCTCCACTAATAGGCTTAGACTACATGAAAAAACTTAATCATGATCTACTTGAGAGCTCAAAACAATTGCCAAGTGTCAAATTATTCAAGACATTATGAGGCATTTTCTATTTCCAACAAAATACCAATAAGTATTGTAGCTTCCAACTTTTATCATTGAACATTAAAAGTAAAACGAAGAACAAGTGTTCATATGAAAAAGTGGAGCGTGTCTCTCTCCCAAACAAGGATTGCTAGGATCCGAATTTATTCAAACACAATCAAAAATAAAAACACACAGACGCTCCAAGTAAAGCACATATGATGTGACCGAATAAAAATATAGTTTCAATAGAAGAAACTGATATGTTGATGAAGGGGATGCCTTGGGCATCCCCAAGCTTAAACGCTTGAGTCTCCTTGAAATATGCAGGGATGAACCACGGGGCATCCCCAAGCTTAGACTTTTCACTCTTCTTGATCATATATCATCCTCCTCTCTTGACCCTTGAAAACTTCCTTCACACCAAACTTCTCATAAACTTCATTAGAGGGGTTAGTACTCAAAAAATTTGAATCCACCTTGGTCCTATAGTGGCACATTGCAAGAACTCAATAAAACATTAGCTACAGCTCTCCACGTCTAGAAAGCCTCACTTAAATTCCACAAGAGACAATGCAAAAAACAGAGACAGAATCTGCCAAAACAGAACAGCCAGTAAACACGAATTTTAAAATGGTACTTCCGTTGCTCAAATCAGAAAACTCAAAAGTAATGAAAGTTGCGTACATATCTGAGGATCACGCACGTAAATTGGCAGATTTTTTGAGTTCCCTACAGAGAAATAAGCCCAGATTCGTGACAGATAGAAATCTGTTTCTGCGCAGAAATCCAAATCTAGTATCAACCTTCGATTAGAGGCTTCACTTGGCACAACAAAACACAAAACTAAGATAAGGAGAGGTTGCTACAGTAGTAAACAACTTCCAAGACACAAATATAAAACAAAGTACTGTAGCAAAATAACACATGGGTTATCTCCCAAGAAGTTCTTTTCTTTATAGCCATTAAGATGGGCTCAGCAGTTTTAAATGATGCACTCGCAAGAAATAGTATTTGAAGCAAAAGAGAGCATCAAAAAGCAAATTCAAAACACATTTAAGTCTAACCCACTTCCTATGCATAGGAATCTTGTACACAAATAAATTCATGAAGAACAAAGTGATAAGCATAAGAAGATAAAACAAGAGTAACTTCAAAATTTTAAGCATATAGAGAGGTGTTTTAGCACCATGAAAATTTCTACTACCATATTTTCCTCTCTCATAATAATTTTCAGTAGCTTCATGAATAAACTCAACAATATAACTATCACATGCAGCATACTTTTCATGATTTCCAAACACATAATTTTTATCAAGTTCAAGAATAGTGGAATTAAAACTTTCAAACTTACTTTTATTAATAATATAACAAGGTAGTTGATAAATCTCAAGAGATATGGGACTCCTAAATAAAGTCAATACTTCTCCAATCCCATTTTCATTAGTAGCACAATTAATATTGTCAAGTAACATAGGACCATCATCTAGAGCTTTATCATAAACATTTGCCAAGCAAAATTCTTTAGTACCATGCATTTCGACATCAGGCACAAACAAAGCATTATCATAAGATTTATCAAAGTAGCATGGATTATCATATATAACAGCAGCATAATTATTCTCACAAGTTTTACTTATAGGAAATATTTCAAGAGAATCCACAGGAACATAATATTCAACCTCTTTCGGTAAGCATGGAGGACAATCAAATAATGTAAGAGATAAAGAGTTACTCTCATTAGAAGGTTGGCATGGGTAGCTAATCCATTCTTCCTCCTTTTGTTCGTCGCTCTCCTCTTCTTTTTCATCCAATGAGCTTTCAGGTTCATCAATTTCCTCCTCTTTTTCATCCAATGAGCTTTCAGGTTCATCAATTTCTTCTTCCACAGGTTCCTGCAAATTGTGAGTGCATTCTTGTGCATTAATGCGTCTCTCTTTATAATCAAGGATATAAGGATTCCTACTATAGCATTCTATGCAAGAATTAAGGATAGTAGAGACATAATCTTTAAGGTCCTTACAAATAGCACAAGTTTCATAATTCTCAACCATGAAGGATTCTATCTCGGAGGCTCCCATAAATAAGACAAATTGTTCTACCTCTTCGAACCCATAATGAATATAGCAATTCCGATTATAGTTCTTAATTAAAAATTCCTCACTAAAGCCACATTGAAATTTAAGATGTTTAGTATCCTGTTGAGAGCAACAGTTTATATTATGGCGTTCAAGCAAGATTTCAGCAATTGTATTCAATTTTTCTATCATAGCACTCATTATTTTACCAGTTCTTGATTCTCTATAATTATTATAACATTCTATAAGCTCCAAGTAGGTTGTAGGTTCTCCCATAACAGCAGTTTTTAATTTTTAGATTTTTCAAATTTTTATGGATTTTTGGGTATATGAGGAAAATAAAACAAGACAAAAAGTAACTAGGCAAAAGTAACCTAAGCAAAATAATACTAGACAGAAATAAACTAAGCACAAATAAACTAGACAAAAGTAAACTAAGCAAAATAAAAACAGAGAGAAAGGTAGAGTGTACTCCCGGGTGAACTTATGAGTAGAGCTATGCCTCCCCCCAACGGCGCCAGAAAATAGTCTTGATGACCCACAAGTATAGGGGATCGCAACGTCTTCGAGGGAAGTAAAACCCAAATTTATTGATTCGACACAAGGGGAGGTAAAGAATACTTATAAGCCTTAACAGCGAGTTGTCAATTCAGCTGCACTGGAAAAGCACTAGTAACAGGGGTGATGTGAAAGTAGCAGTAATATGAGAGCAGTAGTAGTAACACAGCAGCAGTAATAGCAATATGAGAGCAATGGCACCGAGAAAATAGTTGATACTACTTCCAATGACATGTAGAACGAGTATATGATGATGAGAGATGGACCGGGGTTCCCGCTATCTACACTAGTGGTAACTCTCCAATAACAAGTGTTGGGTGAACAAATTACAGTTGGGCAATTGATAGGATTGATAAGGCATTAAGAAAGAACATCAATTCATTAATCATGTAGGCATGTTTTCCATATTTAGTCGTACGTGCTCGCAATGAGAAACTTGCACAACATCTATTGTCCTACCAGCCGGTGGCAGCCGGGCCTCAAGGGAATCTACTGGATATTAAGGTACTCCTTTTAATAGAGCACCGGAGCAAAGCATTAACACTCCGTGAAAACATGTGATCCTCATATCTAAGCCTTCCCCGCCAGTTGTCCCAATTTCTGTCACTTTGGGGCCTTTGGTTCCGGACATAGACATGTGCATACAACTTGTAGATACAATCTAAGCAATAAGTATAGAGCTTAAATCTAAGATCATGCCACTCGGGCCCTAGTGACAAGCATTAAACACAACAAGATTGCAGCAACAATAACTTCACAAACTTTGTAGATAGACAATCATAACGTAACAATCCATCGGATCCCAACAAACACAACACCGATTACATCAGATGAATCTCAATCATGTAAGGCAGCTCATGAGATCATTGTATTGAAGTACATGGGGGAGAGTATACCAACTAGCTACAGCTAGAACCCGTAGTCCATGGGGGAACTACTCACGGAGCATGATGGAGGCGGTGGCGTTGATGGAGATGGCTTAGGGGCACTTCCCCGTCCGGCAGAGTGCGGGACAGAGACTTGTCCCCCGGGTGGAGTTTCGCGATGGTGGCGGCGCCCCTGGAGTCTTTTCTGGAGTTTCGTCAAGTACGGTGTTTTTAGGTCGAAAGGGATTTTATAGGCGAAGAGGCGGCGCGGGGGGCACCGGGGGCTCTCCCCATGGGCGCGGCAGTGGCCCGCGTGGCCCTATGGTGTGGGGGCCCCCGGCTCTCCTCCGACTCCCCTTCGGTGTTCTGGAGCCTTAGGAAAAATAGGAGGTTTGGCGTTGATTTAATTAAAGAATATTGCCCGAACAGCCTTTCGGAACCAAAAACAGCAAAAAACGAGGAGCACTGTGGCATCTCGTTAATAGGTTAGTTCCGGAAACGCATAAAAACATCATAAAGTGCAAGCAAAACATGTAAGTATTGTCATAAAACAAGCATGGAACGACAGAAATTATGGATACGTCGGGGATGTATCAGACATAAAAGTACCTCCAGCAGCTGAATCCAATAGGTTCCTTGAGGAAAAATTCAATCTTGCATAAAAGGTTTGGATGATCATCCAAGTAGTTAGTCCATGGGTAGGGCAATTCTTTACCAAAGATTTCATTCTCTCCCATGCTTGAGCAACATGTTCATTATCAAATTGCTTAAAGTTCATAATGCTACTTCTCAAAGATATAATCTTAGCAGGAGGATAATATTTACCAATAAAAGCATCTTTACATTTAGTCCATGAATCAATACTATTCTTAGGCAAAGAAAGCAACCAATCTTTAGCTCTTCCTCTTAATGAGAAAGGAAACAATTTCAGTTCTATAATATCACCATCTATATCCTTATACTTTTGCATTTCACAAAGTTCAACAAAATTATTAAGATGGGCAGCAACATCATCAGTACTAACACCAGAAAATTGCTCTCTCATAACAAGATTCAGTAAAGCAGGTTTAATTTCATAAAATTCTGCTGTAGTAGCAGGTGGAGCAATAGGAGTACTTATAAAATCATTATTATTTGTGCTAGTGAAATCACACAACTTAATATTTTTAGGAGTACCCATTGTAGCAGTAATAAAGGTAAACTAAGCAAACAGAATAAAGTAAAGACAAGTAACTATTTTTTTTGTGTTTTGATATAGAGCAAGTAAACAAGACAGAAAGTAAAACAACTAAATTTTTTGTGTTTTTGATATAAAGCAAACAAGACAGAAAATAAAATAAAGTAAAGCAAGACAAAAACAAAGTAAAGAGATCGGATGTGGAAGACTCCCCTTGCAGCGTGTCTTGATCTCCCCGGCAACAGCGCCAGAAAAAGAGCTGCTGGCGTGTAGTTGACGTGGGAGTTACAAATTTCCGGGGTGCAACTTTTCTTCAGGTCCCTGGCAGCGGCGCCAAAAAAAGAGCTTGATAACGCGTGAAGCACACGTCCGTTGGGAACCCCAAGAGGAAGGTGTGATGCGTACATCACAAGTTTTCCCTCATAAGAAACCAAGGTTATCGAACCAATAGGAGTCAAGGGCCACGTGAAGGTTGTTGGTGGAGGAGTGTAGTGCGGCGCAACACCAGTGAATCCGGCGCCAACGTGGAACCTGCACAACACAATCAATGTACTTTGCCCCAACTTAACAGTGAGGTTGTCAATCTCACCGGCTTGCTGAAAACAAAGGATTAAACGTATGGTGTGGAAAATGATGTTTGTTTGCAAGGAACAACAGAGAACAAAGATTACAGTAGATTGTATTTCAGATGTAAAAGAATGGACCGGGGTCCACAGTTCACTAGTGGTGTCTCTCTAATAAGATAAATAGCATGCTGGGTGAACAAATTACGGGTGGGCAATTGACAAATAAAGATTCATATACATATCATGATGATCACTATGAGATTTAATCGGGGCATTACGACAAAGAACATAGACCGCCATCCACATGCATCTATGCCTAAAAAGTCCACCTTCAGGTTAGCATCCGCACCCCTTCCAGTATTAAGTTGTAAACAACGGACAATTGCATTAAGTATGGTGCGTAATGTAATCAACACAAATATCCTTAGACAAAGCATCGATGTTTTATCCCTAGTGGCAACAGCACATCCACAACCTTAGAACTTTCTGTCACTGTCCCAGATTCAATGGAGGCATGAACCCACTATCGAGCATAAATACTCCCTCTTGGAGTCACAAGTATCAACTTGGCCAGAGCCTCTACTAGCAACAGAGAGCATGCAAGAACATAAATAGCACATATATGATAGATCAATAATCAACTTGACATAGTATTCCATATTCATCGGATCCCACGAAACACAACATGTAGCATTACAAATAGATGATCTTGATCATGTTAGGCAGCTCACAAGATCTAAACATGATAGCACAAGAGGAGAAGACAACCATCTAGCTACTGCTATGGACCCATAGTCCAAGGATGAACTACTCACGCATCAGTCCGGAGGCGGGCATGGTGGTGTAGAGCCCTCCGGTGATGATTCTCCTCTCCAGGTGCCGAGGCGATCTCCTGAATCCCGAGATGGGATTGGTGGCGGCGGCGTCTCTGGAAGTATTTCCGTATCGTGGCTCTCGGTAATAGGGTTTTCGCGACGAAGAGTTTAAGTAGGCGGAAGGGCAGCGTCGGTGGAGGCACGAGGGCCCCACACCATAGGGTGACGCAGGCCCCACCCGGCGCGCCCTGTGGTGTGGGCGCCTCGTCGCCCCACCTCGTGTGCTCTTCGGTCTTCTGGAAGCTTCGTGGAAAAATAAGACCCTGGGCGTTGATTTCGTCCAATTCCGAGAATATTTCCTTTGTAGGATTTTTGAAACCAAAAACAAGAGAAAACGAACTGGCGCTTCGGCATCTTGTTAATAGGTTAGTGCCGGAAAATGCATAATAATGATGTAAAGTATGTATAAAACATGTGAGTATTGTCATAAAATTAGCATGGAACATAAGAAATTATAGATACGTTGGAGACATATCAGCTATACTCATAGAGCGGGCCAAGTCTGATAGTCAGATTGAAAGTGTGATTCCACATCTCGTTGATGGCGATTTATCTATCCTTCAATATGCCGACGATACAATTCTGTTTATGGATCACGATCTTGAAAAAGCTCAAAACCTGAAATTAATTTTGGCGGCTTTTGAGCAGTTGTCGGGATTGAAAATCAATTTCCATAAAAGTGAATTGTTCTGTTTCGGTGATGCCCAAGATGATACAGCTCTTTATACAGAGTTGTTTGGTTGTGGGCAAGGCCAATTTCCTATTCGCTATTTGGGTATTCCGATTCATTATCGGAGACTTACGATTGCTGAATGGAAAATAGTGGAAGAAAGATTACAGAAGCGCCTTAGTAGTTGGAAAGGTAAATTATTGTCCCTGTGAGGTAGATTGGTACTCATTAATTCGGTACTGACAAATATGATACTGTATATGTTATCATTCTTCCTAGTGCCAAAAGGTATTCTGCATAAACTCGATTATTATCGATCCAGATTCTTTTGGCAAGGGGACAGCGAGAAAAAGAAGTATCGACTGGTTAAATGGAGTATAGTTTGTAGTCCCAAAGATCAAGGCGGGTTTGGAGTTCATGACCTGAAGGTCAAGAACTCAGCTATGCTGGGTAAATGGCTTTTTAAGCTCCTTACCGAGGATGGGATTTGGCAAACTATTCTTCGGAGAAAGTATATAGGCCACCAGACTTTATCCCAAGTGGTTTGGAAACCTGGGGATTCACACTTCTGGGCTGGTCTAATGGCGACAAAAAATGTCTTTTTTCGCCATGGAACTTTCTCAATTAAAAATGGAGCACATATACGGTTCTAGGAAGATGCTTGGTTAGGCAATGCACCCCTAAGTGAACAGTATCCTGCGTTGTATAGTATCGTTCATCGCAAAGGAGATACCATTGCTACAGTAATGGCTACCTCTCCTCCGAATGTGACGTTCAGAAGAGTTTTGCTTGGACAAAGGCTATTGGCGTGGAATACCTTAATTCAAAGGCTGGGGGATATTAATCTATCACCTGAACCAGATGAATTTAGGTGGAATTTACATGTAGATGGTTCTTTCTCGGTCAAATCTTTATACAACGCCATACTTCATTCTGATGTACCAGTGGATAATAATAAGAAAATTTGGAAGATGAAGATACCATTAAAAATAAAAATATTCGGATGGTATCTTCGTCGAGGTGTCATCCTCACCAAAGACAATCTTGTTAAGCGGAATTGGCAAGGAAGTAAGCGATGTGTTTTTTATCATCATGATGAAACTATTAAACACCTTTTCTTCCAGTGCCAGTTCGCGAGATCTATTTGGTCAGTCATCCAAGTAGCGTCTACCTTGTACCCTCCGAATAGTGTGGCCAATGTCTTTGGTAATTGGCTTCATGGTATAGATTCAAGGTTTAAGTTGCTTCTTAGGGTGGGGGCGCTAGCAGTTATCTGGGCGCTTTGGCTGAGTAGAAATGACAAGATTTTTAATGATAAAAATTGCTCTTTGTTGCAGGTCATCTACAGATGTACAGGTATTCTCCGTTTGTGGTTACCTCTTCAGCGCATGGAGAACCGAGACCTATTTACGGAGGTCTGTACACGGTTGGAGGCTACGGCGAGGGATACTTTTTCCCTACATGGGTGGCAGCATAGTCTACGGATTGAAGCCCCACCCACACCTTAGGCGTTATATGATTCATCGTTTCGATATGTATTCCGCCTAGTTTCTTTTTTAGTTTGACATTTTTTGGTTCTAAGACTCTTAAACGGCTGTGTGCATCCTGGTTGTGCAGATGCTGGATGTAATTGCTTATCAAAAGTAATAAAGCATCCTTTATCGAAAAAATGTCCTAGACCAAAGCCTCCACAATACAATCAGGGTATCTATGAAACCAAGTTTTGCATAATTCTAAACCGCAGCCTTCCCTAGCTAAAGTGTGAGCAACAACATTGGCTGATCGCCTCGCCCACCTAACCTCATAGTCCTGCACATCTTGGAGCGCCCTCTTCTCTTCCACCGTTGCACCATGCATGGAGCTGTCCACATCAGGGCTCTTCAGCTTCGAGACCACCGTCACACTGTCCAATTCCAGGACCACCTTGTTCAGATTAAGATCCTTCACCAGGTTCAGAGCTCGCTTACACGCCAGAAGCTCTGCAGCCTCCGGGTCAGACAAAGATGGGAAAAAATGGCATGCTCCAACTAAGAAGCGTCCATCATGATCGCGAACGACCACGCCGCCACCACCCTTGCCTGAAGATTTGGCAAACGATCCGGAGGGAGTACAATCATCTGCTTTGATTTTGATGCATTACCCTGTCCATTGAACGGATCAAATTCACTTCCCATGTAGTCATGATTTTTCTTTTTCATGAAAACTATCAAGAACAATTTTAATTGTATGAACAAATGAGTTATTTTTTATGAAACACCGTGTTTGATTGTGAGGCCATGCAGTGATTAACCAGATATTTTGTGATACAGCAAATAAAACAATAAGCACGTAGGACTTGACCAGGTCCATATTAAGACCAGGCGGCAGCATCGGAGAATTTGCTTGCTAAGAGCATCTCCAGTCGCGTCCCCCAAAGCGTCCCCCAAAGGGATTTGGGGCGCGCCGGACAACAACCTCAAAGCCCATTTTTGTCGGCGGCCCGATACGGTGTCCGGCGCCCCGAGCGTACCGTCCCACGGGGACGCTCCGGGACGCCGGACACAAGAAAGCGAGGCAAACCGACGCGGGCCCGACTCGTCAGCGGCACGGAAGGCTAAAACCCCGTCGCCTACCTTTGGTCAAGCGACGTTAATGGCGTCCCTGTTTTCCCAGGCGACGCAGAGACGCGTCTCGTCGTGCATGGCCGCGTGGCCGTCCGCGCCGGAGTTATTGCGTGCAACCACCCGCTGCCGCCGTTTTAAGACGCCATGCAGTTCTCGCCGCTCATAATCCTTCTCGTCGCCGCCGCCTCCCCCTCCCAGATCTTCTCCTCGCCGCTCAAAAAATGTCGAGCTCGTCCTCCCACAAGATCGCCGCGGCGAACGGCTCGCGCGGCAGCCTCACCGTGGGAGGCGGGCGTGGGCGCGCCGCGGTATCCGATCCCGCCGGACATGCGGTACGCAAGCGGCGGGCGGAAGATGGCCGTGAACGGGCGTTCCGCCGCCGCCGAAGCCGCGCACGGACCAATGGAGGGACGCCATCAAGGCCCGTCGGGCTCAACTCACCGCCGCGGAGCGGTTGGATCCTACATGGGCGGTCAACGACAACGACGCCTGGTGGACGACGTACTTCCAGGCGAGGTACGACGTCGAGATGCACAGCACCGACAACCTCGTCGGCGGCCCCAACAGCTGGAACAGGGAAGACCGCGCCCTGTTCTGGGGCGTTCCGAGGCGCACCCTCGAGAACGTCATCCGCGGCATCCGCAACGGCGCTCCAAGGCTGGAGATGCCGTCGTCGCCGCCGCCGTCTCCTCAATGCCAGCCGAGGAGGACGACTCGTCCTCCTCCGTCTTTTCCCCAACCCGACGCCGTCCGTCGACCGGTCGGCGCCACACCGTCCCCAAACGGGAGGTCAAGGAGGAGCGGCGACGCCCGTCAACACGAGGCGTGGCGGCGGCGGGGGGCAGCAGGGCGCGAGGCGGCGGCGGCCTCATCCCAGCCGGAGGTGAGGGAGGGCCGGAGGAGGCGCGTGGCGGCGGCTGGGAGTACGAGCGGCGGCGGCTCATCGCCGCGGATGACCCCGAGGACTGCCCAGGGCTGCGGGCGGCGTTCTTGGCGTCCATGGACGACAAGGACGCCTGGAGGGGCGACCTGGACGCGGCGATCGCCATGTCCATCCGCGACTCCGGCAAGCCGCTGGTGGACCTCTCCGACGACGGCGAGGCAGGACCAAGCGGCTTGGTGAAGGACGAGCCCGTCGACGAGCGCGTCAAGAGGTCGTCACCGACGATGTACAACTTCCAGCAGTACTACGACGCCTCCGGCCGCCGCAAGTGGTTCTAGATTAGGTTTAGTTTAAAGTTAGTCAAATTTCGTTAGAATCTATGTAAGTTTGGACGAATCTAATCGAATCTAGCTAAGTTTAAAATTTGCGAAATTTTGTTTGGGGGACGCGGAGAGCGATGTCCCACACGCAGCACTGACGAAACACGTCCCCCAAACGCTCAATCCGGCGCGGTTTGGGGGACGGTTTGGGGGACGGGCTGGAGATGCTCTAAAGAGTAGTGTTGGAGGAAGAACTGAAGGAGCGGGGGACGACAATGAAGAGGCCTATTCAAAGTCTCCTCGTCAAGTATGGTGTGGCCTTGGCCTTGGGGGTAGGCCAGGTGATGTCAGGAGCAGGCGAGGAGCGTATGTAGGGGGGCAGATGCAGACCATGCAATCACATCCTAGTCTTTTCTGTAATTTTGTTTTGCAGCTTTACTTTAAAATTCCTCGCACTCACAATCAGCTTTTACTTTTGCATGCTTTTCTACGGGTGTCGTGGGAGTAAGAACGGTGGAAAGAAAAATACAAACATGGATGGAAATTTCCAGCCAGTGAATCCCCTGTAAATGTTTTTAATCATTTTCTGAAGTTTGATAAACAAGAGCTCCTTCACATTGTTTGTTGAAGTGTTATTATTTTAAAATTGGTCCTCCTAACCCTGACCATTTCCCGGTTTCGTGCAGCGAACTGTGTCCAGGACTCCAGGTCAAGCCAAACCAAAACTTCTTTGCTTGGTCAAGATAGTCTCCAATTTCCAAGTTCCAACGCGTTGTCATCTTCGTATGGTTCATAGTTCGTAGTGTTGTTTAAGACTGCCATCTTACGGTATGTTTCTTCTCTGCTCCGCCGGTCTCGTTTACAGTTAAGGCCTTGTTAGAGCATCTCTAGCGGTTCGACCCCGGGCGAATATCCGAATTTAACAAACACCGGATTGGATGTAAAAAGGGTGTGGGGATAACATTTTTTCAGTCGCACCCCCGGCTTTCGCCCATCTGCGGCGATAGATTCAAAATATTGTCTTCCCGCTACACAAAAGAATCGCCAATGTCCGGCGATTGGATCAGCCACATTCCGGCGATCGAAACTAGACGATTACAGGCTCATCAGCGGTCCCATCCTGAGCAACGGCGTCAGGCGCGACAACGGGCGGCGAAGCATTGGCGTCTGGCGCGGCATCGGCTGGGTCAGCATCGGTGTTTGCAGTTGTCGAAGCGACGGGAGTAGAAGTCGAAGCGGAGGACGAAGCAGCCGACGGTGTCCGGAGGATTTCTTAGCGATGGGCGTCGTACCAAGCCCTCGTCTCCTCATCCATGTTGGCGTCGTTTCCGCTTATCAGGAACGCCAGGTCGGTGTTCCTCTTCTTCGCTGCGGCTGTTTCCTTGAGGAAGGCAATCCGGACGCCCTGGTTGGCGAGCATTGCCTTCCACTGCACGTCGTGCTTGTCGTCCCTCCCGGCGGCGTGCACCCTCGCGTCGGCCCAGCATTTGTCGAAGGACGCCTGCAACCTGTCGGCTGGATGGCCGGCCTTCTTCTGCTCTTTCAGCTTCTTCTGGCCATGCTCGGGGCGGCCGGCCGACGCGGCAGGTGCTGGATCGTCGGGGTTGTACTGCTCGCCCTTCTTGTGGCGAGATTCTTGCGCACCGCCTTCCACTTGTCGTAGTCCGCGATGCGGGCGAACATGTTGAGGTACTTGAACATATGTTCGTCGTTGTCGTCCGCGTACATGTCGAACGCCCGCCGAACCTGCAAAAACCGGCCAGCGATTCAAGATTAAACCTCGGCGATGTTGGGTCGACGGAGGAGCCACGGCGAGTGATTATACCTTTGCGTCAAAGTCCTCGCCGCTCACAACATGTTTGTCGATCTCCTCCTGTTTGCCGTGCCACTTGCTGCACGCCGCCTGAATGATCCCCCAATGGGTGCCCATTGTCTTGTCGCCGCGTTCCATCACCGTTTGGTTGAAGAATGGATCGACGAGTTTGCCCTCGTCGAACGCCACCTTGACCCGCTGCCAGTACATGTCGTAGTTCTGATTCGCGCCGGTGATGCCGTTCATAGACACCGTCTTCCAAGCTTCGGCGAGGCACTCCTCTTCTTTGACCGTCCATTTGATCCGCGGCTCGGCTGGCGGCGAGTTCTTCTTCCTTCTCTTCTTCTTCCCCTTGGACGGCGCCTCCGTGGCTTCGGGCGCTTCCTCTTCGTCGACGTCCTGGTCGACGTACGTCTGCTCATCTTCTTCTTCGACGTATTGGGTATCGTCGTTCTCATCGTGGCGATCGCCCTGGCCGAGGTTGAAGTTGAAGCCGCCCGTCGCCCTTGCCTCCTCTTGTGTGAAGCTCGGGCTCGACTCGGCGGCCATGGAGCCCGACGTGATCATCTCGTGTATCACATGCTCATTTGGCGGCGGCATCCCTGGGTTGGAGAAAGGGGAGCGGCCCATGTCTTAGGGCAGGCGAGATGCCCTCGTACATCGCACCGTCGTACGCCGGCGGTGACGGCGTAAACCCGGCCATGCCGGCGGCGGCGTAGGTGTCATGGAACATGGCCGTGGCCGGCGACGCTGGCGAGAAGGAAGGAGATCCGACCATACCTTGGGTAGGCCATGGCCCGGGTAATTGGGCGGTGCGAGGCTGGCCGAAGTTAATGGAGATCAGCCTCGCTTGTACCTCCTCCGCCGCCACCCTCTTCGCGTTGCACTTCTTCACCCTATCCGCCCAGCCACGAGTTTCGTTCTGCCGCCGCTCCACATCGGCTGCCCACTCCGCGTTTGAGATGCCTGGCGGCCTCTGTTTTGGCGCCCGTGGCTTCCTCGCCTTCAGCGCGCCATCGGCGGCGGCGAGCTTCTTCGGCGACATGGTGGTGGAAGGGAAGAGGAGGAGCTGCAACTGTGGGGGAGAATGGCGGTAGCTCCGAATTTCGGCGGGGAAAATGGTTTTATACGGCGCAATTTGGAGGGAAAACGAAATTAATGGAGGAAACTACCAGTTGTGACGCCGACAAAGCGGGCCCGCTCGACGATTCGCGCGTTTTTGTTTCGTCCGGAGTCCCCGGCCGGGCCTCGAGAACCCGGGGATGGCCTGGGCTCTTTGGACGGCTGAAAGGCCTAATCCATACGAAATCGAGAAGTCAGGACGCGGCTGGACCATTTTCGTCCATCCGAATGAAAAAAATGCGTCCTGAGGGCCTCGTCGGAGAGATGGGGTAGATGCTCTTAAAAGCGAAGCAAGCCAACAATACACATTCACTCGTGCGTACTCCCCTAACTACGCCGAAAACTCTTTCAAATTTTATCATTTATTTTCCCAAAAAATCCACCTATCTATTCATCAATTGATAATCATCAAACAGTACCTAGTGATTAATACAAACACTGGATTAAGCTGAAGGCGCGTCTCCATCACCCCTCCCTCACCCGAGTTCGGCAAAGTTTATTCCGACTTCAAGATGTCGTCGCTGCCTCACTATCCAGAAGAAGATACTAAATATTCCTAAAAAAATGAGAACTCTCCCGCTAGCGAGGATCGCGGTCCTCCACACCTCTAGGGCCCCAAGGGTCGCCATATATGCGGGACGGATCGGCGGTGTCATCGGCAAGGGGGCAGAACCCCTAGACCGCCTTTGGATAGCTTCTTCTCTCTGTGGCGGCTATACCGATTATTGATTTTCACCAATTGATAACCAAATAAAAAAATACAAGACCCACAAAACTTGGCGTAATTATGTTAGAGATCCAAATATAGCTAAGAGGATTGCATAACATAGAAAGACTACAAAAAAATCGTTTGAATGATAAATGTGAAATTACATCCTACACAAATGAGCGGAAAAGTTGATGTTTCGATTCTTAAATTGAGACATAGAAAACAGTCACCACAAGTTTAGGTAGTACCAGTTTTTCGGTGCAAAGAGCATTTCTAAGAAACAATCCTAGGTTTCAAATCCTAGAAAATCCTGTATAACAAATCTTGCAGCCAAAGAAGTGTTGGGTTACACTTTGCTTCAAAGTCATTTGGTAGGCCCCATAGGTTGTAGCCCTTTTGCCTCAGGTTTTGGTCATTCCCATAAAATACGTCAGTCAGTCAACTCTGGACCCAAATGGAGAAAATCCCACATCCCACCTCTCCAGTCTCCGCAGCACTCAAATGTGGAGCAAAAACCAGGAAGATGACCACCAGATAGCCATGGTTGCCGGGAAACCTAGGGAGCAGGAGATCTTCTTCCTCTCTTTTCCCCTATAGCTCGAAGCCTCGAACCGCCCGAGATCGATAGGCAAGGAGTCAAAGGATTCCAAGAAGAAGCCCAGAGCCGGCGGCCATGGTGGAGAGGAGGCGGAGGTACTGTTCCTGCTCTATCCATGGCTTGTCGCTGCCGCTACTACTGCTCTCCTTCTTCTCCTTCTTGCGCCTACATGCTTCCTTCGCCGCCACCGCGGCCGCCGCCCCACCCCTTCGTCTAAACAGCACGCAAGAATCCATCTTGAGGGATCTCTCCCGCGGCGAGCGCATAGCCGGGTGGAACACAACCGCCTCGAACCCGTGCCTGTGGAGCGGAATCGTCTGCTCTCCTTCCGATTCCACCTCGTTCTCCGCGGTGACCGGCATCGCCTTGTCCGGCTACGGCATTTCCAACTCCTCCGTCTTCGCCTCGATATGCGCCCTTGACACCCTGCTGTACCTCGATCTCTCGAGAAACTCCCTCGCCGATCTGGGTTACCGATTCCTCGGCCCCTCTTGCTCCATGAAGGAAGGGCTGCGGTCACTCAATCTGAGCAGCAACCAGCTCGCCGCTTCGCTCGCCGATCTATCCGGCTTCCCCAGGCTGGAGGTTCTCGATTTGTCCTTCAACCATGTGCGTGGAAATCTGAGCACCGAGCTGGGCAGATTCCCCCAGTTGAGAAGCCTGAACCTTAGCACCAACGGGTTGAATGGTGGTGTCCCCACAAGCATGGTACTCTCTCTGGAGGAGCTGGTGCTGTCTGGCAATCATTTGAGGGGTCCAATTCCACCCGGTTTGTTCGCCTATGCAGATCTTGTTATGCTGGATCTCAGCCAGAACAATCTGACTGGTGATGTCCCTGATGAGTTCTGGAAGCTCGACAAGCTCGAGACGTTGCTGCTTTCAGGTAATGGGCTGAGTGGGGCAATACCTGGGAGACTGCCGAACTCGACGACCATGTCCCGGTTTGCAGCCAACCAGAACAAGTTCACCGGCTCGATCCCGAGTGGGATTACCGAGCATGTGAAGATGTTGGATTTGAGCTACAACAAGCTGAGTGGGAAGATCCCTTCTGATCTACTCGCGTCTCCGGTGTTGGAGACCATTGATCTCACTAGTAACAGCCTTGAAGGGTCCATTCCAGGGAACTTTTCTGCCAAGCTCTTCCGCCTCCGGCTTGGCATGAACTTGCTGACTGGGAGCATTCCAGACTCCATAGGTGATGCCTCCAAGTTGGCTTATCTTGAGTTGGATCACAATAGTTTGACAGGTTCTATACCTCCTCGGCTTGGTGAATGCAGTGAGTTGGCTCTCTTGAATCTGGCATCAAATGGTTTGCATGGTCAAGTACCTGATCAGATCAGCACCCTGGAGAAGCTAGTAGTTCTGAAGCTTCAAATGAACAACCTCAGCGGATCTATCAAAAGTGCATTTTCCTCTCTGACAAGCCTGAGCATATTAAATCTCAGTCGGAATTCATTCACCGGAGAGATACCGCAGAGTGTTGATCAGTTATCAAAGCTCTCCAACATGAACCTTGCAGGCAACAAGATTAGTGGTCCCATTCCACCCTCAGTTGGTTCACTGCAATTTCTAATCGAACTCAATCTGGGGGATAATTCCTTGACTGGTACCATCCCGAAAATGCCAGTCACCTTGAGCACATCTCTTAATCTTAGTCATAACTCTCTCAGTGGCTCTATTCCCTCAAACATTGGGACTTTAAAAGAGTTAGAGATCCTTGATCTTTCGTACAACAGTTTGTCTGGTACAGTGCCAACCCCACCTGACTTGCCACCAAGCTTGACGCTGTTGGTGCTTTCCTATAATCAGCTCACTGGGTACTTTCAGGCGCCTCCGCATGTTGTAGTCAGTACCACTGGAAATCCTGGCCTTACAACTGCAAGTGGTACAGATGGTGATGGCATCCCCTCTGATGGTAAAAAGAAGAACCATGCTGTTCTGATTACTATCTTTGCTATTGTCGGTGCTCTTGTCGGATTATGCTTGCTTGCCACTGTTATTATGTTCTCATTATCCAAGAGGATTTATCGCGTTGAAGATATAGGACCGCCACCAGAGCAAGTCCTTCCTCAAATCATCAATGGGCACCTCATAACGATGAACAGCATCCACACCACTGCAATTGACTTAAGTTATGCAATGGAAGCAGTCTCCAGTCCCGCCAACATATTTCTGAAGACAAGGTTCTGCACCTACTACAAGGCTGCGATGCCAAATAGGTCAATCTACTCTGTGAAGAAGCTTGACTGGAGTGACAAGATATTCCAAATTGGGAGCCAAGAGAAATTTGGTCATGAACTTGAGGTACTTGGCAAACTAAGCAATTCCAACGTCATGGTGCCATTGGCCTATGTCTTGACAGAAAACAATGCATACCTACTGTATGAGCATGCGTACAAGGGCACGGTATTCGACTTACTGCATGATGGAAGGTCAGATGGTCTGGACTGGCCCTCACGGTATAGCATTGCTTTGGGAGTGGCCCAAGGGCTGACTTTTCTTCATGGGCGCACTCAGCCGGTTCTGCTTCTTGATTTGTCAACAAGAACTATCCATTTGAAGTCAATGAATGAGCCTCAGATTGGAGATATTGAGCTTTACAAAATTATTGATCCTTCCAAAAGTAGTGGAAGCCTTTCAACCATCGCTGGTACAGTTGGTTATATTCCTCCAGGTAAAATACGTATTACCACATTCTGATTTACTTTGAGCACATATTTGTCAACTTGTTAAAATTGTCAAGAAATGGATATTTTCTGCTATTATTTAGTTATGAAATTCATGATGCCATCTATTTCCGTCTGCACAAAAAATATGACTAATTTTCTTGGCTGCAAATCTGTGTGAACAGGAGCTCGAAACTTCATTACTACCATAGTTCCGCTTGAACTGAAAGCACCATCTGTTTTCTTAAATGTTTCAACAGAGCGTTTCCTTTAATATAGACGCGCGTAGATCCATATTTTGTCATTGTTACTCTTGAGTCTGGAATGTGGCATCCAAATTGAAACACACCTCCCCACTTGTGTGCAGGTATACAAAAAAATAATTCGAATAGTTAGGTGCTTTTAGGCAAACTAGTTTGTAGCTTCTCAAATCTGGCATAGGATAATCTTGATTTTTTTTTTGTTTAGTTGTTTCCACGTTCCAAAAAGAATGCTAACACTAAATTCCACTGAACTCCGATTGCAGAGTATGCATACACCATGAGGTTGACGATGGCTGGCAATGTTTATAGCTTTGGAGTTATTTTACTGGAGCTCTTGACAGGGAGACCATCGGTCAGCGACGGCACGGAGCTAGCCCAGTGGGCTCTCAGCCTTTCAGTTAGGCCCGAGCAAAGGGAGCAGGTCCTTGACACCAGAGTCTCAAGAACTTCAGTTGGTGGTCACAGCCAGATGTTATCGGTTCTGAATATTGCCCTCTCCTGCGTCTCCTTCTCTCCAGATGCTCGACCCAAAATGCGCAACGTCTTGAGGTCGCTTGTCAATGCGAAGTGAATGTGAACCAAAAACCAAGCAATCAGTTTTGGTGAACTTAGATAAGTTCTGAATGGAGTCTGCCATTTGCTTAGTTCGCGGATGTCAATATACACGTGATCATTGTATAGTTACCGTAGGTTATGATCTGGTGATTAGTTTGAGTTGTTAGGTATATCCTATTTGCTGGAGTGTAATCGCTACGATTTTCTGGGCTGTAAACGTCACAGTGATGGTTATTAGCAAACCTAGTTGCTTTGCTTTCTGCCTAATTCAAGTAATACCTTGAATTGGTCATGGGTAGCTCAACTAGAAGCTCTGCAGTTCACTAAATAAATCCTATGGTCTGATTTTGAGCCAAACACAATGTTTTCTGTCATCTTCTTGCAGAACACCTTTTAATTTTCTTATCCTGTAACTTGTTCTCTAGCTACATCACATTCTAAAATTTTGGGACAACATTTTGGATTTTTTTTTGTTGGTCCTCCTGAATTTCACTTAACTGGCATAACTTTTTCAGGGTGAACTGGCACCGTACTAGCATGAAATTAAAATGGTAATTTGTGTAAAACCATTTTTGAGAGTGACATCCGGTCCAGGCACTCATGTCTCGGCGACATCCTGTGCTAGTTTTCAAAACTTGTACTAGCATGGTTTCAAAGATTTCGTATTTCTTTCTTGAGTGACTCAACATTGTACTCCTTAAGTAATGGGGTGAAAAAACCAATTGTCTATTCATAAGGTGTTTGGTTCAGCACCCAAGGATTCTCATCTTGATCTCACTTCATGTACTATGTGGAAACTAAAAAATGCATCAACATTTTGATAACTTGGCATATTCTCAACATTGCAATTTTGGTTGAGTAACATGCAATTCAGATCACTAGATCTGTTGAAATTTTAGGCAATTGAGGATCAAAGAAAATTGGGAAAATAAATCCACGTTTCTTACTAGAATCTCTGATACCTTTATTCAATTATTATTGTCGTTCCAAGGAATAAAATTCATGTTAGTTAAGATTATGTTAAGTTTGATGATGGCAATTGGGCTTGTTCGTAGTTGGTCTGACTCTGATGGGCGATGTCAATCGGAGGAGGCAAACCCAAAGCATTGTGAGCGACCAGCCCAAGCCGCCCGCCCGCCAGTTCTCCTCTTCCTCGGCTAATCCGCCCCGCCTCCGATACTCCCAAGGCGGCAGCACCAGCAACAACACCAGCAAGCGAACCATCCCCGCCAAAGCCTCACCACCCTGCTCTCTTCCCTCCTCCTGCCCCTCCCGTCCCCGGCAATGGCAGGCCTCCTCCACCTCCACTCCACGCTGCTCCCCTCCGCGTCCCTGCTCCGCCAACGCGGCGGCGGCGGCGCGCAGGCTGCCGCGCCGCGGCGCCGGCGCGCGTGCCGGGTGGAGGCCAAGATCCGGGAGATCTTCATGCCGGCGCTCAGCTCCACCATGACGGAGGGCAAGATCGTCGCCTGGAACGCCGCCGAGGGGGACCGCCTCTCCAAGGGCGACCCCGTGGTCGTCGTCGAGTCCGACAAGGCCGACATGGACGTCGAGACCTTCCACGACGGCTTCCTCGCCGCCGTCCTCGTACCCGCGGGGGAGTCCGCGCCAGTCGGCTCCGCCATCGCGCTCCTCGCCGAGTCCGAGGAGGAGATCCCGCTCGCCCGCTCCCAGGCCGCCAACTTATCCTCCTCCTCCGCCGCCCCGCCGCCGGCTACCCAGGAAACCGTCCCAGAGGAATCCTCCCTTGCCCCACCGCCGCCTCCCCCACCGGCGCCCGTAGCAGCCTCTGCGCCCTCACCGGCCACGCAAGGCGGGGCGCGCGTGGTTGCCTCGCCGTACGCCAAGAAGCTAGCAAAGGAGCTCAGCGTCGATCTCTTCTCCGTCACTGGGTCGGGACCGGGTGGGAGGGTCGTGGCTAAGGACGTCGAGGCCGCGGCAGCTTCCCCCACCAAGGCGGCGGCGGCGCCAGTGGCAGCTGCTCGGCCCGATGTGCCATTGGGGTCCACGGTGCCATTCACCACAATGCAGGGTGCCGTGAGCAAGAACATGGTGGAGAGCCTCGCCGTGCCGACGTTCAGGGTTGGGTACACCATCACAACAGATGCCCTCGACCAGCTCTACAAGAAAGTGAGCATCTTGTTTTCTTTTCCACCCTTATGTCAGCAGTACGCTGCCGAATTCTGAATACCGGAGTGAACCACTTGCAGATTAAGTCGAAGGGGGTGACAATGACAGCGCTGCTGGCCAAGGCCACGGCGATGGCGCTGGTGCAGCATCCCGTGGTGAACTCCAGCTGCAGGGACGGCCAGAGCTTTACTTACAACAGTAGCATCAACATTGCCGTGGCCGTGGCCATCGACGGTGGGTTGATAACCCCCGTGCTTCAGGATGCTGATAAGGTTTAGTGCTTTGTTGATTATATGCTGAAGGATGATGTTTATGTTGATACTTTGTCTGAGTAAGTGGAGAACTGTTGGTATGCAGCTTGATATCTATACACTCTCAAGGAAATGGAAGGAGCTGGTTGAGAAGGCCCGTGCCAAACAGCTGCAGCCCCAGGAGTACAACTCTGGTACTTCCTTTGCCTCACAAACAAACTCGATTGTCTAATGCAATTATATGCATGTTCTTTTCCGACTGATATAGCATTATAGTGAATTAACTGTTGTCTGTTAATAAATCGATGTCAGTTGGGCCTGAACATCTCTGTCTTGTAGATGTTCATTTAACAATATCCCTCATTTTTGTATAATATTGAACACTGTTCCTTCCCATATAACTTAGTTGTGTAAGGTTGTATGAGGCTAAGCCTTTGAGTAGTTGGCTATCTACTCATAGTCTCAGAGTGAGAGTGGTAGCTATTGTTGAGATTAAGGTTTTGCCATTGATTCTTTAGACCTCAATCATGAACAAATTCTAGCATGTGTACAGTACATCATGCCTTATTTTAGGTACGTATTTATTGCCAATTTTCAAGTTTGTGTATGCTTGTAGCCAGGACCGGCTCTATTTTACCGGGCCCTCTGGCGAAGTCGAAAACAGGCCCCCTTAAGGCTAGAAAATATATACGCGTAAATAGATATATAGCATACATATGTCTACTTTTATTCGCAAAAAGGTCTACTTTTACTTGCAAAAACCACTTAAGCAATGTCATAGTATTAGAATGAATAAAAAGAACAGAAAATTAACTACTCCCTCTGATTCTATGTATCTAGTCAACAAAAGCATATAGGTACATTCGTATTTAGATAAAGTGAAGTCAATTAATTTGAATCGGAGGGAGTAGTATTTCCTGCTAGTTTAAATGTTTAATAACGTTAAATAAAAACAACATTCTAATGAGTTCATCGACAAGTATGTTTCACTGCTTAAAAAAATATACTTCCTCACTTATTTCTAGATGTAAAATTATTTAAGACAAGGTCAAGATCAACCCTTTTTTTTGGACAACATTAGAACACATATAATCGTGAAGGAATTAAATACATAAAGAACTAGAACCATGAATCCCTAATCTGACGGTTTAACCAGATGACAGAATGTACCGGGTTCTGGGGGCAGCGACGAGCAGGGTTGTGAAGAGCAGGGCAAGGCGCGGATGAATTACCCAAATCAACTGACAATTCCAATAGGAGATGGTGATCTCTAGTCTAGAGACTCCACGCAGGGCCGGCCGGAGCAGTCGGTCAGTCGTTAGGAGCAGCTGAACACGAACTTGACTACAGGAGATCAATCCTCAATTGCTTGGTGGGTGTGCGTGCGTTTCCCATTCTGATTGACCTGACACTCCCATGCTCGGCTAGGCCTTTGCAGCAACCTTTTCTTAGCCCAAAACAAAACATTGGTTGGGCAGGGTTTAGGGGTATAAAGGATGCATGCAGGCTGCAATAATGGGCCCCCAAACAGGCTTGGGCCCTGGGCTGTCGCCCATGGTGGCCATGGGTCAGAGCCGGGCAGCTGACCCTGCTTGTAGCGCTTCTAGTTCCAGCTATAGTTATAAGAGTATGGAGTAGTAATTGAGTTGTTCATGGTGTGACACAAACTACCGAACTAGCTCTGCGTTAGAAGTAGGCATGGTTTTTAAGGCGGCGCCTTGGCGCCTTAAGGAGGGCGGGCGCTTTGGACGCCTAGGCGCCTAAAGCGGCCGTTTTTACAAAGCGGAGGGGGAGCGCCTTGACGCCTAGGCGACGCCTAAGCGACGCTTTTTAAACCATGGAAGTAGGTATGTACAAGGGTTCCGATTTTCAGCATGAAACCAGCCAAAGCCAAGCAAAAACTGGAACCGACCAAACCTGAATTCCTCATTTCCTTTCACCATTACATGGGACCTGGAATGTGTCCAATTACAATTTACATGCACCGTTTACTTGTTTCTGCACTATGGCCTGATGCTTAATACGTATGTTCAAATTGAGTTCA
Organism: Lolium multiflorum; assembly: GCA_030979885.1. Classification (NCBI taxonomy): domain Eukaryota; kingdom Viridiplantae; phylum Streptophyta; class Magnoliopsida; order Poales; family Poaceae; genus Lolium; species Lolium multiflorum. The sequence goes on from CM061751.1 coordinate 82,453,233, forward strand.
GTAATGATGTAATAACATTTTTGGATGTGAGTAAATCTTTAAGTAAAAATGCATCTAGTTTTGTTGAATTGATTTGAGGATGAGTAGACTAGAAAAAACTGACATCATTTTGAGGATAAGACTAGATGCTTCTTACGCATCTAGTTCGGTACTTCGGTTTAAGCTTTACTCATAGTTTTGCATCTTCAAATGCTTTGGTTTGTCGTATCGCTGACACCCATTGATTCAGAGCCTCATATGAAAGCACTGATGTGTCTCTTATCTGTCTGTCCCCGAAAATCACAGAGCCATCTAAAACAGTTGTAAGGTGGTTTACTTTGGAAAAAATAGTATGCATTGCCAATCGACAAAATTTATAGTCTACTAAGATAGGAGTAAAAGTGACGCACTGCATTATGTGTCCCATATTATATTAATGTTATTCTATGCTTCTTTACTGAGCTTCTCTGAATTTTCCCTTCTTGGTACATGTCTTCGTATAGAGTAAAACAAACATGTAACTTACCATGATAGTTTTTGGTATGCATTTATGGGGTTCATATTGCTGTCAGTTATGTAAAAAAGATAACAGTTTGCTGTGAAGCCAGAGCTTGCTAAATAATTTGGCATTTGTGCCTGGGGCAATATAAGATTCAGTTCAGTCCAACTGTTGATGGTAGACTGCATTTTTTGTTTTGCAGTGAAGAGATTTGACTGACTTTACAAAATTCACACCACAGAGCAGTAGAATTATTTGGAATCACATTTGGTGTTCTTCATATTACTTCATTGCTAAAGTATCTTAGCCAGAAATTGAGATGTCACATATCAACTATGTTGCCTATGATCATCTCTTACTTTGCTAATGCTTTAGATGTTGGTAACAAGAAACATATCTGATCCTGCTGTATGTATATGCTTTGTGTGCTAATAATTGCCACTCTTCAATATGCAGGTACATTTACCCTTTCAAACCTCGGTATGTTTGGAGTTGATAGATTTGATGCAATCTTACCACCTGGAACTGTAAGATGAAGTTTCCATGTTTCCACTTCTTTTCATGCAATGCACCAAAACTTCTGGTAATTAATCTTTTTCTGGAAACAGGGAGCAATCATGGCTGTTGGATCGTCACAACCGACAGTTGTTGGTACGAAAGATGGTAGAATTGGGATGAAGAACCAAATGCAGGTAAAATGACTTGTACTTATGGCATTTCTGCTTTCACGCTAACCAATTTGAAGGTGGTGATTTTGTGCTTATCTGACCTAATCAATAATTCTAGGTCAATGTTACTGCTGATCATCGGGTTATTTATGGGTCCGATCTTGCCGCTTTTCTGCAAACTCTCTCCAAGATAATTGAGGATCCAAAGGACCTTACGTTTTAGATGCATGGAATGATTATTTTTCCCTGAGGCAATCACATAGGATGCTTGTCAGTAGATGTGTAGCATGTTGGTGTGTGAATTAGTTACTTAAGTTGCCAGCTTTGTTGGTATCAGGTAACTTTGTTACCTTCTCCTCATTGGTTTGTTTTTCAATAATTTTTTACCTTCTGTTCAGATAGGTGACAAGCATGAGTATTTACCAGAGTGTCTGTTACTTGTCATTATTGTGGGCTTGATGTACAATACAATGGATCATGAAACTGTCACCTTTGAATACAAAAAAATGAAATGAACTTGGCCATCGTGTGGTTAAATTAATTTATTGGATTCACATTGGTTTCTGAATTACTTGATCTGTATGTTCCCAAACATGAATAGATCACTCTTGTGAAAGAGTTGCAACACCGGTAGACAGCGAGAATGACGTCCCCAGGGTTGTTGCCCTTGCAAGGGTGCCAACATGAAATTGCTTGAAAATCAGAAGATGATTGAAAATGGGGCACCATATATGACCTATTTGCAATAGAAGTGGAGGGCCATATGATTTCTCCCAACAACTCTCATCATACCATGGTATTTATGGCTATCTGATACTTTGGCTTGTTGTACTTTCCTGAGGCAGCAGATGGTACCCTACTTATTTTGCTCAGAAAGCATTCCTGCATCAGCTCAGGGGTACTGCTACTCATCTCTACTTGAAGGATTCTAGTAGGTAGGTAGTCTTGTCTCTTGCTTGCTGGCCTTGCCATTTTGTAGTGGAAGCAAAGCAAGCCTTCAGTGTCTCTGATCGCCTTCAAAAGGTCCCTTCAGGAGCCCGTTCCTACTTCCATTCCATAACCAGGTGGGAAGCCAGTATCTGCAAAGCTGTGGCATGGCCGCCGCCCCGTCTGGCCGTGCAGAGGTTGACACCTCGCGTGCGTTCCGGTCTGTCAAGGAAGCGGTCGCGGTGTTCGGTGAGCGCATCATCGCCAGAGAAACACAGGTCAGGCTGGGAGCGCGTGCCGGCCATTGCGTTGCTAGGGAGAGGAGCTCTTGGCGGGATGCCGTCGCCATTGCTTCCTCAAACGAGAAGCTTGAGGGGAGTCATGGTGTTAGGCCTTCTGATCTCGTCAGGGAGATCCACTCCAATCCAAGCACCATTGCCAAGCATGAGAAAAATAGTAGCGAGCGTGCTACAGATCTAACGCCGGTGTCCTATGCCCAGCCAATGTGCCTGGTCCCATTGTCTTCGGCACTGTCGGCACCGTCCCCATCGCCAGCGCACAACGACGACAAGCAGGACCGGAAGGAAGGCAACCTCATGATCATGAGCTCCATCAAGAAGGTGGAGGAAGAGGCGACCAAGACAAGGCAGGAGGCGGTGCAGCTCAAGAAGAGGCTGACTGATCTAGAACTGGCCATGGCGAACCTCAACGCGAAGCTCCATCGTGCCCTCTCGAAGCTCGCCCACATAGAGGCCGACGAAGCGGCGGCTGCACGGGCTAGCATCCAGCAAAGGGACAACAACATGGTTACACTTGCTGTCTGGAATGAGCCGAAGCTTGAGCGGGAAACCCCGAGGCGTCCATTGGGGCATCTGCTGAGCTTAGACGATGGGGACGAGGAGGTGATCCATGTCCAGAGAAGGGAGACACCAACGATGAAGAGGAAGGTGCAGAAGCAGAAGCCCATTGTGCCCCTTATTGTTCCTCTCATCAACGGCATGTTCTTCTCCAAGAAGAAGGGGATCCAAGACAAGGAGAGCTTGTACATGAAGGAGCTCTACAGCTTGTTAAGGCTGTCTTGATCAGTTGCTTCCATGCTGATTAAACCTGGCGCTATATGTGCTGATGTGTATGATTAGTTGATCTGGACATACTCCCTCTGCCCTACAATATAAGACATTTTGACAAGCTATTTTAACCTGTCAAAAGGTCTTATACTATAGGCCGGAGGGAGTACTATATTCTAACTAATTTCAAATCTTTTGTTAGGTTCTGTGTTCAATTATTTCTTATTTTAATAGTGTGAATGGATTATGGGAGAGAATGAGATGTTGCAGTTTGTAAATTAATTAATGTAAATCTACTATTGGTTTATGTATCTTGCGATCAAGAATAGAGCACTAATGAAAAAAAAAAAAAAGGTTCTCAACTACACAAGGATAGAAGTATTTTGAAATATGCATCGGCACCAAGGTCCAACGGAACCAGTTTACTGTGCGGACCAAAAATCCGTATTTTTGGACATCCAAAAAAATTAAATAATATTTTTTTGCATATAGAGGATACACGTACTTATGTGCGTGCCAAATTACGTTCTGAAACTCGAATATATGTAGCTTGGGTAAAATGTTTATAGTGAACAGTCTAAAGGAATCTCGTCCATTTCCAAAAGGCTTGTAACTTAAGAAAACTCGTAAGTATAATTAATTTCGGAACTGTTCCAATCAGGTTCAGGGTGTTAGAATTGTAATTATCATCTAACTCTGTCTATCTTGTAGCACACGTCCTATACGTGTTGTATACGGACGTGTATGTTGTATTGGTCATATAAATATATGTGGAACGGGCTGGGATATTCACCCAAGCACCGAAACCCTAAACCTTGTTTTCTAACTTGGTATCAGAGCATACGCAGCCGCCGCTGCGATCTCATCTGACACCGCCGCCGAGAGACCTCTCCTCCGCGCGCCGCGATGTCTTCCTCCCTTCAACTCTCCACCATCGCCGGGTCGACTTCCTCTTCCTCGATGGCGAGCGCCTCCGCGGGGATTGTCCCGGTTCCCCCGTTCGGGCTGGAGGCCGGCAACTTCAATCTCTGGAAGGGCATTGTTCTTCCCAACATTGCCGGCGCCGGACTTCACCGACACCTCGATGCGACTGCCGTCGTGCCTGCGAAGACGGTCACCGAGGGAGACGGCGACAAGGCCGTGACGATCCCTAACCCCCAGTACGACAACTGGTGGACTCAGGACCAGCGCCTCATTGGGCTGCTCCTCGGCTCCATGGAGCCCAACATTGCCAACCAGCTTATCGGTTGTCAAACCGCCGCTGCGGTCTGGACCGGCGTCCACGATCTGTATGGCGCTCAGAGCCACGCCAACGTGCGCTGCATCCGTCGTCAGCTCGTGACGACGAGGAAGGAAGATCTCTCATACATGCAGAGGATGAAAGGCTATGCAGATGCAATGGCCGCCGCCGGTGCTCCCATCACTGACGATGAACTCATTGACTATATTGTCATTGGCCTGGGCTCTGCGTACAACCCCGTCACCGCTCCGCACTCGCGTGGCTCCGCCGCGTCGGTCTCCTATGCCACCTTCTACACCGACATCCTCTCCTTCGAGTCCCTCCAAGCGCAGCAGGCGCAAAACGAGGGGTGGTCGTCGTCGGTGAACGCGGCGGTGCGCCCTAACCCTACTCTTCCCAGTGGTGGATTCTCTCGCCCCAATGGTGGTGACGGCCAGCAGGGGCAGCCTCGTCATGGAGGCAACACTGGCGGCTACGACCGCAATGATGGCGGCGGCTCCAGCCGCAATGATGGCAACGATGGCGACGGCTACGGCCGCAACGATGGCGGCAGCTACGGCCGCAATGATGGCGGCCGCAATGGCGGCAATGGTGGTGGCTGGAACAACGGTCGCAATGGCGGCCAGCAGCGTCGATGGAGGCCTCGTTGCCAGATTTGTGGCAATTGGGGGCACATCGCCAAGGACTGCCGCAACCGCTTCGACGCCAACTTTCAGCCACCGCAGCAGAAGAGTGGCAATGCTGCAACAACAAACTACAACAACAATCCCTGGATCATAGACTCCGGGACGACTGATCATCTCACCAACGAGCTTGCACGTCTTCAGGCCTACGAGCGCTATGGTGGCAAGGACCAGGTGCAAGTAGCAAATGGTGCAGGTCTATCAATTTCGCACATTGGTCAATCACTTTTAGCTGGTTCATCTCTCCACCTTAAAAATATACTTCATGTGCCTGATGCCCGTCTTAGCCTTCTTTCTGTTTATCGTCTCGTTTGTGATAACCATGTGTTTGTTGAGTTTCATTGTGACTTTTTCTGTGTCAAGGACATAACCACGAGGAGGGTTCTGCTTCTCGGTAGGAGTGAAGGTTGCCTCTACCCCATCCCGTTCGGCAAGGAGTCGTCTCGTCGTGTGTCAGCTGGTGCAACTTCTCAACAGTGGCATCAACGTCTAGGTCATCCATCCAATAATGTAGTTCACAACATTGTTAGTGCCAATGAGCTTTCGTGTTCTCCGTCAAACAATAATTATTTAGTATGTGATGCTTGTCAACGTGCTAAAAGTCATCAGTTACCCTACTCATTGTCCTCTCATGTTTCTACTGTGCCTCTTGAATTGATTCATACTAATGTCTGGGGCCCAGCCAACGTTTCTTCTCGGGGGGGTACAAATACTATGTCAGCTTTGTCGATGACTACTCTCGGTTCACTTGGATATATCTTCTTAAAAATAAGTCTGATGTTGAACAAATATTCTATGCTTTTCAGACTCATGTCGAGCGTCTCCTCAATGCTAAGATTAAAGCGGTTCAGTCTGATTGGGGTGGTGAATACCATCGTCTTCACCGATACTTTGAGCGCACAGGGGTTGTTCACCGTGTCTCGTGTCCTCACACTTCCCAACAGAATGGGGTTGCCGAGCGCAAACACCGGCACCTAGTTGAAACAGGCCTAGCACTACTTGCTCATTCACAACTTCCTCTTCGCTATTGGGACGAAGCCCTTCTCACAGCCTGTTATCTTATTAACCGTATGCCCACTCCTGTCATCAACAAAGAAACACCACTATATCGCCTAATGCATGTTCAACCCAACTATTCCTTTCTTCGCATCTTCGGGTGTGCTTGTTGGCCTAGTCTTCGCAAATACAACTCTCATAAACTAGAATTCCGTTCTAAGATGTGTGTGTTTCTCGGATATAGTCCCATACATAAGGGGTACAAGTGTTTAGATCGAACCACAGGAAGAATTTACATCTCCCGTGATGTGGTGTTTGATGAGTCTGTTTTTCCGTTTGCCATTCCTGGTTTGTCAGTTGATGTGTCCACCCTTGAACAAGCCATTCGTTTTCGTCTGATGAACCCGTTACTAGTGAACTAGTGCGGAATTATGATCTGTCTTATTTGTCTACTGATCCATCTGTTCCAAGTGTTGTCTCTCCACAGGTGCCAGACGGATCGCCGCTTGAGTCCGCCGATGGTGTGGCGATCGACGCCAGCGCTCCCGTGCATGCTGTGATCGACGTGCATGGCGCGTCCATGCACGCGCAGGAGCCGAACAGCGCCAGCGAGCCGCTGAGCGGCATCGGCGCGCCGAGCCGGCCTCCTGCATCGTCCACGCCTGCTTCGGGGCAGCCCACGTCGCCTTCTGCTGCTTCTCTAGCAGCCGCGACGTCTTCGGCTGATCCCATCGTGAATCAACATGCCATGATCACGCGCCACCGTGACCAGACTCGCCGTGAGAAAACGTACACAGATGGTACCGTGCGGTATGATCCGCGTCGCCGGGCGTTCTTTGCGGCTCCTACCTCTCATCGCGATGCTCTCCGTGAGCCTGCATGGCAATCGGCGATGTCTGCTGAGTTTGATGCACTTCAACAGAATGGCACTTGGATTCTTGTCCCGCGGCCGCCTGGTGTCAATGTTGTGGGCAGCAAGTGGATTTTTAAAATGAAGCATCGTCCGGATGGATCCATTGATAAGCATAAAGCGCGGTTAGTTGCGCGTGGTTTTACACAGCAGCATGGGATTGACTATGGAGATACCTTCAGCCCGGTGGTGAAGGCTGCCACAGTTCGCATTATACTGTCTCTCGCAGTTTCTCGTGGACGGAGTCTTCGGCAGGTGGATGTCAGTAATGTGTTTCTGCATGGGTTTTTGGCTGAGGATGTCTATATGCAGCAGCCGCCTGGTTTCGAGGACACTCGGTATCCCTCTCATGTTTGCAAGCTTCAGCGATCCATCTATGGTCTGAAACAGTCGCCGCGTGCGTGGTATGCTCGCCTGAGTCAGCTTCTTTATCGACTTGGTTTCTCCTCCTCTAAGGCGGATACATCCTTGTTCTTCTACTTGTGCGCTGGAGTGCAGATTTTTATGTTGGTCTATGTCGATGACATTGTCATTGCTGGCTCTACTCCAGAGGTTGTTGATGTTCTGGTTCGAGCTCTCTCCAGTAATTTTCCTATCAAGGATTTGGGCCAGTTGGAATATTTTCTTGGATTGGAGGCCACTTACAATTCCGGGGGGCTAACCTTGACTCAACGGAAGTATGCACTTGATCTTCTTCATCGAGTCAACATGGAGAATTGTAACCCGGCCACTACTCCACTCTCCGTATCTGAGACTTTGGCGAGAGACACCGGTACTCCACTCAGTTTAGATGATGCTCATCGGTATCGCAGTGTGGTTGGTGGATTGCAGTATTTGACACATACCAGGCCAGATATCTCGTTCGCTGTCAACAAAGTTTGTTAGTTCTTGTCACAGCCTACGGATGTTCATTGGGAATCTGTTAAGCGAATTCTACGTTATGTCAAAGGGACACTGGAAACAGGCTTGCGTTTCCACAGGTCCACGTCTACTGTCATCAGTATTTTTACAGACGCTGATTGGGCTGGATGTGTTGATGATAGGCGGTCCACCAGTGGGTTTGCAGTATTTGTTGGTCCAAATCTTGTTTCTTGGAGTGCAAAGAAGCAACCTGCTGTCTCGAGATCTTGTACTGAGGCAGAGTATAAAGCGTTGGCTAATGGAGCTTGATGTCTACGTTCCCCCTCCTTTCCTGTAGACAGTGTTGGGCCTCCAAGTGCAGAGGTTTGTAGAACAGCAGCAAGTTTTCCCTTAAGTGGATCACCCAAGGTTTATCGAACTCGGGGAGGAAGAGGTCAAAGATATCCCTCTCATGCAACCCTGCAACCACAAAGCAAGAAGTCTCTTGTGTCCCCAACACACCTAATAGGTGCACTAGTTCGGCGAAGAGATAGTGAAATACAGGTGGTATGAATATATATGAGCAGTAGCAACGGTGCAGAAAATAGCTTGGCGTGTAGTTGATGGTGGTAGTATTGCAGATAGTAACACGTAAAACAGTAACAAGCGGTGATAACTCAGCGGTATTTAGGAACAAGGCCTAGGGATTACACTTTCACTAGTGGACACTCTCAACATTGATCACATAACATAATAGATAAATGCATACTCTACACTTTTGTTGGATGATGAACACATTGCGTAGGATTACACGAACCCTCAATGCCGGAGTTAACAAGCTCCACAATAATGCTCATGTTTAAGTAACCTTAAGTGTAAGATAGATCAAAAGACTAAACCAAGTACTAGCATAGCATGCACACTGTCACCTTCATGCATATGTAGGAGGAATAGATCACATCAATATTATCATAGCAATAGTTAACTTCGCAATCTACAAGAGATCATGATCATAGCATAAACCAAGTACTAACACGGTGCACGCACTGTCACCTTTGCACACATGTAGGAGGAATAAAACTACTTTAATAACACATCACTAGAGTAGCACATAGATAAATTGTGATACGATGCACATTGCAATCATAAAGAGATATAAATAAGCACTTCACTACGCTCTCCAACAGTGAATAAGTACTTCGTGAAATATAGCCTAAGAGACCCACACGGTGCACACACTGTCACCTTTACACACGTGGGACAAGGAGTCTCCGGAGATCACATAAGTAAAACCCACTTGACTAGCATAATGACATCTAGATTACAAGCATCATCATATGAATCTCAATCATGTAAGGCAGCTCATGAGACTATTGTATTGAAGCACATAGGAGAGAGATTAACCACATAGCGGTACAGCCCCGAGCCTCGATGGAGAACTACTCCTCCTCATGGGAGCAGCAGCGTTGATGAAGATGGCGGTGGAGATGGCAGCGGTGTCGATGGAGAAGCCTTCGGGGGCACTTCCCCGCTCCGGCAGGGTGCCGAACAGAGACTCTGTCCCCCGGATCTTGGCCCGCGATGGCGGCGGCTCGGAACTTTTCTCGTCGTTTTTTTCCCTAAGGGTTTTCGATGCGGGGCTTTATATAGGCGAGGAGGCGCAGGAGGGTCGAAGGGCGACGACACCATAGGGTGGCGCGGCCAGCCCTGGCCGCGCCACCCTATCATCGGGCCCACAGGGCCCCCCGGCTCTCGGGTGTTGGATGCTTCCGGGCAAAATAGGAACCTGGGCGTTGATTTCGTCCAATTCCGAGAATATTTCGTTACTAGGATTTCTGAAACCAAAAACAGCGGAAGAACGCACTTCGGCATCTTGTTAATAGGTTAGTTCCAGAAAATGCGTAAATACGACATATAATGTGCATAAAACATGTAGGTATCATCAATAAAGTAGCATGGAACATAAGAAATTATCGATACGTTGGAGACGTATCAGCATCCCCAAGCTTAGCTCGTCCCGAGCAGGTAAAACGATAACAAAGATAATTTCTGAAGTGACATGCCATCATAATCTTGATCATACTATTTGTAAACATATGTAATGAATGCAGTGATCAAAACAATGGTAAATGACATGAGTAAACAAGTGAATCATAAAGCAAAGACTTTTCATGAATAGTACTTCAAGACAAGCATCAATAAGTCTTGCATAAGAGTTAACTCATAAAGCAATAAATCAAAGTAAAGGTATTGAAGCAACACAAAGGAAGATTAAGTTTCAGCGGTTGCTTTCAACTTGTAACATGTATATCTCATGGATAGTGTCAATGTAAAGTAATATAACAAGTGCAATACGCAAGTATGTAGGAATCAATGCACAGTTCACACAAGTGTTTGCTTCTTGAGATGGGAGGAAATAGGTAGACTGACTCAACATAAAAGTAGAAGAAAGGTCCTTCAAAGAGGAAAGCATCGATTGCTATATTTGTGCTAGAGCTTTTATTTTGAAAACATAAAGAGAGCATAAAAGTAAAGTTTTGAGAGGTGTTTGTTGTTGTCAACGAATGGTAGTGGGTACTCTAACCCCTTGCCAGACAAACCTTCAAAGAGCGGCTCCCATTTTATTTTATTTTTGGGTGGCACTCCTTCCAACCTTTCTTTCACAAACCATGGCTAACCGAATCCTCGGGTGCCTGCCAACAATCTCATACCATGAAGGAGTGCCTTTTTATTTTAGTTTTATTATGATGACACTCCTCCCCACCTTTGCTTTCTCAAGCCATGGCTAACCGAATCCTTCGGGTGCCGTCCAACAATCACATACCATGGAGGAGTGTCTATTTTTGTTAATTAATTTGGGACTGGGAATCCCATTGCCAACTCTTTTTGCAAAGTTATTGGATAAGCGGATGAAGCCACTAGTCCATTGGTGAAAGTTGCCCAACAAGATTGAAAGATAAACACCACATACTTCATCATGAGCTATAAAACATTGACACAAATAAGAGGTAATAACTTTTGAATTTGTTTAAAGGTAGCACTCAAGCAATTTACTTTGGAATGGCGGAGAAATACCATGTAGTAGGTAGGTATGGTGGACACAAATGGCATAGTGGTTGGCTCAAGGATTTTGGATGCATGAGAAGTATTCCCTCTCGATACAAGGCTTAGGCTTAGCAAGGTTATTTGAAACAAACACAAGGATGAACCTGTGCAGCAAAACTCACATAAAAGACATATTGTAAACATTATAAGACTCTACACCGTCTTCCTTGTTGTTCAAAACTCAATACTAGAATTATCTAGACCTTAGAGAGACCAAATATGCAAATCAAATTTTAGCAAGCTCTATGTATTTCTTCATTAATGGGTGCAAAGTATATGATGCAAGAGCTTAAACATGAGCATAATAATTGCCAAGTATCACATTATCCAAGACATTTTAGAATTACTACATGTAGCATTTTTCAATTCCAACCATATAACAATTTAACGAAGAGGAAACTTCGCCATGAATATTATGAGCTAAGAACACATGTGTTCATACGAACCAGCGGAGCGTGTCTCTCTCCCACACAAGGATGAACTTATTCAGAGAACTAAGATAACAAAACAAAAATAAAAGCACACAGACGCTCCAAGTAAAATACATAGGATGTGACCGAATAAAAATATAGTTTCACTAGAAGAAACCTGATAAGTTGTCGATGAAGAAGGGGATGCCTTGGGCATCCCCAAGCTTAGATGCTTGAGTCTTCTTAAAATATGCAGGGATGAACCACCGGGGCATCCCCAAGCTTAGACCTTTCACTCTTCTCGATCACATTATATCACCCTCTTCTATTGACCCTTGAAAACTTCCTTCACACCAAACTTCAAGCAAACTCATTAGAGGGTTAGTGCATAATCAAAAATTCACATGTTCAGAGGTGACACAATCATTCTTAACACTTCTGGACATTGCACAAAACTTCTGAAAGTTAATGGAACAAAGAAACTCATTCAACTTAACAAAAGCGGCAATGCGAAATAAAAGGCAGAATCTGTCAAAAACAGAACAGTCCGTAAAGACGAATTTAAAGATGGCACCAGACTTGCTCAAATGGAAAAACTCAAAACTAATGAAAGTTGCGTACATATCTGGGGATCACGCTCGTAAATTGGCAGATTTTTTCGAATTTTCTACAGAGAACTGTGCCCAGATTCGTGACAGACAGCAATGCTGTTTCTGCGCAGCGATCCCAAATATAACATCAACTTTGACATAGAAACTTTACTTGGCACAAAAAAACACAAAACTAAGATAAGGAGAGGTTGCTACAGTAGTAATGATGTGGTCTAAGACCCCGTGTGTGGCCCGATCTTGCGGATTGACTTCGAAACCAAGTGGGAGAGATGGGAAAACGCGAGGGGATGAAGAACACGATGAACTCCGAGACTCACGCACGCACACCAACCCGATACACCCGATGCTTACCTCCGTGGCTCGATGGACCACGCCAATAGAATCTCCGTGGAAGAGGCACGAGGCAGAATTCCCGGAGAGAGATTGGAGAGGATGAACTTGGGGAGGGAGAGAGAGTAACAAGTACTAGAATCTCACTCCACAAATTCAAAGTCAACAACCAAGGTGCCTTGATTACAGAGGGATGATACCCAAGGGAGACTAAGCTCAAAGGTAGGTTTGAGTTCTAAACAAGTCTAATCTCAGATCTGAGCCAACGAGGCTATTTATAGTCGGGTGGGCGAATGGGTAAGTTACACGCTGAAAAGTAGTGCTGTGCTGAAATCGCGGTGGCGGAAGTTCCGGCCTTGGGCGAAGTTCCGGTCGGGCGGAAGTTCCGGCCCTGGAAGGCGGAAGTTCCGGCCCGCCGGAAGTTCCGCCAAGTTCCGGTCAAGTTCCGAAATTAGCCCATTTCCTTGCAGTAACATCCAGGGGCGTTTTGACGGACTTTCGGAACTTGGGCGGAACTTGAGCGGAAGTTCGGGTGGGCGGAAGTTCCGGTCCCTGGCGGAAGTTCCGGCTGGCTCCACTTCTCCGGGCGCTGAATCCGGGCCATCGGGCGGAAGTTCCGGTCCTGGAGGGCGGAAGTTCCGGCCTGGAAGTTCGGCCCTGGAGGGCGGAAGTTCCCGCCTGCGCTGGAGCTCCATCTTCATCATTTCCAGCTCTCTCTCCATTGGCTTGGACTCCATGGCTTGTGTCTTGACCGATGTACCTGATTAAACATAGTGTATTTGCATGAAGTAGCAAGCCATCCAAAGGGGTGTCAAAGGTAGAGGTAGAGAGGAGCGAATTCACCTTATCATGTAGAGCTTTAACTCGAGCCCTTGTCATTGGTCCGCTTGGGGGACTTGTCGGTCTTGGTGAGGAGGTGTCCGAAGGCCACCCCGCATCATCTCCCCCCCCCTTGGGAGAGAGTCGTCCTCGACTCTTGTTCCTCCTCATCTCCATGATAGGGTGAGAGATCCGAGATGTTGAAAGTGTTGCTCACCAAGTACTTTGATGTTGGTATGTCGATGACGTAGGCGTTGTTGTTGATGCGCTTGAGGACCTTGAAGGGTCCATCTCCTCTTGGCTTGAGCTTGGAGTTGCGTTCTTGCGGGAACCTTTCTTTTCTTAGGTGGATCCACACGAGGTCTCCTTCTTCAAACACGCGTTCCTTTTTCTTGGCGTTGAGGCGGTTAGCTTGGCGAAGTACATGTTCTTGTATGGTTGCTCTTGTCTCTTCATGTAGTTTCTTGATGGCGGTGGTGCGCTCGTCGAAGTCCATGTTCGTTCTTTCATGAAGAGGTAGTGGGAGGATGTCGAGTGCCGTTGGAGGTTCGAATCCGTAGACGACCATGAAGGGACTCCTTGCGGTTGTGGAGTGCTTGGCTCGATTGTAGGCGAACTCCGCGTGGGGTAGGCAATCTTCCCATGACTTCAAATTTGTCTTCACAAGTGTGCGGAGGAGTGTGGAGAGGCTTCGATTGACCACTTCGGTTTGTCCATCGGTTTGAGGGTGCGAGGATGATGAGAACAAAAGCTTCACTCCAAACTTCGCCATGAGCGACTTCCATAGGTAACTCATGAACTTGACGTCTCGATCCGACACAATGCTTGCCGGTATCCCATGTAGGCGAACCACTTCCCTGAAAAACAACGAAGCAATGTGTGAAGCATCATCGCTCTTATGACATGGTATGAAATGAGCCATTTTAGAGAACCTATCCACTACCACAAATATTGAGTCATGACCATGTTTGGTGCGTGGTAAGCCAAGTACAAAGTCCATGCTTATGTCCGACCAAGGTGCATATGGAATGGGTAAAGGCATGTAAAGACCATAGGGATTGGAAGTAGACTTAGCTTGTAAGCATGTTGTACACCGGCGGCAAAGGCGTTCCACGTCGCGGTACATTCTTGGCCAATAGTAGTGGGTTGATAGCATGGCATATGTCTTCTCTCGTCCAAAGTGACCCATGAGACCACCTCCATGTGACTCTTGCAAAAGCAACTTACGAAGAGAAGACTCGGGAATGCAAATCTTGTTAGCTTTAAACAAGTAGCCATCATGCAAATAGAAATCATCGAATCCGTGGTCAACGGAACACTTGGCAAAGATTGGACCAAAGAAAGCGTCGGAAGGGTAAAGTTCCTTGATCTCCTCAAGACCCAAAATGTGAAACTCCAAGCGGGTGAGTAGAAGAGTAATCTTGCGGGAAAGTGCATCCGCAACCACATTTTCCTTGCCCTTTTTGTATTTGATTACATAAGGGAAGGACTCTATGAACTCAACCCACTTAGCATGTCGCTTGTTCAAATTGTGTTGACTTTTCAAATATTTCAAGGACTCATGATCCGAGTGGATGACAAACTCTTTTGGCCAAAGGTAATGTTGCCAAACTTCAAGAACACGAACCAAAGCATAAAGCTCCTTGTCATATATAGGATAGTTGAGGCGTGCGCCATCCAACTTCTCGCTATAGTATGCCACGGGTTTGCCATTTTGCATGAGGACACCACCGATTCCAAGTCCACTCGCATCGCATTCGATCTCAAATGTTTTGGAAAAGTCGGGAAGAGCAAGTAATGGTGCCTCGGTGAGTCTCTTTTTCAATTCATCAAAAGCTTTTGTTGTGCTTTGCCCCAAACGAACGGAACATTCTTTTTTGTAAGCTCGTTTAAAGGGCAAGCAATGGTGCTGAAATCTTTCACAAAGCGGCGGTAAAATCCGGCAAGACCATGGAAACTTCTCACTTGGCCAACATTTGTGGGAGTGGGCCAATTGTGGATGGCCTCAACTTTGGAAGAATCAACTTCTATCCCGTTGGCGGAAACCACAAAACCAAGAAAAACCAATTTGTTTTGAGCGAAATGGCATTTTGGAAGGTTGGCAAAGAGCTTCTCGTGGCGCAAAATGCATAAGACTTCTCTCACATGTTGAACATGGTCCTCGAGATTTTTGCTATAGATGAGAATATCATCAAAGTAGACAACCACACTCTTGCCAATGAGAGGTCGCAAGATGTGATTCATAAGACGCATAAAAGTGGAAGGAGCATTGGAAAGACCAAACGGCATGACGAGCCATTCATAGAGACCAAGCTTGGTCTTGAATGCCGTCTTCCATTCATCACCAATTGCCATGCGGATTTGGTGGTAGCCACTACGCAAATCAATCTTAGAGAAAATCGTGGCACCACTCAATTCATCCAACATATCATCTAAACGCGGAATGGGATGTCGATAACGGACGGTAATGGCATTGATAGGGCGGCAATCCATACACATCCGTTGCGTCTCATCCGGTTTAGGCACAAGAATGACGGGAACGGCACAAGGGCTAAGGCTTTCACGGACATACCCTTTAGCGAGGAGGTCTTGAATTTGGCGTTGGATCTCCTTGGTGTCCTCGGGGTTGGTGCGGTAGGCGGCGCGGTTTGGTAGTGGAGCGCCGATGCGATGCTCGATGCCCCGAAGCGGTGGTAGTCCATGTGGTAGCTCGTCGGGGAAGACGTCTTGGAACTCCTTCAAAAGAGACAACAAAGACGAAGGAATGTTGGTTAAGTCATTAGTCTCCGCCGAGAGGCCCTTGCAAATGAGCACGTAGTGTATGGTGGTGGATGGGTTGTCTTTCACTTCTCTCCACTCGCTTTTGGTGGTTAGGAGGACACTCTTTCTCTCACTCATATGTGGGTGGTGGCGCTCACTCTCTTTTTGGTGGGTCGCTCCCTCTCCTCTCAACTCACTATGGTGGATGTGGTGTTGTGCCCTCGCTAAAGCCTTCGCATTGTCGGCGATGATTTGGCTAGGAGTCATTGGGCGAAGCTCGAACTTCTTGTCCTTGACCTTGAAGGTGTATGCATTGGAGAAACCATCATGTATGGCCTTCTTGTCAAATTGCCATGGGCGGCCAAGCAACATGTGGCACACGGTCATAGGCACCACGTCACACTCGACGGTGTCTTCATAGGGTCCTATCTTGAAGTTGACGGTGACGGTGTGTTGAATCTTGACATTGCCCTTGTCACTCAACCATTGGACATGGTAGGGATGAGGATGCTTGCGAAGCGTGAGGTTGAGCTTCTCACATAGCTCGGTGCTTGCCAAGTTGTGGCAACTCCCACCATCGATGATGACCTTGATAGACTTGCCACCAATGCCGGCACGCGTTTGGAAGATGTTGCATCTTTGGTCTTCCATAGCTTGGGGTTGAGTGGTGAGCACTCGAGTGACCACAAGAGAAGGGCTTGGATCATGTGTGCATAAGAGGGGGTCTTCTCCACTTTCTTCATCATAGTCTTCCTCATTAGCAACGGCGGCTTGCACTAGGGCTTCATATTCACCTTCACTTAGAGTCTCTATGTCACCATTCTCCATAGTGATCATGACCTTGGTGTTCTTGCACTCAAAGGATTTGTGGCCTTGGGTGCCACACTTGAAGCAAGTGACATTGGAGGGTCCCGTAGAGGCCTTAGAGGAGGCGGTGGAGGATACCGTTTGCTTCATGCGACTTTGTATGGCAGGTTGCTTGGAAGGTGTAGAGGATGCGGATGGCTTGACACTTGTTGTAGGAGTTGATGTAGCAAGCTTGGAGGCGAAGTATTGCTTGGACTTGGAGTACTTGATGTCCTCATTCACTTGACGCTCGGCCTTGGAAGCTTGGTGAACCAACTCAACCATGTTGGAGTATGGTTGGAACTCCACAATCTTCTTGATGGGGTAGTTGAGGCCATTGAAGAACCTAGCGATGGTTTGGTTCTCGGATTCTTGGATGTTTGCTCTCATCATGGTTAACTCCATCTCCTTGAAGAATTCCTCAACGGTCTTGGTGCCTTGCTTCAACTTTTGTAGCTTGTTGAAGAGATCGGTCTTGTAGTGTGTAGGGACAAAGCGGGCTTGCATCTCCTCCTTCATGTCTTCCCAAGTATCAATTGGAGGATCACCCTTTTCTTCCCTAAGAGTGACAACTTGTTCCCACCAAGTGTTGGCATAATCTTCAAACTCGAGGGAGGCCATGGCTACTTTCTTGGCACCGGAGTAGTTATGGATGCGGAAGATCTTGTCAACCTTGAGTGCCCATGAGAGGTAGGCCTCGGCATCGTCTTCACCCTTGAACTTGGGCATATTGAACTTGAGCTTTCCATACATATTCTCTTCATCTTCCATGTTGCGGCGGCGAGGACGGATGCCTTCATCTCTTGCGACTTGAGGAGGAGGAGGAGGTCTTCCACGACCAACCATAGCATTGGGTTGGCGTTGGAGGTGAACACTAGCTTCACTTGGCTCATGGTGAGGATGTTGTTGCGGGTCTTGGCGAGGTTGTTGGCGTTGCCCAATTATGGCCCTCTCATCTTGATCATGTTGTGGTTGACCTCGGCCCCTTTGGTCATGGCGAGGATGATTCCGGAGATCACGCCTTGGTTGCTCTTGACGACCTTGGGCGGGAGCATCACCATGTGGCGCCATGTTGTGGTGGACGTTGTCTTGGGGATGGTCGTCATACCCATGGTGGGCATGGCGAGCCGCTTGATGACGATCTTGGTGAGGAGCTTGTTCTTGTGGAGGTCGTTCATGAGGACGAGCATGGCGATGGAATTCACCTCTCCTTGAGTTAGAGCGAGAGTCTTCTTGGCGAGCATGTGGTCGATGGGGACGATGATGGTCTTCATGCCTTGAGGAGGAGCTTGATGATGAACGGTGGCCATGAGAATAGTAATCTTGTGACGAGCTTGATGATGATGAAGTAGAGCGGTGTCGGCGATGACGACCCAAGTTGGTGATGGCGCGCTCGAGGTTGTCCATGCGTCGCTCCATGTTCGCATCATTGGCCGCCATTTGGCCATTCAAGTTGTCCGTAGCTTCACGGAGGAGAGCCAAATCTTGGTTCACCGTGGAGAAGTTGTGAGCCACTTCTTCATATTGTTCATCGATGCGAGTCTCGAAGAGTGATAGTTGCTCCTTGAACTCTTGGCGTTGAATCCATAGGTTGTGTTGAGTCGCCAACCTCTCGGTGCTCCGAAGGACTTCTCCATCCCTTGTTTCATCTCCACTCCTATCCATGATGGAAGAACAAGAACTATGTTGTATGTGTTAGTGGAAGGAGACTACCTCGCACTCTTACCAAAGTAAGATAGTATTGAGGCAATCAACCAAGCCGAAAGTAAGATCAAGTGTATCGGGGACACACGCAAAACCACACGCAAAAGCTAGCAAATATGGTGTTAGGCGAGTGTTGTGGAAAGCCAAAAGACAAATCCAAGATCAAGTATGTTGTTAAAAGTGGGTAAGATGCAAAAGTCACAAGTCAAAAGCGGTGATCACAAAAGGCATTCACAATGTGGAACGCACACGTGGGACAAAATGGGGTTAGCGCGACGGAAAATGAGCACGAACAAAAATGGTCCTAACGAAGACTACTAGCTCGGTGTCACGCTAACGCAAGAGAGACCGTGGCTTGGTTGCAAAATTTGAGAAGCAACAAGATTTGCGCAAGACGCCTCTCTTCTCTTTTCTCTCTTTTGCTTATAAGCTTTGGACTCTTTTGTGTATAGGTGTCACTCACACTCTTTTTCTTTTTTCTTTTTCTTTTTTTTCTCACTATGAAAGCTACTACTATCTATGAGTATGTCACACTTCTTTTGCTTATCTTTTCACAACGAGCTTGCTTCGTAGCTTTGCTCAACACACGCACACCCTCACGGTCGGGACGCTTGCGCAATGCTTCGCAACACTAGAAAGCCACTCTCGATAGGAAAGGTACGCAAAGGAAGCTAAGGCTACAAGTTAGGTGCAAGTTATACCACTTGATGACGGTGGCCGACGAACTTGAACTTGCTATGGTGGAAGGTGTCAAATGAACCGCTTGGATCCTCGGGGTGCCGTCGTCGTAGTTGATGTTGCGGAAGGTATCTGAAATGGCACACACTACGAAGTCCAAACACAAGGGGTTAGTGCCAAAACGAAAAACGAAGTTAGCTGTGAAAAATTCGGCCAGGCGGAAGTTCCGGTCCTGATGGAACTTCCGGTCGGGCGGAACTTCCGGTCCTGCCGGCCGGAACTTCCGGTCGCAATCAGATCTGCGAGCTGTTCTTCGATTTGGGCGGAAATCCGGGCCGAAAATCTTCGAATTCGTGGAAAATTTGGCACTAGAAGTTGTGGGAAGGTGGGGGAATTGCAGATCAACACCAAAGACAAGTTTCTATTGGATCAAAACCACTCAAAACTCAACCAAATCACAGATCCGTCCAAAGGCAAATTAGGGCTATTTTTGGGAATTTTTGGAAAATTTTTAGAGACGAAATTGGGTGGGTGGAGGGTCAAATCCGCGGAAACCAAAGGCTGCTGATACCATATGATGTGGTCTAAGACCCCGTGTGTGGCCCGATCTTGCGGATTGACTTCGAAACCAAGTGGGAGAGATGGGAAAACGCGAGGGGATGAAGAACACGATGAACTCCGAGACTCACGCACGCACACCAACCCGATACACCCGATGCTTACCTCCGTGGCTCGATGGACCACGCCAATAGAATCTCCGTGGAAGAGGCACGAGGCAGAATTCCCGGAGAGAGATTGGGATTGGAGAGGATGAACTTGGGGAGGGAGAGAGAGTAACAAGTACTAGAATCTCACTCCACAAATTCAAAGTCAACAACCAAGGTGCCTTGATTACAGAGGGATGATACCCAAGGGAGACTAAGCTCAAAGGTAGGTTTGAGTTCTAAACAAGTCTAATCTCAGATCTGAGCCAACGAGGCTATTTATAGTCGGGTGGGCGAATGGGTAAGTTACACGCTGAAAAGTAGTGTTGCTGAAATCGCGGTGGCGGAAGTTCCGGCCGACTTGGGCGGAAGTTCGGTCGGCGGAAGTTCCGGCCCTGGAAGGCGGAAGTTCCGGCCCGGCCGGAAGTTCCGGCAAGTTCCGGTCAAGTTCCGAAATTAGCCCATTTCCTTGCGGTAACATCCGGGGCGTTTTGACGGACTTTCGGAACCATGGAACTTGAGCGGAAGTTCCGGGTGGGCGGAAGTTCCGGTCCCTCGGGGCGGAAGTTCCGGCTGGCTCCACTCTGGGCGCTGAACGGCATCTGGGCAGCATGCGGGCGGAAGTTCCGGTCTGGAGGGCGGAAGTTCCGGCCTGGAGGGCGGAAGTTCCGGCCCTGGAGGGCGGAAGTTCCGGCCTGCGCGCTGAGCTCCATCTTCATCATTTCCAGCTCTCTCTCCATTGGCTTGGACTCCATGGCTTGTGTCTTGACCGATGTACCTGATTAAACATAGTGTATTTGCATGAAGTAGCAAGCCATCCAAAGGGGTGTCAAAGGTAGAGGTAGAGAGGAGCGAATTCACCTTATCATGTAGAGCTTTAACTCGAGCCCTTGTCATTGGTCCGCTTGGGGGACTTGTCGGTCTTGGTGAGGAGGTGTCCGAAGGCCACCCCGCATCAAGTAAACAACTTCCAAGACTCAACAAAATAAAAATTGCTGTAGTAAAATAAACACATGGGTTATCTCCCAAGAAGTTCTTTCTTTATAGCCATTAAGATGGGCTCAGCAGTTTTAATGATGCAATTGCAAGAAATAGTATTTGAAGCAAAAGAGAGCATCAAGAGGCAAATTCAAAACACATTTAAGTCTAACATGCTTCCTATGCATAGAAATCTTGTAAATAAACAAGTTCATGAAGAGCAAAGTAACAAGCATAGGAAGATAAAACAAGTGTAGCTTCAAAAATTTCAGCACATAGAGAGGTGTTTTAGTAACATGAAAATTTTTACAACCATATTTTCCTCTCTCATAATAACTTTCAGTAGCAACATGAGCAAACTCAACAATATAACTATCACATAAAGCATTCTTATCATGAGTCTCATGCATAAAATTATTACTCTCCACATAGGCATAATCAATTTTATTAGTTGTAGTGGGAGCAAATTCAACAAAGTAGCTATCAAATATAGGAGGTATATTGTAATCATAATCAAATTTATCCTCCATAATAGGTGGTAACAAAAGACTACTATCATTATAATCATCATAAATGGGAGGCAAAGTATCATCAAAGTAAATTTTCTCCTCAACGCTTGGGGGACTAAAAATATCATGCTCATCAAAGCCAGCTTCCCCAAGCTTAGAATTTTCCATAGCATTAGCAACGATGGTGTTCAAAGCATTCATACTAATAACATTCCCATTATCATGCATATAAAGTTCCATGGGTTTTTTAATTCTTTCTTCAAACACATCATGTCCTAATTCAAGATAAAGTTCATAAAGATCTCTCATTTTATTGTTGTCTTCCATTATGCCTAACTAGTGTAAACAAGAAACCAAATGTCGCAATTGCGAGTCTAAAGGAAATAGCTTCGAGTACTGCGCAGGAAAATAGCTTAGTAGCCGAGATCCGGAGTGTGAGTACCTTTACCTTTCCTGGCAACGGCGCCAGAAAATAAGCTTGATGTCTACGTTCCCTCCCTCCTGTGACGGTGTTGGGCCTCCAAGTGCGAGAGGTTTGTAGAACGACATCAAGTTTTCCCTTAAGTGGATCACCAGGTTTATCGAACTCGGGGAGGAAGAGGTCAAAGATATCCCTCTCATGCAACCACTGCAACCACAAAGCAAGAAGTCTCTTGTGTCCCCAACACACCTAATAGGTGCACTAGTTCGGCGAAGAGATAGTGAAATACAGGTGGTATGAATATATATGAGCAGTAGCAACGGTGCCAGAAAATAGCTTGCTGGCGTGTAGTTGATGGTGGTAGTATTGCGGCAGTAGTAACACAGTAAAACAGTAACAAACGGTGATAACTCAGCGGTATTTAGGAACAAGGCCTAGGGATTACACTTTCACTAGTGGACACTCTCAACATTGATCACATAACATAATAGATAAATGCATACTCTACACTTTTGTTGGATGATGAACACATTGCGTAGGATTACACGAACCCTCAATGCCGGAGTTAACAAGCTCCACAATAATGCTCATGTTTAAGTAACCTTAAGTGTAAGATAGATCAAAAGACTAAACCAAGTACTAGCATAGCATGCACACTGTCACCTTCATGCATATGTAGGAGGAATAGATCACATCAATATTATCATAGCAATAGTTAACTTCGCAATCTACAAGAGATCATGATCATAGCATAAACCAAGTACTAACACGGTGCACACACTGTCACCTTTGCACACATGTAGGAGGAATAAAACTACTTTAATAACACATCACTAGAGTAGCACATAGATAAATTGTGATACGATGCACATTACAATCATAAAGAGATATAAATAAGCACTTCACTACGCCTTCAACAGTGAATAAGTATTCGTGAAATATAGCCTAAGAGACCCACACGGTGCACACACTGTCACCTTTACACACGTGGGACAAGGAGTCTCCGGAGATCACATAAGTAAAACCCACTTGACTAGCATAATGACATCTAGATTAAAAGCATCATCATATGAATCTCAATCATGTAAGGCAGCTCATGAGACTATTGTATTGAAGCACATAGGAGAGAGATTAACCACATAGCTACCGGTACAGCCCCGAGCCTCGATGGAGAACTACTCCCTCCTCATGGGAGCAGCAGCGTTGATGAAGATGGCGGTGGAGATGGCAGCGGTGTCGATGGAGAAGCCTTCCGGCACTTCCCCGCTCCGGCGGTGCCGGAGAGACTCTGTCCCCCGGATCTTGGCTTCGCAATGGCGGCGGCTCTGGAACTTTTCTCGTATCGTGGTTTTCTCCTAAGGGTTTCGATGCGGGGCTTTATATAGGCGAAGAGGCGGCGCGGGAGGGTCGAAGGGGCGACGACACCATGGGGTGGCGCGGCCCGGGCCCGGCCGCGCCACCCTATCATCGGGGCCCACAGGGGCCCTCTGGCGGCTCTCGGGTGTTTGGATGCTTCCGGGCAAAATAGGAACACAGGCGTTGATTTCGTCCAATTCGAGAATATTTCGTTACTAGGATTTCTGAAACCAAAAACAGCAGAAAACAGGCGCCGGCATCTTGTTAATAGGTTAGTTCCAGAAAATGCGTAAATACGACATATAATGTGCATAAAACATGTAGGTATCATCAATAAAGTAGCATGGAACATAAGAAATTATCGATACGTTGGAGACGTATCAGAGCTGCTGAAGCTATTTGGGTAGATTCTCTACTCAAGGAACTTGGCGTTGCTCGGCAGCGTCCTCCCATATTGTGGTGTGATAATCTAGGGGCGACATACCTGACGGGCGAATCCAGTCTTTCATGCTCGGATGAAACACATAGAGATTGATTTTCACTTTGTGCGAGAAAGAGTAGCTGTTGGTGACTTGGATGTCAGGTTCATATCCACTCATGACTAGGGTTGAAAATGAAACGGAAATGGACGGAAAAATGTTTTATCGTTTTTGTTTCCCTCTATCTTGTCGGAATCGAAAATGGAATCGGAAATCCTGGAAACGAATATGAAAACGGAAATCATCGGATATGAATACAGAACGAAAACGTAGCGGATACGTTACGAAAACGAATATTTGCCACAACACAATGCGGTATAATACCGATTTGTAGACTGAAAGACACACATAAATAAAATAATAATAAGACAAGATATATCACTTAACTTCGACAAGCGGCAATTCAACATAAAGTAACACACATAGTTTAACGGCTGCATGCACACGTAATTATACAAAGTGATTAGGGTTAGAGTAATTAGTGGACTTGATACGTGGCCAGGCCAGTTTCATGTGTAAATATAGGCCTACTAAATGCACGAGCCTCTCTAGGTTATATTTTCGAAAACTTTTCATATTTATTTTTCCGGAATTTCCTCTGCCGTTTTCCTTTCCGTCGGAAAGGGCTCCCTCGTTTTCTTTTCCGTTTCCCTTTATGATTTTGTCGTTTCCGTTTCTTTTCCTCTAAATGCCGCTTCCTTTTCCGTATTTGGTCCTCCATTTCCTTTTTCTTCGGAAACAGGAGGAAAGTTTCCCTTTCATTTTCAACCCTACTCATGACCAATTGGCTGATGTGTTTACTAAGCCAGCCACTAGACAGATGTTAGATAGATTCAGGTTCAATCTTAACCTTTGTTCATAGCGGTTTAGATTGAGGGGAGTGTTAGAATTGTAATTATCAGCTAACTCTGTCTATCTTGTAGCACACGCCTATACGTGTTGTATACGGACGTGTATGTTGTATTGGTCATATAAATATATGTGAAACGGGCTGGGATGTTCACCCAAGCACCGAAACCCTAAACCTTGTTTTCTAACTCAGGGTTCAGTAGTACCCATGTTCCGAATAATCGCATTAGTATTTTTTGGCCATAATTTACAGGTGCACACTTCATCCCACAAGCCACAATATACATGCTACTGATTTCCCAAATAATAAAAAATTACCACATGCTACAATTATTTTCACGTGTGTTAATTGATCTCACATATGGGATGCAATTCACCGTGCTATTACAGGGTGCCCTCCTCAACTGCCTCCCCTGCTTTTCAGTTACCGCGGGTTGAACATTTCCAACCGCCTCTCCGGCACGCACCACAAAACCAAGAACACCTTTTGCCGGTTTCCAATCACCGAAACATCAAGTGCCATTGCGAAGATCGATTGTCTGATCCCGGGAGCGCACTGTTAATCGCGTGCTTGTCGATTTAATTAGAGGTTCTTAGTCCCGGTTGATTGATTTTTGGTTTGGTTCCGAGGGACGTCGACGTACTGATCGATGGGGCAGCCCGATCAGGCGCGGCCGCCGGGGAGCGCGTGCGTGTGGGTGGTTTCGGCGCTGCTCCTCCTCGCCGTGCTCGCCGGCGGCGGTTGCCTGGTGCTCTACCTCGCACTGCCGCCGGCCGAGGTGCCGCAATGGCTGCCCATGGCCGGGCTCGCGCTCGTGGCGTGCCCGTGGGCGTTCTGGATCGCCACGTGCGCATACAGTTGCTGCTGCTCGCGGTCGTTGCCTCCGGCTCCAGCGCCGGCGGTGGCAGGTAACGTGGAGCGGCAACCGTCGAGGTCGGCCGCGGTGGCGCCGCTGCCGAGCAGCACGAACATCAAGAGCGCGCTTAGCAAAAAACATCTGCGGTCTCCGGTGGCGTCAACCAACGACGCGCGGCGGGTTCACTTCGGGGACTCCGTCATTCTCGGAGAGGAGAAGGATGACGCCTCGTCGGTGGGCTCGCACGAGAGCGAGGCGCCGCTCGCCTACTCCATGGATTCTTCGTGATTGATATGGATGTGTACAGTACAGGTAACTCCTTTCTTGGAACTTCTCATTCCAAATGCATTGACAGTTTGTTGTTTTTATACACTCCTATCAAAATATTTAAGTCGATCGCATTAGTAGTTTTGTACTAAGTGAAACATTCTTATGTTTGGAATTGTGTTAGACAAATATCAACATCTACAATACCGAATCAATATCATCAGGTACGTCCTAAATTAAACGTTTGTTAGTGTATTATTGCAAAATTTGAAAAAAGCTGCGGCAATATGAGGTGGGTGGAGAGGTCTAGAATGCAGGGACAGGGGCAAGGAGTGGGATCTTTCAGTGGAGATATTACATTGTCTGTTGAACACCATTTATGAAAAAGATCATGCACATAAAATCTTTATATGAATGGTACTCAAATATCAATCATGATGTTCGGTTTGTTCTCCTGTCTGACAGCAGGGAGGTTTGTCTTCTCTGTGCAGTGGTAGGATGATGGTATGGAATGCAAGTGAGGAGGAAATTTAGTGTAATCAGGGGCGAACCGGAGAAGAATTACCAAGCTCGCAAGGCTGCCTGATGTGCAAATTCAGCAGCTGTGAATTCTGCAAGTCTATTCAAAGGTGCATTGATCATAAGTTTCAGGGGGCGTGGTTCTTCAGTAACCTTTAGTGCAGTTTTAGTGTGTATTATGAAGCAATTTCTGTACAGACAAGATCACTTGATAAAAAGAGAGATTGGTTTACCTCTTGTGTTCCTGCTCATGATGCATTCACCGCCTTTTGTTCGCCTCTGGAGTAGTCATTCACCACTCCACCTGAAAATTGTTGTGAAGTGTATAAGTAGATTGCCTAGCCCTTTCCATCAGTTCGGACTTTTGGTTCAAGTGGCTAGTGCATGAATCTTAACATGGTATCAGAGCCCCAGGTCTCAAGTTCAAATCCTGGCTTTCACATGGTTTTCGCAATTAAGCCTAAAAATTGTTGTTGCCCCCTCTCTGCCTCCGCTGTGGCGTGTGGTCCCGGCGCTGCCTCTTTCTCTCTCTACACGTGTTGACTTTCTCTTCTCCCGTCACACGCGAGTGGGGGTGTTGTGAAGTGTATAAGTAGATTGCCTAGCCCTTTCCATCAGTTCGGACTTTTGGTTCAAGTGGCTAGTGCATGAATCTTAACATGGCCGGAGAGTGCCCACACCGTTGGTGTAGCTACCACACGTCGCTCGGTATCTTCTTTTCACCCTTCGAAAGCCTTGGTTTCTTCTTTTGCTGGTATTAGGCTGGTGCCAATGCATCACGCCCTATAGCCTCGCCACGTCAGCTTTTATCCTCACTCTCACCCCATTCTCACCCCACGGTGCCAGTGCACGGGCTATAGTGCCAGCTCTCACTCTCAACATCTCACCCCTCGGCTGGCGACGTGGGCCGAATCGGATCGCGCCCGTCGGCTGGCCGTTCCCTCCCTCTCGCCGACATGACAACGCCCCCCCTCTCGCCCCTAGCGGGGGCAGCCGGGCGATGCGGGCGCTACCGCCGGGCGGTGGATCCACCGCCCCGCGCTGCCGTCTCGCCCACCTCTCGCCTCCCTCTCGCCCCGACGCGGGCGGTACCGCCCCTCCTCCAGCCCGCGTTGGCACCAGCCTTACATCTTAGCCCTTAAGTGCAACTGGCAGCGTGTATTGTCAAGTAATGTGCAGGCAGGATCACATGTGAAGAGTACCTATCAGAAAGAAAGAATTGCCTATCAAGAGTTTGTTTCATCCTTATGTTCTGTTGATGATAAATCTTGAACCACGAGAGAGTCAAACGGGCCTAATCTTGTCATACTCGCAGGGCTGATCAGATGTGAGCCCAATGCCAATACTCAGTTAATACCTAAATGGCTAAATCCATTCCTGGGCTGACTGGATATTGTGGCCCAACTCAAGTGATCCACTTAGCTAGGTTTTCATAAGCCGTGACATTCCCTCAAAAAGAGAACCGTGACATGATATGTAACCTTTTTTTTAGCGGGTAACAATGAGATCTTTATTACCTCATCCGATGCAAATCTACTTCTTTTAGATTTAGGTAAAAAGTGCTTAAAATCTGTTTAGGTTCATTGATTCCGCGACAAATAATTTAGATCGGAGGGAGTTGTTAGAGTAGACTACCATCCGCGTTGATTAGACAATACATGGGTTTGTCGTGCCACATAAAAAATACATCAAAATGGATGGCTCACGCAAAAATCACGAGCCCTATATTATGCTTTCACTACATCAAGACAAATGCAAACGAGGAATAGAACGGTATAGGCCACGTCATCGACTATACAAGGAAGGAGGCGGGCCCAATAGTAAATACAAAGATATGTATCGCTATAAAATAACTACAGAGGATACACATCCGGATATACAAGATATGTATCTCAACACCGATCCAGGGAAAGGGAACTGGACGGTGCTGCCCCCAACTACAGCAGCCAACTCGCCGGTCCCTGCCTCCTGCGTCGGCCGCTCTAGCGACGGGAGGGGGTGGGGACCCGGAGTGACGGCTCTGGCTTGTAGTGGGTTGGCCTAGTGCATTCTTCAGGCGCTTCTTCTATGGAGGAGACTGCGCCGCGTCGAAATAATTTGCCTCTGCTCTTCCTCTGTCTCGGCGTCGCTCTAACCGGGAACGTCGTGGGGCAGGTGAACTGGTCGTCTCGCCGGTCTCTGGATCTGGTGAGAATTGTGTCCGGTGGTTGGCGTTCGGCACTCTCGAGGGTGTTGGTTGCGCCGACTACTACAGTTGTGTGTGGCGTCTTGCAGTTGGGCGCGTGGATGACGGCAGGCGGCGGCGTTTCTCTTCTTCGACTATGTCGTGTGAAGTTGACGGCGTTGGGATTTGGTGACCACGGGGAAGATCCCCGGCCGACGTGCCACAAAGTCTCGGGTTCATCGTCTGCGGCAACCCGGTTCATCGGCTCAAAAAGCATCCTTGAATGCGATGGTGCTCTCCCAGATCTAGGTATGGCGGCTATTCGCCTCTTTTTTCGGTGCTACCATGGTGGCGACGAAGGACGATGGACGATGTTTCGGCGAGGCACAGGTTTTCCTAAGGGTGAAATTGTAATTTTACTTCTTGTGGGATTTCTTGTGCAAAGTTGCTTGACATGCATATTTATCTCGTGTTGTGACCATATGTGTAATCTCTGTAAAAAGATTTTCCAATGAAATATATATGGCTATTAAAAAAACAAGTCAGATGCATGTGTGGTTCCACGGCTCCTCAAGTATCTTTAGTCATATTCGCAAAAAAAAAGTATCTTTAGTCACAGGTAAAAAAAGTATCTTTAGTCACCACAAATGTAAACCTAGTGCATGTGAAAATTTCTGATGACTTGGAGGATATGTTAAGACACCATCTTAGTCGATGCCTCAACGGCAACAACATCTGGCTGAGGGGAAGAGCATGCAGTTTGACGAAATTTAGCAAAAGAGGAGTTGACATTTTACGGAACTCTTACTTTGGAGCTCACTTTCTTGGCCTTACGCTACTAGGAAGAACAATTTTTTATGTAATACTCTGAAAGCACTTTTATAGCGAGGAATCTGGTGACATATATTGGTTTCGTTAGTCAAGTGTTAGAAAAAGTTAAACCATGGACTCTGCAACATCAACCGGAAAAAGAGAGGCAGCATGGTCTAGAATGGCAAAATCAGTCACATATTTCCAATTCCATGTTTATTGGCAAGAAAACTCGCACAATCTAGACCGTACTTTATTTGCCTAGAACTTGCTTGTCCTCCGTAACTTAGACTAGGGTGCCACGAATATGTTCTTCGCTTCATTCGAATGATTACTTTACCTCTCTTTTCTTTGAGAAGGATTAGCTTATCTCTAGCTTTCTACGATGCCATTTTTTTCTTCATATGCGCAAGTTGGTATCACCTTTTTGACGATTCCACTCTGCTTTTATATGACAAGCGACAACACATCCATACACTATATAGATGCGCTCCAATAGCAAGTTCCAAACCTAAACCTTTTGTAATGTTCCTCGGCATGCGTGCAGTTTTCTTGGACCATGAACTATATTTAGCTACTCCAGGACAGTTGCAGTAGTTGTGATACATGTTTGTATAAGTGAACTTTGTTGATTTGGATATGATGAACAGATCGACCAAATATGCATGGTCTATAGTGGATAGATACTGGACATAGGATTAGGATAGATAGATGTACATGTTAACTAACTTTTCCTGGAGAAGATGTAAAGAACACGTACGGTTTACACGAAGATTCCGCCGCCGTGTCCATGCATGCATCCGTGCACCCTGCCCAACTTTCACGAAGCAGATAAAAGGGTGATGCTTATATAATAGATTGTACAATTTGGTTAGCATTTAGCAATCATGCATTGGCAGGGATCTTTTATATAGCTGTACCTTTTTCTTCGAGAGTGCACCATCGAAGGTGTATTAATCATATAGAAAAATGAGCTAAACGGCCCACACAACCCCGTGAAACGTCAAGTCCGTGCTATCAACAAAGGGTGACAGCTCCCCAAGCAAAAGCCTACTCTTATACCTGCCACCAAATTAAGGGAATTCTGCTCACAGAGCTAAATTTTTCGGAGCAGAACAAACTAGCTAATGGTGACCTATCAAGTTCCTCTTTGATCCTCGCCTTGATGGCATCCACCGACGGACTCGCCCCACTAAACACCACATCGTTTGGGTGACCCTATGTGCAGCAAAATACCAGGATGAGGGTGGTCCAGAGGTACTCTAGTGAGACTTAGGGGAAGGCCTTGAATTCCACCAATCTACCAAGTCCATATCAGCCGCCGGAATCTAGTCTAGATTCCCCCAAGGTCTGAGAGTCCACTCCCAGACTTGGGGAGACACCACACACCCAAAATAAGTTGTTCAATCGTCTCCGGCTCCTGATCACAAAGAGGGTAGGCAGTAGGGTGTGGGAGACCTCTTCGTTGTACCCTATCAGTAGTCTAGCACATGTTCCTCGAGGCTACCCAAGCGAACAACTTACAGCTGTAAGGTGCTCGCGATCGCAAAATCTACTTAGATATCGGGTCCCTTGCTATTCCCGCGTGTATGCCACTTTAGCCGAGAACTCCCGTTGCTCCACCGCCGCCACACGATGCAATCCTCCTGCTCCGAGGCTGGCTGGGCATTGGCAAGAACGTGCCAAAGCTAGAAGAAGTCTGCCACGCCGGCCTCACCCAGGTTAGGGCCGCAATCTCGTAACCACTCCCCAGCCATACCTTCCTTGGCAGGATGAGAGTTGATCCGTTGGACGCGACCTTGGCCAGAAGGTTGCGAGCATAGTCCTAAACCCTTGCTCCATTATTGAGGAATAATGATGGGAAAGTTGTGAGGAACAGCATATGATGCTGACAACATCCTCCATTCAAATTTGAACTAAATAACAACAAGAATTATGAAACAAGGAAGTGGTAGCTAGCAATTCAGGTTCAACGTTGTGTTCTATTATATTCCCTGCATACAAGTCAAAAAGCACATGATGCTTTTAGTTCACCGATGAAGACATTATACGTGTGCGGCTGGCCACGTAGCGATTTGTGTAAGTTGATGGGAAGAACTTGGTGTTGGATTACAGGGACAGGCACTATAGACAGGTAATATATATACCCTTGCTCGATCGTCAATTATTGGTTACCAATCTGGAATGGTCAATACGTGCGGTCACTTGATGGACTATACGTCACTTGAAATCAGGGAGTAGGTTTTGTTTCAAGCGACTTTTCAAATTAAGCATGGGAGATTTGTTTACGTGTGTGAATCCACAGCAAACACGGTTCGTCGATCGATGTTACGTGTGCCTGACTTTTCGCGTACACTTTTACGTGCTAGATTTAGTAGACGACAAAACGAGGATTAGTCAAATGCTCGGACAGTCCTGCTGGCATGCCACGACCACTTTCACGGCTAGTTAAAGGGTAAATATGAGTAGTTCGGCTTAATTAGCTCTCCTGCAACCATGCATGATGCCGACTAACTCTCGCATGTTTGCGGCTCAATTAATAATTAAGCATGCTCAATCTTTATGAGATGCGCCTTAACTTTGGTAAGCACGTGCGCCACGATATGGAGGATGCGGCAGGGACGCTTTTGCTTTGTGTTACTGATCTATTCGTATAATTCGTTGAACGTCCCTTCGTGAACAAAGGTAAAAGCGCGTGTATTTTATCTTCGAATTGCCCAAAACATTGCCATGGAGAAAGTGCGCACGCGTGCTTTAGTTCCGCTTCCGCACGACCAACGTGAAACCAAAGCCTGCCTTTTCTCCACCGTACGTAATCACGGCTAGAAAGTGAAAATAAATACTCCGTACTATATATTCTCTCCGCTCTACAAAAGTGTTTCAATTTTATCTAAACTAGTAAAGTGTCCGTACGTTGCTACGGAGTATTAAAAAAACGTTGATTAATAGACATCTTATTTTTGTGAAGTTGCACACCTAGAGTACCCAGGGCCGGCCCTGACCCATGGCAGGCATGGGCCCTAGGGCCCAGGCCAGGGGGGCCCAGGACCGGACCTTCTCTATACTACTGTGGGCTGGAAAAATGTTTCGTATGGAAGTGAGAAAGGCAAACAACGTAAAAAATTCAATGCCTGACCTTTCGCTCCAGCTCCCATCGCCATCAAGAGCATTCACGAGCAGGGCTGTTCACGAGGAGAGGCCACCAATTCGCGCAAATGCGTGACGCCGCTGCTTATCCGATCGGTCCGACTACCCTCAATCAATTCGTGTATAAAGGGAATAGACGATCCCTAGTTTATGTGTGGATGTGTCTTTCTCATCTGTCTCGCGGATTGCTTCTCGCTGGTCAGCGTTTTTTCCCTCTGCGTAAGTTCATGATTAAATCTCTTGTCTAATTTTCATCTAATTCTTGACTTATTCTTTTAGTTAGGGTCTAATTTGATGTAAATTATTTCATCATTGTAGGTGTTATAATGCCAAAACAATTGTCTGGTGCTACAAAAAAGAAAAAGAGAAAGCTAGATAATCAGTTTATTGAATCGCAAGGAGGTGCTTCAAACAAGTATTTTCCAGCTAAAAATAGTGTTGACGTCAACAACAATAGTCAAGGCCAATATCTGATCCGGGACAAGATCATGAGGATAATATAGACAGCGATCTTGAGGTCAACGAACAATCCTCGAATAACAGTAAGTAACTAACTAGCATCATATTTTGCAAATGTAAGTAAGTAACTATATTTTTTATGTAATTGCACATCTTGATGATATTGTTAGTAATCCGATTATCGTAATGGTGTTGGACAAGATGATTATCTTTTAAGGAGTAATATCAGCTTTGAAGGAGTTGGTAAAGGCTTCTACTGATGATCCAGCCGCAGTAAGTGATGCTCAAGGTTTGGTCAGTGCACTTGAGAAATTTAAAACTTTATTTGGCATGGTTATTTGGCATGATATTTTATTTTCTATAAATATGGTGAGCAAAAAGTTACATGAAAAAATTGTGTGCATTGATGCTACTATCAAACACATATTTGCGTCAAGGGGCCCTTTTATCGACTTCGCCCAAGGGCCCCGAAAAACATAGGGCCAGGTGACATAGGCATCCCAAATGGGCCTGCCAAAGATAGTACCCGGAGTTTATTGAAAGCCCACTACCCGAAGAATAAGAAGATTCGGGAGTCCAAGATATGTTAAGGAAAGCTAGAGTTGTAATAGGAAGAGTTATTTGTAATCTGGCGGGATGAGTTAGAAACCGTCCCGGACTCTGTAACTTGTACAAAACGAAACCCTCGGCTCCACCTCCTATATGGGGGAGTCGAGGGACAAAGAAAGAATCGAATCTACTTGTCAACATAACCCGAGTTTTCTTAATCGCCGAGTACTTTTCGCCTAAACCTTCGAGATCTACTTGCCCTCTACTTCTAGCAAAACCCTAGTCTACAATCTGTAGGCATTGACAAGTTAATCCTTTGTCAATTAGCGCCGTCTGTGGGAATTAGAGGCTGCAAGGATCTGATCTCGATGGCACGTTCAAGATCTTCGACTTCATCAACAGCAAGCAATGCGATGGATCGAGGTAACAAGGGAAAAACCGATCTATTCAATTTTATTCCTCACCCGCCCTCCCGTATGGATGCATGTGCCTATCTGAGGAGCCCATCATCATGACGTTCGGAGAATTCCGATTTGGCGTCAACAAGGAAGGATCCTACCGTCTCGAAGTTCCGATCTCGTCGGAATTTTCAGCGGTTGATTCTAACTTTCGTCGAGTAACGAGGAGTTTTTCGCCATACTTAAATGCGACAACAAGGCAAGCGGAAAGCTCGCCAAGATCTTGAGCAACACATCCTTCGAGTCGTGCGGACTCCTTTATAAACAGCGACTCCGACAGCGTCGACGGCTTCAACTTCATCGACAAGTCTGTTGCCATCGGAAAGGTCTTCACCACTCTATATGATGGTGTCACCAATCCTGATAAAAATCAATGCACAAAATATCATCAGATCTATGTGGTAGAAGGGGCAGGCACATCGGACCCGCAAACATCAGAGGCTTTCGACGAGTTGGGAAATCCATACGTCGATCCCGCCGATCTCGACATGGCTTAGGCACTAAATATCCTGGATCCTCAACTGCAAGAGTACAGCTCCCGCAAGAAGCGTGGGATAGGGCCAAAGCCATGGATGGTTCAGAACCTATGACCACCCCTTTCTGTACAAGAACTTCAAGCATATCAATATAGACTCGCTCAGTAAGCGAAGTTGGAAAAACGGACAGCATCTGAATAGGAGAAAAAGCAGCTTCTGCATCAGCGACGCCGAGCAGATTTAAGTCGACAATCTAGAACTTCGGGAGACAGTCACAGAGAAGCTCGGAGGAGAGCAATGTCTCGGCTGCAAAACATACCCGAAGCAGAAAGAGGAAACATAATCCAAAATCTCGACATGTCCTTTATGTCGATCGATGAAAGAGGAAATATCATCCCAAAAACGCCAGAGGCAGGATACATGGCAACACAAGCATACATCTTGGCGTCCAGACCACCTCAGGGGACCCGAGAGAACCATTGTTCAATATGGCAATGGCCGGAGTAGGAGTTATGGGAACAACGTTTGCAACAACGCCTCCCGCGAAGAAAATCCCAGACAAAATAGTCCACGACCCACGCGGCGATTCAAGACCCGCCAAGAGCAAGTGGAGCAAGAGACACAGCAGTCCAAGTAAGGGTGGACAGAGCGCGACAAGAAAGAAGGGAGCGTCAGCACTCGCCAGAGCTTGCCGACGAAGATATGTGTGGGCTCCCGTGTTTTACGAGAAGAGTTCGAAAAACTCGAGTCCCAAAAGGGTTCAAGCTACCCGAAAATTTCAAGAAATTCGACGGCCTGCAAGATCCCGAGGATTGGCTCGTGGATTATCTCGAGATGGTAAAGCTGGTAGGAGGAACCAGAGCAACAGCTATGCAAAGTATCCAAGTTCACCTGAGTGGTGCCGCGAGATCTTGGATAAAGAAACTCCCCTTAAATTCCATCGACAGCTGGGAGACCTTTGAGGACATCTTCGTGAAAAACTTCCGATCCACGTGCAAGAAACCTGCATCGTTGGAAGAGCTGAGGGCATGCCGACAAAAACACGACGAGTCGATGAGGAAGTATATACAGCGATGGAACATCATAAAGAACTCGGCAGAAGATATATCTGACGAGAGGGCAATAGATGCGTTCGTGGCAGGAATCCGGCGAGGAGATTTCGTCGAGGACTTAGGGAGAACCAACCCTAAGACCATATCAGCACTCATGGAGATAGCCAATAAATGGGCGGATGGAGAAGACGCAATATACAACAAGCGACACAGGTCGCCAGAAGAAGATCGTGGTCGAAATTATCAAAATAGAAGGCGATTTTCTCGCCAGTTCTACAACAACGACGCTCCTGGCCATATATCGGGAATTTGGTTTTAGAGAGAAATCTGGAGGAAATGATCGAGATGACTATCAAGGTAATGAGCGACAAGGCGACAATAGAGGTGATTTTCGTGGCAATAGACAAAATAGTGGACCAAGGATTCAAAGACCTTATGTGTCTCCCGAAGAGATGATGAACGGTCCGTGTCAAATGCACTTTTACCTCGACAACAATGGAAAAAGACAGTCAGGACATCTCCAGAAAGACTGCCGCAATTTTCAGGCAATGTTGCGAGCCGCGGGAATCGCAAATGCCCAAGCAAATAACAGAAATCCTCGGGAGCCAAGGAGCGAGATTCACCTTCCACCTCCTCCCGCGATTACCGAAGAAAATCGACACCAGCTCAGAATAGCGGCAGCACCACACCCACCTCCATATGTTGACCCCAACTCTAATGGTGCGGTTTCGATGATTCAGAAAGCTAGGCCGTCCAACAGGGCGCAGAAGGTAATATCTCGACAAGTGTTCATGGCAGAGAAGATGCCTCCACCAACGATTGAGTACTTAAATTGGTCGGGGCAAGACATCGGCTTCACAATTGCAGATCATCCGCAGCAAGTTCCTCGACCAGGACAATCAGCACTCATCTTACCCGCAGTAATCGCTGGTTTTGATGTGTCGAGAGTTTTTGAATGGCGGTGACAAAGGATTAACTTGTCAATGCCTACGGATTGTAGACTAGGGTTTTGCTAGAAGTAGAGGCAAGTAGATCTCGAAGGTTTTAGGCGAAAAGTACTCGGTGATTATGAAAACTAGGGTTATGTTGGCAGTAGATTCGATCCTTTCTTTGTCCCTCGACTCCCCCTTATAGAGGGTGGAGCCGAGGGTTTCGTAATGTACAAGTTAGAGTCCGGGACGGTTTGTAACTCGTCCCAAATTACAAATAATACTTCCTATTACAACTCTAGCTTTCCTTAATACATCTTGGACTCCCGAATCTTCTTATTCTTCGGATAATGGGCCTTGATGAAATCCTGGGTACTATCTATGGCAGGCCCATTTGGGGTGCCTATGTCAGTAGCCCCGATTTTGCTTGAATCGTAGAGTCGGGGAAAATCTCCAGATTTATTTTGTTCGAGAGCTTTTATTCATACTCCTTCACATAAAATTCTATATTGTACAGGGATAATGGTAGTTGGGGCTAGTTCATCTGACGGATCAGGTACTAGTTAACTGCTCTCGTGGCAATCCGCAAAAACCTACTTCAAGATCACGTCCCTGGACATCTCAGGATACTGGTGTAAACTTCGACAGGTGCCGCTTAAGGTCTTACCATTCTGTCGAGTCCCAGTCAAATTTATCGGGTACCTAACGCGTCCGTTAGGATTTTTCTTCGTATCTGTTGATACGGATAAAAAGTAGCAGAGCGCAGTCTTTGGCGATGCCACGCCCAGCAGAACGGATCTGGGGTCTTACCTTCGCAATTTTGCGGCATTCAGAAATTGATCGCAACTTTGGCGTTCTGAGAATATATTGTCGAGTGCTTTTCGCCTTTGGAATAGCACATTTTATTGAGTCATATTTGATGACTTTATTTTGTCTTCCCGATGGGAGTATATGTAGAGTTATTTGTGTAACTCGAAATATACTTCTTTTTCTCTATTTCTGATCAAATTCATCGGGCACGCGAACAGCGTTCCCGATGGGAGTAGCCCCCGAGGCTACAGCCAAGAACTTGTGCTTGGGTGTAGGCTCCACAGATTAGCATCCTTTGCCGCTATATTTATGATCCTTCTCGATATTTTTATATTTATCGGGTGCGCGACCAGCGCTCCCGATGGGAGTAGCCCCCGAGGCTATGAACAAATTCTTGGATTTGGTCATAGGCTCTCACCATTTCTATATTGTCATACTCGAAATTTTCTATTTTTCCAAAGTAGCCCCCGAGCATTTGGGCAAAAACTTGTATTTGATCAAAGGCTCCAAGAGTATTCGAATGTTTTACCCTGTCGCCATTCTCTTTTTATTTTTCTTGTCGACATATTTTCCTTTGTCAAATTCTCTTCATCTCTGTCAATAATTGGGATTTTTTCTGCCTTGTGGGTCCATTGTTCCCACCACGTTGACACGTCGTGCAAGTGGGGGACACACGTCCTCCGCTTTTCCTGGCGCACGTACGGTAACGCCTGTTCCATTCCTTCTCAGTAAAAATACGTTTTTACCCTTCTATTGATAAGATCATTTTTCATCACACGATTTCTTCATCCAACGGTGCACTGCTTCATCCGAACCCTATATAAACCTTTCTTCAACCTCGGTCCAGTCCTTCGCTTGCGCCGCACATCTATTCCCCTCTGCAAAAACTTCCCTTGCGCCCAATTCTGTTTGGTCTTCCGCACGCTCAAGCATTGCCTTGTCCATTGCTGTTGATGCCACCACGCACGCGACTTACGCGCCACAGCACTCCAGAATCCGCAATGGCCGCCGAAGATCTTGACTGGGAGAGATCTAAAATCTCCAACCAAGACCTCAACCTGATGAAGAAGCTTGGCCTGATGAAGAAAGATGACGCCATCCGCTTTCCCAGCGAAGAAAGCTACCCCAACCCTCCAATGGAGTACCGGGTTAGTTTTGTTGATCACCTCATCCGCGGCCTTTCTGCCCCTATTCACGATTTCCTCCGCGGCCTTCTCTTTGTTTATGGGATTCAACTACACCAGTTGACCCCCAATTCCATCCTCCATATTTCCATTTTCATCACACTGTGCGAATGTTTCCTTGGAGTCCCTCCCAATTGGGCTCTTTGGAAACGCATTTTCCTTCTTCGTCGCAATGCCTCTCGCAACGCCACTTATAACATAGGCGGCGTTGTTATTTGTGTCCGAACTGATGTTGAATACTTCGACGTCAAATTTCCCGATTCTGTCCAAGGGTGGCGCAAAAAGTGGCTCTACATTCACGAAGAAAGTGCCAACTCTGTGGAACACAACATAATCCCCTTCGACGGAAATGCCAAAATTCAGCGCCGCCGCTCCTGGGATGCTGAAGCTTCCGAAGAAGAGAAAAAGGCGACAGAAGCACTTATGTCTCGTATTCGTCAGCTCCAAAATACTCGAGGCGAAGAACTATCTGGTGTTCAAATCACTGCCTACTTTCTTAGAATTAGGGTGCAGCCTCTTCAGGCTCGCAAAAATCCCCTTTGGACATATACTGGTGTAAATGACGCCAATAGGCTCTCCAGTGATCTCTCTGCAAAGGACTTGGAGAAGCTGATTCGAAGAATTTCTAGTTTAAATAAGAAAGATCCTGTTCCTTCTTCCTGCCGCGTGAAACCATATAGCTCCACCAATCCTCTCCCCGAGGTATTTTTGTCTTCTCGAATTTTTATCTTGTTCAAAATGTTCCCTGCATCTTACTGTATTGATATCTCGCTATTTTTTCTTTTGTCGCTATTTTTGCAGAACCATCCTACTATGTCTTCTCTTCCTCCCCTTCCTGAGGATGGAGAAGTCGAAGAACAAGCTGTCGTTGCCGAGGACAATCAAGGTTCCTCTCTTCATGAAAGTGAAGTCGCAGGTTCTCACAAATCTGCGACTTCCCATGAAAAGGAAGTTGAATCTGAAGCCAGCGAGTCGACGCAATCTCTTCCTCCTGCTGTTTCCCCGAAGAACAAAAGGAAAAGGGATGACGCCGAAAACTTCTCAGCACCTCAAACCGAGGAAACACAGTCCTTAAATGCAAAAAGGCAGCTTATGATCCATATCTTGAGACCCTTATCAGTTCGTGAGTCCTTGTTCTATCTTTTCCTTGTATTTGAACATTCGTATCTATCTTGCTGCTTATATTTGTCGACATTTTACTTGCAGTGATGAGGAAGAAGAGGTACCAACCGCTGATGTGGCTGCTCGAACGAGTACGTCACATACTTTAGTTGCCTCGGAAACACCAGTTGAAGGAGAAGAATCTTCACCTCCTCGGCAAAATGTCAACACTGCTACTCCTCCTTCAAGCCCCCGAGCCCCTTTGTCGAAAAGGGCGAGGACGGAAATCATCCCGGAGCCTACTCTCCAATTGAGTAGCTCCTCTAACCCTCTCTTGGACGATGTAAGTTCTCAACTTCCTTGTCATTGTTTATGTTTTCTTTTGTTGATTTCCCTGTACCATTATATTTTTCTCATACCGCCATTTCCTTCTATCCCCCCTTTTTTTAACAGCCTTTGATAAAGGATCTTCTTCGCATCGGTACCCAATTTGTCGGGTACCGTGAATATGCTAGTAAAGCTGAAGGTAATGCTTTACTCCTTTTGCTTCTTTTCTTTTGCTCCCTTGTTGTCGAGATTTTTAACTATATTTATCTTCCTTGGTAGAAAAACTGGCGGAAGCCAATGAGCGTGCCAACACACTTGCTCTGCAATTAGAGCAGAGTGAAAAGGCTCGCAAAAAGGCTGAGTTAGATGCTGTTGATGCGCGAGCAGAAGCTGATAAAGCCAAGGCTGATGCTGCTGGTGTCGAAGACCTCCGGAAGAGACTTCATGATGCCGAAACTTCGCTGAGTGAACATATAACCGCTCAATCTGCTCGCGAAGAGGCGATCCTTAAACGCTTGAAGACACAGAGTCGCCGCTTCGTCGGTAAGTAACACTTATCATTTTTTGTATTTCCTTTTCTGTGTTTGTTTGTTGCTCAATAAGTTTCTTTTTTGACAGCTAGAACAGCTCAAGAGTTTCAACTTGAAGAACCCGTCAATGATCCTCTTCTCGACGCCCTGTCATTTCTCGAGGTTCATGGATCAGAGGCACGCGAAGGCATTGATCAGGCCAAAGCAGGATTGTCGCGGCTCTTTCCTTATTTTTTCCCAAAGAAAGAGGAACCCGCAACTTTCCTTGATCTCGCCAAGAGCTTCAATTCAGCAGAAGACCTTGGACTGAAAATGCGCCAAGAGAACATGAAGGTTGCTGTCGAAAGTATGTTGCCCTGGTTGCTGACAGCCAACAAACTATTGATTGGATGAAGGTTGGCGACACCAATCAAATAGAGCAGTCGAGGTGGAGGTCGCTGATTAAGGCAGCCAAACCCAACACAAAGAAAATCTTAGCATATCTCGGGATCAAGCCACCCTCGACTCCCAGCTCATCAAGGCCGGAGGTCTAGTTCCATATTCTTTTGCTTTGTTTTAGTTTATCTCCTCCTTCTGGTACTGTCGCTGTAACGCTCCTGGCGACGATTAGGTCGTGTGGAGTTCCTTCTTTTGTAATAGATATGTATATACTACAAGAATGAATGGAAGTCGAACTTTTGTCTCAATGATTGATGTCGACGTTTTTCTATTTTTCAGTTGATTTTTGACAATTATTCGCCAATTCCTGATCCTCCCGAAGTTTTTCCTTCATCCCTTGCGAAGAAGTCTTCTGTCCCTGTTAACCTTGATGATTCTTCGAGTGTGGATCTGACAGAAGAATTGAAAGAACTTCGAGTGCAACTTCAGTCTGTGAAGAAGCAGTCGCTTATACTTATGGAGCAGTCTCGAGAATCTTCTGAAAAGGAGAAAATTGCGCTTCAACAAGCTCAAGATGCCATAACTGACAAGGACGCCGCTGTTGCTGAAGCTGACGCAGCTGCATCTCTCTATGCTCCAGCTGCTAACAGATGCTAGCTTGGATATGGCGGGTAAGTTTCATTGTCTTTATCTCGCTTCTTCGTTTCCTTTGCTGCTTGCCTCCTCATTGCCCACTGAATTGTTTTATGAAACAATAGGTGCTTTTTTGGATCCTATAACTGAAGATGAACGTGTCGAGGCTCGTTCCAATGTTCTCCTTCGGCTTGCACGTGAACATGGATCGACTTTTTGGGGTACACCTGGCGGACCCACCGTCGTGAGATTTGTTCAAGATCGTGCACTTCGGGTTCGCGAATATCTTGAAACCTGTACAAGGACTTTATCTCACAGTTTATGGTACCATGTTTCCTCGCAATAAGATGCCAGAGACTCTTCCTGCGTTGATGGACAAATTTCGAGATGCTCCTCGCATCCACGGCTTTGTACGAGCCCAACTAGCTGCTGGCGCAAGGTTTGCGATGATCATGATAAAGATTTGCTACCCGAAGTTAGACGTAGGGCAAGTTGTCCCAAAGTGCCTGGAGAAGATGTCGAAGAAGAAGAGAAACTTCGGCAAATACGATGACATTGTTACTCCTGTTGCTGAAGATATGATGGATGAACTTCTTCGGATGGATTCCGAATTCTTCGTGAAGGGTAGCTACGCTGAGCATAGTACCCGTGCTGTAAATAATGAGCGCTTGACCATAGACAATTTATTGGGAAATCCTTGAAGACGAACTTATTCCGAAGTTTGAGTCCTTTGTATACGAACTATATTGTAAAGTCATTTTATTTTTGTCGCCAAGCCCCCGGGCGTTTTTTGATTGCAATTGTTTATTATAATGCGAGGTTGTCCCAAGGCAAGATAAATTTTGTGCGGGTGTAAGCCCCCGAGCTTTTTGTTGATCACTATTTTGTCGATATCTCTTTTTATTTTGGCGAGGTATTTTTACCAAGGCAAGATGCTTCTTTTGCGTTTGTCGACACTGTGTTTATATATATATTGTATCATGTAGGGGAAAACCCCTGATCTTGTCGAGAAGAAGATATATAATTCCACTATCTTTATTATATTGCGGCACCACGAGCCC
This sequence comes from Lolium multiflorum, assembly GCA_030979885.1. Taxonomy (NCBI): domain Eukaryota; kingdom Viridiplantae; phylum Streptophyta; class Magnoliopsida; order Poales; family Poaceae; genus Lolium; species Lolium multiflorum. The sequence continues at coordinate 82,495,312 of CM061751.1, forward strand.
ATGCTCATTAAAACCTTTACGGCCCCTCGGTGCCCAGAAAAGGAAAGAGTCGTCTGAAGCTTCGTGGGCGTTTCGGTTCATTGAAGCTTTACAATGGAGGACTATATTTTCGACACCTAGGCGTAGAAACGCCTAAGGCATGCCACGTTCAGTTTGGCTGGAAGTCAATCCACAGCTCTTCTTGTCTTTGATTCTGTATGCTCCTCCTTCTATTACTTCTGTGACGATGTATGGTCCTAGCCACGGTGACTCGAGTTTTTCATGGCTTTTTTGATTTAGTCGTAAAACCAGGTCACCAACTTGGAAAGATCTTGGCCGCAATCGTCGACTGTGATAGTTTTTCAGGTCCTGCTGATATTTGGCGACTCGCGACAGGACTTCGTCTCGAGCTTCATCGAGTGCGTCAACATCATCTTCCAAAGCTTTTCTCGAAGTTTCTTCGTCATATTCTGCGACTCGTGGAGAATCGTGCTCTATTTCTATCGGCAAGACTGCTTCAGCTCCGTGGACCAGAAAGAACGGTGTTTCCTGCGTTGCTGTATTTGGTGTTGTTCGAATACTCCACAAAACACTTGGTAACTCCTCTGGCCAAGTATGCCTAGCTTTTTCCAATGGTCCTAACAGGCGCTTCTTGATGCCGTTGCAGATGATGCCATTGGCCTTTTCGACTTGACCATTGGTCTGTGGATGTGCGACAGACGCAAAACTTAGTTTTATGCCCACTTCTGCACAATATGCTTTGAACTCCTTGGAAGTAAAGTTACTGCCGTTGTCTGTGACGATGCTCTGTGAGGTACTCCAAAGCGAAAGACGATGCTCTTCACAAACTTTATTGCGGATGCTGCATCTGGTGAGTTTATTGGCTTCGCCTCTATCCACTTGGTAAATTTGTCGACAGCCACCAGCAAGTACTCATATCCTCCTGGTGAAGCTTTGTGCAACTTACCCACCATGTCGAGACCCCATTGAGCAAAGGGCCAAGATAGTGGGATTGGCATAAGTTCTGCTGCTGGCGAGTGAGGTCTTGCCGCAAATCTTTGGCACGCGTCGCAGGTTCGCACTATTTCCTTCGCATCCTCGATTGCTGTGAGCCAGTAAAATCCTGCTCTGAAAACCTTAGCCGCGATGGCTCGGCTACTTGCGTGATGCCCGCATATTCCTTCATGCACGTCCTTTAGGATGATCCTTCCTTCTTCGGGTGTAACACACCGTTGTAACACACCCGAAATACTGCGTTTGTACAGCTCCCCTTTTACCACCGTAAAAGCTTTTGATCTCCTGATTACTCGCCTTGCTTCGACTGGATCGTCGGGTATGGTTTTCCTTAGGATATATGATATGTACGCCTGCATCCATGGAATTTGCACCATCATGACTAGATCTTGCTCTTCTTCTTCTTCTGCTATGTTTTTGGCGATACTCGAAGGTTTCTCTTTTTTCTCCTTTATTTTTGCTGGTTTTGTTGATCTCTCGCTAATCTCTTCCCAGAACACACCTGGAGGGATTGCGAGGCATTGTGACCCGATGTTTGCGAGAACGTCGGCTTCATCGTTGCTCATCCTGCTAATGTGGTTTACTTCACAACCATCGAATAGCTTCTCCAGCTCATTGTACACCTCCTTGTATGCTATCATACTTTCGTTGACTGCGTCGCATTGGTTCATTACTTGTTGTGCTACCAACTGTGAGTCGCCGAAAATTTTCAGTCGGGTTGCATAGTTATCATCTTCATCCCGGAAGTGTGTAGAGCTTCATATTGCAGCCATTGAATGCGTTTGGGAACGTCATCATGAGAACATACTTTGGCAATAGCCTTCGAGTGAGACTAATATCCGCCTTTGCTCAGCACCTTCAATCTCTTGGATCCGTCGAAGTTCATGGTCCAAGTCCTCGCTAAATCTGGGGGGTCCCGTGTTTTGTAGCTCCATCCATTCTGCAATGAAATCTGGTAAGACCTGTGACTTTATTGCTTTTCTTTTTTCATACGTGATGTCCCGAGGGGAAAGTTCTATTCCCCAAAGGGAGCCAACCCGTAGCCTCTGGATTGTTCAGTATATTTGATAAGGGAGCTTCATTGACCACTATATTATCGGGTGTGCCGAAAAATAGTGTCGCAATTTCCTGTCGTGAATACTCCATATGCTAGTTTTTGATATTGCGGGTACCGCTGTTTTGATGGCGTACTTTGCTGATGAAATATACTGGCCTTTGAACTCCATGAAGCTTGCCTTCTTCTTCCCTTTCGACTACTAAGGCCGTGCTGACCACCTGAGGTGTGGCTGCAATGTACAAGAGGAGAGGTTCTTTCTCTTTAGGCGCCACCAATATCGGTGGTGTCGAAATTGCTCGGCAAGGATTCTCGAAAGCTCTATGCCTTTCCTCGTTCCATTGAAATTTTTCCCCTTGCTTGATCAGCGCATAAAACGGCAGCGCCTTTTCTCCTAGCCTGGCGACGAATCTGCTTAAAGCTGCGACTCGCCCCGTTAGCTGTTGTATTTCTTTCAACTTTGTTGGCTTTCTCATAGTAACGATGGCCTGTATTTTTTCGGGATTAGCTTCAATCCCCCTTGCTGATACTAAGAACCCGAGAAGTTCTCCTGCGGGAACTCCAAAAGAGCACTTTGTCGGGTTCAGCTTGAGGCAGAACTTGTCGAGGTTGTCGAAGGTTTCCTTCAAATCTTCGATCAACGTTGACCCTTTCTTTGATGTTATTACGACATCGTCGATGTAGACTTGTACATTTTTCCCGATCTGTGTTGCTAGGCACTTCTGCATCATCCGTTGATATGTTGCTCCCGCATTTTTCAGACCAAAGGGCATTGTTTTGTAGCAAAACACGCCATAAGGTGTGATGAACGCTGTTTTGGCTTCATCTTCTTCTTTTAATCTGATCTGGTTATAACCAGAATATGCGTCCAGGAAGGAAAGACGTTCGCATCCTGTCGTGGAGTCGATGATTTGATCGATCCTTGGGAGGGGAAAGTGATCCTTGGGACAATGTTTATTGAGACACGTGAAGTCGACGCACATGCGAAGGACTATTGTGTGTTTCTTCGGCACCATCACTGGGTTAGCTACCCATGTGGCTTCTGTAGATATTTCTCTGATGAACCCGGCATCTTTGAGTCGATCTATTTCTGATAACATGGCTTTGCGGCTAGGTTCCGAAAAACGCCGCAAAGGTTGCTTTACTGGTCGTGCGAGAGGATCCAAATTGAGGTGGTGCTCGGCAAGTTCCCTGGGTACTCCTGGCATGTCAGTTGGACACCATGCGAAGATTTTCCAGTGCTCACGGAGGAACTCGACGAGCGCGCTTTCCTATGCGACATCCATGTTTGCGGCTATGGACGTCGTTTTCTTTGGATCTGTCGGGTGGATCTGTACCTCTTTTGAATCTTTATTTATATTGAAAGTTGGCTCCTTAGAAGGTCTTCCTACCTCGGGCAGCACATCATAATCAGTGAACCTAGGTGCCGCATATTCTGCTTGCATCCCGAAAGTTTCTGACAGTCGATGAAAATCCTTGTCGCATTTGTCAGATAACGCGAAACTTCCTTTGATTGTGATAGGTCCCTTGGGCCCAGGCAACCTCCACAACAGATATGTATAATGCGGCACTGCCATGAACCTAGCGTACGCTGGTCGTCCCAACAAAGCATGATACTGCGACGGGAAATCCACAACTTCGAACTCCAGGTTCTCTATTCTGTAGTTTTCTCGGGTTCCAAACTGAACGTCGAGGTTGATCTTGCCCAATGGGTAACTTGGCTTCTCTGGTGTAATCCCGTGGAAGCGTGTGTCAGTTGGCTTCAGATTTGCTAGGGATATGTTCATCTTCCTCAATGTATGCAGATACATTGAGGAAGATGAACATATCCCTAGCAAATCTGAGCCAACGACACACGGGATTACAAAGCCAAGTTACTGCTTAGCTAAGATTAACCTCGCCGTTCGATTTAGGCAACAGAAAAACACCGGGATACTGGGATAGTGGTGGATTTCCATCACTAATCTCATGCTACTGGGACGACCAGCGTATCACCGAGGCTATGCGATGCCGCATTATACGCTATCTTTTTATTGGAGGTTGCTGAGACTATGCAGTCAGGAGACTAGCGTTATCGATAAATACGCGACAGGGATTTTCATGGGAACTGCTCGAGAGCTGAGGATACAGCGGTATCTTGGCGCCATATTCCTTTGATTACTGGCGTAATTACGAGAGGTAAGTCTACAAGGCCAACTGTATGGCAAGGATTCAAAGGAGTGCGGATCCGCGGCGAGCAAAAGAGGCGTCCGTGCGCAAACATGGTGTATAGAAGCTTGGCGCTTCGTCGAGATTCCGTGGCTAGCATGTCAAGCGACCAGGGAAGTACCGAACTGCCGAGCACCGCATTGAACTGGATCTCTGCGACGATAAAAAGCAACGCTGCCGGCACCGGAACTAGCCGCAAAACCTGTTATCGAAAATGGGCTCGACTCAAGATAACGGGTTCCTTCGAGAAATCTTTTGAAGCCACATGGAAACTAACAACTACGATGATGTACGAGCGCAATAGTCGCCATGGCGTCCGTGTCTCAACAAACGACCCAATCACAGGATCACTTTCCCCTCCCAAGGGTCGGGTCAAATCATGCGACTCCCGCGGAGGATGCTGAGAAAAAATCTTCACTATTGGGCATATTGAACATAACGAGTCAGATAAGAAAGAGAAATCAGCAAGACAGCGCATTCATCACACCCTTGCTCGTGTTTTACTACAAAATATGCCGCAAATACAACTTTAGCGGGAAAAAACGCCTCGGCCGGATATTTGAAGTGCCTAATATGAATAATACAAGTCTACCTTCGGCGATGTCATCAATAATATCAAAGAAAAGAATTGACTTGTCGAAGATTTGGAGAACCTTCGATAACTCGACAAGTTCACACTTTCAAGACCGAGGCCGACAAGAGTGAACTCTTTGAGTTCCCGGCTAATTCTTAATATCAGCAAGGAGGATTGAAGCTAATCGAAAATACGAATTTCTCACTTATGAAAGTAACAAAGATTGAAAATACAACAACTAGCGGCGGCTGCGAACTAAAAGCGATTAAATCGCGAGCACTAGGAAAGTTGTTGCCGTTCTCATTGATCAAACGAGGAAAATTTCAATGGAAACGAAAGAAAGCGAGCGGCTTTCGAAATGTAAGCGGGCAATTCGACACCCGCCGATATTGAGTATGAAAAATCGCGAAAAGAACCTCTCTGTACATTGCAGCCCGCACCTCGGTGGTCAACGCGGCCCTAGTGTGTCGAGGAGGAAGAAGGAGCAAGCTTCATGGAGTTCAAGACATTATATTTCATCGTAATCTCACTAATAGAAAACTGGCATTATGGAGTATTCGACGACAGAAAATGCGACACTTCTTCTGTCAGCGCCACGATAATGAATGATCCCTTGGCGACCATATCCCAAATATATTGAACAGCGGCTTCACGGGCGATGACTCTTCCCTTTGGGAATAGAAGGCTTTCCTCCCGTCCGACGAAAAGAAAGCAATAAGTCGCGGGAATCTACTGATTTCGTGCGAGTGTGGGCCTGCCGAGACCCCAGTACTCGAGGACTGGACATGAACTGGCGAATAGATTGGAAGTGGCTGAAGCGTAATTGATATTAATCACTTTGAAGGCGTAAAATGAGTAATGTGCAGCGGATAACCCAAGCGCATCAGCTGAAAATGGCGAATATGAAGCTCTCATGCCGGATGAAGATGTGAAAACGTGGTGCAGCCCGGCGAAAATTTTGGCATTTCCGGTGGCAGCACCGCAGATCATGAATTGAATGCGATGCGTCAACGAAATATGATGAAGAGATATGCCGCGATGAACAGGCTAGCCGATGGTTATCGATAAACCATGGCGAGATGAGCGAGCGTGGGGCGTTGCGTATGGTCACAATACTTCCGTGATTCCTCGGTGTGGAAGATTAGCGAAGATCAACAAATTAGCAAAAACAAGAAAGGAGAAAGAGACATCTCGAGTAATAAGCCAAAGGCTCAGCGAAGAGAAGAAGAGCAGAGCTGAGCATGATGTGCAAATTAATGGATCTTGACTATATCATATATCTAAGGAAAACCATACGGCGATCCGGCTCAGCTTTAAGCCCGTAATAGAGCGCGTCAAAAACTGCTGTAGTAAAGGGAACGCTACAAAGCCCAGCGATATTCCAGTATTAACTGCAACGTATTTACCGAAGAAGATCATCTAAGGGCATTAGCATGAAAAGAATATCGAGGCACCGCAGCAGTAACGAGAATTGCATGTCAGCGACTAAATTTGAGCGAGTTTTAATTGGCTCCCGCGACAATCGAAGATCTCGAAGAAATATCGCGAGCTTTCGATCGTGTCTATAGCGGCAAACCTCACTCACCCGGCGGCGGAACTATGCCAATCCCAGCTGGCCCTTTGCTCAATGAAGATCTTGACCCATGAGTAAGTAAATTACGCAAGCCGCCCCAGGGGATATGGCAGTGAGCGTAGACAAATTTACCAAGTGAATAGGCAAACCATCGTCACGGAATGCGGCATCGCAACAAATTTGTGAAGGCATTGTCTTTTGAAGCAGGCCTCGCGGCAGATCGCAGTCAGCATTAGTAACCTTTACTTCAGGGATTCAAAGCATATTATCTTGAAGTAAGGGCATAAAGTAAGTTTTCGCGTCTGCTCGCATCCACCGAACCGATAGTCAGAGTCGAAAGACAACATCATCTACAGCGGCAAAAACGCTGAATTTTGGAAAAACAGGCGCTGCGCTGGCGGTGAGAAAAACCCGAAGTGTTTTGTAGATGCTCGAACAGCATTATCATTTGTGGCGAGAGCGCGTTCTGTCCCGCGGGCTTTGGCGATGCTACCCGATGAAAACAAGTGCCATTCTCCGCAGTCGCTCTGGCAAGCCGAGCTGGAGGATGATGTCGGCGCTTCGATGAAGCCAGTGCGGTATAAGCCAGATCATCTGGCGGGGCCTGATATCCCGCGTCGGCAGCTGCTGACAGATCTTTTGAGTGAATTGACCTGGTTTTACTCAATCAAAAAGGCCATGAAAAAACTCAGTCTATGAAGCGAAGACCAATACATCGTCGCGAGAAACAATGGGAAAAGGAGGAGCATCTGAAATCAAGACAGAAGGCAGGATTCTGACAAATCCTGGGCGTGGCACGGCGGCGTTCTAAACACAGATGCTCGAAAATATGATCCTCCTTTTATCAAAGCTTCCTGATATCTTGAAGCGCGCGGTTGAGCGCCTCTTCCTTTTGAGAACTGCCGGGAGCTTGAACGTACAATGAGGCGGGCTTCGCGATATTTACGATACATAATAAAAAGATGAGATTATATATCTTTTCTCGGCGAGTCGAGACTTCCCCTAAATGATACAATACGCTTCACACACTCTGAGCGAAGCGTTGATGAGCGCAAAATAGGCATCTTGCCTTGGTAAAATACCGCAAAAAGCAAAAGAGATGTCGACAAAATAGTGATCAACAAAAAGCTCGGGGGCTCGCACAAATAGTACGCAATGTATATTATATTGCCTTGGGACAACCTCGCATTATAATAAACAAAAAATATTGCAATCAAAACGCCCGGGGGCTTGGCGAATAAAAATAAAAATATATAATGACTTTACAATATAGCTCGTCTATACAGGATACAAATTTCGGAATAAGTTCGTCTTCAAGGATTTCCCAATATATTGTCTATGGTTAAGCGCTCGTTATTTACAGCGCGAGTACTATGCTCAGCGTAGCTACCCTTCACGAAGAATTCGGAATCCATCCGGAGAAGTTCATCCATCATATCTTCGGCAACAGGAGTAACAATGTCATCGTATTTGCCGAAGTTTCTTTTCTTCTTCGACATCTTCTCCAGGCACTTTGGGACAACTTGCCCTACGTCTAACTTCGGGTAGCAAATCTTTATCATGATCATCGCAAACCTTGCGCCAGCAGCTAGTTGGGCTCGTACAAAGCCGTGGATGCGAGGAGCATCTCGAAATTTGTCCATCAACGCAGGAAGGGTCTCTGGCATCTTATTGCGAGGAAACATGGTACCATAAACCAGAGACAAAGTCCTTGTACAGAAGTCAAGATACTCGCGAACCTGAAGCGCACGATCTTGAAATCTCACGATTTGGCGAGTCCGTTCAGGTGTGCCCCAAAAAGTCGACCCATGTTCACGCGAAGAAGAACACTGGAACGAGCCTCGACACGTTCATCTTCAGTAGCAGCATCCAAAAAAGCACCTATTGTTTCTTAAAACAATTCAGTGGGCAATAAGGAGGCAAGCAGCAAAGGAAAAGAAGAAGCAAGATAAAGACAATGAAACTTACCCGCCATATCCAAGCTAGCATCTGTTAGCAGCTGGAGCATAGAATTTTCTCGAGATGTAGCTGCGGCAGCCTCAGCAACAGCGGCGTCCTTTTCAGTTATGGCATCCTGAGCTTGTTGAAGCGCAATTTTCTCCCTTTGAGAAGATTCTCGAGATTGCTCCATAAGCATAAGCGACTGTTTCTTCACGGACTGAAGTTGTTGTCGAAGTTCTTGTAAATCTTCCGACAAAGGTGTGCTGGAAGACCCTTCAAGGTAATTGTCGTCGTTTCTTACTTTCTTCGACAAGGAAGACGCGGGAGCAGCATCGGGAGGAGAAGGATTCGTTGAATAATTGTCAAATATCAACTGGAAAAGAAAATCCCCGAATCAAAGATAGCACCAAAAGGAATTTCATTGATTGTAGAAAATTTACATGGCCATTACAAAATAAGTTCTCCTAAGGGATTGGCAGGGAACTTGTCGCCAAGACTAGAATGGCGACAATAGCAAAGGAAACAAAGAAAGCAAAAACTAGACCTCCGGCCTTGAAGAGCTAGGAGTCGAAGATGGCTTGATCCCGAGATAGGCCAGGATCTTCTTCGTGTTAAGCTTTGCCGCCTTGATCAAAGATCGCCATTTTGCTTGCTCTATTTGCTCCGTGTCGCCAACTTTGGCCCAGTCAATAGTTTGTTGACTGTCAGCAACTAGGGCAACAGTGCTTTCCACGGCAATCTTCATGTTCTCATGGCGCAACTTCAGCCCAAGATCTTCGGGAGGATTGAAGCACTTGGCAAGGCCAAGGAAAGTTGCAGGCTCCTCTTTCTTCGGGAAGAAGTAGGGGAAAAGCTTCGACAACCCCGCCCTGGCTTCATCCATGCCTTCACGCGCTTCCGACCCATGAAACTCAAGGAATGAAACGGCGTCCAGAAGAGCATCGTTGTCAGGATCCTCAAGCTCAAATTCTTGCGAGGTCCTATCTGACAAAACAAAAATAGAAATTTGTGTCAACAAACAAGTGCAAAAAAGGAAAATCCAAAGGGTATGCAATGGTGCAAAGGCTTACCGACAAATCGACGACTTTGCGTCTTTATGCGTTTGGTGATCGCCGCTTCGCGAGCAGATTGCGCAGTTATGTGATCACTCAGCGAAGTCTCGGCGTCATGCAGACGTTTCCGAGATCTTCGACACCAGCAGCATCAGCCTTAGCCTTGTCGGCTTCTTGCCTAGCTTCAACTGCATCTGATTCGGCCTTCTTACGAGCCTCTTCACATTGCTCTAACTTTAGAGCAAGCGTGTCAGCACGTTCGTTGGCTTCTGCCAGTTTCTCTGAAAAAAGGAAGAAAAGATTGGCTATAAACATCGACAAGTCATGCGGAAAGGATGCACAAAATAGTCAAACAGTACCTTCATTCTTGCTGGCGTAATCACGGTACCCAACGAATTGGGCACCGATGCGAAGAAGCTCTTTGATCAAAGGCTGTTAAAAAGGGGACAAAGAAAGAAAATGTTGGCATGAGAAAAATGACGACACATAAGAGCAAATAGAAACAACGACAAGAGTTTTAGCAACTTACATCATCCAAGAGAGGGTTAGAAGAGCTACTCGATTGAAGAGTAAGCTCCTGGATTTATTTCAACCCTTGCCCTTTTTGGAGAAGGGACAAGGGGGCTTGAAGGAGGAGTAGCATTCTGCCGAGAAGGCGACGTTTCTTCTCTCTCGACTGGCGTATCCGAGGCGACTAATGTATGTGACGTGCTCGTGCGAGCAGCCACAACAGCAGTTGGTATTTCTTCTTCATCATCACTACGAGCAAGTGTCGACAATATAAAAAGCAAGATAGACAAGAATTTTTGAGTACAAGTAAACAAGAAAAAGGGTACTTACGAACTGATGATAGACTCGAGGTATGGATCATAGCCTGCCTTCTGGTGCGAAGGAACAGCTTCGTCGACTTTGGAGGTGCCGGAATCTTCGACATCATCCCTTTTCCTCTTGTTCCTTGGAGAAACAGCGGGAGGAAGAGATTGTGCCGACGCAGTGGCTTCAGAGACATCCTCTTTTTCGTCGGATCCCGCAGATCTTCGAGACTCTGCGGGTTCATTTGCAAACGAGGGGGCATCTGGTTATCATCAGAGATAACGGCCCTTTCCTCGACATCCCCACCTTCAGGAAGTGGAGGAAGTGAAACAAGATTTGGATGATCCTGTATAAAAAGAGGGAAGGATTGTCAGAAATGAATAACAACACAAAAAGCAAGGCAATAGACAAATTACACGACAATGTTTACCTTGGGAAGCGCATGGGCGGCGCTGTATGGTTTTACGCGACAAGTGGAAGGGATGGAGTCTTTCTTCTTAAGAGATGAAATCCTACGGATAAGTCTATCCAAATCCTTGACTTCCAAATTCGTCGACAGGCGATCTGCGTCTTCATCGCCAGCGTAATTCCAGAAAGGGTTTTTGCGAGCCTGAAGAGGCTGCACCCTAGTCCTAAGGAAGTACGCCGTAATCTGGATGCCTGATAATTCTTTTCCACGAGTATTTTGCAACTCATGGATACGAGTCATCAGGGCCTCTGTCGAAGTCCTTTCTTCCTCGGTAGCTTCTGCGTCCCAAGAACGGCGGCGAAGGATTTTCTCGGCACCGTCAAAAGGAGGAATATTGTCTTCGGCGCAGCCATCGTTTTCTTCGCGAATATACAACCACTTCTTGCGCCATCCTTGAACGGAGTCAGGGAGTTTGACGTCGAAATAGTTGACAGAGGAGCGAACGGAAATAACAACGCCGCCTATATTATAGGCGACATTGGCAGAGCCATTACGGCGACAAAAGAAAATGCGCTTCCATAATGCCCAGTTAGGCTGGACACCAAGGAAGGCTTCGCGGTGATAAAGATAGAAATGTGAAGGATAGAGTTGGGTGTGAGGTGGTGAAGTTGGAGACCATAAACATAAAGTAATCCCCGAAGAAAAGGGTGAATGGGGGCGGAAAGACCGCGGATGAGATGATCAACAAAACTTACCCGATACCCCATTGGAGGGGTTGGGTAGCTCTCCTCACTGGGGAAGCAAACCGCTTTGGGTTTCTTGGTAATCCCCAGCTTTTTCATCAGATTGAGGTCCTGGTTCGTGATCTTGGACCTCTCCCACTCCGCCGCTCCTAGATCCGCGCAGCCATCGATGAGTCAGGTGTGCTGTGCCTGGTCAATCGACGCGGTGGCATCAACAATGGCGGAGAGGGGCAGCTACGAAGAGAAGAGCTTGGGGAGATGAGGAGCGCAGGAAGAAATTTTGCAGGGAAAGCAGAGGAACGGCGCGAGCGGAAGTGTTCGAGGAAGAAGAAGGGGACCTTATATACAGGTGCGGTGAAGCGACGGAACCGTCGGATGAAAAAAGAATGCAGTAGATGATCACCACGTGGATACAAGGGCATAATGGTATTTTAACATTGACGAGGTTACAGAACGTGTGCCAGAAAAAAGGGAGAACATGTGTCCCCCACTTGCACGACGTGTCCGACAGAACAGGAATTGGGACCCACAAGGCAGCGAAACAAGTGATAATGGTCAGTTTCCAAAACTAGAGATCGTGGCTATCATCAGCAATGACGTCGTCAAGATAAAAGAAAAATTCGACTGCAAGTTTTCAAGAGTTTATCGACAACGCAAGGTTATCTCGGGAGCCTTTGATCAAATACAAGTTTTTGCCCAAATGCTCGGGGGCTACTTTGGAAAAATAGAAAATTTTGAGTATGACAAGATAGAAAAGGCGAGAGCCTATGACCAAATGCAAGCATTTGTTCATAGCCTCGGGGGCTACTCCCATCGGGAGCGCTGGTCGCGCACCCGATAAATATAAAAATATCGAGAAGGGTTATAAATATAGCGGCAAAGGATACTAATCTGTGGAGCCTACACCCAAGCACAAGTTCTTGGCTGTAGCCTCGGGGCTACTCCCATCGGGAACGCTGTTCGCGTGCCCGATGAATTTTTCAAAAGTAGAAAGAAGTGAGTATATTTCGAGTTACACGAGATAACTCTACATATACTCCCATCGGGAAGACAAAATAAGTCATCAAATATGACTCGATAAAATGTGCTATTCCAAAGGCGAAACGCACTCGACAATATATTCTCAGAACGCCAAAGTTGCGATCAATTTCTGAATGCCGCAAATTTGCGAAGGTAAGACCCCAGATCCGTTCTGCTGGGCGTGGCATCGCCAAGACTGCGCTCTGCTACTTTTATCCGTATCAACAGATACGAAGAAAAATCCTAACGACGCGTTAGGTACCCGATAAATTTGACTGGGACTCGAAAGAATGGTAAGACCTTAAGCGGCACCTGTCGAAGTTTACAGTATCCCGAGATCATGTCCGGACGTGATCTTGAAGTAGGTTTTTGCGGATTGCCACTAGAGCAGTTAACTAGTACTGATCCGTCGGATGAACTAGCCCCAACTACCATTATCCACGTACAATATAGAATTTTATGTGAAGAAGCATAAATAAGAGTTCTCGAAAAAATATAAACAGATGAGATTTACCTTGACTCTACGATTCAAGCAAAATCTCGGGGGCTACTGACATAGGCATCCCAAATGGGCCTGCCAAAGATAGTACCCGGAGTTTATTGAAAGCCCACTACCCGAAGAATAAGAAGATTCGGGAGTCCAAGATATGTTAAGGAAAGCTAGAGTTGTAATAGGAAGAGTTATTTGTAATCTGGCGGGATGAGTTAGAAACCGTCCCGGACTCTGTAACTTGTACAAAACGAAACCCTCGGCTCCACCTCCTATATGAGGGGGAGTCGAGGGACAAAGAAAGAATCGAATCTACTGTCAACATAACCCGAGTTTTCTTAATCGCCGAGTACTTTTCGCCTAAACCTTCGAGATCTACTTGCCCTCTACTTCTAGCAAAACCCTAGTCTACAATCTGTAGGCATTGACAAGTTAATCCTTTGTCACCAGGGCTGAGAGTACCAACAATCCATTTAACTATTAACTATGTAGGAACAAAATTTTCACCGAAGGATGAAGAGATTGCAAATTTGCAAGATAACACTTGGTAAGAAAACTATCGACCAATTACAATAATCAGTAATTATATACCTAAATCAGACCATTGGCCAAGAGTTCAAGATGACAATTAGAAAGAAAAATATTTGATGGACAACTATATATATCTAGAATGAGGCTATATACAACTGCTAATTCTGTTATTAGCACTAACTTTGTTTTCTCTCCGGTGAGGTTGCACCTGATTCTCATGGCTGATATTTGGAAGCTTGTCGGAAAACATATCGGTTTCCTTCAAAGCTCAATTTCTTGTTGTAGAACGGAAAAATACCTAGGACATTAGCCTTCAGAATTTTCAGAATGTTAAGAGTGTGCAGCAGTTGCATTTTTGAGCTAAATTATTCATGCTTTAGTGCATCCGCAACCACATCAAAGAATACATCAAAGAATAGGAAGACCTGCTTCTGTATGTTTGAAACGCATGTACATCAAGCAATGTGAAGAAAATATTGACCATGTCTTCCCTTTAGTACATTAGCATATGTCATATCGCACTGCCCAATGCTGCATGGAGAGTGTAGACGTTCTTTCTCTGTTATCATTAATGGACAATCTTTTGCGAGGTTTAAAAGTAGTAGAGGAATAAGGTAGGGTTGTCCTTTGTCGCCATATCTCTTTGTCCTTGTAGTGCATGAATTATCTTTGACGCTACAGGATGCTCTGCAATCCAACATCCTCACCGGTATTTCCCTTGGACCGAATTGCCCCCCAATTCACTCTTTGATGTTTGCCGACGACTTGATTGTTTGTGGCAAAACAAATGTGGAAGAAGCTAGTGCTATTTTCAATATCATAGACCATTTCTGTCAGGAATCAGGGGAAACTCCTAACTGGAGCAAATATGGAATTTTATTTAGCAAAAATGTTCCCTTGCAGGTCAAACAAGATATCAAAACAATCTTTCCGGTGCCAAACATTGATGAGTCTTTTGTTCATCTAGGTCACCCACTTGTTCTGCCATGCAAAGATAGATCAGCAGCTTACAATTTTGTTTACGACAAATTCAAATCCAAGCTTAGTGCATACAAAGCCAATAGACTCTCACATGCAGCTCGATTAACTCTCATAAAATCTGTTTTCTCTTCTATACCTATCTACTACATGTCCAACATTCTGTTCTCCAAAAAGTTCCTCGCTAAACTGACAGCCATCATTAGGAATTTCTGGTGGACATGTGTTCAAGATGATCGGACAACTAAAAGCTTGTGCCTTAGAGCCTGGGCTGATGTGTGTACTGCAAAAAATATTGGGGGACTTGGTGTTAGAAATATGCAGGCTATCAATCAAGGTTTAATCCTATCAGCGGCTTGGAGATTGGCAAAGGAGCCGCACAATCAGGTTGCTCAAATACTTAGAGCAAAGTATCACCATGACACATCCATATGGAGGGCCAAGTCCAACATGCCAAAATCAGCCTTCTGGTCGGCGGTTCTCAAGGTGAAGCCTCTTTTGATTTCAGCTTCAATTTTCCAGATTGTTGATGGTAGCAGTTCCGTTTGGAGCTCTCCTTGGTTTATGGGTTAGGAAACTATTTATGAACACCTCATAATACAACAGCACCCATTTGTTTATCCTGCTATTGTTAGAGATCTTTGGATTCCGGGCCAAAAGCGATGTAATGAAAATTTAATTACTTCTCTTTTCAGCCAAGAAACAGCCAATGCAATTCTTCAAACGCCTATAACTGATGCAGATGGACAAGACATACTTGTTTGGAAACTAACCCCTACATGTCTTCACTCCCCAAAAAGCGCATACAAGCACTGCTACAACAATCTCCAACTTCCGCCGAGGCAACGTCCAAAAATTGTCCCCCAGCAGGTCATCTCCCTTCTTAACCAGGTTTGGGACGATAAAGAAATGGCACCAAGAATTCAAACGTTTGCTTGGAGGCTTCTCAGGAAAGCACTCCCCACAGGTAAGAGGGCAAGCAGGTATTCTAAACACATAAAAAATAATTGCTCTAGATGTGGTAATCAGGAAGATGAAATGCATATGCTTTTTTATGCCCATTTTCTAGAGCAGCTTGGTTCTGTTTTCCATGGTTCATTAAAACTGAAATCCTAGGTGAACATCATCACACAGTTCCTGATATGATACATGCTTTGCTAGCATCTGGACATCCTCAAATAAATACAACTACACTATATACTTTTCTATGGTGTCTATGGAAAGCTCGAAACGATACTATGTTTTGCAGGAAAACTAACATGCCTGTGCAGGTGTTTGCAGCAGCTGATGCCATTATCAAGGCAACCAAAACAGAGATTTTTAGCCACATTGATCACCACATCAAAGAGCAGTCTCCAAATAGCACACAACAACCTCCATCGGTTACTCAGGTTCAGGACACTGAATTTCCAGCAGGGAATGCCATTTTCAGCGACGCTGCATGGGAGAAGCAAGGAGATTCAACAACGAGTCAAGGCAGGGTTAGGAGTAATCATCCACTTCCAGGAGAATCAACATCTCCGTCAGCTGCAAGTTTCGGCTCTCTCACCTCCAATATCTTCTCCACTACATGCGGAGACTTATGGTCTACTTCTAGCTACAAAGCTAGCAGATCTACTGCAGGTCCAAGACCCTCGCTTCTATACTGATTGTGCGGTCTTAGTTTCAGCAGCTACGACAGCATCGGTGTTTGCAACTCAACGACATTGGGAGATCAGGCCAGAGCTGGCAGCAATACGATCCTCTCCTTCTTTTCGGTGCAACAATATTTCTCATATCAACAGGAGCACAAACATCAAAGCCCATCATCATGCTCGTTTAGCTTTGAGAATTCAGTCCTTGGCTGTCTGTTGCTTAAGTGATGACACAAGGCACTGTCCAAGCAGGGATGTTCTCTCTGTATCTAGCGTGACTCCATTCACGCTCCTATCTGTAAAATGTTCTTAATATAATACTCCCTCCATTCCTTTCTATAGTGCCTATAGTTTTTTGGCACGGAAATTAGCGCAATAATATTTTTTACACAAGACCCCCTAGCTGAACGATTTGAGATCAACGTAAAATTTGAGAAATCCATATCTTCCTAACTCACTATAACAAATCCCACAAATCTCTCTTATTGATTCTCCATATATGTGCAGCCAAGTTCAATTAAGGAAAGTAAAATATTGCTGCCTAATTTTAAGGAATCGTTGGGCCATGCATTAGGAATCTCAATTAATTGTTTCCAATTTCGTATGGATTTTTTCTCACGCATATTGTGTGGGAGGTGAACGGGGGAGGGGATAATTGAAAAAAGCCAAAGTACAACCTTATATTCTGAAACAAATGCCAAAAATCTATAGGCACTATAGAAAGGAACGGAGGGAGTAAAATCTTTTGTGTTCAAAAGAAAAAAATCTGAAAGCCGTGCACATCTTTGATCATCAATTGCACGATATTCCAAGATGGATCAAGCCTGTTGCGGCAAGACTGCGGTCACTGGATGTCACGTACACGATGAAGCTACTTAAAATGCAACAAATTAATGCCGGTTTAGCATCATTGGAGTGACCAATATGGAGGAAGTTTACCGGTAAGGAGGGGACGACGACAACAACCGGTCATGCCCTCCCTCGCCCTTGTATAAAACAGCCACAGAAAGGCCGCGAACTAGCCCAAGACCGGGGGTGCCCCAGTCCCAGATCCGTCACGACGACCACCAACCGGCCGTGCCCTCCCTCTCCCTTGTATAGACCAGCCACGGAGAGGGCTCAAGAGCCAGCGGAAGACGACCTGTGTGCTGTCAGGGACGGAGACAAGGGGGGGCGAGGGGGGCTGCGCCCCCCCCCCTCCCGATGCTCGTGATTTTGCTTTGAACACAAGTCATGGTAGCTCCTTATTTCTGTGATTTTAGCTAGTTCTGCCCCCTTATACTAAGATTGCCCCCCTTATACTTCATTCCTGGCTCCGTCCCTGGGTGTTGTAGTGTTAATCCGCCTCTCACGTTCGTGAGGAGGACCAGGGGCACCCCCGGTTCAACCGCCGCTGCTATACATCTGCGCCTCCTCCTTGTTCATGTCGAGCTCTCTAGGTTCGTGTGGAGGAGTCCGAGCTCGTGGGGTTCGATCACGCGGAGAATGCCCGACTCATCAGGATTGCGCAGATGACGAAGACGCCGATATTACCAGGCTTTTTCAGCGATCGTGCGAGATAAGGATAAGATGGATTGTTTTCTGAAGAGATCGTGCAGGACAAGGATACGACCGATTGTTTCCTAGTCGTTTTTCAACGATCGTGCGAAAACCTATCATCACCAACTATCACGCATGATTTCAATTTAATAGTAAAGATTTAGATATATATACACAAAATTGTGTCTAAAAATACATGAGTGCAACTAATAACCGGGACGGAGGGAGTAAATATTGTACTTATGCAAAATTGGTCTATGGGCCTGTTTGGTAGCATGGACCATGGGCTCCGCTTGGCTCGCATGTGGGGCGTCGTTTTTCGCCCATTTGGTTTCATGGGCTCTTCCGCGTTGTTGTATTGCACGATTCTTAAAGCACCCCGGGTCAGGCTCGGGAGGAATGCCCGATGTTGTGGGTATACATTATGGGTATATCAACAGCATGGCCTGGATCCGGCAAGCCCGGGTGGCCCATAGACGGTGATGGTGGCATACGGCCCATCGGGCGGCCCAGTTGCTGTAGATCAAGATGGATGAAGTCCAGCCCAGGTAACAAGAGCCAGATCTTAATCACCATATGATGAGAGTCGGATCTGAGAAGGCCCATGAATTATCCGGATCCAATACGGCGCATAAGGAAAGGTGGATCCTTGACGTGCACGACAATGTAATATTCCGTAGTTAGGCATCTTGTATTTCGGCTAGGACTCTCCGTGTAAACCCTAGATCCGAGCGCCTTTATAAGCCGGATCCTGGGAGCCCTAGAGGGACAACCACAACTCATTGTAACAACGCGAGCGCCCAGATAATTCAGACAAGCAGCGGTAGGCTCTGTCGAGCAGTGTTCGAAGCTGGGTAAATTGCGTACCACCGTCCCGAGGACTCTCCGCCCTATATATGGCCCCTACTTCTTCTCCCCCTCGTGAGGATCCCTCCTCCGAGGCACCGTCGAATAGGCAACATCACCCGAATCGGCCGTTTCTAGCGAGACACCCTCGTCTCCATTCCCGCAGAGCCATCGAGGGGAGATGGCGCGAGCTCACGCGGAACGGCGAAAAATCGGCGGAATGAATTCGGTCACCGCCCTCCAAACTTCGCCACCGTATATAGGGACGGCTCTCTCACCGCCAATTCCAAATCCCCCATTCCCCCCATTTCGAGCTCATCCACCCTTCCTAATCTAGTGACATAGTCGATTGGTCCTCACCCGCACGGTCGGCGATGCTGGTGGCGGCGAAGTTGGGTGTGGCGGCGGCGACTGGCCACGACTTGTCGTCTTTTTCCTTTGCGTTGGTCACCCCGGTTGTTGTAAGCTTATGCAAACCCTAGCCCTAGATCTAGAACTTTTGGGCACAAAGGGGGATCTGTTAGAACTATTGTAGGTCATTCCTTCGTCGCCGATTGTGGTTGGATCTGACTCTACCACGGGAACAAAATTCAATTATGATGGAATAGGTCACAATAAACTACAAATAATATAGATGCATTTCACATGCATCAGCATTTCCAAGCTTAACATATGCTCATCCTCGAGCATAAAGGTGATAACTGAATGCACTTTGTTGTTTGTTGTCAATGGATACACAATATAAAATTCATGATCATTGCTACTCAAAATATGATGGTTTATTGATAAGTAAAGACCAGCAAGTAATCATCATTAAAGTAAAAGAAAACTTAAACTTCAAATATTCATAAAAATAAATACATCTTGCATAATATTAAATGAACAAGACTATGGATAATTTAAAAACCTCTTTTTGCAAGATATAAATGATTCATAAGCAAGATTATGCATTGATAATTGTTCCTAAATTTTGGTCATAGAAAATAAATCTTTTTAACAAACTTTGTTTCTTTGACTGGGAAAGAAGTAGAAAGAGCCTTCTTAGAGCGAAGAATAGATTAACACATATGTAACATTAGGCTTCCAAATCTCATTACTTGAAGACATGCTTAACAAATAGTTTATTGAAGCAAAGAACAATTAAATTCTTTCGGGCTAACATTGTTTAGATCTTTGAGGGTGGCACCCATGTTTAGGTCTCCTTCCCATTTTAGGTCCTTGGACATCTCCAGGAGGAGTTTTCCTTTATTTGTTAATTATTTTTGGATTGGGGCCCCCTTTTGCCAATTCTCTTGCAAATTTAAGATAAAGCATAGTATGTATGCTTATAATATTTAGCACAAGAAGGAAACTCATTTAGAATGAAAGAGAAAGACTACACTTCAACAATTCTCCTTGCAAGCATAGACAAAGCACTAAAATTTGGAATCAAAATAAATAACACATGAGAAATTTACTTGCATTGGGACTGAAATCCATATATAGATATATATGGTGGACACTACTGGAAATAACTTGGATAAAGGTGTGTTTGGATGTACACACACTATATCATGCTTGGTGCATGAAAGGATAGAAACAGGAAGAATTTTGACCACTAGGAATAAGCACGCCAAAATGTCTATAGTACTACTCATTTTGTAACATGAAAGATAAATTTAAACTAAAATATACAAGAGGTAAATGAGAACTAGTACTACATGACGCTTGCAAGTATTATAAACTTACGAATAAAACATGCATCCCTTTGCCTTTCTTTTATAGTATCCAAATTGAAGCTTGATTTTATATATTCCAGTAGCTAAATGATAAACAATAAGCACATGTACATGTGGTGATCTTTTATTCAGAAACAAGATTGTAGAACAAAATTTTAAAATTAAAACTAGATACAAATGCTTCAAGTTTTTACGATAATCATTTGTTGCTCGGAAACAAAGTTTAGAGGTGTGTAAAACTAGCACTAGATGAAGATCCTAGATCTGGCCTTCACGGGTTGTACCTCGTAGTGACAAACTTCTAGTCATTTCTTTGTTGAAGGCATTCTCTAGATATTACTCAGGTTTTTCCAGGGTGAAAACCCTAATCTGGCTTTGTTGGTTAGATCGGGGGCGACGACGTTTGTGCACTGCACCGTTTTTAGAGGTGTCGTTATTGGAGAACCTCTTTCGTAGTCTGGGTGGTTCCAATGGTGGTGGTTGTTTCTACTGCTACAAGTCACTGGTTCAGTTTGGTATGGAATTTGTTTTTTTCTGCCTTTGTGCATCATTGATGTCCCGTCTAGTTCTTTACATTATGTTGTTGAGAGGCCGAGTTTACTTAGTATCCTCTTATTAATATACTCCCTTTATCTAAAAAAACGTTTAACAAGAATTTTGAGTGACCCTTTGAAAAATGATAACCAAGTTATTATGGCCTGTAATTTATGGTTATAACAAATATATAGTTAGGCAAGTAACTAAGTAAGTGACAATATTCCTGCAACCACACTAATGGAGAAAAGTTGTCAAAGCATGTTAACTTCTAAAATTCTCCTTGCGAAAAGCTAGCGGTGAAAACAGATCGTCAATGATTGTTCCGGGAGATAGTTTATGCTTGTGATTCTATGCATGTCTCTGAGTCTATACATATTCTGTATATATTTCTTTATTTGACACGATTTTGTATACACATGATTTCAATCTTAATGAAAACATTTCGGTGCAGTCGATATATTAAGGGTGCGTTTGTTCGCCTGCATGGAAGTTGGTAGACTGCATGGGGTGAGAAAGATTTCTTTTTTCGTGAGCAACCAAACAACAGGGGCTAAAACAGGCTACACAGGACCGACCTCAAAGCACTTGAAAAGGACCTCGGGCCAGGCTCCACAACTACGGTCGAATCGGGCGTTTCTCCGGGAACAGGCCCATCGGAGATGAAAGCACGTGAAGATTCTCTTAGATTTTAGTGTCAGACTATTGGACCCTCACATGGCAGCCTAACCTGCATGCAGGACGCAGCCACAACTAACAACCAGCCTAAAATCTCTTCACAACCCAAAAATTTCAGCCCAATCCACAAACAAATTAGAAACTACGTCTTTTGCATTATTTGTAACAGGCCAGGCTCCATTGAGCTAAGAACGCGAGTTGTTTTGGAACCTAGCTCGACCAGAACAACAACCAAACGCGTTCTAAGAGCTTCGCAGAAGATAACACTGAGAGAAGCATTCAGTAAATATCCAACTTCACTTGGGAAAGCTTGCGATCCACCACGTTCCTCACGCGTCTCTTGCATGGTATAGGAAGCGAAGTATGATTTCCTCCCGTCGACAACAACATATGCTATACAGAAACGATGAGCAGTGAAGTACAGTTTTCGTTTGTTGGGGAATAGAATTCGACCGGGACCGACCTACCCGGCCGTAATTAATTAAGCTAGACCGAGACCCCAGAAATACGACATGGCGTGCAGTTGCAGGGTTCGCAGGTTCTTCCGTTTCTGTCACTGTGCTTGCAGATCGGCCGATAAGATGCCGTTGGGACCAACGACGGGAGAAGACGCGAGGTCCACGCGACGCTGTACCGTCGCCTTTCGTTCTCAGCAACGGGTCGTCGTGGTCGTGGTCATGGGCAGGCGAGTATTACGATCCATCCTTAGACCATCTCCTGTCGCGTATGTTAAACTGCTTCCGTGTAAAGCGTTGGATCGTTTGATTGGGAGACGCCGCGTCCTGCAGGTGCCACGTACGTTGGGCCTTATGTTCCCAGCTGCATTTCTCAAACGTCTCTCTAAGCAGCTATTTTGAACGAGAAAATTTAATGGAATACCAGGCTTTAGCGGCCGAACGAATTCCTCTTCACGGAATCCACCATCGTTGCCCGCCATGAACCTCAATGACGCACTAGCCGTTGACCCACGACCCACTTGCTTGCTGCTGCTGGTGAGCGGCTGAGAGCGTTGAGACGCTGACCATGAGATGGGAGCACATTTGTGTCGATCCATGCGTGGCAAAGCATGGAACGGCCGGTACTACTACTACCACGATACTTGCTTTTGGCCTAGCCTACTCCGATCATTCAGAACGGCAACAAGGCAGGGGATCCACTAGCTTGTCGGCGGCAGCAGTGCGGCGCGCGTGTCAAGCGATTCCATGTCGTACGTAGGAGCTAGCATCGTGCTTGGGTGTGCCTTTCTGGCTTCAACTCGTGGGATTGTGGTATCGCTACTTGGTTATGCTGTGCACCTGAAGTTGTCCTTTATATTCTGTAACGTGATCGTCTTGTAACCCTTTCTGTTTAACAAAGTTTACTTTTACGGGCGGAAGAAAACTCATGGGATTGCCTTCTTCCTTCAGAATCAAGTAACACAACTTATGTACTTATCCACTAGGAAGGCAGTGAGGTCATGAAGGAGGCCTCCGAAAACGTGCCAACATCTGCTCCAGCCAAACAGCTAGACTCAATCTCCACCGTCTTCGCCTCCCGAAAGGACCCCATGTCCCTGACCCTAGATCGAAGGGTGCCATACCAACGGGAGGCAAAGTAGTTTCCCATAGAACACCACATAAGTAAGAGAGATAGATTGTTGGGAGAGAAACAGACGCCTACGGAGCTTCAACGAGAACATCACCATCAAACCCCAATAGCAGACCGAAGCTGCTGGACGAAGACACGCCAAAGAAGAAACAACAGACCAGGGTAAAATGACCCCCCCCCCCCCCCAGATGAACATGACCACCAAAGCATAGACGGTCGCTAGCCGAGCGTCGTTGTTACAGTAGAGGGACCCCTTTCCCCTCTCGCTTAGACTAAGGGTTATCGACCCACCGGCAAGCAAGGGTCTTGGCGAGACAAAGAGCACCAAACCAGGAACATGCAGTGGACACGAGGCGAGGTTGTCGCCGAAAAATACAAATTCGCCATGGCCACCTCCAAACACTAATGCTTGACCAATACCTATGTAGTTCGCGAGACGGTGCCTCCAAGAAGGGGAATGACATCTGAACACCGCCGCGTCTGTAAGGAGAACCGGGGGCTTTCACCCAAGCAGAGGAGTTGTAGTCTAGGGCCGTACCTCAACGATGCCTTCAAGAAGGAGCACAACGACAACATCGTTGTTCTCGTTGTGGACAATAACTGTAACCAAGGGTTTACCCTAGAACCAATCACTAGTACTAACCCACCCACCCAACACCTAGATCTGGCAAGAGGCTGCCAAGATCCATAACTGGCAGGGGGACGAACATAACAGGCTCAAAGAAGCTTCTTCATTATATCTAGAGTCAGAGCCGGCGGAGCAACCCAACATCGCAACATTCGACCGACGTTTCCATGCCGCCCCTACGGCCTAGAGAGAGAAGGACACCACACACCACGGCTACCACCCGCCGCAAGGTTGAAGATGTACACAACACTCGGGGCCACCACGCCGGCGTTCCGGAACCCTGCACACGAGGCGGAGCGGCGAGATCCCTGCGCCACCTTCACTGGTGTCGCCCAGGCTCGCACTGGGGAACCTATGGTGGCAGCGAGGCTAGGGAGGAGGGGAAAGGGGGAGGGGTTGGGGTTTCTTGGCCCCTGAGAGCATCTCCAGTCGCGTCCCCCAAACCGTCCCCCCAAGAGATTTGGGGCGCGCCGGACAAAAAAAGAGTTCCAGCCGTGTCCCCCAAGCCCATTTTTGTCCGGCGCGGCCCGATACGGTGTCCGGCGCCCGAGCCCGTCCCGTCCCACGGGGACGCTCCGGGACGCGGACACAAAGTGAGAGCCAACCGACGCGGGCCGACCCGTCAGCGGCACGGAAGGCTAAAACCCCGTCGCCTACCTTTGGTCAAGCGACGTTAATGGCGTCCCTGTTTTCCCAGGCGACGCAGGGACGCGTCTCGTCGTGCATGGCCGCGTGGCCGTCCGCGCCGGAGTTATTGCGTGCAACCACCCGCTGCCGCCGCTGTTTTAAGACGCCCTGCAGTTCTCGCCGCTCATAATCCTTCTCGTCGCCGCCGCCTCCCCCCTCCCAGATCTTCTCCTCCCGCTCAAAAAATGTCGAGCTCGTCCTCCCGCAAGATCGCCGCGGCGAACGGCTTCGGACGCGGCAGCCTCACCGTGGCGGAGGCGTGGGCGCTGTACCACGCCCGGTATCCAGTCCCGCCGGACATGCGGCTGCCAAGCAGCGGCGGCTGGAAGATGGCCGTGAACGGCATTGGCGTTCCGCCGCCGCCGAAGCCGAAGACGGACCAATGGAGGGACGCCATCAAGGCCCGTCGGGCTCAACTCACCGCCGAGGAGCGGTTGGATCCGACATGGGCGGTCAATGATGACCCACATGTATAGGGGGTGTATCGTAGTATCTTCGATAAGTAAGAATGTCGATCCCAACGAGGAGCAGAAGGTGTTGACAGCAGTTTCGATGAAGGATTCACTGTAAATGCTCACAAACAAGTATTCAAGGGGTTTTGATGTAATAGATGAATAAAGTACGAGTAAGTAAAATGCGAGAGAAATAATTGCAGCGAGTGGCCCAATCCTTTTTAGCACAAAGGACAAGCCGGTTTGTTTACTTATAATGAGCAAACGTTCTTGAGGACACACGGGGATTTTAGTCTAGTGCTTTCGCTTCATGTAGCTAAATAATCTTCATTGTTTTGATAAGTGTTGTGTGGGTGAACCTATGCTAATGCACCGCCCTTCCTAGGACTAATACATACTTGTGATTATACCCCTTGCAAGCATCCGCAACTACAAGAAAGTAATTAAGATAAATCTAACCACAGCCTTAAACTCTGAGATCCTGCGATCCCTCTTGCATCGGTATACTAACGGGGGCTTAGGTTTCTGTCACTCCGGCAACCCCGCAATTAGCAACCGAATACAAGATGCACTCCCCTAGGCCCATAAATGGTGAAGTATCGTGTAGTCGACGTTCACACGACACCACTAGAAGAATGACACCACAACTTAAATATCATAACATTGAATATTACTCAACCATAGTTCACTACTAACATTTAGACTTCACCCATGTCCTCAAGAACTAAACGAACTACTCACGAGACATCATATGGAATACAATCAGAGGTGATATGATGATGAATAACAATCTGAACATAAACCTTGGTTCAATGGTTTCACTCAATAGCATCAATAACAAGTAGAAAGTAACACCGGGAGAGTTTCCCCTATCAAACAATCAAGATCCAACCCAAATCGTTACAGCGGTGACGAGGTGCAGCGGTGGTGATGGCGGTGTAGATGATGGAGATGATGATGATGATGATGGAGATGATGTCCAGCTCGATGACGATGACGATGGCGTCGATTTCCCCCTCCGGGAGGGAATTTCCCGGTTCCTGCCCGCCGGAGAGCTCTTTTCTCTGGTGTTCTCCGCCCCGAGGCGGCTGTAACTCTTCGTGAGGAACCCTCGTGGCTTTGGTCTTAGGGACAAAGGAGTACGCGAAGAAAAGGAGGCGAGAGGGCTGTGGGCCCCCAAACAACATGGTGGCGCGGCAGGCCATGGGCGCGCCGCCCTATTGTCTGGGCCACCTGGGTCCAGCTGGCTCCCCTACAGCTTCCTTCGTCATACGGAAAATAGGAATTTACGTGTAATTTCCTTCCACAGTTGATCTTCCGAAATATTGCGTTCGACGGTGCTTTTTCCAGCAGAATCCTGGCTCCGGTGCTTGATCCTCCAATAATGATGAAATATGCAAAATAGATGAAATAACATAAGTATTGTGTCCCAATATGAAATATATCAATGAATAACAACAAATTATGATATAAAATAGTGATGCAAATTGGACGTATCAACTCCCCCCAAGCTTAGACCTCGCTTGTCCCCAAGCGAAACTGAGCTCAATAAACAAGACCACATGTTTATGGAGTGAAGAGTCGATAAATAAAATACGGACAAGAAGCATCATATTGATTCACACAAGACATTCTAGTAAACATTCTCTTCATATAACTCAACTTGAAATAAGTAAAGAGAAATCACAAGTAAAGGTGCATAGGAAATCATAAATGGTTATGGCAAACTTTGTTCTTGGTCAGAGAACTACTAACGGATTGCTCTTATTTAATAAGCAAGGCTTTCATATTAGAACTTATATAGCAGGGCTTTCATATTCAATCATAACAATCTCCTCATAATCATTGATAACTTCAAAGTCATATTCATTCAGATAAAATTTGTACTAAACAAGAAAGTATAAAAGACATAATTAGCTCAATCATAGCATAAATGGTTAGTTCACAACAACTCAATTGCTTGCTTGAGATAGAGGGAAATAGGTTTACGACTCAACATAAAAGTAAAAGATAGGCCCTTCGCAGAGGGAAGCAGGGATTAAATCATGTGCTAGAGATTTTCAAGTTTTGAAATCATATAAAGAGCATAAAAGTAAGATTTTGAGCGGTGTTTGTTGTTGTCAACGAATGGTAGTGGGCACTCTAACCCCCTTGCCAAACGAACCTTCCAAGAGCGGCTCCCATGAGGGGCATCTCTACCAGCAAGGTAGATCATCCCCCTTCTCTTTGGTTTACACATGTATTTTAGTTTTATTATGGATGACACTCCCCCAACCTTGGCTTTCTCAATCCATGGCTAACCGAATCCTCGGGTGCCTTCCAACTTTCACATACCATGGAGGAGTGTCTATTGCAAAATTAAGTTGCTTACTGATAAATCAGGGCAAAACATGTGAAGAGAATTATTAATGAAATTTATTAATTGGGGCTGGGAACCCCGTTGCCAGCTCTTATTGCAAAATTATTGGATAAGCGGATGTGCCACTAGTCCATTGGTGAAAGTCCGCCCAACAAGATTGAAAGATAAAACACCACATACTTCCTCATGAGCTATAAAACATTGACACAAATAAGGAGTAATATAGTTTGAATTATTTAAAGGTAGCACATGAAGTATTTACTTGGAATGGCAGAAAATACCATGTAGTAGGTAGGTATGGTGGACACCAATGGCATGAGTTTGGTCTAAGGTTATGGATGTATGAGAAGCATTCCCTCTCAATACAGGTCTTTGGCTAGCAAGGTTTGATAGCAAGCATAAAGGTTGAGGGAAACAAACAAATATACATATGATAGAAACAATCATGCATCTTTCTCATAAGCACAAGCAATTTTAACTTCAGAATACTAAACTCATTAGCATAGAGATAATAGAGTAATATATCTAAGTGTATTTCTCTCTTCTATTTAAACATCAGGGTGTTGTTGCTATTGACCAATGCTAAGTTTGCCAAAACCAAATAGATTTACTTGATGCTCCCAAAGTGATATCAATACTAATGTCAAGAGTAATCATATAATGGAGATTGCAAACTAAAATAAGGTGTGCAAAAAGTAAATGATAAGACTTCTCATTAATATTCCATAACGATAACTCACACCAACGGATACATAGATAACCAACTAAAGAGAGATACTTCCACATTGCAAACTATTCCATATGATAACTTCCCTACTCATGATATGACACTACTTGATAGTAAAAGATAAAGGTAGTGATGATGTGATACCGCGGCACTCCCCAAGCTTGGAACAAACCAAGGGGATGCCAATACCGATGATGAATTACTCCTTCGGTGATGATGGCGAATCCTTGCCGTCATCAGACTTCCATGGAAGAGGCTCTCCATCAACAAAAGACATCTTGGTCTCCGGAAACCTGAAACTAGCAGCATGACTTATGCGCTTAAACCTGTTTTCATACTCACAGTTTTGATTATGAACATCATAGAGTTGAGCTTGGAGTTTGTTGGTGGTGTCGTGAAGTGAGAAGATATCGTCCCACAACTTTGCAGTCTCCCTCTTGTGTCCATCAATGAGTTCAGACACAATCTTGTGAAAGATGTCCACTTCACGCTCAGCCATCTTCTTGTAGTTGAAGACCTCCTGTTCCAGTTTCTCCATCCTGTCTTCCAAGCTCCCTTCTCCTTTAGGACCCTGGACATCTTTGATCTGCAACTCTCCATCTACGAGCAGCAATTCTTTGGGGTGCATCTTCAGCTCGTTCATGTACGGGTTGACGACGTCCTCAAAGAAGCTGTCCTTCTGAGTTCCCGACGAAGACATGGTGGATCTAGATCCGAAGCAGATCCTGGCAGAAAACAGCTCGAAACAAAACACGACGAGAAAACGATATACGGACCTCCAGGGGTCCGGGGGATTATATAGCAAATATTTTTACGACAAAAGGAAGGTTCCAGGTCGAACAAGAGTCGGAGGGGGACAACGAGGCGGTGTCCTCATAGGGCGGCGCGCCAGGCTGGGGCCCGCGCCGGCCTATGGGGGCACGCCCTCGTGCGTCTCCTCCACTCCGTTTCGATCCCGTAATTTTTCATATTTTCCAAAAACAGCAGAAATATTGTTCGGAAAGCTAAACGCGGACTTTTTATTACCTGTACTGTTACCTATTCAAAGTCGAGTTCTGGCGGACTGTCAATTTGTCCTTTGATGAAAGCCTCCGGTGTTTCCACTTGAATAATATCAACATCAACATTATAAGAATCACCCGAGATATAATGCTTGAGTCTTTGTCCATTCACCACTTGCGTGGCGTTGCCTTCCAAAGAGCTAATTTTTATTGCTCCTGAACGATACACCTCCTCAACAACATATGGTCCTTCCCATTTCGAGAGTAATTTCCCTGCAAAGAATCTGAGACGAGACCGATACAATAGGACTTTGTCCCCAACATTAAATTCTCTTTTGATAATTCTTCTATCATGCCATTTCTTAACTTTCTCCTTAAAGAGTTTAGCATTTTCATAAGCTTCACTTCTCCATTCATCTAGAGAACTTAATTGCAGCAACCTCTTATTACCGGCTAGTTTAGGATCTTTATTTAGTTCTCTAACAGCCCAATAAGCTTTGTGCTCTAGTTCTAAAGGTAAATGACAAGCTTTTCCATAAACCATTTTATAAGGTGACATTCCCATAGGATTTTTATAAGCAGTTCTATAAGCCCATAGTGCTTCCTTCAAAAAGTTGCCATTCGACTAGTTTGTCGCGCCGTCTGGTGTACCATGGCCGACGATTTTGGTCCCTCCGTGGTGCATGTCAAAACTTTTTTTCTCGTTTTTGAGGCCACCTAGCCCGACGAAAGCGGCCAAAACGTCGCGTATGGTGGCCCGGGACGTGGTGCATCTCGAAATCTCGGGTTCGCCGGCCGAGTCAACGCAAATCCGCACCGCCGAGGGATGTAGGGCCCAGATGGCAGCCTCTCTGGCATTGTTTTTTTCTAGATCGCGCCATCTCGTTCAACGTTCTCCGATCGAGCCGTTTACGATGCAGGATCATGGGTCCCGCATGTCATCCTCTATGAACCAAAATTCTTTCTATTCTTGGATTTTTTTGACCCCCTGATTTCTGGCTACTTCCTTTTTCTTTTGATCCCTTGCCGCCTTGGAAACGTTGAGACCGCTGCTGCTAAATGGGACCCGCATGTCATCCTCTATGTGCAATCAACTTTCTTTTCTTGGAGTTTTTTGGCACCTCAAATTTGGTCACTTGCCTTTTCTTCCCCGCCGCCTCTCAAACGGTGATACCGCTGCTATTGGACCCCATGTCATCCTCTATGTACTATAAAACTTTCTTTTCTTGAATTATTTTTGGCACCTCATATTTGGTCACTTACCTTTTTCTTTCGATCCCCTGCCGCCTCTCAAACGGTGATACGCTGCTGCTAAATGGGACCCGCATGTCATCCTCTATGTACTATAAAACTTTCTTTTCTTGGAATTTTTTGGCACCTCATATTTGGTCACTTGACTTTTTCTTTCGATCCTGCTGCCTCTCAAACGGTGATACCGCCTCTAAATGGGACCCGCATGTCATCCTCTATGTACTATAAAACTTTCTTTTCTTGGATTATTTTTGGCACCTCATATTTGGTCACTTGACTTTTTCTTTCGATCCTGCGCCTCTCAAACGGTGATACCGCTTTGCTAAATGGGACCCGCATGTCATCCACTATGTACTATAAAACTTTCTTTTCTTGGATTTTTTGGCACCTCATATTTGGTAACTTGACTTTTTCTTTCGATCCCTGCTGCCTCTCAAACAGTGATACCGCTGCTTGCTAAATGGGACCCGCATGTCATCCTCTATGTACTATAAAACTTTCTTTTCTTGGATTTTTTTGGCACCTCATATTTGGTCACTTGACTTTTTCTTTCGATCCCTGCTGCCTCTCAAACGGTGATACCGCTGCTGCTAAATGGGACCCGCATGTCATCCACTATGTACTATAAAACTTTCTTTTCTTGGATTTTTTTGGCACCTCATATTTGGTAACTTGACTTTTTCTTTCGATCTCATGCCACGTTTGAAACTTTGAGGAACCTGCTCATGGGACCCGCATGTCATCCTCTATGTGCTATAAAAGTTTATTTTCTATGGTTTTTTTTTCACTCTCTGATTTTTGTCTATTTCCTTTTTCTTTTGATGCCCTGCCGCCTTGGAAACGTTGAGTAAGCTGCTTACTCATGGGACCCGCATGTCATCCTCTATGTACAATCAAGTTTCCTTGAATTATTTTTGGCTCCTGATATTTCGTCACTTGCCTTTTTCTTTCGATCTCATGCCATGTTTGAAACGTTGAGGAACCTGCTGGCTCATGGGACCCGCATGTCATCCTCTACGAACAATAAAGTTTCCTTTCTTGGAGTTATTTTTGACCCCTAATTTCTGGCTATTTGCCTTTTTCTTTTGATCCCTGCCCCCTTTGAAACGATGAGGACGCTGTTGGCAGGTCGGTCCCATATGTCATCCTCTATGAACAATACAAGTTTCCTTTGGTGGATTTATTTTTTACCCCTAATTAATTTCTGGCTATTTCCTTTTTTTCTTTGATCCCCTGCCGCCTTGGAAACGTTGAGGATGCTGCTGCCTCATCGGTCCCGCGTGTCATCCTCTCAGAACGATAAATGTTTTCTTTTCTTGGATTTTTTTACCAACTGATTTTTTTTTATTTTCGATCCCCTGCCGCCTTTGAAACGTTGACGACGCTGCTGGCTCATGGGTCCCTGATGTCAGCCTCCCCGTACAAGAAACATGTGATATCTTGATTATTTTGCAGACAATAAACAGTGTATTTCGCTCTGAGCTATTGCAAACGGATAAATTAAATCTTTATTTTTACAACATATATCTTGAATCTCCTTGTTTTTTGTTTTGGCGAAGCATAGGACTTTCCTGTTTTTTTTGAGAAAAATCCGAACTATCATGTTTGGAGTGGGCTGAAATTGTACGTGTCAAAAGGCCCAGAAGGATAGTTCGAAGGCCCAGATGTCCAGATGCAGCCCAATTGAAATCTTTCTTTTCTTGGATTTTTTTCACCCCCTGATTTCTGGCTACTTCATTTTTCTTTTGGTCCTGTGCCGCCTTGGAAACGTTGAGACCGCTGCTGCAAAATGGGACCCGCATGTCATCCTCTATGTACAATAAAGTTTCTTTTCTTGGAATATTTTTGGCTCCTGATATTTGGTCACTTGCCTTTTTCTTTCGATCTCATGCCACGTTTGAAACATTGAGGAACCTGCTGGCTCATGGGACCCGCATGTCATCCTCTATGTACAATAAAAGTTTGATTTCTTGGATTTTTTTCACCCTCTGATTTTTGGCTATTTCCTTTTTCTTTTGATCCCCTGCCGCTTTGAAACGTTTAGTAAGCTGCTGGCTCATAGGTCCCACATGTCAGCTTGTATGAACGATAAAGCTTTCCTTTCTTGGAGTTTTTTGACCCCCTAATTTCTGGCTACTTTCTTTTTCTTTTGATCTCAAGCCGCATTTGAAACGTTGGGACCGCTGCTGCAAAATGGGACCCGCATGTCATCCTCTATGTACAATAAAGTTTCTTTTCTTGGATTATTTTGGCTCCTGATATTTGGTCACTTGCCTTTTTCTTTCGCCATGTTTGAAACGTTGAGGAACCTGGCTCATGGGACCCGCATGTCATCCTCTATGTACTACAAAGTTTATTTTCTTGGGTTTTTTTTCACTCTCTGATTTTTGGCTATTTCCTTTTTCTTTTGATCCTGCCGCCTTGGAAACGTTGAGTAAGCTGCAAACTCGTGGGACCCGCATGTCATCCTCTATGTACAATCAATTTTCTTTTCTTGGAGTTTTTTTACCCCCTAATTTCTGGCTACTTTCTTTTTCTTTTGATCTCAAACCGCATTTGAAACGTTGGGACAGCATGTCATCCTCTATGTACAATAAAAGTTTCTTTTTTTGGATTATTTTTCACCCTCGATTTTTGGTCACTTGCCTTTTTCTTTCGATCTCATGCCGCCCTTGAAAACGTTGAGGAACCTGCTGGCCCATGGGACCCACATGTCATCCTCTATGTACTATAAAAGTTTCTTTTCTTTGATTTTTTTCACCCTCTGATCTTTGGCTATTTCCTTTTTCTTTTCATCCCCTGCCGCCTTGGAAACGTTAGTAAGCTGCTGACTGGTGGGACCCGCATGTCATCCTCTATGTACAATCAAGTCTCTTTTCTTGGATTTTTTTTACCCCCTTATTTTTGGTCACTTGCCTTTTTCTTTCGATCTCATGCAGCCTCTGAAACGTTGAGAAGCTGCTGGCTCATGGGACCCACATGTCATCCTCGATACTATAAAAGTTTCTTTTCTTGGATTTTTTTCACCCTCTTATTTTTGGCTGTTTCCTTTTTCTTTTGATCCCCTGCCGCCTTGGAAACATTGATTAAGCTGCTGACACAAGGGGCCCGCATGTCATCCTCTATGTACAATCAACTTGCAAGATCTTGGGGCGGAAGAGCTTGTATAAGTGGGACCCATATGTCATCCTCTATGTACAATAAAAGTTTCTTTTTCTTGGATTATTTTTTGCTCCTGGTATTTGGTCTCTTTCCTTTTTCTTTCGATCTCATGCCGCCTCTGAAACGTTGAGTAAGGTGCTGGGTCATGGGACCCGCATGCCATCCTCTATGTACAATCAACTTTCTTTTCTGGGAGTTTTTTTACCCCTAATTTCTGGCTACTCTTTTTCTTTTGATCTCAAGCCGCATTTGAAACGTTGACACCGCTGCTGCAAAATGGGACCCGCATGTCATCTTTTATGTACAATAAAGTTTCTTTTCTTGGATTATTTTTGGCTCCTGATATTTGGTCACTTGTCTTTTTCTTTCGATCTCATGCCCCCTTTGAAACGTTGAGGAAGCTGCTAGCGCATGGGTCCCGCATGTCATACTCTATGAACAATAAAAGTTTCCTTCCTTGGAGTTATTTTTTACCGCTAATTTCTGGCTACTTCCTTTTTCTTTTGATCCCCTGCCGCCTTGGAAACGTTGAGTAAGCTGCTGACACAAGGGGCCCGCATGTCATCCTCTATGTACAATCAACTTGCAAGATCTTGGAGCGAAAGAGCTTGTATAAGTGGGACCCATATGTCATCATCTATGTACAATAAAAGTTTCTTTTCTTGGATTATTTTTTGCTCCTGATATTTGGTCACTTTCCTTTTTCTTTCTATCTCATGCCGCCACTGAAACGTTGAGTAAGGTGCTGGCTCATGGGACTGTACAATAAAGTTTCATTTCTTAGATTTTTTTTACCCACTGATTTTTGCTAACTTGCCTTTTTCTTTTCGATCATATGCCGCCTTTGAAATTGAGGTCGCCGCTGGCTCATGGGTCCCACAAGTCAGCCTCTATGAACAATAAACCTTTCCTTTGTTGTATTTATTTTTTACCCCTAATTTCTGGCTATTTGCCTTTTTCTTTTGATCCCCTGCGGCCTTTGAAACGATGAGGACGCTGCTGGCAGGTCGGTCCCACATGTCATCCTCTATGAAGAATATAAGTTTCCTTTTTGGATTTATTTTTGACCCCTAATTTCTGGCTATTTGCCTTTTTCTTCTGATCCCTGCCGACTTCGAAATGATGAGGATGCAGCTGGCAGATCGGTCCCACATGTCAGCCTCTATGAACTATAAATGTTTCCTTTGTAGGATTTATTTTTTACCCCTATTTTCGGGCTACTTGCCTTTTTCTTTGAAACGTTGAGGACGCTACTGTCTCATGGGTCCCACATGGCATCCTCTCTGAACGATAAACCTTCATTTCTTGTTAACGACAGGTTTATCAGTATTATTTTCGCAGACTAATACAAGCTCTTTGGCTCCAAGATCTTGCAAGTTGATAGATTAAATCAAGGAATTATTAGGATATGTTTTAAATTTCAAATCCACTTTATGAATTTTTAAAAATACCGTTATCCATGTGGGTATGGAGCGATCAAGGATTTTCATATTGGGCATGAGCAGTTTCAAAAATTGGAACCCTATAATTCAAAATAAATAAAAACAACTTTTATGTAGAATCTCCGTGTATTTTTTTTTGCCAATCATAGGATCTGTGTTTCATTAGAAAAGGGCCGAAATTGCATGAGCAGAAAGGCCCATTTGAAGTTATTGGGCTTCGACGGCCGGAGCAAGTAGACCGATAACAATTACCATGTAGATGTTCCTTGGCAACCCAAAAGTGAAATATTGGGCCCAACAGGGGAAGGTTGAACAGTACTTTTTCTATTGGGAAGGTGGTACATGGGGTTATCCTGACAAAAAAAATGGAACATGGGTTACTGAAGGTTGCCCATTTGTGCCTAATATGTTTGTCAGCAGGAGCTTTACCTTCCGCCGCCGCCGCTCCGCTTCCGCCGCCGCCGCCATGCCTCGTCGCGGGTCGAGCTACCGGTACGGCGGCGTCTCGAGCTCGGGGTACCGCAGCGTCCGCGCGCGCCCCAAATTAAGGTACTTCCTCCTCGGGACGGCACCTACGATAGGCTCGGCTGGCCTTGGGGCATTTACCCCTAGCCTCTTCCATGCTCAAGTTTTTGAAATGTTTCTGGCTCTGTTCAACACTGGATCAAATTTGTCAACATGACCATTCTTATGGAGTAGCAACGAGTTGAATCTCTCAAAACTCTTTAAGTTCTGCAATATAACGACTAATTGGTACTACCTTATACAAAATGATTACATATCCTTATTTTGGAAGCAAGCAATCACACACTTATAGTTTGCTAGTCAGCTGCACGTAACGTTAAAAATCGGCAATTATAATGAATAAACCTGTAATTTTCACTTAAAATGCATTAAGGAGCATCAAATTTGACAAATCAAACCATGTCGTACTGAAAATTGACATGTCTTTCTCATGCAGAAATGTAAAATTATCCATGCATGTGCGTTTATACAGGTTAAGTTTTGCACGTATTATTTTTTGTAACTTTTCTGACTACCTTCAAAGCTCCAATCCTTCTTCATCATCTTTGTTGTACCGCACTGATGCAAGTGAATGCGAGCTGCTCGCCAGACGCGACTTCGTGTCCGATATGTGTACTATGCCTTCTCCATCTAGTGCTAGTTACGCCTCTGTGCTAATTAATTCAGCACAAACCTCTGTCATTGCAGCTGTGACTCACCTCGACCATTGGAGCCCAATCACAAGAGCGAGCTCAGTCTCAACCAGAGAGGCATGTGTCTCATGGTTAGCTATCTACAACTTGCTGTCTTACTAAAACCGTGCCTATCATATAGAGATCACCTCGCTGGTGTAGCAATGGCTGCAAGTAGCTGCTAGCATGAGCGAAGGGGATAAGGAAGAAAAGATTTAAAAAATGGGGTGGGGCCAACAAGCAGGAAAGCTATCTACTAGCTTTATGGATGTTTCTGGAATTGGGTAGAAAATAGTAGATGACACTGTAGCAGCGAATCCCAGAGACCAAAGGCCGTTGGATGATGTCTAATGAACGGCAGAACAAAATCGGCGAAATTAGCTTGAATTTTGATAATAAATCTTGGGCATTTTCCCTCGAACATGATTTATCAACTTTGGGTAGTCTCTGGACTAGTCTCCCTCGTCCACCAATTATTATCATAAACTACTGCGGAAAGTTGAGGGCAGTCCCTAGTCCCGAGCACTTCGCCCACTTCCCCTGGCCTCATCCCAGAGATCTCACACCAACCACCTCACCGTCGACTAGCCGCCAGTCTACAGCCCTCCGAAGAATCCCCAATGGCGGCGACGCCCCTACTAGAGCGCTCCTCACGCGAGCGCATCATCGAGTCTGGCCCACATGTCTTCCGTGCCTGCCGTGTGTCGGCAAGCACGACCGACTTCTCCGTCGGCGAGCCGCCGGCCGTGGGCGAGGGCGAGGCGTCCCCGTACACTATGACAGTGCACATCTTCTTCTCGAGGACGTACGAGCTCAGGAGGATGGCCGGCCCCCTCCCTGCCCCACTGGATGAGGACGATATCACCACTACACCCTGCGAAGAGGTGGTGCTGGATCTTGGCTTGCCTCCGAGGAAGCTGCGTAGTGGGGGCAATGTCGTGCGAACTATGCGCGAGATTCTTGCCCGTGTATGGCTGCTCAAGAACCTGAACCTCACGGAGGAGGAGTGGGACATCATCATGCCTTACGATGTTATGCACCTGATGTGGCAGCAGGCGTGTCGTCGGCTCGGTGGCCTCCACTTCGACCTCACCCTTAGGGTGGACCACCGGCTCATCGTCAACTTGCCGGCGCTGCAGGACAGTTGGGTCCTAGTTGCGCCGGAGGACGGCCACTGCAGCATATGCATGCTGGGGCTGTCGCAGCGCACAACGGTGCGTCTCCGGGGATGCAAACACCCGTTCCATAGGAAGTGCATCTTCTCCTGGTTTGTAACGAACGCCAGCTGCCCTATCTGCCGCGATAAAGTGCTGACCCATCTTATTTTCGATTTGTAGCATAGTATGAATAAAAACCCTGTATGATAGGGATGCCATGCCAACTTGAATCCTATGTCAAGAGAAATTCTATTTGATTGTGGTTATAAGATATTCTGCATTAGTTTGATCTATTATCATTCTATTTTCCTATGGGATATGACCCTATGAATCAAACAACATGTGATTACTTCCACACAATTAAGTTTGACCAACTTTTAGTAGGACAACAAACATAAATAATTAGTCATCATGGGATTACAATCCAACAGATAATTGTCTTCAGGACTCATACATTTTCCAAATAGAAAAATCAAAACAAATCATGGTTCTTCATCTCACAGCATGATACAGAGACAAGAGTCTAATCATCATCATCATCATCATCATCATCATCATCATCATCATCATCATCATCATCATCATCATCATCATCATCACCTCCGTCTTCATTCTGATATTCGTGCATGGTCTCATCCTGCTCGTCCTGTCCATTCTCCTCCTGAGATTCACCAGGTAGCTTCAGTTTATCCATCTCTTTGTCGACTATGCTAACCTCAACAGTGAAATCTACTTCTCCATCATGTGCAGGGATACCTGTATCCAACGAGGTTTCATCAATGTCAGCAACTTTAGTTTGCATACAACCAGCGAAATCATCTTGCTGGGCACCAATTATTGGATCCGCATTCTCATCCAAATCATATATGTTCCTTGCCACAAACTTTTGCACATACTGCCATCCTTTTCTAGATCTGTCTTCCAAGAAAAGTACCTTGGCCGCTTGAGGTACCAAAATATAAGGATCATCCTTGTACCACTGAGCAGTAGTATTGACTGATATGAAATACCCATCATTTCTGGCACCTTTGCCCTTGTTTGGATCTTGGTTGTACCAATAACACTTAAATAGAACCACAGATCGGACAGTAACCTTATCACTATAGAACAACTGAATAACCTCTTCTATGTGACCATAATGGTCAAATGACTCTGATCTCTTTTTTCTGGTTGTCAAGTGATCTCCACTGGTTGTGATGCCACTATTTCGTGTCTTCAAATGTTGTTCACGCTCATAGGAGCTGTAATGGACACCATTGGCATTGCAAGCTGCAGCTACCAACACCCTCTTATCTGGACCACGTGATAGGACAAGGAGATCAGCACTAACAGCGCCTGGATTCTCCGCATGGAGTTTCGAGATCTACGATTACAAAATAGACAAGAGGTCATCTCATGTGAAAACACATAGACAAGTCAGAGTGCAATTGAACATCTTACATATTTCTCAAACCAGTCCTGAAACCCACTCCCACGTGCCGATAGCTTTCCATTCGTTTCCATGTACAACCTGCAAAACATAGCCAAGTCAGCTGAATATATTTCATTTTGATACAAGTTCATAGTATATGCGAGGAACTGAGTAGTTCGTGTGCATAGTACTCACTTAACATATTCATCAGCCTCTGTAGCATTATTCAGCACATACCAAGACAGCTGTTCAAATTCAGACTGCTCTAATGTTTTTTCGGTCCTCTTTCCTATTAGCTCAACACCATGATTAAAAACAGATCCTCCAACTTCCAAAATTCTGCGACCCCGATTGAATCTGGTCTCAATATCAGGAATATATCTTGAGGCAAATGTATATGCTTCAGCAGCAATATACGCCACTGCAATGCAAGCCTCCGGTCTAGCTTTGTTCCTAACTGTATTCTTGAAAGTGCACAGTCGACGTTCTATAGGGTACATCCATCCATACTGTACCGGACCTCTTAAAAGTGCCTCATCAGGTAGATGAACAGCCAAATGCACCATCACATCAAAGAAGGCTGGAGGATATATCAGCTCCAGCTTGCACAGGATTACTGCTATGTCCACCTTAAGACGTTCTACAACAGCTCTGCTTAGAGTTTTACTACATATTTCCCTAAAGAACCTTCCCAACTCTGCAATCACGTTGTACATATTTGGCTTCACTAAATCTTTAATGCCAATAGCTAAAAGCCTTTGCAGCAGGATGTGACAATCGTGAGTTTTCAACCCTTGGAGCTTGTTTCCTTCAGCATTGAGACAATTTGCAATGTTGGAAGCAAATCCGAACGGGAACATCACACCTCGGAGGTACTCACAAAATAATCTCCTTTTAGGCATCGGCAATGTGAATTCCGCGCCTCGAAATTTATAATGTTTTTCCTTGCCTTTGTTCACTTTGTCATTACGATCCAGTTGCAAGTGCCTGTTAACATTCAATGTTGCACAATCAATCCTAGCATTTGAGCTATCTTTTGTCTTGGATGGAATGTTGAGTAATGTGCCGACAATGCTGTCACATATATTCTTCTCCATGTGCATGATATCAATATTATGCCGAAGCTTCTTACCAGCCCAATACGGCAAGTCCCAAAGAGTGGTCCTGCGCTTATAAAATATTCTCGGTCTATCATTTTCCATTTCCTTCCTCTTGGTACGTGCTGCTATTTCACCTCCCATCTTCCTTTTGGTAGCTGCTAGACTCAGTTCATCTCCTCTCTTCTTCCTTTTTCTATCTGCTACTACTGCTGCTGCATCTTCTGTATTCTTCTCTGCTGTACCTGCTGTGGCGGCTGGTGGTTTTCCTGGTTTAACATTTCTGACCGCTTCTAGGTGCGCCTCCAACTCGTGACTCTTAAAGTGCTGCGGTTTAGTCTTTTTACAGGCCTGATCACCAATAAATTGCAATTTTTTTCTATTTTTTCGGAAACTGTGATCTAATGGAAGGAAACGGCGATGGCCCATATAGCATATCTTGTTTATTATCCTCACTGCCAGCTGATCAGTATCACAGTGAACACATGCATTATAACCTGATGTTACTCTGCCTGACATAGTGCCCAAAGCTGGATAATCATGGGTGCAATACAGTACAGCAGCACGTAATAGAAAATTTTGTTCTTTAGGTTGACACACATCCCGTGTAGGGACACCCTCCCATAATGTTTGCAAGTCTCTAATAAGAGGCTGCATGAACACATCAAAATCCTTCCCAGGAGATTTGGGACCTGGGATGAGTAAGGCCATCATACAGTTCGACTGATCGGTGCATGTCCAGGGAGCCTGGTTGTAAGGTGTAACTAGTACTGGCCACATGCTATACGAGTTGCTCATGTTGCCAAATGGGTTGAATCCATCTGTAGCAAGGCCAAGTCTCAGGTTCCTTGGATCTGCAGCAAAATCTGGATGATCCAGGTCGAATTGCTTCCATTCATCGCCATCAGCAGGATGCCTCAGTAAATCAGGGTCGGGCGTGAGAATCTCTTTGTGCCATCTTGTTTCCCGAGATGTTTGTTCTGAAGCAAACAACCTCTGCAATCTTTGTACAAGTGGAAAGTATCTCAGAACCTTCCAAGGAATCTTTTTCTTACCACCAGCTCCATCATGTTTCCATCTTGATTCCTTACATACTGGACATTCATCGAGGTCATTATACTCCATCCAAAACAGTGCACAGTTATTTTTGCAAAAATCAATCTTCTCATATCCAAGTCCCAGTACCTTGATGTACTGCTTCACCTCATAAAAGGATTTTGGCAGTCCAGCCCCAGGGAGTGCATCGCTGTATGTCTTCGCAACTGCATTGAACGCTTTATTGGTAATCCCCTGGTATGACTTGTCATGAAGTAATTTCACAATTAATTCGAATCTTGACACAACAGAACCAGGGGCCACTAAGCGCTTAGCATCTTCTATCAGGTCATGGAAAAGAGGCTTTTTGTGATAACCATGGGGCTGTTGGCTTGCATATGGATACAGATCCCGTAACAAATTAGCAGTAGCCTCATCCTGGACGAGATCTTCAGGCTGATAACCATCAGAATAAAGAGGATCAATAATGTCAGGCTGATCATAGTGTTCACCATGGTTAATCCACCTGATATATGTCTGGTCCATCCCATAAACGAATAAATGATCTGAGACTACATGTTGAGGCTTGGACCCAATATTCAAACATACGCGGCATGGACAAATCACTTCCTTTGTCTTGTCGCCGTCAGTAAAATCACTAACGTGCTTCATGAAGTCTTCAATACCACTCAAATATGTTGGTGTGGTTAATGAGTCAAATAATATCCAAGTTCTGTCCATCTGTTGAGGAGATAGATGGTCAGAGAAGCGATAAGCTATTTCAACAAACAGGTCACCTACGAATGTAAGCAAGCATACCTGAGCAAACAGGTCGAATATAAAACTATAAATGCTACATTATTTGAGCCGATTTCAGCAAACAAACTGAGTGCAAAACTACGGCTACCTAGCGAACAGATTTTTTTAGGCTGACCACTGGGTTTCCCCACTTTGTATTTTTTTATTAATAAAAAGAGGGAAATATGTACAAAAGTTGCTGGAGAGCAGCAACTAAAAGGATCATAGATCCCAAGCAGCAAAATATATATATAATGTTCTACCCATGATATGATTTCCTCTTTGCCTTATGAACAAGGAGAGCAATTTCATCCTTGAATCTCTTGTGCCATCTATAAATGCTTGGGGGGGAGGGGCGAACAGATCTATCGAAAGCAATACAATACCAACACATTCTTTCTTCTTTTTTGCCGTAATTCCGCCGATCTATTAGCAGTGCAAAGAAGCCAAAAGTAATAAGATTACATACAGGTTCATAGACCACCAGGGCCGTACCTGAGAATACGGAGGGCCTGAGCAAAACATCGATAATTTCTTATGTTCCATGCTACTTTATTGATGATACCTACATGTTTTATATATACTATTTACGCATTTTTGGAACTAACCTATTAACAAGATGCCACCCTTGTTTTTCTGTTTTTGGTTTCGAAATCCTAGTAACGAAATATCTCGGAATTGAAATCAACGCCCATGTTCCTATTTTATGAAGATCCAGAACAGAGAGCCAGAGGAGGGCCTGGTGGGCCCAGATGACCGGCCAGGTTGGGCCCGCGCCACCCTATGGTGGTCCCTTTGACCCTCCTGCGCCGCCTCTTCGCCTATATAAAGCCCACGCATCGAAAACCCTTACGGAGAGAGCCACGGTACGCGAAACCTTCCGGAGCCGCCATCGCGAAGCCAAGATCGGGGGACAGAGTCTCTGTTCGGCACCCGGAGCGGGGGAGTGCCCGGAAGGCTTCTTCATCGACACCGCTGCCATCTCCACCGCCATCTTCATCACCGCTGCTGCTCCCATGAGGAGGGAGTAGTTCTCCATCGAGGCTCGGGGCTGTACCGGTAGCTATGTGGTTAATCTCTCTCCTATGTAGTTCAATACAATAATCTCATGAGCTGCCTTACATGATTGAGATTCATATGATGATGCTTGTAATCTAGATGTCATTATGCTAGTCAAGTGGGTTTTACTTATGTGATCTCCGGAGACTCCTTGTCCCACGTGTGTAAAGGTGACAGTGTGTGCACCGTGTGGGTCTCTTAGGCTATATTTCACGAAGTACTTATTCACTGTTGAAGAGCGTAGTGAAGTGCTTATTTATATCTCTTTATGATTGCAATGTGCATCGTATCACAATTTATCTATGTGCTACTCTAGCAAAGTTATTAAAGTAGTTTTATTCCTCCTGCATGTGTGCAAAGGTGACAGTGCGTGCACCGTGTTAGTACTTGGTTTATGCTATGATCATGATCTCTTGTAGATTGCGAAGTTAACTATTGCTATGATAATATTGATGTGATCTATTCCTCCTACATATGCATGAAGGTGACAGTGTGCATGCTATGCTAGTACTTGGTTTAGTCGTTTTGATCTATCTTACACTTAAGGTTACTTAAACATGAGCATTATTGTGGAGCTTGTTAACTCCGGCATTGAGGGTTCGTGTAATCCTACGCAATGTGTTCATCATCCAACAAAAGTGTAGAGTATGCATTTATCTATTCTGTTATGTGATCAATGTTGAGAGTGTCCACTAGTGAAAGTGTAATCCCTAGGCCTTGTTCCTAAATACTGCTATCGCTGCTTGTTTACTGTTTTACTGCGTTACTACTGCTGCAATACTACCACCATCAACTACACGCCAGCAAGCTATTTTCTGGCACCACTTGCTCATATATATTCATACCACCTGTATTTCACTATCTCTTCGCCGAACTAGTGCACCTATTAGGTGTGTTGGGGACACAAGAGACTTCTTGCTTTGTGGTTGCAGGGTTGCATGAGAGGGATATCTTTGACCTCTTCCCCCCTGAGTTCGATAAACCTTGGGTAATCCACTTAAGGGAAACTTGCTGCTGTTCTACAAACCTCTCCTCTTGGAGGCCCAACACCTAGGAAAGGAGGGGGAACGTAGACATCAAGCACTTTTCTGGCGCCGTTGCCGGGGAGGAAAGGTAAAAGGTACTCACACTCCGGATCTCGGCTACTAAGCTATTTTCGCCGTTGTAAGTACTCGAAGCTATTTCCTTTAGACTCTGCAATTGCGACATTTGGTTTCTTGTTTACACTAGTTAGGCATAATGGACAACAATGAGCTTCTTATTCTATTTCCTGATTTAAGACATGGATGGTTTGATGCAAAAATTAAAAAACCCATGGAACATATTAATATGAATGCTTTGAACACTATTGTTGCTAATGATATGGAAAATTCTAAGCTTGGGGAAGCTGGCTTTGATGAGCATGATATTTTTAGTCCCCCAAGCATTGAGGAGAAAATTTACTTTGATGATACTTTGCCTCCCATTTATGATGATTATAATGATAGTAGTCTTTTGTTACCACCTGTTATGGAGGATAAATCTGATTATGATTACAATATACCTCCTATATTTGATAGCTACTTTGTTGAATTTGCTCCCACTACAATTAATAAGAATGACTATGCTTATGTTGGGAGTAGTAATTATTTTATGCATGAGACTCATGATAAGAATGCTTTATGTGATAGTTATATTGTTGAGTTTGCTCATGTTGCTACTGAAAGTTATTATGAGAGAGGAAAATATGGTTGTAGAAATTTTTATGTTACTAAAACACCTCTCTATGTGCTGAAATTTTTGAAGCTACACTTGTTTTATCTTCCTATGCTTGTTACTTTGCTCTTCATGAATTTGTTTATTTACAAGATTCCTATGCATAGGAAGCATGTTAGACTTAAATGTGTTTTGAATTTGCTTCTTGATGCTCTCTTTTGCTTCATTTGCTATTTTTCATGTGAGCATCATTAAAACTGCTGAGCCCATCTTAATGGCTATAAAGAAAGAACTTCTTGGGAGATAACCCATGTGTTATTTTGCTACAGTACTTTGTTTTATATTTGTGTCTTGGAAGTTGTTTACTACTGTAGCAACCTCTCCTTATCATGTTTTTGTGCCAAGTAAAGTTTCTATGTTAAAGTTGATGTTATATTTGGGATCGCTGCAGAAACAGCATTGCTGTCTGTCACGAATCTGGGCATAGTTCTCTGTAGAAAATTCGAAAAAATCTGCCAATTTACGAGCGTGATCCTCAGATATGTACGCAACTTTCATTAGTTTTGAGTTTTTCCATTTGAGCAAGTCTGGTGCCATCTTAAAATTCGTCTTTACGGACTGTTCTGTTTTTGACAGATTCTGCCTTTTATTTCGCATTGCCTCTTTTGCTATGTTGGATGAATTTCTTTGATCCAT
Organism: Lolium multiflorum; assembly: GCA_030979885.1. Lineage (NCBI taxonomy): Eukaryota > Viridiplantae > Streptophyta > Magnoliopsida > Poales > Poaceae > Lolium > Lolium multiflorum. The sequence continues at coordinate 82,540,080 of CM061751.1, forward strand.
TAATGTCCAGTAGCTTTATGCAATGTCCAGAAGTGAAAAGAATGTTTGTGTCACCTCTGAACATGTGAATTTTTGATTATGCACTAACCCTCTAATGAGTTTGCTTGAAGTTTGGTGTGAAGGAAGTTTTCAAGGGTCAAGAGAGGAGGATGATATACTACGATCAAGAAGAATGAAAAGTCTAAGCTTGGGGATGCCCCGGTGGTTCATCCCTGCATATTTCAAGAAGACTCAAGCATCTAAGCTTGGGGATGCCCAAGGCATCCCCTTCTTCATCGACAAAGTATCAGGTTCCTTCTCTTGAAACTATATTTTTATTCGGTCACATCTTATGTACTTTACTTGGAGCGTCTGTGTGCTTTTATTTTTGTTTTGTTATCTTAGTTCTCTGAATAAGTTCATCCTTGTGTGGGAGAGAGACACGCTCCGCTGGTTCGTATGAACACATGTGTTCTTAGCTCATAATATTCATGGCGAAGTTTCCTCTTCGTTAAATTGTTATATGGTTGGAATTGGAAAATGCTACATGTAGTAATTGGTAAAATGTCTTGGATAATGTGATACTTGGCAATTGTTGTGCTCATGTTTAAGCTCTTGCATCATATACTTTGCACCCATTAATGAAGAAATACATAGAGCTTGCTAAAATTTGGTTTGCATATTTGGTCTCTCTAAGGTCTAGATAATATCTAGTATTGAGTTTTGAACAACAAGGAAGACGGTGTAGAGTCTTATAATGTTTACAATATGTCTTTTATGTGAGTTTTGCTGCACCGGTTCATCCTTGTGTTTGTTTCAAATAACCTTGCTAGCCTAAGCCTTGTATCGAGAGGGAATACTTCTCATGCATCCAAAATCCTTGAGCCAACTACTATGTCATTTGTGTCCACCATACCTACCTACTACATGGTATTTCTCCGCCATTCCAAAGTAAATTGCTTGAGTGCTACCTTTAAAATTCCATCATTCACCTTTGCAATATATAGCTCATGGGACAAAATAGCCTTAAAAACTATCGTAGTATTGAATATGTACTTATGCACTTTATCTTTTATTAAGTTGCTTGTTGTGCGATAACCATGCTTCTGGGGAACGCCATCAACTATTGTTGAATATCATGTGAGTTGCTATGCATGTCCGTCTTGTCTGAAGGATCTATCATTTTAGTGGTTGGAGCATGCAAAATTGTTAGAGAAGAACATTGGGCCGCTAACTAAAGCCATGAATCATGGTTGAAGTTTCAGTTTTGGACATATATCCTCAATCTCATATGAGAATAATAATCATTGCTACATGCTTATGCATTAAAGAGGAGTCCATTATCTGTTGTCCATGTTGTCCCGGTATGGATGTCTAAGTTGAGAATAATCAAAAGCGAGAAATCCAAAATGCGAGCTTTCTCCTTAGACCTTTGTACAGGCGGCATGGAGGTACCCCTTTGTGACACTTGGTTGAAACATGGCATGCAAAGATCCGGTAGTCCAAGCTAAGTAGGACGAGGTGCGGACACTATTAGTATACTATGCATGAGGCTTGCAACTTGTAAGATATAATTTACATAACTCATATGCTTTATTACTACCGTTGACAAAATTGTTTCATGTTTTCAAAATAAAAGCTCTAGCACAAATACAACAATCGATGCTTTCCTCTTTGAAGGACCATTCTTTTACTTTTATTGTTGAGTCAGTTTACCTATCTCCCTCCACCTTAAGAAGCAAACACTTGTGTGAACTGTGCATTGATTCTTACATACTTGCTTATTGCATTTGTTATATTACTCTATGTTGACAATTATCCATGAGATATACATGTTATAAGTTGAAAGCAACCGCTGAAACTTAATCTTCCTTTGTGTTGCTTCAATACCTTTACTTTGATTTATTGCTTTATGAGTTAACTCTTATGCAAGACTTATTGATGCTTGTCTTGAAAGTACTATTCATGAAAAGTCTTTGCTTTATGATTCATTTGTTTACTCATGTCATTACCATTGTTTTGATCGCTGCATTCATCTCATATGCTTACAATAGTATGATCAAGGTTATGATGGCATGTCACTTAAGAAATTATCTTTGTTATCGTTTTACCTCGGGACGAGCAGAACTAAGCTTGGGGATGCTGATACGTCTCCAACGTATCGATAATTTCTTATGTTCCATGCTACTTTATTGATGATACCTACATGTTTTATGCACATTATATATCGTATTTACGCATTTTCGGAACTAACCTATTAACAAGATGCCGAAGTGCCAGTTTTTTCTGCTGTTTTGGTTTCAGAAATCCTAGTAACGAAATATTCTCGGAATTGGACGAAATCAACGCCTGAGTTCCTATTTTGCCCGGAAGCATCCAGAACACCCGAGAGCCACAGAGGAGGGGCCTGGTGGGCCCAGATGATAGGGTGGCGCGGCTAGGGCTGGCCCGCGCCACCCTATGGTGTGGTCGCCCCTTTGACCCTCTGCGCCGCCTCTTCGCCTATATAAAGCCCCGCAGCCTTACGGAGAGAGCCACGGTCGCGAAACCTTCGAGCCGCCGCCATTGCGAAGCCAAGATCCGGGACAGGAGTCTCTGTTCCGGCACCCTGCCGGACGGGGAAGTGCCCGGAAGGCTTCTTCATCGACACCGCTGCCATCTCCACCGCCATCTTCATCAGCTGCTGCTCCCATGAGGAGGGAGTAGTTCTCCATCGAGGCTCGGGGCTGTACCGGTAGCTATGTGGTTAATCTCTCTCCTATGTAGTTCAATACAATAATCTCATGAGCTGCCTTACATGATTGAGATTCATATGATGATGCTTGTAATCTAGATGTCATTATGCTAGTCAAGTGGGTTTTACTTATGTGATCTCCGGAGACTCCTTGTCCCACGTGTGTAAAGGTGACAGTGTGTGCACCGTGTGGGTCTCTTAGGCTATATTTCACGAAGTACTTATTCACTGTTGAAGAGCGTAGTGAAGTGCTTATTTATATCTCTTTATGATTGCAATGTGCATCGTATCACAATTTATCTATGTGCTACTCTAGCAAAGTTATTAAAGTAGTTTTATTCCTCCTGCATGTGTGCAAAGGTGACAGTGCGTGCACCGTGTTAGTACTTGGTTTATGCTATGATCATGATCTCTTGTAGATTGCGAAGTTAACTATTGCTATGATAATATTGATGTGATCTATTCCTCCTACATATGCATGAAGGTGACAGTGTGCATGCTATGCTAGTACTTGGTTTAGTCGTTTTGATCTATCTTACACTTAAGGTTACTTAAACATGAGCATTATTGTGGAGCTTGTTAACTCCGGCATTGAGGGTTCGTGTAATCCTACGCAATGTGTTCATCATCCAACAAAAGTGTAGAGTATGCATTTATCTATTCTGTTATGTGATCAATGTTGAGAGTGTCCACTAGTGAAAGTGTAATCCCTAGGCCTTGTTCCTAAATACTGCTATCGCTGCTTGTTTATTGTTTTACTGCGTTACTACTGCTGCAATACTACCACCATCAACTACACGCCAGCAAGCTATTTTCTGGCACCGTTGCTACTGCTCATATATATTCATACCACCTGTATTTCACTATCTCTTCGCCGAACTAGTGCACCTATTAGGTGTGTTGGGGACACAAGAGACTTCTTGCTTTGTGGTTGCAGGGTTGCATGAGAGGGATATCTTTGACCTCTTCCTCCCTGAGTTCGATAAACCTTGGGTAATCCACTTAAGGGAAACTTGCTGCTGTTCTACAAACCTCTTCTTGGAGGCCCAACACCTACAGGAGGATACGGAATAGGAGAGCCTGAGCAAAACAAGAAATAGAGGCCCTCAACATGATCATTGGCAACTAAAATGATTTTATATATACTACTCACTCCATTTCAATAAACAATGCACCCTTGTTTTTCGTATTTTATCTTCGAAAAAATATTAATCTATATCTCTCTATTTAAAAATGATGTTTCAATTTTATGTAGATATACATGTATTTAGATGAGTTTAGTTTGCAGATACATGCAAGTTTTGATGAAGTTGAAACATATTTTTCAGGATGAAGTATATAAAAAAATTGATATAAAACTGGTATCATTAGAAAGTATTTTCCAACACGATTCTAACAATGCTGCTTATGTATTATATGATCGTGATATTGTTGTCCTATTTATTTGGTCAAGGTTCACATTGAAATGTGGTAAAATAAATTAAAAGAAGTGCATCATGTGAAAAAGCAATCTAAGAATTCAAAAGTGCTAATTGTTAGTCGAAACATGACATCATTGAGACAAAATATTAATATTCATTGGAAGACTAACTGAATTAGCTGCACTCGCGATGAAAGAGAAAGAGAAGATACGGGTAAGAGCAAGTACAATAAGGTACAGTCTTTTTGTTTGTTTGTTTGGGTTGCTCATCAAGCTTATCGCTCGATACAATAAGGTACAGTCAGCGGGAGTGGTGTTTGGAACATGGGTGCATAGTGGGTGGTATCATAGAGTACTATCATAGATATGCTATATTTATTATAGTGGAGTATTGAAAATGGCATATATAGAAGGGGATATTGAGAATTGAGAGTGGCATAAACACAACTTCAGTTTTTGTAATGGCATAAACACAACTTGTGAATTGAGGAGTGGCATAGAACCAATTAACACTTGTTTCAATAACAGCCATCAAAAGCCAATCGAACGCACGAGAATGGATCCAAAATTTACCCATTTTAAGTTTCACGAGAAAATTTTAAACTTAAAATTCGTACTGCCTAGAAGTTTTTGAAACAAAAATCCAGTAAATCTTATATGTCGGGTTATGCATTCTGGGGGAGTTTCATCAGATTCAGCCATATTGTTTATCAATAAACCTCATTTTATGTTTTACAACCAACTTTAAACTTAAAATTCAAACTGTCCAGTAAAAAGAACAACATTCCAGTAAATCTTATATATTTCTTCTGCATTCCGGGAAAGATTGGTCGGATTCAAAAAAAATAGTTTGGGAATAAACATTGTTTTTGTCTGGAAACGACTTATTGTAGAGTGATTTTTGGTTGGATACATTCATGTGTGTTCGATTGGCTTTGGATGGCTGATATTGAACCAAAGTCAACGCTGGGCTTTTGACCTAGCTGAACGTCACTGGAGCTGCGTCAAAAGTCCAGCCATGACTTTGTCTCAATAACAGCCATCAAAAGCCGATCGAACGCACAGGAATGGATCCAACCAAAAATCACTCAACCGCTGGAATTTTGACCTGAAAGTCACTGAAGCTGTGTCCATACTTGCCCAACAGGTTGCGTATGAACGTAAACCAACATATCTGAGCAAACAGGTCGAATATAAAACTATATAACTAAATGCCACGTTATTTGAGCCGATTTCAGCAAACCAACTGAGGTCTATTTTTTTTAGGCTGGACAGTGGTTTCCTCGCTGTGTATTTTTCACTGTAATAAAAAAGAGGGAAAATGTTACTGGAGAGCAGCAACTAAAAGGATCATAGATCCCAAACAGCAAAATCTAGCTAAAAAGGTTATACCCATGATGATAAGCCATGATATGATTTCCTCTTTGCCTTACAAACAAGCAGTGGCGGACCTAGGATTTTAGGAAAGGGTATGACACAACAAAATTTTGGAGTTTCTATTGAATTTCTTTTGTCCTAATAAAAATAATTAAATAAAATACTTTCTCGGATTCATACTAATTAACTCAAATTTGTCTAGATATAAATGTATCTACTCAACAAACTTGTCTAAGATACATCAGTATCTAGACAAAGTTGAGTCAATTAATTTGGATTGAAGGGAGTATGTCAAAATGATTAAATAAAACAGATTTTGCATATAATCAAAATGTAAATTGTTGAAAAATGCACCGTTGACGGGGTGCTCTAATTTTGAACTGAATTCTCACTAAATATATATAATTAATCATATACTTGACTACCAAAGATTAATTATCAGTTGATTAATCGTATATACAGTAGCAAGATATTTCCTTTGATTAATCATGATATCTAATCAGGTCATGGTGCATGGCCATAGCTGGCCTTGTAGGCTTACACGCGAGACAAAATCGCACATCTTGAAAAACATGCAAGTAGACTGTTGGCTAAAGCCAATGCATTAATCAATCGGATGTCTAATCAATCGGTTACATGCACTAGCTCAGTGTTCGCATGGCTGCACGCCACATGTATTAGCACCGCATGTATACATATACATCACTCATCTTGATTAATTGCTCAGCTCATTAAACTATCAAAGATCTTGCACGGCTTGGACGCAGGGTATGCCGTGGCATATACGGCATACCCTGTAGATCCGCCACTGCAAACAAGGAGAGCCATTTCATCCTTGAATCTCTTGCGGCTTCTGTAAAAGCTTGGGGGCGAACAGATCAATCGAAAGCAATATAATACCAACAAATTCTTTCTTCTTTTTGGCCGTAAATCCACCGATGTATTAGCAGTGCAAAGAACCCAGAAGTAATAAGATTACAAACAGGTCCATAGAGGACTGGCACCAAGCGACGACTACAAACATTGGGCAATGGTGAGCAGTACAGTGTACAGTACGAACGAATTCGAGCAAATAGGTAAAGCGGAAAACAATGTCAAACAAACACATCGAGAGGAAAACAATATCAACCGATCGATTCGAACGAACTAACGAACTTATAAGGGCTGGGCGACGGCGACTGACTTCGATTGAGCTATAATGAATCGTACTTGCCCAGGCCTGAAGATAGCATGCATACCGTGAGGATCTACCAGCTGACCGCGCCTGCCGGTGCGGCTGGAGAAGAACGGCGCCACCAGCAGTCGCCGGCTGACGCGGCTGATAGACAGCGTGGGGAAGTTTTGGTGCGCGGCCTGGTTCACCGAGGGTGTGTCTAGAGAAGAACAGGGCGCCGAAGGAGGTGTCTAGAGAAGAACAAGGTGGGCTGGGTGCTGAGTTAAAGGCGAGCGTTCGAAATATTGGGCGCGCGTTCGAAAGTTTAGGAGCGCGAGGGAGGTGTCTGCTGTGCTGAGTTAAAGGCGAGCGTTCGAAATTTCCCCGTCCTCTTCTTTTTTGGGCTAATCTATCTATACCTCTATTCTATCTACATGTTTTTTATTTTTTTCTATTCTATACATGAGTTTTTGAAATTGAATTTTTTCACTCTGTCAGCCTTCCGGCCAATGCTCATTTGAAGTAATTGAAGCTGTTGATTTGCAGCTTAGAGGTGCTATCTACCGCTCATCATACAAGGACTCTTCAGATCTAACGGCTGTGAATGCACGGATTCGTCACCCATCCTTCCCTTGGACTGGCGATGCTGAAAGCCTGAAACACTGGAACCCTCTAGATACTTCGGGATACCTCACTGCCCCACATTATTAGACAGGCCTTTTCCGACACGGGAAGTCAAAAGTTGGGGGCTCCATGCAGTACATATGAATACTCGCTAGCTGCATGGTCTAGAAGCAGACTAGAGTAAATCATCAATTCGTCAAATCAATTGGTGTATAATTTTTTTTTAGCAGCTAAGACGCCGGCATGAACCATTTTATCAACTTGAATGCTTACTACATGACATAAGAAGACTATGTACTTTGGTTTTTCATTTTTCTGATTTTTTAAATTTTGTGCCCATTTGAATCTTGGTCAAATCCTAGGTTTGACCAAGATTAAACAAGTTTAAAACATGAAAATGAAAAGGTAATCATGGATCCTTCTTAGTCACTCTAAAATGAAGCTTTTGGGATGTTCTTGAAATTTCCATGTTTGAAACCCAAAACGACTTCTCTTCATGCTTGACTTCATAAGACAGAGTTTAGGGGTTAGGGGGTAGATACATGATTTGTCTAGTTTGCATATGTCTAGACCTTTTTTGTCAACTTTAATGCTTACTATATGACAGAAGACTATGTGCTTTGGTTTTTCATTTTTCTATTTTTTTTGAATTTTTTGCCCATATATTCGAATCTTTGTCAAATCCTAGGTTTGACCAGGATTTAAACAAGTTTAAAACATGAAAATGAAAAGGTAAGCCTGGATCCTTCTTAGTCACTCTAAAATGAAGCTTTTGGGAGGTTCTTGAAATTTCCATGTTTGAAACCCAAAACCACTTCTCTTCATGATTGACTTCATAAGACAGAGTTTAGGGTTAGGGGTAGATATATACATGATTTTTCTGGTTTGAATATGTCTAGACCTTGTTTATCAACTTGAATGCTTACTATATGACATAAGAAAATTATGTGCTTTGGTTTTCATTTTTCTGATTTTTTTATGCCCGTTTGAATCTTTTGGTCAAATCTTAGGTTTGACCAAGATTTAAACAAGTTTAAGACATGAAAATGAAAAGGGGAGAATGCATCCTTCTTAATTAGTCACTCTAAACTGAATTTTGTAAGAGGTTTTTGAAATTTCCATGTTTGAAACCCAAAACCACTTCTCTTCATGTTGGACTTCATAAGACAGAGTTTAGGGGTTAGGGGGTAGATACATGATTTGTCTAGGTTGAATATGTCTAGACCTTGTTTATCAACTTTAATGCTTACTATATGACATAAGAAGACTATGTGCTTTGGTTTTTCATTTTTCTATTTTTTTGAATTTTATACCCATATATTTGAATCTTTGTGAAATCCTAGTTTTGACCAGGATTTAAACAAGTTTAGAACATGAAAATGAAAAGGTAAGCTTGGATCCTTCTTAGTCACACTCTAAAATGAAGCTTTTGGGAGGTTCTTGGAATTCCAATGTTTGAAACCCAAAACCACTTCTCTTCATGATTAACTTCATAAGACAGAGTTTAGGGTTAGGGGTAGATATATACATGATTTTTCTGGTTTGAATATGTCTAGACCTTGTTTATCAACTTGAATGCTTACTATGTGACATAAGTAGACTATGTGCTTTGGTTTTCATTTTTCTATTTTTTATATTTTATACACATATATTTGAATCTTTGTGAAATCCTAGGTTTGACCAGGATTTAAACAAGTTTAGTACATGAAAATGAAAAAGGTAAGCCTGGATCCTTCTTAGTCACACTCTAAAATGAAGCTTTTGGGAGGTTCTTGAAATATCCATGTTTGAAACCCAAAACCACTTCTCTTCATGATTGACTTCATAATACAGAGTTTAGGGTTAGGGGTAGATATATACATGATTTTCTGGTTTGAATATGTCTAGACCTTGTTTATCAACTTGAATGCTTACTATATGACACAAGAAGACTATATGCTTTTGTTTTTCATTTTTCTGATTTTTTTTGAATTTTATGCCCGTTTGAATCTTTTGGTCAAATCTTAGGTTTGACCCAGATTTAAACAAGTTTAAGACATGCAAATGAAAAGGGAAGCTTGCATCCTTCTTAGTCACTCTAAAATGAATTTTTAAGAGGTTTTTGAAATTTCCATGTTTGAAACCCAAAACCACTTCTCTTCATGCTTGACTTCATAATACAAAGTTTAGGGGTTAGGGGGAGATACATGATTTGTCTAGTTTGAATATGTCTAGACCTTGTTTATCAACTTTAATGCTTACTATATGACATAAGAAGACTATGTGCTTTCGTTTTTCATTTTTCTATTTTTTTGTATTTTATACCCATATATTTGAATCTTTGTGAAATCCTAGGTTTGACTAGGATTTAAACAAGTTTAGAACATGAAAGTGAAAAGGTAAGCCTGGATCCTTCTTAGTCACAATCTAAAATGAAGCTTTTGGGAGGTTCTTCAAATTTCCATGTTTGAAACCCAAAACCACTTCTCTTCATAAGACAGAGTTTAGGGTTAGGGGTAGATATATACATGATTTTTCTGGTTTGAATATGTCTAGACCTTGTTTATCAACTTGAATGCTTACTATATGACATAAGAAGACTATATGCTTTTGTTTTTTCATTTTTCTGATTTTTTTGAATTTATGCATGTTTGAATCTTTTGGTCAAATCTTAGGTTTGACCAAGATTTAAACAAGTTTAAGACAAGAAAATGAAAAGGATGTTTGAAACCCAAAACCACTTCTCTTCATGCTTGACTTCACAATATACAAAGTTTAGGGAAAATGTCAGTCTTTTTATGCAAATCTGCACATAAATGGCTCAAATTAAAACAGTATACTCGTTTCAGTGTTTTTGATTTCCTATAAAAAAATAGATTTTCCTGAGAAGTTCTAATTTTTGCCAGAATTTGAAAATTTTGGATTTCTTGTTCCTATTTAGATATTATAGATACTAGGTGACTCAACGACTGCTCCCTCAATTCGGCTCCCGGGTGCGTATGCTCCCTCTACCAACAAAATATATTTCAAAGTGTGAAAAAATTTGACAAAAAATTCTACATGTACATCTCCATAATATATGTGTGTGCGTCAAGTTTCACGAAAAAATAATATTTTTTATGACCTATGTAAAAAAGAGAAAACTTATCCTGTGAAAAGCATTGTTTTAAGCACTGAATTTTGTCTTTTTTACACACGTCACATGATAAGTTCATTTTTTATGAAACGACTTTGTGAGCGCGTAGCACATGAAGATGTACGTGCGGATTTTTTGTTTCAAATTTTTTGAGATTTAAAATATGTGTAAGATGCAATTTAAAATATAGGTAGCATATGCTCCCATGTTCCAAAACACCACTCCCACTCAACGACTCAACATTGACTCGACTCAGACACAACTACTACATTGACACAAGTACTAATATAATAAAGTAAGAGTACTAGTTTGTTTACATTTCCACAGGCCAATTTTACGAACAAAATTTCGAAAATTAACCTTCAGAAACTCGGAAGCCAGGTGACACAACAGTCATCAAGGATTGCAGCTAGTGGTACACAGTGACCTGGTCAAGATCTACCTTGAGCCTGCTTGACGCTTCAGCTCGGAGTTGAGAGCCTTCTCCTGTGACAGCTCGGCCTCTAGTTTGTCCGTCCTAACCGTGAGGTTCAGGATCAGTCCGGCGAGTTTGTCCATGGTCTCCGCCTGGCCGAGGCTCCGCCGCTGGATCTCATTACTCGCAGTGAACGATTTCATGGCGATATCGTCGAGAATGCGAATCCGGATCTTCTCAGTGGCGAGCTCAGAATAAAGTCTCATGCACTCATCGGCGAGGGCGCTTCTGTCCGCCGTCTCGACGCAGAAATCGCCCATAACCATTTCTAAAATGGGACCGATCTCGTAGCGGGGCTTCTATCAGATGGGGATGGAGCACAAAATCAGAAGTGTACCCAGAGAAGTACCAAGAAAGAGAAAATGGGAATCCCAATTTGCACGAATGTCTATACCTCGCTGCTTTGAGAACTTGGCTCCGTGGAAGATGTTTCCGCAGGCAGGAGGGCTGCGGGAAAACTAAGGCCGCCCGACCTGAATATACGATTGAGAGAAGGTAAGAAAAGGAGGGGATGATAAGTTGTGAAAGACATAGAAAGATGCGCAAGAACGGAGGATCGCCTGAAGGTAGCAGTCGCGGGCTGCGACGCCCTTGAAGACTCTTGCGCAGAAGGCACCTCGACAGCAGCACAGGGACGCCATTGCTGGGATTCCCTCAGCTTCGCCGCAGCCGCACGAGCCCTTCTGTGGCGAGACTTGCTCCCGGTCATGGTGGCGAAGTAGTATTCCAAGAGGTAAACAAAGTGGTGAACTGAGGAAGACGGCAAGAGCAAAGGTTAGTTCTTAAATTTGGCCTCCCCGTCTCCTCGGCACCTCGCGAGTAGTAATACTGGTCAAAGAGCAAACTTCAAGGCAGAGACTTGGTGGGCCATTCATCTCCAACTATACTTCCTCCGATCCGAATGATACCAAATTTTTGAATGACAAATCACCCAAAACAGTATTCCAAGAGTATATGTAAGCTTTCATTTTGGAGTGACTAAGAGCATCCACAACGTGTAGCCAAAAGTGGTTCCATATTTGATTTTTGGCTTTTGGAACTAGTTCCATACATTGTAGAGGTAGTTCCAAAACCAGAAAAACAGGCAACCGGAGCAAGTAGGTGCTCCGATGCCAAATTTCACTTTTGGCATTTGGAACTAGTTCCCTACATTGTGAGAGTAGTTCCATATTGGCTTTATGTGTTGTTTTAGCTTGATGGCGGGACCCACGTTATAAATATTTGGAACCACTACATTGTGGAGCTATTGCTATATTTCACACCAAAGCCAAATTCACCATCGTATCAGATTTGGCAATAGCAACATTGTGGATGCGCTAAGAAGGATGCAGGCTTACCTTTTCATTTTCATGTTATAAACTTGTTTAAATATTGGTTAAACCTAGGATTTGACCAAGATCAAATGGGCATAAAAATTCAGAAAAAATCAAAAAGATGAAAATCAAAGCACATAGTATTATTATGTCATATAGTAAGCATTCAAGTTGATAAACAAGGTCTAAACAACAAACTCGACATTATGAAGTCAACAACATGAAGAGAAGTGGTTTTGGGTTTCAAACATGGAAATTTCAAAAACCTCCCAAAAGCTTCATTTTAGAGTGACTAATATATATAAGAAGGATCCATGCCTGCTTACCACCTTTTCATTTTCATATTTTAAACTTGTTTAAATCCGTGTCAAATTAAACCAAGGATTTGACCAAAAGATTCAAATGGGCATAAAATTTTAAAAAAATCAGAAAAATGAAAAACAAAAGCATATAGTCTTCTTATGTCATATAGTAAGCATTCAAGTTGATAAACAAGGTTTGGACATGCATATTCAAACCTAGGCAAATCATGTATCTACCCCCTAGCCCCTAAACTCTATCTTATGAAGTCAAGCATGAAGAGAAGTGGTTTTGGGTTTCAAACATGAAAATTTCAAGAACATCCCAAAACTTCATTTTAGAGTGACTAAGAAGGATACAGGCTTCCCCTTTTCATTTTCATGTTTTATACTTGTTTAAATCTTGGTCAAACCTAGGATTTGACAAAGATTCAAATGTGCATCAAAATAAAAAAATCAGAAAAATTAAAAACCAAAGCACATAGTTTTCTTATGTCATATAGTTAGCATTAAAGTTGATATAAACAAGGTCTGGATATATTCAAACAAGAAAAATCATGTATCTACCCCTAACCCTAAACTCTGTCTTATGTAGTCAAGCATGAAGAGAAGTGGTTTTGGGTTTCAAACTTGGAAATTTCAAGAACCCCCAAAAGCTTCATTTTAGAGTGACTAAAGGATCCAGGTCGGGCTTACCTTTTATTTTCATGTTTTAAAATTGTTCAAATCTTGGTCAAACCGTATCTAGGATTTGATCTAGATTCAAATGGGCATAAAATTTCAAAAAAATGAAAAACCAAAGCATATAGCCTTCTTATGTCATATAGTAAGCACTCAAGTTGGTAAACAAGGTCTAGACATATTCAAACCAGAAAAATCATGTATCTACCCCTAACCCTAAACTTTGTCTTAATTATGAAGTCAAGCACGAAGAGAAGTCGTTTTGGGTTTCAAACATGGACATTTCAAAAACCCTCCCAAAAGCTTCATTGTGGTGTGACGTACTAAGAAGGATACATGCTTACATTTTCAACAACCCCCCTAAAAGCTTCATTATAGAGTGACTAAGAAAGGATCCAGTCTGGCGGGCTTACCTTTTATTTTCTTGTTTTAAACTTGTTCAAATCTCGGTCAAACCTAGGATTTGACCAAGATTCAAAATGTGCATCAAAATTTAAAAAAATTAAAAACCAAATTAAAGCGCATAGTGTTCTTATGTCATATAGTAAGCATTAAAGTTGATAAACAAGGTCTAGACACATATTCAAACAAGACAAGTCATGTATCTATACCCCTAACCTAAACTCTATCTTGTGAAGTCAACAACATGAGAAGTGGTTTTGGGTTTCAAACATGGAAATTTCAAAAACCTCCCAAAAGCTTCATTTTAGAGTGACTAATATATATAAGAAGGATCCATGCCTGCTTACCACCTTTTCATTTTCATATTTTAAACTTGTTTAAATCCGTGTCAAATTAAACCAAGGATTTGACCAAAAGATTCAAATGGGCATAAAATTTTAAAAAAATCAGAAAAATGAAAAACAAAAGCATATAGTCTTCTAATGTCATATAGTAAGCATTCAAGTTGATAAACAAGGTTTGGACATGCATATTCAAACCTAGGCAAATCATGTATCTATCCCCTAGCCCCTAAACTCTATCTTATGAAGTCAAGCATGAAGAGAAGTGGTTTTGGGTTTCAAACATGAAAATTTCAAGAACATCCCAAAAACTTCATTTTAGAGTGACTAAGAAGGATACAGGCTTCCCCTTTTCATTTTCATGTTTTATACTTGTTTAAATCTTGGTCAAACCTAGGATTTGACAAAGATTCAAATGTGCATCTATCAAAATAAAAAAATCAGAAAAATTAAAAACCAAAGCACATAGTTTTCTTATGTCATATATAGTTAGCATTAAAGTTGATATAAACAAGGTCTAGATATATTCAAACAAGAAAAATCATGTATCTACCCCTAACCCTAAACTCTATCTTATGTAGTCAAGCATGAGAAGTGGTTTTGGGTTTCAAACTTGGAAATTTCAAGAACCCCCCAAAAGCTTCATTTTAGAGTGACTAAAGGATCCAGGTCGGGCTTACCTTTTATTTTCATGTTTTAAAATTGTTCAAATCTTGGTCAAACCGTACCTAGGATTTGATCAAGATTCAAATGGGCATAAAATTTCAAAAAAATGAAAAACCAAAGCATATAGCCTTCTTATGTCATATAGTAAGCACTCAAGTTGGTAAACAAGGTCTAGACATATTCAAACCAGAAAAATCATGTTTCTACCCCTAGCCCTAAACTTTGTCTTATGAAGTCAAGCACGAAGAGAAGTCGTTTTGGATTTCAAACATGGAAATTTCAAAAACCTTCCCAAAAGCTTCATTTGGAGTGACTAAGAAGGATACAGGCTTACCTTTTCATTTTCATGTTTTAAACTTGTTTAAATATTGGTTAAGCCTAGGATTTGACCAAGATCAAATGGGCATAAAAATTCAGAAAAAATCAAAAAAAATGAAAAACGAACATAGTATTCTTATGTCATATAGTAAGCATTCAAGTTGATAAACAAGGTCTAAACAACAAACTAGACAAATCATGTATCTACCCCTAACCCTAAACTCTGTCTTATGAAGTCAAGCATGAAGAGAAGTGGTTTTGGGTTTCAAACATGGAAATTTCAAAAAACTCCCAAAAGCTTCTCATTTTGAGTGACTAAGAAGGATTCAGGCTTACCTTTTCATTTTCATGTTTTAAACTTGTTCAAATCTTGGTCAAACTTAGGATTTGACCAAGATTCAAATGTGCATAAAAATTGGGAGGAAGGGTATGAATTACAATTCAAAAAAACAAGGTAACTTAAATACTTGGATGCCCCAAAGATGTGTGGAAGCCCAGAACAATGGCAAAACATGTGCGCACGCTGCATCCAATTCAAGTAGAACACATAGTAGGCATCGATAGTTTGACCTAAATTTGAAATCAAAGAGAAGGTGGTTAGAAAAAATCAAAATTGGCAAAGCAAAGCATGAAATCATAAATTTGTGATGCACTATAGCTATGAAAAGTATCAAACAATGCATACCAAAATGATTTTTTAGAGGAATACTAGTTCAACTTATTTTAATTTTATATTAGTAGCCCAAAATCGAACTAGTAGTTGGATATTTCTGAACTTGATCTGTAGTAGTGGGCAAAACCCTAGTTTAACCTATTTAATCATAGATTCGTAGGTCGATTTTTCTACTTTTTTATTATTACTATGCAGCACATGTGTGTTTGCCCGTCGAGTGAAACTCGGAGGAAGGATCACTCGGAAGGAGAGAAGAGGGAAGAATTATGGTGTCTCCCCTTTTTCGGGTGATGATGTTGACTTTTGTGCAGGGTTTGTCAGTGAGCAGGAGGTGCGAGCGAGTCGAGCGAGGCCGAGAATGAGAGAGATTTGTTTTTTTTGTGAGAGGGACAACCGAAGGATCCAGAAGGACCCACAGACTTCCAATACGCATCCTGATGCGTCTTCTCTTGACAAAGAAAATGGCTGGGAGTTTGCGTACCTATTGCACGTGACTTGTGCTCATTGAAGTGTGGGACCTCACGCATGGGCACCACACGTAAGTGACAGACCTGTTGATGTAAAAACTCGGTTGATTATTATACTACTACATTTATACAAAGTTTCCTATGGATTCAAGGGTACGAAAGCCAAGTTAAATCATTTACATGACATTATTTTTTCCATGAAGCCAAGTTAACTCATTTATCAATTGGTACATTTTGGAGTGACTAAGAAGGATCCAGGCTTACTTTTTCATTTTCATGTTTTAAACATGTTTAAATCTTGGTCAAACCTATGACTTGACCAAGATTCAAATGGGCATAAAAATTCAAAAAAAAGAAAAACAAAAGCACACCGTCTTCCTATGTCATATATCAAGGTGATAAACAAGGTCTGCCATATTCAAACCACAAAAATCATGTATCTACCCCCTAACCCTAAACAAGGATCCAGGCTTACCCTTTTCATTTTCATGTTTTTAAACTTGTTCAAATCTTGGTCAAACTTAGGATTTGACGAAGATTCAAATGGGCGTAAAAATACTTAGAAAAATCATGTACGTATCTACCCCAAACCCTAAACTCTATCTTACGAAGCCAAGCATGAAGAGAAGTGGTTTTGGGTTTCAAACATGGAAATTTTAAAAACCTCCCAAAAGCTTCATTTTAGAGTGACTAAGAAGGATCCATGCTTACCTTTTATTTTCATGTTTTAAACATGTTCAAATCTTGGTCAAACCGTACGTACCTAGGATTTGACCAAGATTCAAATGGGCATAAAAATTCAAAAAAAATGAAAAACCAAAGCACATAGCCTAGCTTCTTATATATGCCATATAGTAAGCACTCAAGCTAGTTGATAAACAAAGTCTAGACATATTCAAACCAGAAAAATCATGTATCTATATACCCCTAACCCTAAACTTTGTCTTAATTATGAAGTCAAGCACGAAGAGAAGTCGTTTTGGGTTTCAAACATGGACATTTCAAAAACCCTCCCAAAAGCTTCATTGTGGTGTGACGTACTAAGAAGGATACATGCTTACATTTTCAACAACCCCCCTAAAAGCTTCATTATAGAGTGACTAAGAAAGGATCCAGTCTGGCGGGCTTACCTTTTATTTTCTTGTTTTAAACTTGTTCAAATCTCGGTCAAACCTGGGATTTGACCAAGATTCAAAATGTGCATCAAAATTTAAAAAAATTAAAAACCAAATTAAAGCGCATAGTGTTCTTATGTCATATAGTAAGCATTAAAGTTGATAAACAAGGTCTAGACACATATTCAAACAAGACAAGTCATGTATCTATACCCCTAACCCCTAAACTCTATCTTATGAAGTCAACAACATGAAGAGAAGTGGTTTTGGGTTTCAAACATGGAAATTTCAAAAACCTCCCAAAAGCTTCATTTTAGAGTGACTAATATATAAAGAAGGATACATGCCTGCTTACCACCTTTTCATTTTCATATTTTAAACTTGTTTAAATCCGTGTCAAATTAAACCAAGGATTTGACCAAAAGATTCAAATGGGCAAAATTAAAAAAAATCAGAAAAATGAAAAACAAAAGCATATAGTCTTCTTTTGTCATATAGTAAGCATTCAAGTTGATAAACAAGGGTTTGGACATGCATATTCAAACCTAGGCAAATCATGTATCTATCCCCTAGCCCCTAAACTCTATCTTATGAAGTCAAGCATGAAGAGAAGTGGTTTGGGTTTCAAACATGAAAATTTCAAGAACATCCCAAAAACTTCATTTTAGAGTGACTAAGAAAGGATACAGGCTTCCCCTTTTCATTTTCATGTTTTATACTTGTTTAAATCTTGGTCAAACCTAGGATTTGACAAAGATTCAAATGTGCATCTATCAAAATAAAAAAATCAGAAAATTAAAAACCAAAGCACATAGTTTTCTTATGTCATATATAGTTAGCATTAAAGTTGATATAAACAAGGTCTAGATATATTCAAACAAGAAAAATCATGTATCTACCCCTAACCCTAAACTCTATCTTATGTAGTCAAGCATGAAGAGAAGTGGTTTTGGGTTTCAAACTTGGAAATTTCAAGAACCCCCCAAAAGCTTCATTTTAGAGTGACTAAAGGATCCAGGTCGGGCTTACCTTTTATTTTCATGTTTTAAAATTGTTCAAATCTTGGTCAAACTGTACCTAGGATTTGATCAAGATTCAAATGGGCATAAAATTTCAAAAAAAATGAAAAACCAAAGCATATAGCCTTCTTATGTCATATAGTAAGCACTCAAGTTGGTAAACAAGGTCTAGACATATTCAAACCAGAAAAATCATGTTTCTACCCCTAGCCCTAAACTTTGTCTTATGAAGTCAAGCACGAAGAGAAGTCGTTTTGGATTTCAAACATGGAAATTTCAAAGATTTGGCAATAGCAACATTGTGGATGCGCTAAGAAGGATGCAGGCTTACCTTTTCATTTTCATGTTATAAACTTGTTTAAATATTGGTTAAACCTAGGATTTGACCAAGATCAAATGGGCATAAAAATTCAGAAAAAATCAAAAAAATGAAAACCGAAGCACATAGTATTATTATGTCATATAGTAAGCATTCAAGTTGATAAACAAGGTCTAAACAACAAACTAGACAAATCATGTATCTACCCCCTAACCCTAAACTCTGTCTTATGAAGTCAAGCATGAAGAGAAGTGGTTTTGGGTTTCAAACATGGAAATTTCAAAAAACTCCCAAAAGCTTCTCATTTTTGAGTGACTAAGAAGGATTCAGGCTTACCTTTTCATTTTCATGTTTTAAACTTGTTCAAATCTTGGTCAAACTTAGGATTTGACCAAGATTCAAATGTGCATAAAAATTGGGAGGAAGGGTATGAATTACAATTCAAAAAAAAACAAGGTAACTTAAATACTTGGATGCCCCAAAGATGTGTGGAAGCCCAGAACAATGGCAAAACATGTGCGCACGCTGCATCCAATTCAAGTAGAACACATAGTAGGCATCGATAGTTTGACCTAAATTTGAAATCAAAGAGAAGGTGGTTAGAAAAAATCGAAATTGGCAAAGCAAAGCATGAAATCATAAATTTGTGATGCACTATAGCTATGAAAAGTATCAAACAATGCATACCAAAATGATTTTTTAGAGGAATACTAGTTCAACTTATTTTAATTTTATATTAGTAGCCCAAAATCGAACTAGTAGTTGGATATTTCTGAACTTGATCTGTAGTAGTGGGCAAAACCCTAGTTTAACCTTAATCATAGATTCGTAGGTCGATTTTCTACTTTTTTATTATTACTATGCAGCACATGTGTGTTTGCCCGTCGAGTGAAACTCGGAGGAAGAAGGGATCACTCGGAAGGAGAGAAGAAGGGAGGGAATTATGGTGTCTCCCCTTTTTCGGGTGATGATGTTGACTTTTGTGCAGGGTTTGTCAGTGAGCAGAGCGAGCGAGTCGAGCGAGGCCGAGAATGAGAGAGATTTGTTTTTTGTGAGAGGGACAGCAGGGAGAAGGACCCACAGACTTCCAATACGCATCCTGATGCGTCTTCTCTTGACAAAGAAAATGGCTGGGAGTTTGCGTACCTATTGCACGTGACTTGTGCTGAAGTGTGGGACCTCACGCATGGGCACCACACGTAAGTGACAGACCTGTTGTTGTAAAAACTCGGTTGATTATTATACTACTACATTTATACAAAGTTTCCTATGGATTCAAGGGTACGAAAGCCAAGTTAAATCATTTACATGACATTATTTTTTCCATGAAGCCAAGTTAACTCATTTATCAATTGGTACATTTTGGAGTGACTAAGAAGGATCCCGGCTTACTTTTTCATTTTCATGTTTTAAACATGTTTAAATCTTGGTCAAACCTATGACTTGACCAAGATTCAAATGGGCATAAAAATTCAAAAAAAAGAAAAACAAAAGCACACCGTCTTCCTATGTCATATATCAAGGTGATAAACAAGGTCTGCCATATTCAAACCACAAAAATCATGTATCTACCCCCTAACCCTAAACAAGGATCCAGGCTTACCCTTTTCATTTTCATGTTTTTAAACTTGTTCAAATCTTGGTCAAACTTAGGATTTGACGAAGATTCAAATGGGCGTAAAAATACTTAGAAAAATCATGTACGTATCTACCCCAAACCCTAAACTCTATCTTACGAAGCCAAGCATGAAGAGAAGTGGTTTTGGGTTTCAAACATGGAAATTTCAAAAACCTCCCAAAAGCTTCATTTTAGAGTGACTAAGAAGGATCCATGCTTACCTTTTATTTTCATGTTTTAAACATGTTCAAATCTTGGTCAAACCGTACGTACCTAGGATTTGACCAAGATTCAAATGGGCATAAAAATTCAAAAAAATGAAAAACCAAAGCACATAGCCTAGCTTCTTATATATGCCATATAGTAAGCACTCAAGCTAGTTGATAAACAAAGTCTAGACATATTCAAACCAGAAAAATCATGTATCTATATACCCCTAACCCTAAACTTTGTCTTAATTATGAAGTCAAGCACGAAGAGAAGTCGTTTTGGGTTTCAAACATGGACATTTCAAAAACCCTCCCAAAAGCTTCATTGTGGTGTGACGTACTAAGAAGGATACATGCTTACATTTTCAACAACCCCCCTAAAAGCTTCATTATAGAGTGACTAAGAAAGGATCCAGTCTGGCGGGCTTACCTTTTATTTTCTTGTTTTAAACTTGTTCAAATCTCGGTCAAACCTAGGATTTGACCAAGATTCAAAATGTGCATCAAAATTTAAAAAATTAAAAACCAAATTAAAGCGCATAGTGTTCTTATGTCATATAGTAAGCATTAAAGTTGATAAACAAGGTCTAGACACATATTCAAATAAGACAAGTCATGTATCTATACCCCTAACCTAAACTCTATCTTATGAAGTCAACAACATGAAAGTGGTTTTGGGTTTCAAACATGGAAATTTCAAAACACTCCCAAAAGCTTCATTTAGAGTGACTAATATATATAAGAAGGATACATGCATGCTTCCCTCTTTTCATTTTCTTATTTTAAACTTGTTTAAATCTGGTGTCAAATTAAACCAAGGATTTGACAAAATCAAATGGGCATAAAAATTTTAAAAAAATTGAGAAAAATGAAAAACAAAAGCATATAGTCTTCTTATGTCTTATAGTAACATTCAAGTTGATAAACAAGGTTTGGACATGCATATTCAAACCCTAGGCAAATCATGTATCTATCCCCCTAACCCCTATAACTCTGTCTTATGAGTCAAGCATGAAGAGAAGTGTTTGGGGTTCAAACATGAAAATTTCAAGAACATCCCAAAAACTTCATTTTAGAGTGACTAAGAAAGGATACAGGCTTCCCTTTTCATTTTCATGTTTTATACTTGTTTAAATCTTGGTCAAACCTAGGATTTGACAAAGATTCAAATGTGCATCTATCAAAATAAAAAAATCAGAAAAATTAAAAACCAAAGCACATAGTTTTCTTATGTCATATATAGTTAGCATTAAAGTTGATATAAACAAGGTCTAGATATATTCAAACAAGAAAAAACATGTATCTACCCTAACCCTAAACTCTATCTTATGTAGTCAAGCATGAAGAGAAGTGGTTTTGGGTTCAAACTTGGAAATTTCAAGAACCCCCAAAGCTTCATTTTAGAGTGACTAAGAGAAGGATCCAGACTTACCTTTTCATTTTCATGTTTCAGGTGTTGGAAATCTTGGTCAAAAGCTGGCCACCTGATTTGATCAAGATTCAAATGGGCATAAAATTTCAAAAAAAACTAGAAAAACCAAAGCATATGGCCTTCTTATGTCATATAGCACTCAAGTTGGTAAACAAGGTCTAGACATGTCAAACCAGAAAAATCATGTTTCTACCCCTATCCCTTAAATTTTGTCTTATGAAGTCAAGCACGAAGAGAAGTCGTTTTAGGATTTCAAACATGGAAATTTCAAAAACCTTTAGCTTCATTTGGGAGTGACTAAGAAGGATACGAGGCTTACCTTTTCATTTTCATGTTTTAAACTTGTTTAAATATTGGTTAAGCCTAGGAATTTGACCAAGATCAAATAGGCATAAAAATTCAGAAAAATCAAAAAATGAAAAAGCAGAAGCACATAGTATTATTATGTCATATAGTAAGCATTCAAGTTGATAAACAAGGTTTAAACAACGAATGAACAAATCATGTATCTACCTAACCTAAACTACTGGCTCTTATGAAATCAGGCATGAAGAGTGGTTTTGGGTTTCTTCAGAAACATGGAAATTTCAAACTCCCAAAAGCTTCTCATTTTTTGAGTGACTAAGAAGGATTGAGGTTACCTTTTCATTTCATGTTTTAAACTTGTTCAAATCTTGGTCAAACTTAGGATTTGACCAAGATTCAAATGTGCATAAAAATTGGGAGGAAGGGTATGAATTACAATTAAAAAACAAGGTAACTTAAATACTTGGATGCCCCAAGATGTGTGGAAGCCCAAAACAATGGCAAAACATATCATGTGCGCATGCTGCATCCAATTCAAGTAGAACACATAGTAGGCACCTTTGACCTAAATTTGAAATCAAAGAGAAGGTGGTTAGAAAAAATCGAAATTGGCAAAGCAAAGCATGAAATCATAAATTTGTGATGCACGTACTATAGCTATGAAAAGTATCAAACAATGCATACCAAAATGATTTTTTAGAGGAATACTAGTTCAACTTATTTTAATTTTATATTAGTAGCCCAAAATCGAACTAGTAGTTGGATATTTTTGAACTTGATCTGTAGTAGTGGGCAAAACCCTAGTTTAACCTATTTAATCATAGATTCGTAGGTCGATTTTTCTACTTTTTATTATTACTATGCAGCACATGTGTGTTTGTCCGAGTGAAACTCGGAGGAAGAAGGATCACTCGGAAGGAGAGAAGAAGGGAGAAAATTATGGTGTCTCCCCTTTTTCCGGGGTGATGATGTTGACTTTTGTGCAGGGTTTGTCGGTGAGCAGGAGGTGCGAGCGAGTCGAGCGAGGCCGAGAATGAGAGAGATTTGTTTTTTTTGTGAGAGGAACAACCGAAGGATCGAGAAGGACCCACAGACTTCCAATAGCATCCTGATGCGTCTTCTCTTGATAAAGAAAATGGCTGGGAGTTGCGTACCTATTGCACGTGACTTGTGCTCAAGGAGTGTGGGACCTCACGCATGGGCACCACACGTAAGTGACAGACCTGTTGATGTAAAAACTCGGTTGATTATTATACTACTACATTTATACAAAGTTTCCTATGGATTCAAGGGTACGAAAGCCAAGTTAAATCATTTACATGACATTATTTTTTCCATGAAGCCAAGTTAACTCATTTATCAATTGGTACATTTTGGAGTGACTAAGAAGGATCCAGGCTTACTTTTTCATTTTCATGTTTTAAACATGTTTAAATCTTGGTCAAACCTATGACTTGACCAAGATTCAAATGGGCATAAAAATTCAAAAAAAAGAAAAACAAAAGCACACCGTCTTCCTATGTCATATATCAAGGTGATAAACAAGGTCTGCCATATTCAAACCACAAAAATCATGTATCTACCCCCTAACCCTAAACAAGGATCCAGGCTTACCCTTTTCATTTTCATGTTTTTAAACTTGTTCAAATCTTGGTCAAACTTAGGATTTGACGAAGATTCAAATGGGCGTAAAAATACTTAGAAAAATCATGTACGTATCTACCCCAAACCCTAAACTCTATCTTACGAAGCCAAGCAGGTTTTGGGTTTCAAGCATGGAAATTTCAAAAACCTCCCAAAAGCTTCATTTTAGAGTGACTAAGAAGGATCCATGCTTACCTTTTATTTTCATGTTTTAAACATGTTCAAATCTTGGTCAAACCGTACGTACCTAGGATTTGACCAAGATTCAAATGGGCATAAAAATTCAAAAAAAAAATGAAAAACCAAAGCACATAGCCTAGCTTCTTATATATGCCATATATATAGTAAGCACTCAAGCTAGTTGATAAACAAAGTCTAGACATATTCAAACCAGAAAAATCATGTATCTACCCCTAACCCTAAACTTTGTCTTAATTATGAAGTCAAGCACGAAGAGAAGTCGTTTTGGGTTTCAAACATGGACATTTCAAAAACCCTCCCAAAAGCTTCATTGTGGTGTGACGTACTAAGAAGGATACATGCTTACATTTTCAACAACACCCCTAAAAGCTTCATTATAGAGTGATAAGAAAGGATCGATCTGGCGTTTGCCTTTTATTTTCTTGTTTAAACATTTCAAATCTAGAATTGAATAAGTTTGTGAGATTCAAAATGTCACGTCAAAATTTAAAATTAAGAGGAGAAGCAAATTAAAGCTTATAGTGTTCTTAACCTCATTATAGTAAGCATTAAAGTTGATAAACAGGGTCTAGACACATATTCAAACAAGACAAACCATGTATCTATACCTTTTTAACCCTAAACTCCTCTTATGAAGTCAAGCATGAAAAGAAGTGGTTTTTGGGTTTCCAAACATGGAAATTTCAAAAACCTCCCAAAAGCTTCATTTTAGAGTGGCTAAGAAGGATCCAGGGATCCATGCCTACTTACCACCTTTTCATTTTCATATTTAAACTTGTTTACGTCATGTCAATTGCTTAAAGTTTAGCCAAAAAGATTCAAAATGGGCATAAAATTTTTAAAAAAAATCAGAAAAATGAAAAACAAAAGCATATAATCTTCTTATATATAGTAAGCCTTCAAGTTGATAAACAAGGTTTGGACATGCATATTCAAACCTAGGCAAATCATGTATCTACCCCTAACCCTTAACTCTATCTTATGAAGTCAAGCATGAAAGAGAAGTGGCGGTTTAATTTGTGAAAATTTCAAAAACCTCCAAAAACTTCATTTTAGAGGGACTAAGAAGGATACATAGGCTTTTCATTTCATGTTTTATCTTGTTTAAATCTTGGTCGAACCTAAGTTTGACAAAGATTCAAATGTGCATCTATCAAAATAAAAAAATCAGAAAAATTAAAACCAAAAGCACATAGTTTTCTTATATCATATATAGTTAGCATTAAAGTTGATATAAACAAAGGTCTAGATATATTCAAACAAGAAAAATCATATACACCTAACCCTAAACTCTATCTTATGTAGTCAAGCATGATGGTTTTGGGTTCAAACTTGGAAATTTCAAGAACCCCCAAAAGCTTCATTTGGTGTTAAAGGATCCAGGCTTACCTTTTATTTTCATGTTTAAAATTGTTCAAATCTTGGTCAAACTATACCTAGGATTGATCAAGTTCAAATGGGCATAAAATTTCAAAAAAATGAAAAACAAAGCATATAGTCTTCTTATGTCATATAGTAAGCACTCAAATTGATAAACAAATTCTAGACATATTCAAACCAGAAAAATCATTTCTCTTTAGCCTAAACTTTTGTCTTATGAAGTCTGAAAATAGAAGTAGTTTTGGTTCAAACATGGAATTTCAAAAACCTTCCCCAGCTTCATTTTAGGAGTAGCTAGAAGTATCTGGAGCTTACCTTTTCATTTTCATCTTTACTTTTTTAAATATTGGTTAAGCCTAGGATTTGACCAAGATCAAATGGGCATAAAAATTCAGAAAAAATCAAAAATGAAAGGCAAGGCACACAGTATTATGTGTCATATAGTAAGCAATTAGAGTTGATAAACAAGATTAAACGAACTAGACAAATCATATGTCCTACCCCCTAACCCTAAACTCTGTCTTATGAAGTCAAGCATAAAAAGTGGTTTTAGGTTTCAAACATGGAAATATGTCCAGACCTTGTTTATCAACTTAAATGCTAACTATATGACATCAGAATGGGCATAAAAATTTAAAAAATTTAAAAATGTAAAACCAAAATTTAATTGGGAGGAAAGGGTACATGAATTACAATTAAAAAACAAGGTAACTTAAATACTTGGATGCCCCAAGATGTGTGGAAGCCCAAAACAATTAATGCTTATGGCTTTGCATCCAGTCCATTAGAACACACAAGTGAAGCATCAAATGGTTTGACCTAAATTTGAAATCAAAGAGAAGGTGGTTAGAAAAATCCTAAATTGGCAAAGCAAAGCATGAAATCATAAATTTGTGATACTATAGCTATGAAAAGTATCAAACAATGCATACCAAAATAATTTTTTAGAGGAATACTAGTTCAACTTATTTTAATTTTATATTAGTAGCTAAAATCGAACTAGTAGTTGGATATTTCTGAACTTGATCTTTCTGTAGTAGTGGGCAAAACCCTAGTTTAACCTATTTATTAATCATAGATTCGTAGGTCGATTTTCTACTTTTTTATTATTACTATGCAGCACATGTGTGTTTGCCGGGTTGAGTGAAACTCGGAGGAAGAAGGATCACTCGGGAAGGAGAGAAGAAGGGAGAATTATGGTGTCTCCCTTTTTGGGTGATGATGTTGACTTTTGTGCAGGGTTTGTCGGTGGGCAGGAGGTGCGAGCGGGGGAGTCGAGCGAGGCCGAGAATAAGAGAGATTTGTTTTTTGTAGGAAGGGACAGCTACCGAAGGATCCAGAAGGACCCACATACTTCCAATATGCATCCTGATGCGTCTTCTCGTGACAAAGATGGAGTTTGCGTACCTATTGCACGTGACTTTTGCTCACTGAAGTGTGGGACCTCACGCATGGGCACCCCACGTAAGTGACAGGACTGACCTGTTGGTGTAAAAACTAGGTTGATTATTATACTACATTTATACAAAGTTTCCTATGGATTCAAAGGGTAGGAAATCCAAGTTAAATCATTTACATGACATTATTTTTTTCATGAAGCCAAGTTAACTCATTTATCAATTGGTACATTTTGGAGTGACTAAGAAGGATCCAGGCTTACTTTTTCATTTTCATGTTTTAAACATGTTTAAATCTTGGTCAAACCTATGACTTGACCAAGATTCAAATGGGCATAAAAATTCAAAAAAAAGAAAAACAAAAGCACACCGTCTTCCTATGTCATATATCAAGGTGATAAACAAGGTCTGCCATATTCAAACCACAAAAATCATGTATCTACCCCCTAACCCTAAACAAGGATCCAGGCTTACCTTTTCACATTCATGTTTTTAACTTATTTAAATCTTGGTCAAACTTAGGATTTGACGAAGATTAAATAGAGCGTAAAAATACTTAGAAAAATCATATACGTATCTACCCCAAACCCTAAACTCTATCTTACGAAGCCAAGCATGAAGAGAAAGTGGTTTTGGGTTTTAAATAGTAAATTTCAAAAACCTCCCAAAAAGCTTCATTTTAGAGTGACTAAGAAGGATCCATGCTTACCTTTTATTTTCATGTTTTAAACATGTTCAAATCTTGGTCAAACCGTACGTACCTAGGATTTGACCAAGATTCAAATGGGCATAAAAATTCAAAAAAAAAATGAAAAACCAAAGCACATAGCCTAGCTTCTTATATATGCCATATAGTAAGCACTCAAGCTAGTTGATAAACAAAGTCTAGACATATTCAAACCAGAAAAATCATGTATCTATATACCCCTAACCCTAAACTTTGTCTTAATTATGAAGTCAAGCACGAAGAGAAGTCGTTTTGGGTTTCAAACATGGACATTTCAAAAACCCTCCCAAAAGCTTCATTGTGGTGTGACGTACTAAGAAGGATACATGCTTACATTTTCAACAACCCCCCTAAAAGCTTCATTATAGAGTGACTAAGAAAGGATCCAGTCTGGCGGGCTTACCTTTTATTTTCTTGTTTTAAACTTGTTCAAATCTCGGTCAAACCTAGGATTTGACCAAGATTCAAAATGTGCATCAAAATTTAAAAAAATTAAAAACCAAATTAAAGCGCATAGTGTTCTTATGTCATATAGTAAGCATTAAAGTTGATAAACAAGGTCTAGACACATATTCAAACAAGACAAGTCATGTATCTATACCCCTAACCCCTAAACTCTATCTTATGAAGTCAACAACATGAAGGGAAGTGGTTTTGGGTTTCAAAACATGGAAATTTCAAAAACCTCCAGCTTCATTTTAGAGTGACTAATATATATATAAGAAGGATACATGCATGGTTTACCTTTTCATTTTCATATTTTAAACTTGTTTAAATCCGTGTCAAATTAAACCGGCCAAGGATTTGACCAAAAGATTCAAATGGGCATAGAATTTAAAAAAATCGGAAAAATGAAAAAGCAAAAGCATATAGTCTTCTTATGTCATATAGTAAGCATTCAAGTTGATAAACAAGTTTGGACATGCATATTCAAACCTAGGCAAATCATGTATCTATCCCCTAACCCCAAAACTCTATCTTATGAAGTCAAGCATGAAGAGAAGTGGTTTTGGGTTTCAAACATAAGAAAATTTCAAGAACATCCCAAGCTTCATTTTAGAGTGACTAAGAAAGGATCTGGGCTTCCCTTTTCATTTTCATGTTTTATACTTGTTTAAATCTTGGTCAAACCTAGGATTTGACAAAGATTCAAATGTGCATCTATCAAAATAAAAAAATCAGAAAAATTAAAAACCAAAGCACATAGTTTTCTTATGTCATATATAGTTAGCATTAAAGTTGATATAAACAAGGTCTAGATATATTCAAACAAGAAAAATCATGTATCTACCCCTAACCCTAAACTCTGTCTTATGTAGTCAAGCATGAAGAGAAGTGGTTTTGGGTTTCAAACTTGGAAATTTCAAGAACCCCCCAAAAGCTTCATTTTAGATGAGTGACTAAAGGATCCAGGTCGGGCTTACCTTTTATTTTCATGTTTTAAAATTGTTCAAATCTTGGTCAAACTGTACCTAGGATTTGATCAAGATTCAAATGGGCATAAAATTTCAAAAAAATGAAAAACCAAAGCATATAGCCTTCTTATGTCATATAGTAAGCACTCAAGTTGGTAAACAAGGTCTAGACATATTCAAACCAGAAAAATCATGTATCCCTAACCCTAAACTATGTCTTATGAAGTCAAGCATGAAGAGAAGTGGTTTTGGGTTTCAAACATGGAAATTTCAAAAAACTCCCAAAAGCTTCTCATTTTTGAGTGACTAAGAAGGATTCAGGCTTACCTTTTCATTTTCATGTTTTAAACTTGTTCAAATCTTGGTCAAACTTAGGATTTGACCAAGATTCAAATGTGCATAAAAATTGGGAGGAAGGGTATGAATTACAATTCAAAAAAAACAAGGTAACTTAAATACTTGGATGCCCCAAAGATGTGTGGAAGCCCAGAACAATGGCAAAACATGTGCGCACGCTGCATCCAATTCAAGTAGAACACATAGTAGGCATCGATAGTTTGACCTAAATTTGAAATCAAAGAGAAGGTGGTTAGAAAAAATCGAAATTGGCAAAGCAAAGCATGAAATCATAAATTTGTGATGCACTATAGCTATGAAAAGTATCAAACAATGCATACCAAAATGATTTTTTTAGAGGAATACTAGTTCAACTTATTTTAATTTTATATTAGTAGCCCAAAATCGAACTAGTAGTTGGATATTTCTGAACTTGATCTGTATAGTAGTGGGCAAAACCCTAGTTTAACCTATTTAATCATAGATTCGTAGGTCGATTTTTCTACTTTTTATTATTACTATGCAGCACATGTGTGTTTGCCCGTCGAGTGAAACTCGGAGGAAGAGGGATCACTCGGAAGGAGAGAAGAAGGGAGAGAATTATGGTGTCTCCCCTTTTTCGGGTGATGATGTTGACTTTTGTACAGGGTTTGTCAGTGAGCAGGAGGTGAGTGAGGCCGAGAATGAGAGAGATTTGTTTGTTTTTTGTGAGAGGGACAACGGAAGGATCCAGAAGACCACAGACTTCCAATACGCATCTGATGCGTCTTCTCTTGACAAAGAAAATAGCTGGGAGTTTGCGTACCTATTGCACGTGACTTGTGCTCACTGAAGTGTGGGACCTCACGCATGGGCACCACACGTAAGTGACAGACCTGTTGATGTAAAAACTCGGTTGATTATTATACTACTACATTTATACAAAGTTTCCTATGGATTCAAGGGTACGAAAGCCAAGTTAAATCATTTACATGACATTATTTTTTCCATGAAGCCAAGTTAACTCATTTATCAATTGGTACATTTTGGAGTGACTAAGAAGGATCGAGGCTTACCTTTCATTTTCATGTTTTAAACATGTTTAAATCTTGGTCAAACCTGCTAACTTGACCAAGATTCAAATGGGCATAAAAATTCAAAAAAGAAAAAAAAAAAGCACACAGTCTTCCTATGTCATATATCAAGAGTGATAAACAAGGTCTACCATATTCAAACCACAAAAATCATGTATCCCCTAACCCTAAACAAGGATCCAGGCTTACCCTTTTCATTTCATGTTTTTAAACTTGTTCAATCTTGGTCAAACTTAGGATTTGACGAAGATTCAAATAGGGGTGTAAAAATACTTAGAAAAATCATGTACGTATCTACCCCAAACCTAAACTCTATCTTACGAAGCCAAGCATGAAGAGAAGTGGTTTTGGGTTTCAAACATGGAAATTTCAAAAACCTCCCAAAAGCTTCATTTTAGAGTGACTAAGGAAGGATCATGCTTACCTTTTATTTTCATGTTTTAAACATGTTCAAATCTTGATCAAACCGTACCTACCTAAGTTTGATAAAGATTCAAATAGACATAAAAATTCAAAAAAAAAATGAAAAACCAAAGCACATAGCCCTCTTATGTCATATGCCATATAGTAAGCACTCAAGCTAGTTGATAAACAAAGTCTAGACATATTCAAACCAGAAAAATCATGTATCTATATACCCCTAACCCTAAACTTTGTCTTAATTATGAAGTCAAGCACGAAGAGAAGTCGTTTTGGGTTTCAAACATGGACATTTCAAAAACCCTCCCAAAAGCTTCATTGTGGTGTGACGTACTAAGAAGGATACATGCCTATTTTTCATAACCCCCCTGAAAAGCTTCATTATAGAGTGACTAAGAGAAAGGGATCCGGTCAGCGGAACTTTGTACTACATTTCTTGTTTTAAAACTTGTTCAAATCTAGGTCAAACCTAGGATTTGACCAAGATTCAAAATATGCATCAAATTTAAAAAAATTAAAAACCAAATTAAAAAGCGCATAGTGTTCTTATGTCATATAGTAAGCATTAAGAAAGTTGATAAACAAGGTTTAGACACATATTCAAACAAGACAAGTCATGTATATATACCCCTAACCCTAAATCTATCTTATAAAGTCAACAACATGAAGAGAAGTGGTTTTGGGTTCAAACATGAAATTTCAAGACTCCCAAAAGCTTCATTTAGGTGACTAATATATATAAAGAAGGATACGTACTGCACCACCTTTCATTTTCATATTTTAAACTTGTTTAAATCCGTATCAAATTCAAACCTAGGATTTGACCAAAGATTCAAATGGGCATAAAGATTTAAAAAAATCAGAAAAATGAAAAACAAAAGCATATAGTCTTCTTATGTCATATGGTAAGCATTCAAATTGATAAACAAGGTTTGGACATGCATATTCAAACCTAGGCAAATCATGTATCTACCACCTAACCCTAAACCCTGTCTTATGAAGTCAAGCATGAAGAAGTGGTTTTGGGTTTCAAACATAGAAAATTTCAAGAACATCCCAAAGCTTCATTTTAGAGTGACTAAGAAAGGATACAGGCTTCCCCTTTTTATTTTATTTTTTATACTTGTTTAAATCTTGAGTCGAACCTAGGATTTGACAAGATTCAAATGTGCATCTATCAAAATAAAAAAATCAGAAAAATTAAAAACCAAAGTACATAGTTCTTATGTCATATATAGTTAGCATTAAAGTTGATAAACAAGGTCTAGATATATTCAAACAGGAAAATCATGTATCTACCCCTAACCCTAAACTCTATCTTATGTAGTCAAGCATGAAGAAGTGGTTTTGGGTTTCAAACTTAAATTTCAAGAACCCCCAAAAGCTTCATTTTAGGGTGACTAAGGATCCAGGTAGGGCTTACCTTTTATTTTCATGTTTTAAAATTGTTCAAATCTTGATCAAATAGTCAAAACTAGGATTTGATCAAGATTCAAATGGGCATAAAGATATTCAAAAAAATAGAAAAATAAAACATATAGCCTTCTTATGTCATATATAGTAAGCACTCAAGTTGGTAAGCAAGGTCTAGACATATTCAAACCAGAAAAAGCATGTATCTACCCCTAAATCGGTCTTATGAAGTCTAGCCTGAAGAGAAGTCGTTTTGGATTTCAAACATGGAAATTTCAAAAACCTTCCCAAAAACTTCATTTTGGAGTGACTAAGAAGGATGCAGGCTTACCTTTTCATTTTCATGTTATAAACTTGTTTAAATATTGGTTAAACCTAGGATTTGACCAAGATCAAATGGTCATAAAAATTCAGAAAAATCAAAAAAACTGAAAACCGAAGCACATAGTATTATTATGTCATATAGTAAGCATTCAAGTTGATAAACAAGGTCTAAACAACAAACTAGACAAATCATGTATCTACCCCTAACCCTAAACTCTGTCTTATGAAGTCAAGCATGAAGAAGTGGTTTTGGGTTTCAAACATTAAAATTTCAAAAAACTCCCAAAAGCTTCTCATTTTGAGTGACTAAGAAGGATCAAGGCTTACGTTTTCATTCATGTTTTAAACATGTTCAAATCTTGGTAAAACTTAGGATTTGACCAAGATTCAAATGTGCATAAAAATTGGGAGGAAGGTATGAATTACAATTCAAAAAAAAACAAGGTAACTTAAATACTTGGATGCCCCAAAGATGTGTGGAAGCCCAGAACGATGGCAAAACATGTGCGCACGCTGCATCCAATTCAAGTAGAACACATAGTAGGCATCGATAGTTTGACCTAAATTTGAAATCAAAGAGAAGGTGGTTAGAAAAAATCGAAATTGGCAAAGCAAAGCATGAAATCATAAATTTGTGATGCACGTACTATAGCTATGAAAAGTATCAAACAATGCATACCAAAATGATTTTTTAGAGGAATACTAGTTCAACTTATTTTAATTTTATATTAGTAGCCCAAAATCGAACTAGTAGTTGGTAAACAAGGTCTAAACAACAAACTAGACAAATCATGTATTTACCCCCTAACCCTAAACTCTGTCTTATGAAGTCAAGCATGAAGAGAAGTGGTTTTGGGTTTCATGGAAATTTCAAGAACATCCCAAAAGCTTCATTTTAGAGTGACTAAGAAGGATCCATGCTTACCTTTTCATTTTCATGTTTTAAACTTGTTTACATCTTGGTCATAGCTAGTGTATTTGACCAAGATTCAAATGGGCATAAAATTTAAAAAAAAATGAAAAACCAAAGTACATAGTCTTCTTATGTCATATAGTAAGCATTCAAGCTGATAAACAAGGTCTAGACATATTCAAACCAAACAAATCATGTATCTACCCCCTAACCCCTAAACTTTATCTTATGAACCAAGCATGAAGAGAAGTGGTTCTTGGTTTCAAACATGGAAATATCAAAAACCTCCCAAAAGCTTCATTTTAGAGTGACTAAGAAGTATCCATGCTTACCTTTTCATTTTCATATTTTAAACTTGTTTAAATCATTGTCAAACCTAGGATTTGACCAAGATACAAATATGGGCACAAAACCCTCTTAGCCAAAATCAACTACGAGCAAGATTTTCTGTATTGTAGATGCCCCAATTGACTCTCATCCCCAATGTAGTCTTTTTTATGTCAGTATAGACTTCTTTACTGGATGTATACTATCGTACATGGCATGCATTTGCCTAATGAGCAGCATTGTTTAGCCGTTCTAGCCAACCCGATCAATCTGTCAAGCTTCATGCACGAGATGCCATGTTTATGGCCCTTTTGTTGTGGCTTTTTTTGGCTTTTGGCTTTGGCAAAAGCCAAAAAAAGCACGTAAATAGGTGCTTTTTTGGGCTTTTGGATTTTGGAAGCCAAGAACAAAGATTCTATTCTTTTGGCTTCCAAAATCCAAAAGCCCAAAAAGGCTTTTGCCAAAGTCAAAATAAGCCACAACAAAAGGGTAATTTACTCCCTCGCTCCGGTGATCCGATCCATATTTCTTGGTGCTAAAAAGAATGTGAATCGGAGGGAGTACTTTTCTTAGATAGTACTATATCAGTTCAAAAAAAAGTACAGTACTACTACATCACAAATGCATCAAAAGAGTACTACTGTACATCACAAGACCACGACAGTTGTATAGTATAGAGTTTAATGCTGAACTTTAAACAGGACCAGGAGCATCAGGGCCAGCAGCAGGGGCGTTGACCGGCAACAAACCAGGCAAAAGACGTAAGGAAGAGGCCATATGCTGCGTGCTTGGCCTTGATTGCAGGGTGGTGATTCTTCGCCGCTCGCCATGTATTCACGCCGTACCAGTTCCGCGTCGCCCGCGAGCGGATCGAAGCGATCCCGCGCGCCGGACACGCTCGAGGAGGCGTGGCGGCTCCAGTGCAAGCAGTCCGCCGCCGGGAGTCGGCGCGCGGCGTGCAGGTACAGAGGCTCCCTGTACATGCCGTCGTCGCTCCGCGAGTTCGCCCCGGGCGGGCTCTGGTACAAGGCGGATCCGCCGCTCAAACCGATGAGCGGCCCCGTCTTCAACAAATGGCGCGCCGACCGGGAGAGGAACCGCCGGTCGAAGGCGGCGTGGGAGGCGAGCACCAGCGGCGGATTCGCGCCGCCAGCCGGCGAGGAGGCGGAGGAGGCGGAGGAAGGGGAAGACCCCCTCTTCTTGAAGGCGCTGGCCGCGTCCCTCAAGGACGATGCCGACAAGAAGAGGGCGGAGGAAGAAGACAAGGCGGCGGCCATCGCCGCCGTGAAGGAGAAGGAGGCGCGGGATGCGGAGGAGAACGCGACCATCATCTTCCTCGACGACTAGATAGGTTAGAAGTCGCGATAAGGATCGCGCAATTCTGTATGTATGATCCGTATGTATGATCAACTATGAATTATGAACAATGAACTATCAAACCAAACCACATAGTTTTTTTATGTCATATAGTAAGAATTCAAGTTGATAAAACAAGGTCTAGACATATTCAAACTAGACAAATCACGTATATCTACCCCTAACCCTAAACTCTGTCTTATGAAGTAAAGCATGAAGAGAACTGGTTTTGGGTTTCAAACATGGAAATTTCAAAAACCTTCCCAAAAGCTTCATTTTGGAGTGACTAAGAAGGATACAGGCTTACCTTTTCATTTTCATGTTTTAAACTTGTTTAAATCTTGGTCAAACCTAGGATTTGACCAAGATTCAAATGGTCATAAAAAATCAAACAAAATCAAGAAAATCAAAAACCAAACCACATAGTCTTCTTATGTAATATACTAAGCATTCAAGTTGATCAACGAAGTCTAGACATATTCAAACCAGAAAAATCATGTATCTACCCCCTAACCCTAAACGTTGTCTTATGAAGTCAAGCATGAAGAGAAGAAGTGGTTTTGGGTTTCAAACATGGAAATTTCAAAAACCCACCCAAAAGCTTCATTTTGGAGTGACTAAGAAGGATCCAAGCTTACTTTTTCATTTTCATGTTTCAAACTTGTTTAAATCTTTGTCAAACCTAGGATTTGACCAAGATTCAAATGGGCATAAAAATTCAAAAAAGAAATCAAAAAAATGAAACACCAAAGCACATAAACTTCTTATGTCATATAGTAATTAAGCATTCATGTTGATCAACAAAGTCTATATATATTTAAACAAGAAAAATCATGTATATATACCCCTAAACTTTGTCTTATGAAGTCAAGCACGAAGAGAAGTCGTTTTGGATTTCAAACATGGAAATTTCAAAAACCTTCCCAAAAGCCTCATTTTGGAGTGACTAAGAAGGATGCAGGCTTACCTTTTCATTTTCATGTTTTAAACTTGTTTAAACCTTGGTTAAACCTAGGATTTGACCAAGATCAAATGGGCATAAAAATTCAGAAAAAATCAAAAAATGAAAACCAAAGCACATAGTATTCTTATGTCATATATTAAGCATTCAAGTTGATAAACAAGGTCAAGACATATTCAAACCAGACAAATCATGTATCTACCCAAACTAAGCTACGCTTGTGAAGTCAAGCATGAAGAGACGTGGTTTTTGGGTTTCAAACATGGAAATTTCAAGAACAAAGCTTATTTAGGGTGACTAAGAAGGATCCAGGCCGAGCTTATACCTTTTATTTTTATGTTTAAACTTGTTCAAATGTGCAGGTCAAACCTAGAAGTTTGACCAAGATTCAAATGAACATAAAAAAAAACAAAGCACATAGCCTTCTTATGTCATATAATAAGCACTCAAGTTGATAAAC
This sequence comes from Lolium multiflorum, assembly GCA_030979885.1. Taxonomy (NCBI): domain Eukaryota; kingdom Viridiplantae; phylum Streptophyta; class Magnoliopsida; order Poales; family Poaceae; genus Lolium; species Lolium multiflorum. The sequence continues at coordinate 82,576,482 of CM061751.1, forward strand.
AAGGTCTGAGCATAACTAAACCCGAGGAAAAATCATGTATCTCTTGCTTTAACCCTAAACTTTTGTCTTATGAAAGTCAAGCACGAAGAAAGTGAATTTTGGGTTTCAATCACCCAGAAAATTTCAAAAACCTTCCAAAAACTTCATTTTGGAGTGACTAAGAAGGATACGAAACAGCTTTCATTTACATATTTTAAACATGTTTAAATCTTAGTCAAACTATGATTTGACCAAGATTCAAATGAGCATAAAAATACAAAAAAAAAATCGTATCGTATCTACCCCTAACCCTAAATCTATCTTACGAAAAGTCAAGCATGAAAGTAGTTTCGTTTCAAACACTGTGGAAATTTCAAAAACCTCCCAAAAAGCTTCATTTCGGAAGTGACTAAGAAGGATCCAAACCGGGCTTACATTTTATTTTCATATGTTTAAAACTTGTTCAAATCTTGGTCAAGCTTAGAAACCTAAGAATTGACCAAGATTCAAAAAAAATAAAAACAAAGCACATAGCCTTCTTATGTCCTTATAGTAAGCACTCAAGTTGATAAACAAGGTCTAGTCATATTCAAACCGGAAAAATCATGTATCTACCCTAACCCCTGAACTTTGTCTTATGAAGTCAATCACGAAAGTCGTTTTGGGTTTCAAACATATGGAAATACAAAACCTTCCCAAAAGCTTAATTTTGGAGTGACTAAGAAGGATGCAGGCTTACCTTTTCATTTCCATGTTTTAAACATGTTTAAATAAGGATGCGTGATTCTAAAACCTCATACACATTGTTGCAAAAGTAATTACATCACCTAAACAATACTACCAGTTCATAATTCTAAACTTATGTACAATCTTGGAAACATATAACGCCAGCCTAGTTCACCAATTATCATCATCCCTCTTGATGCGCTTGCCGGTGCCGCTTGTACCTGCCTCCCATGGGTTGGCAGTCCAAGTTCTGCACTCGTTCGCACTTCGTGTGTCGGGAATCCTTGTTGGAGCTTCCCAACCAGATACAGGCCCTGCCCTTGCTAGCTCACCACATCCAGCCGTTGCCCTAGCTTGCTCACCATGTGAACCGCCATCCCACGGAGACCCCGAAGTAGGCTCGCACGGGTCCTTTATCCATGGTGGCATTTTCTTCGGATCAAATGGTATGTTGTGCCTAAAGCAATAAGATACAAATTCCCAGTAGGTTGTCCCGACACACTGCTTCTTCTCGTCGCGCCAGGCAGGGGGAAGAGCGGCCAACCTAGCCGCTTCCTTGCAATCCGGGCAAACCACTTCCCTTGGAATTGGTTGTGCTTGACGCTGCCCATCATTGATTTTTTTGAGTCGCCTGTACAACTCAAAACTGACATACCCATCAATCGCAGCATACCTCAAGTTTACTTCAGGCAATGGCATGCACTCCCATTGATCGTGGCTGCTAGTAGGGAACTTGGTCTTCATGTCTTTGTAAGATGGGTCAATGATGGCGGCTGCCAAATCACCCATGCCAGTCCTATTGCCAGGACCATTGAAATTGATCATATCCTGAATGTCAATCCAATTATGTTTAGGAATTTTAATGCCATCTCTAGCAAACCTGCTAGAGTCACCCCTGATGTCAACAGTTGTGAAACAAATTCCTTTATGTTGAAGGAATTCTTGCAGTGCCAGATTATCAGGACTCCTGCATGTTAACACAAATCAATCTTGTAAGATCGTATATGCTGAAATAGTACACATATTTTTCTTCCAGTAAACTGTATACTTGTTGCAGTGAAACAATGATTTTGCATCAGTGATACACATCAAAATAACATGAATTATTGTTGCGACTATATGATCTAATTATTTAAGTGTCAAGTTAAGATTCAGTTACTATATGTTAATATCTTGACATCCATGCCGATTATCGGTGAGTATGAGTACATGAAATTTGTGCAAATTTTGAGTACCAAAATCATGAAACTAGATATCGTGGTCAATCCAAAAAAAATTATACAAGTATGTTGGATATTACGTTCCAGACCACATTTTTCATACAAGTTAGTTTGTTCGTGTTTTCATACAAGTTAGAACCTAGTCTATGTCGAAATAAAAAAGCAGATCCAAGATAAAGGAAGAGTTTCTATATTAAAAAACAAAAGGATAAAGGAAGGCATGTGAAGAACATACCTGCAGAAATGGTACACCAGGACGTGGTCGTCCATGGCCAACTGAACGACGGCGGTACTTACTTGGTCCGCAGTGTATTCTAGGTCGAGGCCGACGAACCTGGACCTGTCCTCTAGTAGCTTTTGTTCGTACATCTTGAGGGTGTGCTCGAGAACGGAAGGGTCATTCGTGTAGACCACGTTCACCTTGGTCGTCCCATGGGGAACGACGCTCCTCTTTAGCGTAAACAGGCCGCCGTCGGCCATGGCAGCGCTGAAGCACGTCGAACTGATCGGAGGGATTGAGGGGGAGGGAGGGAGAGCAACTGCAAACAATGGGGTTTTTTGGAACTTGCCGAAATGCAGGGGAGAACGAACCGCCAGGGGTTGTTTAGTGGGGACAGATGGGAATAATACTGCGATGAGGTTGAGGAATTAACTCCAACCGCCATTTAAATCTAGTACTCCCTATAGTCAGTTGATAGGAAATGGACGGGCAAGATTGATTCTAGGGAGGCGAACCCCAGTATTTTCCCAATTTATTTGAGTTGTAATATAACCATCGTTAATACTTGAATTGAAAAATATTTACAAAATTAATTTATTATATACTACATGATGAGATAATCCAACAAACCATGGAAATGCATGGCCATCCAACCATGTCACCCTCTTGTGAAAATTGTATAGGTGGTAGTGTGCGCAATACACGCGGTAGCCACTTCACAAATACATCCTTTTAATTTTGCCCCCCTTAATTCGGCCAATAAAAATGAAAAGACTTTATGTGGAAAACCAAAAAAACTGTATTTGGCAAAGTATAGTCGAAAATAAGAAGTTTTTCATTGATCTCTTAAAAAAGGGGTCATGATTCGAAAGTTCGCCATGCATGGTTCTTGCGGTAACCAAGCTAGCTCACCCATGTGGCAAGAAGCGAATCAATGTCCAACATGCATGGTTCCAAAAATATATATTTACAGAATGATTCTGCTTCTCAAGAATATTTGCATGCCATCATGTTTGTTATTTTTCCTAGATAAAAGTAGTAATTGGTGACTTCGTGATTGCCTTGCTTGCTGATTTCAATAAGTTTGAACCTCATTTTGGCTTTATTTCAAATTTAGGCAAAAACTTCTTGGCAATCGACTTTGTGAGCTACTATACTTGGATGCAACCCACATTTTCGTTGGCTAATGTTTTCTGATTCCACAACAATAGGGCACATCCCTATATCATCCCAAATTTTGAATTCTTTTTAGTTTGGTTGATGACCACCATTCATATCCGAACTTAATTAATTGGAGTACACATGATGGTTTCATGGTAAGCTAGTTTGACAAATTAGCCTTCGAAATGGCGATTCGCCTACCATGCATGCATGTTTGGCCTACCCGTGAAATTTTGATTTGTGGTATTGTGCACACACGTACTGCACATGATAGCGAATAAACAAAACACATATTCGGACCCCTTTGGCCAGAAAGGGCATGTTTGGTTCCTAGCCACAATTTGTCAAGAAGCCAAAATTTGGCAGCCATGCATATATAGTTTATTTGGCATGTGTTTGGTTTTTGCCACAATTTGGCTTATCACACTTCATTTCATGTATATATGGTCCATTTGTCATAGACTCAACTTTTTTTTACAAAGTTTTGACAAGTTTGGCTTTAATATTTTAAGCCACAATTTGGTGGCTAGCCATACTAGCTTTTTTTTGGCTAACCACACTTTGGCTTTTGAAAAATGTGGCTACCAAACATAGGTCCTAATAAAAAGAAAACAACACACTAATGTGTAGTAAACCAAATCCCTACCTTGCAAAGTTGCATATGTGCAAAAGGGGGCAATGCATGCATTATTCAGAAGTTGATTGTGGTTTTCGTAGTGTAACCAATTAATTAAGCTTACATATGGGAAGAGGCTAGCGCGGCGAACTCAAGCAGCTATGGTTCCAATGTTGTCAAGTTTGGAGTGGACAATGCATGAAGCTTGCTCTTAATGGGTAGAAAGCCAAAAGCAATCCATATTTATTCTATATGTGTGTGAATAATAACTCTTCTCACCCCAAACCTCTATGTATGATAGGGTTTTATATTTTTTACTTGTTATTAGTAAGTACATGTCATGTGATGGCTCCATGCACATGTTTCACAACTTTTTTCTGATTTGTTTCTACCTCATTTGGTTGGTTTCAAAGTTGCTCAAACTTCCTATGCGCGCTATGTTGTACTATTGGGACCCATGTTTGGGCTTAGTTTGTGGTACCACACTTGCAGGGTACCTTCAAGTATTTTATTCCCAAAAATTATGAATTCTAATTAAATGGTGAACTATAAACTGATCATCTAAAGTTGGAAAATAAAATCCATATAGCTACACATCTAGATATGTGTATAAAGTAGACAACGCATAAATTAGTGCATGCATATATAAGTTTGTTTTTCTAGCGGATTCCCTAATCACCCCACGGTTGTGACATTGTCAATGTTGTCATGATAAATAACATTGCGAGACTTTCCATCTTATTATTTTTTGTAGAAATGATTGTCCCATTATGGCAAACGTCCCCATTCGTTTTTCAAATTAAGTAAACGTTATAGGATGAAAATTCATTAAAGTGACAAATTTTCTAGATTTCTAACTATTTTAGCTCATTCAAACAAGTTTGCAATAGGCCGACCTGTTGTCCAGTGACAATTTTTTAGTACAATTTGATCAACATCACAAAAAAGTGCTTTTAAGGCTCGTAAGTAGTATCATACATGCCATGCCATGTTGGCAAAAATCTAATGTGTCACATCAATTATGAGGTGAGAGATGAGAGTAGTATTATAACACATAAACCTAGAAACTTAGAAAACTTCATGACAAATACATCATGTACACACATTTGCATTGAGATTCTACAAAACTTTAAATACGACATAAGTATGAACCATATATTATGATACTATTCATTGTGGAGGTAGTATCACAAACTAGTAGTGTATGATACTACGTACTACATACTTCCCATTGTGACTAGTCTTAATCACTCTAACCTCGCCATCTCGCCGTCTTACTATAGTACATACTACACCCCCACTCAGTCTCTCATACGCCCCACGCGTTTCCCACTCCGTCTCTCATACGGCGGCTGCGCAGCTGTGGAGTATCTTCGGATACGGGCGATTTTTGACCTTTGGCTCGTTCAAGGTGAGAACCCAATCTTCTTTGTTCCTGTTGGGCCCAATTAGGAGTACAAAATTATGTTCTAAATGTTGCTCAAACTTTCCATACAAACTAATATATAACTTATACTACGTAGGTTACACCATCGAAATGGGTATGACAGTTGAGAAATGGGAACAACAACTTGGAACCTTTCTTACTATCGAGTGGGACGTGTGTTATTGGTGTGACCCTGCTTCTTTCTTCTTCTACATAATGGCTACATGATGGTTCTAGAAAAAAGTGTGCATGCTGTTGTGGTATCTCTTGTCGCGAATCCCTCATGTGCATGCGTTAGATTTTTGGGAAACCAACGGTTAGTACTGTGTTACATCTCTAGTTCAAAACTGGTGCATTTTGTATGTTGTTGTAGTAGTCTAGTAGATAGATTCAGATGCATGGTCAGAAGTGCAAACATTTCGCAACTAGTTGATCCCTCATCTTATTGTCGGATGTCACATTTCGAGTTTGTAAAAAAATGTAAATTCAAATCATAGTCACGGGTTATGTTGTATCTTTCGCACATCTAAACATTTGTTTCAAAAGGTGACCATATGTAAAAAAAAAAAAAAAGAAAAGACCAAAGTGAATAATATTCCTTAACTATTCACATATCATTTGTCTTTTTTGTGCAAGCTAGAATTTTTTTTACATACTCATCTGTGACTTGTGGAGCAATACACACCATAATATGTGTCCCAGTTTTGTTTTTCTTCATATTTTTTAAAAGTGCAGAAGTGTGATATCCGATAATAGGATGCGAGTGCAACTAGTTTCCAAATGAGATGCTAATGCATGCTGATATGATACTACCTGTCTATAAATAGATGTATGTCTTTTGTCGTGGCCCCATCCTACTTCTGCATTTTCTTTACGGCCATTTTTGAGTAGTTGCGACCTGGACGTGATCGGACTAGTCGATACTCGATAGTAGTCGTAGTACTGTACAACTTCTGCATGTGGCGTCAGCCTCTAGAGTAGTAGTACTAGCTAACGGATAGATTATATCTGGAGAAACTGACATGGCCATTGATATGACAAGACTATACCCGGATTCGGACGCATTGTAGTGACTCCATCAATGTTCCGCTATGATGGTCTATTTTACTGCTACACCAGATTGTCGACGCAGAGGATTCCTTGGCTTCCGCGCAAGACCCTTCCCAAAGAAGGCATCTGCTCTGGCCCGTTGATTCTATGTGGACGGTTCCAGATTGCTTTATGTGTTTTTGTACAGTATCAGATACTAGGTTTTCCTTCCCTCCATATTAGGGGTTGTTTGGTTTAGGGGATAGGTTTATGGGATGAGAGTATCCCCAACCACCTGGCTAGGATAGCCAATTTTTGTTGTTTGGTTGTGTAGGAATTGAGTGTAGGACGAGAGGTGGGTAGTGGTATAGATTTTTTTTGTTTGCTCGAAATGTTAGGGGTGGCTATAAGATGGTGAGATTATCTCTACACACATCAAATATACCACACCTCCTATTTTTATAGCCCAAAAAAATACATAACCGGTGGTATGTGAATTGATCTGGGTAAAAATATTACACAACCGTACAAATATTCAAATCCTATAGTCAAATCCTACATAACTCCTATAGTCAAATCCTACATAACTCCTATACAAATTGTACGAATCAAAGGATATGATTTTCCCCCTATATAGCTTGTTTGATTTGAAGAATTGAATCCTCCAAAATTTCTATGTATTGTTTTCTTATACTAGTACAACCCTATAGGATTTCTAATAAGAGGTTAGACCTCTTGGAAAAGTTCATATGCATCTGTGACAACTATGCTATGCACTCTCAATCTCTATAGAAATTTCCTTTGTCTTTCCGATGATACCATCACACACCTAGCTCTACCAATTCATGTAGATTTCTTTCCCGTAGGATTCAAGGAGGCATATGTCATAGCGATTCTCCATTATTCTATCATATGAATCTAACATGCCCTCTCAGTTTGAGTGATGCAAAGTGGCCACTATAAGATTTATTTAGTCAGATTAATTGGTCATGCATACACTAGTTGTTTTCTATCTTTCCTACACATGTCAATTAGCGAAATTTATAAGTAAAATCCTAAAATTCAAATAAATTGCTGAAAATTGGAAATAATATTACAGTTGTAGCAAATTACTAAATCGATCCAGAAATTATGTACATGGCTTCAGTAGTCCGTAAATGATGTCCTTGGAGTAGTTTGTGAGTTAAAGAACGTCCATTTCGTCAAACTGACATGGCCTTTGATTTGACAAGAGAACACTAATATTTTGGACCTGAATCAGAGTGGTAAAGGCGTACAGCTCGATCAATGCAATGGTATGATGGCTATGCAGCTATACCTATATAGGAGTAGACTACTAGTAGACTTTGGGACACAAAGATTTGGCTTCCGCGGCCGACCCCGAACAAGATTCTTTTACATTGCCCATCTTTTCACGACATTGAATCGCTGAAACTTGGGGTCCGCCTGTGGCAGGACCAGCCTGTCAATGGCCCAAAGTCTTATGTGCTCCCGCCCTTTGATTTTGGATGGACGGACAAGATTGCCCAGTCCCATCCCTGTCCTTCGTTCAGTTTTCATCCTCCTCCGGGGAACCCTCCCCGGAGAGCTCTACACCGACCCCTTCTATCCCCACCTGCTTGTCCCTTCCTTCTTCCTCCAGCGATTCATCCATCGTTCAACAAGTTGTCTAAGAAGAACATGAAGAAGTGTAAGAAGAGGAAGGAGGCGTTGTTGTCTGAGACTAAATCCGCGGTGAAATCCATCCCGCTGAAAGTCCTGCAAACTCCGACTTTGAAAGTGTACCAGCGGCGCCGGCGGACAGGCATGTCTGCGCTTCCATCGCAAGCTCAGTCTGCGCTTCCATCGCAAGCTCAGTCTGCTTCGGGCTTGTTTGGTCAGGGCAGAGTAATCCAGCAAGAGTCTGGTAGGTTTTTATCGCCATGTGCTTTCTTTGCCCCCATGAACGCAGATTACAGCAAGGCAAACAGATCCAACTATTTTTTTACCCGGGAGAACCAGCTATTTGACCGTCTTTCTTCCAGGGCCGCCCGTTCAAGTGTCGCCCTTCCTACCGATGCCGAGAAATCGACCGTGTTTCGCCAAGATGGTGGGTACGAAGCTCCCCGGTATGTTTCCATCGCCATGCCGAAGTTTCTCTGCCTTCCGGCTGGCTAGCGGATCAAACAATTTAACCGTCTTTCTTCCATGGCGGCTGGTTTCAGCGCCATTCCTACCCAAGTTGAGAAATCGCTCGTTTCTCGCCAACCTGGTGGGTACGAAGCTCCTGGGTATGTTTCCATCGCCATGCCGGATTTTCGTTGAGTCCTTGCTGGCAGGCGGTGCCAACTAAACCGGCTATCATCTTCCAGGGCCGACGGTTCCAGGCTCGTGCTTTCTACCGCAGGATCCACTTCGTACTTAGCTATCGAGGACCCGTTGTTTGATGAGCACTTGTTAGCTCTCAAGAGCATTAATAATGTATGCACTATATAATATATATCCATTGCTTTTTTTTCTTCCTCTTCATCTCCGTACTGCATGAGGGCTTCTTTAATTCGTAGGACTTCTATAAGAATTGTGTAGCATTTAGATCCTATGGTTTTTTTCCTACATTAGTTGTTTGATTTATAGAAATATATCCTATGTTTGTTCCTTTTTTCGAAATGGGGGACATATCACAGCCTCTGCATCAAAATGATGTATATGGCTGCTTTATTGCTTTCTTCAGTTCATACACAAATTATGACAACTTCTCACGGATCAGCTAGAGTCGACACAAAGATCCACCAACGAAACATAGAAAACAGCGGGTGCCAAAAAGGCAAAAACACATCAGTAAGTAATTCTATGAGGAAACTGCCAGCCACCCTGGCTGTAAAAATCCCGTGCGGCTGTCTCTAGTCAGTTGCACCCAGACTCCATGATATGCTGATCCTCGGGCTGGAGATAAGAAACATACGGATCTAGTGAATAATCATAGGGATAACCTGCAAGAAGGGATGATATTTGGGTTTATTAAACTCGACTTCATTTTGTACATTCCAAATAGCCCATAAAATAGCGCATACACCCTCTGTAATGTATACAAAATCCTATGCTTTTCCTAATCTTATGATTTTCATATCCTGTGAATGAAAAAGGATCCCTGATTCGTTCCTGGTGAATTTTTCCATGCAGGAAGGGATTATGAGATTAAAGGGCCACAACACCACCCTTCAGAACAGAAACCTCAAACTCTTGCATAGGTTTGGTATCATGAATGCAGAATCAGAGACGAATGTCTCCGGGAGAGGAGCAGCCAGTGCGCGTGTGTGCATCTTCGGCCGTGTATGTTTCCATTGCCGTGCCGCAGTTTCATCGCCTCCTTGCTGGCTGCCAGATCCAACTACTTAAATGTCTTTCTTCCAGGGATGGCGGTTCCATCGTTGAAGAGGTTCCTATGGACAAGGACTTTGCAGCTCTCAGGCATATTGAAGAGGTTGGCACTCCATTTGTTTATTTCTCCCCCCTCATCTGCACTCTGCATACTTCATTGCTGTTGAATTTGCAATGCAGGATGTGATAACACGATTCTCCGCGAAACTGGACCAGATCAAGGGCCACAACATCATCCTTCATAAGAAAATCCGCCACCTCGTGGGCAGGTGCATTTTAAATCGTGCCATATCGAAGGAGAATGCCCGTTCCATGCAATCTTCTTTTGATAAACGGTACTCAGACGTTCTCGCGGAGTGTGAGAAGAAGGGAAGTCGAGGAACTACGCGCCCAGCCACCGATGAGTGTGGTCACTGACAAGGCTGGTCAGTGTGATTGCAACTGTGACTGTGAAAGTTTTCAACAGGAAGTGGAGTTGCATGCTGAACATGCGCAATATTTCGAGACGAAGTACTTGAAAGTTCGCACAGAGTGCGATAAGTTGAAGAAGGAAGTCGAGTGTCTCCGCTCCCAGCAGCCAACTATTGCGACATCAGGAGACCAGGGTGTGCTAATTGCAGCCAGAATTTTGGAATCGATGAAAAGTTGAATTTGGCTTTGTTGTGCAATATAGCAAGACCTGTTCCTCCTCTGCCTTCGTCTTTTGGCATAATTGCTTTGTCTTCAGTATTGACTCCTGAATGCTTCGTATATTTCTGACTGTTTCTGAATTATGTACAACTTTTGTAATATTGGTCAAACTAGTTTTGACCAGGGTTTGTGTAGGGTGGTTGAATTTTTTTGGTTGGTCCAAATTGTGTTGTGTGGTCCAAATGTGATGTATCATCACACCACCATGTGCCCCGCCACCCCCAGGTTTTGGTAATGCCATTCTGATACATGCTTCATAGAAGGAACATACATTTTTTCCGTTAGGGCATGACAATTTTGAAAAATTCAAACAAAAATGGGAAGAGAGAATGGTAACATCATTTTCCATGTGATGCCCCTGTGCCAAATTTTGGTTCATTTTAAGAATGTAAGGTGACAAATTACTCGAGGAAGCTAGTTGGAGTAGACGGGCATGACCGGATTGGCATAGGGGATTTATTTTTTGAAGGATGTTATTTTTCATGGACAATATGTGACACAAACAATAAAATGTTAAGGTCTCATATTATTCTGAATGATTGTGAATTACTTATGACGTTTGGAAGTATTGGTATACGTGAGAATCGAGTACATGCACGACTTCACGCGTCCACAACTAATCGGCCTCATCGTCTCTCGCGTCCACAACTAATGCCATTCTGATACAGAGAGTCAGAGGCTATAAAATAATCGGCCTCATCGTCTCTCGCGAGCTCGTCCTCTCCCCTCCCATCAACTCACCGCACCTCCGAGGCATCGACTTCCTCGTTTCCAACCGCAGTAGCATGAAGAAAGGTCTTGCGTACGAGGCGGAGCAATCGGCGGCCGCTCGCGCAGAGGATGCCTCTGCGGTAGTTGCCGTCGCGGCGGGTGAGGCTTCACCGGGTACCCAGGCCGCTCGTCTCCTCTGCTTGTCTGATTCTTCGACCTCGGTCGAAACGGGCGTCCTGGCCGTCGAGGAGAAGGTGGATAGCAACGCCGTTGCTCCCGCCGAAGATCTGCAAGGCGTTGCAGGCCACCACGGCGAGGTCTTCCTCGACCCGGTGCTGGACGCGGACCTCGACCCCTTCGACGATTTCGGCCCAAACGTTCAGTTCCAGGAGGATGTCGAGGGTGACGACGAGGAGGTACTGCTCTTTTACCGAAACTGTCCCGATCCTTTTTGTGTCATATTACTGTTCACGTGGTTTGCACGAACCTGGTTCTTGATTGATTTGATCTCCTACCTTGTTCTTGTAGACGTACTTGATTCTACGGTTCGTACGGTCAGATTCTAGTTTAATTTCGACTAATCTGCCATGTAGTTGGCTTGATTTGTCATATAATTAATTTATGTGTTCATACTTAGTGGACTTGCAATTGTTGTGGCTTATGTTCATTGCTGTTCATAGGGTTTTCTCGTGATTTAGTATGATTTCTTCTGCCATTTACTTGTTCTACACATTTAATTTTAGGGTTTCTAAGGTTTGCTTATGATAGTGCAGTATTTATTCGATCTGTCATTAAGCACCTGATTATTATGTACTTTATAATTCACAGGAATATTCTGATGACATGGACGACAACAAGGAGCGCAGGGACCAGAAGAGCCGCTACGTTCTGAAGCGGCTGAAGGGTGGTGAAATTCGTTTCCGCAAGCGCGGGGAGCTATTTTGCCCATTCTGTGGCAAAATCCTCCAGAAGGACATCCGCAGCCTGATCCAGCATGCGACGGGTGTAGGCCTAAGTACATCGGGGAAGCACCGCCCTGCAACCAAGGCCAAGCACGCATATGGCCTCTTCCTCCAGAATTACGTCTTGCTGGCTTGTTTCCAGTCAACGCCCCTGCGCTGGCCCTCATGCTCCTGGTCCTGTTTAAAGTTCATATGTGTAATCTTATTCCCTTTGGAAGTTCAGTATTAAACTCTACTAGTACAACCGTGGTGGTCTTGTGATGGTAGTACTCTTTTGATGCATTTGTGATGTAGTAGTACTAGTATTTTTTTTTAAAATGGTATAGTACTACTAGTATCTAAGAAAAGTACTCCCTTCGATTCACATTCATTTTACACCAAGAAATATGGATCGGAGTGAGGGAGTAAATTAAACATGGCATCTCGTGCATGAAGCTTGACATATCGATCAGGTTGGCTAGAATGGCAATACAATGCTGCTCATTAGGCAAATGCATGCCATGTAAAGAAGTCTATACTGACATAAAAAAAAGACTACATTGGGGATTAGAGTCAATTGGGGCATCTACAATACATAAAATCTTGCTCGTAGCTGATTTTGGCTAAGAGGGTTTTACTCACATTACACGTGCCACTTTCCTTGTCTGCAAAACAAGTTCCAATAAAGGAAGAGGAAAGAAAAGGACATTGTGGGCGAGATTGAACACCTTTTTTATGTGTTAAGCTGAGGATTTCGACTTAGGCCTAACAGCTCAGCACACCCACAAATAAATCTCCTTGCGCGCACCACTGTCAGCAAAAATAACAGAATTAGCACGCAAGATTAAAACGAAGTGAATTTAATTAACTTGGTTAGCTTTTCAAGCAATATATTCAGAGAAAGAGCACACATGTTCGGCTCGAAATAATCGTAAGAGAAGAACAATAAATCTAAGGCACCCCACTTCATCGGAAGAAGGGGCGCGACAACGCATGGATTCATATATACCTTGAGTCGACGCTGGCTCGTAGAAGGGGGCCGCGCCTCGAGGATGCCGGCGACGTCTCCACCTCGGTATCACATGTGACTGCTTCTCCCGGGCGGTGCGCCGCGCCATGTAGAAGATCTATCAAAAAGGAGAGCCCGATGACGCTATTGACGCCTCAACCTTGATAGCACCGGCTTGTTGCTCCGCACTGAGATGCGCCACATGCAAGATTTAGCGGATGCACCAATTTAAGAGATATGTCATGATCGTTGTAACAAATTTCACCGTGATGATGATTTGATCCTGCACTCGGCCTTGAACACAAGTACTAGTACAGTCTCACAATTTTTTTTATCATTATACTTTGCGAGATTTAGCGGATGCACCAATTTTAGAGATATGTCATGATCGTTGTAACGAATTTCAACGTGATGATGATTTGATCCTGCACTCGGCCTTGAACATAAGTACTAGTACATTCTCACAATTTTTTATCATTATACTTTGCGAGATTTAGCGGATGCGCCAAATTCAGAGATAGATCATGATCATGGTAACACACTTTTCAATGTAATGATGATTTGATGTTGCACTAGACCTTGAACATAAGTCCTAGTACGGTCTCACAATTTTGTATCATTATACTTTGCAAGTTTTAGAGGATGCGCCCATTTTCAGAGGTAGATCATGATCATGGTAACAAATTTTAAACGTGATGATGATTTGATGTTGCACTCGACCATGAACAGAAGTACTACTACTGTCTCACAATTTCTTTATCATTATAGTTTGCCAGATTTAGATGCGCCAAATTTAGAGATAGATCATGATCATGGTAACAAATTTTCAACGTGATGATGATTTGATGTTGCACTCGGGCTTGAACAGAAGTACTAGTACGGTCACTAATTTTTTAGCATTATACTTTGCAACGAATGCACCAATTTCAGGTGCATGTCACCACATCTGTGTAGATGATGATCATGGTAATGTCGGTGTTCAACTTGATGATGATTTGATTTTACAGTCGGCTTTGAACAGAGGTACTAGTACGGTCTCACAATTTTTATCATTATACTTGTACCTTAGAGAAATTCAAAATCTACAGCGGCAAAACTTCCCGCCCACAAAATACAAAAAATTTCACACGCTTCCAAATTCCGATTCTACCCCTGTGGAGATGACAGCAAAGTCGGTTGGTGGGGGTCGGCATTTTTTGGATCACCACCTCCCTAGCCCCAGGATACCCTCCCAAAAAATTTCATTTCCCTCGGTCTCTCATCTGAGACCACCCACCGGAACTTCTCAAGTCCCTCTCTCTACCACCTCCACGACCACCGCACCGGAACATCCCCGGACTTCCCTGGCCTACCCGAGCCCTCGCGATCCTCGTCATCCGGCTGCCTGCCGGAGCGCTTCATCGACTCCGTCATCAACCGGACCGGATCATCCCGCCGAACCTCGAAACCATATGCTCATCCAGCAGTCTACCGCAGTCGCTTCAGTGCGGCATCGTCCCACCCCAGGAGCCGCTTATCGGATCCGTCGTCCACCGCATCGGATCTTACCGACACCGCTGTGCATGAACCGGATCTGCTTCACCGGCGCCGTGCATGATCTAAACTCTTCTATTGTCGCTTTTCTATTGCTTGCCTGCAAGTTCTTGTTTAATCTTGGGGAACCTGTTTGTGCTAACGACGCGCCGTTACATTTTTGCAGATGAGATGAGTAACCATGAAGTGTAATGGCGTCTCTCCAACCCCAAGTAGCACATGTAGCGTACTTCATCACCGGATCTATCAACCCCGGAAGATCTGCTGTGACTCCCACAGAGTGCTTCTCCTAATGTAAGTCCCTTGTTTTAGCGCCATGTTGGGTTGGATGCTTGTTTGTCTGAAGCTCTTTAGTTCATTCCTAGCTATGACCGTAACACGTTGCTATTTTCTACTTCATTGCTAACTTTAAGCGATTGAACATTTTGGTTTGCATTCCTGCTCCGTAGATGTAGCCATCATAACTTCTATCTTGCTCAGTCGTTGTTACAAAAATTATCTGTAGGTATTATAGTAACATCCTGCTATTATTTAGTTCATGGCCAATTTTAAGTAATTGCACATGTTGGTTCGCATTCCCTGCTCTATAGCTTTTGGCATCGTAACTTCTATATTTGGTTTACATTCCCTGCTCTGTAGATCTAGCCATCATAACTTTATCTTGCTCAGTCGTTGTTACAAAAATTATGGCCTGCTACTATGTTGTTTGTGCCAATTTTTTACTCCATGAACATGTTGGCTTGCATTCCCTGTACTACAGGTGATGCCATTGTTTTGTATCTAGTTCATTGTAAGCTAACAAAGTAAGGACTTAGTTTGGCATGCTATCACTCTGCTATCTAGCCTGTAGTACAAATAAACTTGTCATACTACTAGATAATAATTTTGCGTGCCATCTTGTTCTTCAAAAGCTGCATTATTGACTTGTTTCTCTGACTTGGCATGACGCTCACATATGGAAAGCTGAACATATTGGTTTGCATTCCCTCTTATACAAGTTCACAGGTGATCCCACTATATTCTGTATCTGGTCCATCCTAAGCTCCAGCATTAACTATCCTCCATGTGTTGCTCATTACAAGTTTATATCCCGAAACATCTTGATTTGCATCCCCTTCACTATAAGTTCAGGAGTATTATTTAGTTCACGGCCAAAATGAAGTAATTGCACTTGGAACATGTTGGTTCACATTCCCTCCTCTTTAGCTTTTGCCATCGTAACTTCTATTTTTGGTTTACATTTCCTGCTTTGTAGATGTAGCCATCATAACTTCATCTTGCTCAGTCGTTGTTACAAAATTTATAGCCTGCTACTATGTTGTTCATGCCAATTTTGTACTCCCTGAACATGTTGGTTTGCATGGGACTCGACAGTAGTAAGTCTGATGTTTCATTCTAACATGCTCTGTTATATTGGCTGTTGGTATGCGGCATGCACTCTTTGTTTGCTTATTGTGCGCATTACAATGATCTTGTTATAACGACGAAATGATGAGTTCCAAATTCTTTGCCAAACAATATTGTAGTGTCTTTGCCTTTCCATTGTTGCTGTCTTAACTTGTAATGTCTTTGTTTCAGATATAGGTGCCGCATGGACAACTTAAAAGATTGGGATCGCTTCATTGTATTGCTAGGTTTAATTACCATTCAATTTCTCTGGGTTCTGTAATATTTTTTTCAATGCCTTGCAGCTGATGTAATATTTAGTTAGTTTTTATAGTTCTTTTGCGCATTTTTCTTTGGTGCTTGTGGTAAGTGAGGCTATCCGACAGAAATCAATGCTGCGTAAATATTCTCCGTATCTAAATCACGAATTCCCATCCCTTAAACGGCCCAATTAAGCGAAATCACATATGTGCCTGCCCGCAAAATCCTAAAGCGCATATTATGCGGCATATAAACAAGAACTAAATGGGCTGGCCTTACTTCTTGGGCCAGCCCATTTGATTTACAGACCCCACACACTAATTGGGTGGCCATGCTTTAAGGTGGACCCCACCCACTACTGGGCCGCCCACTAATTAGTTGGGCCAGCCCATTTGCTTGGAGGACACATAATAAATGGGGGCCTTTAAGAGGAAAGTGGGACCCACCGTGTTTTTGGCCCGCCCACTATCTTGTTGGGCCGCCCACTGCTATATGGTGGACCCCACATACTAGTTGGGGCCCCTTAACGTGAAAGTGGGGCCCACCATGCTTATTGGGCCGCCCACTATCTTGTTGGGCCGGCCACTTGCTCTATGGTGGTCCCACATGGTAATGGGCCGGCCCTTTAAGTGGAAGGTGGGACCCTCTGTGTTTTGGCCCGACCACTATTTTGTTGGGAAGCCACTTTCTGTATGGTGGACCCACATACCAAATGGGCGCCCATTAACGAATGTGGGACCCACTTGTTTTTGGCCCGACCCACTATCTTGGTGGGCCGCCCACTTGCTATATGGTGGGCCCCACATACTAAATGGGGCCTTTAAAAGGAAAGTGGGACCCCCCTGTTTTGGCCCGGCCCACTATCTTGTTGGGCCGGCCCACTTGCTATATGGTGGACCCACAAACTAAATGGGCCGATCCTTTAACTGGAAAGTGGGACCCACTGTGTTTTTGCCCGGCCCACTAGCTTGTTGGGCGCCCACTTGCTATACGGTGGACCCCACACTAAATGGGCCGCCTTTTAACAGATGAGGGACCCACGTGTTTTTGGCCCTACCACTTGCTTCTTGGCGGCCCATTCTTGTCGTAAGGTGGATCTCACATGTTAAATGGGTGCCCATTTAAGTTTTGACCGTAACCTTAGAGGTTAGGCCCGCCCACGTAACTAATGGACCAGCCCACTATATAGTTGACCGGTCAAACTATGTCATCGGCCCGCTTAAGACGTGGAGCCTCGTGTGGGCCTACCATCTACCACGGGGCTTTTGGTTAACGGCGTTAACGGCGTGCGCCACGTGTCGCTTGCATGACGTCGCAATCAACGGGCTCCCGAAAACACTTCCGCAACGGTCCGATTTTCCGTGGCGAAGGGCGCCCAAGCGCGACGGACCGAAAAAATCGTCGTTGGACTTTGCCTGCGCAGTTGCGACAACGGAACCCATATCGTCGGGTTAGGCCCATAGGCGACGAAAAATGCCCCTTAGTTGACGATTTTGGGACGTTGTCTATCAGAACTTTTCTTGTAGTGGCTTCCTTCAATTTGCTAGCCCAATTCTTTCTAGATTTATTAACGGTCTTTCCCAAAATAGATTTAATCTCTCTATTTGATAACTCTACTTGACCACTAGTTTGAGGGTGATAAGCGGAAGCAATTCTATGATTAATACATACTTAGCAAGAGTTTTTCTAAAACCTCCATGAATAAAATGAGAACCTCCATCAGTCATAATATATCTAGGTACTCCAAATCTAGGAAAAATAATATCTAAAAGCATTTTTAAAGAGGTCTCACCATCAGCACTTTTGTAGGTATAGCTTATACCCATTTAGTAACATAATCAACAGCGACAAGTATATGAGTGTTACCTTCTGAAGAAGGGAAAGGACCCATGAAGTCGAATCCCCAACAATCGAATGGTTCAATAACAAGTATAATTCATAGGCATTTCATTGCGTCTAGAGATATTACCAACTCTTTGACATTCATCACAAGATAAGATAAACTTCCTTGCATCTTTGAAAAGTGTTGGCCAATAAAAACCTGATTGAGAACCTTTTGTGCGGTTCTATCTCCAGCGTGATGTCCTCCATAAACACTACCATGACATTTACTCAATATCTCCTGTTGTTCATATTCAGGAACACATCTTCGCATAATACCTTCTACTCCTTCTTTATATAGGTGTGGGTCATCCCAAAAATAATGCCTCAAGTCATAAAAGAATTTCCTCCTTTGCTGAGCTGAAAAGGTTGGAGGCAAATACTTGAAACAATAAAGTTAGCATAATCGCATACCAAGGGCTCTCTCGTGAGCTCACCTTTATTACAGCCAATTGTTCATTTGGAAAACTATCATTAACAGGAACAGGATCATAAGCAATATTTTCCAATCTAGACAAATTATCAGCAACAGGATTATCAGCACCTTTCCTATCTATAATATGTAAATCAAATTCTTGCAACAGAAGTACCCACCTAATAAGCCTTGGCTTTGCATCTTTCTTTGTCATAAGGTATCTAATTGCAGCATGATCAGTATGAATCGTGACTTTTGAATCAACAATATAGGGTCTAAACTTGTCACAAGCAAAGACTACAGCTAACAATTCATTTTCAGTTGTAGCATAATTTCTTTGAGCAGCATCAAGAGTCTTACTAGCATAATGAATAACATTTAATTTTTATCTCTCGCTGTCCAAGAACAGCGCCTACAGCAAAATCACTAGCATCACACATAATTTCAAAAGGCAAATTCCAATCAGGAGGTTCAACTACAGGAGCAGTTGTTAAGGCTTTCTTTAGAGTTTCAAAGCTTCCTTACAATCATCATCAAAAACAAAAGGTACATCTTTTGAAGAAGATTAGTAAGAGGCTTTGAAATTTTAGAGAAATCTTTAATAAATCTCCTATAAAACCCAGCATGACCAAGAACACTACGAATACCTTTAACATCCCTTGGATAGGGCATCTTCTCAATTGCTTCAACTTTAGCTCTATCAACTTCAATACCTCTCTCGGAAATTTTATGTCCCAATACAATTCCTTCATTAACCATAAAGTGGCATTTCTCCCAATTAAGAACAAGGTTAGTTTCTTCACATCTCTGCAAAACTTTATCGAGGTTTCGCAAGCAATTATCAAAAGAATTCTCATAGACAGAAAAATCATCCATGAACACCTCTACAATACTCTCGCAAAAGCCATGAAAAATAGCAGACATGCATCTTTGAAAAGTAGCGGAGCATTACATAAACCAAAAGGCATACGCCTATAAGCATAAGTTCCATAAGGACAAGTAAACGTGGTTTTCTCTTGATCTTTAGCTTTAACAACAATTTGTGAAAATCCCAGAATAACCATCAAGAAAACAAAAGTGAGTATTTTTAGACAACCTTTCTAGCATTTGATCAATAAATGGTAAAGGGTAATGATCTTTCTTAGTAACTTTATTAACTTTTCGAAAATCAATGCACATTCTATACCCTACAACTACTCTTTGAGGGATGATCTCATCATTATCATTAGGCACAACAGTCATTCCTCCTTTTTTAGGAACACAATGCACAGGACTAACCCATCTACTATCAGCAATAGGATATATAATACCAGTTTCAAGAAGTTTTAATACATCATTCCTTACCACCTCCTTCATCTTCGGAATTTGACGACGTTGATGTTCAACAATAGGCTTTGCATCATCTTCCATATTAATAGAATGTTGGCAAATAGAAGGAGAAATCCCCTTCAAATCATCAAGAGTGTAGCCAATAGCTCCTCGGTGTTTCTTCAATATTTCCAATAACCTTTCTTCCTCAATCTCTGAAAGCTTAGAACTAATAATAACAGGATATATTTTCTTATCATCAATATGAGCATATTTAAGATTATCAGGTAAAGGCTTTAAATCGAAAACAGGATCTTCCTTTGGTGGCGGTGTTGTACCCAAATCTTCCACCGGTAAATCATGCTTGAGAATAGGTTGGCGAAGAAAAATTTCCTCAAGCTCATCTCTTTCTTTCCTAAAAACTTCACTCTCGCTATTCTCCAAATGTTGCTGCAAAGGATTATTAGGAACAAGAACAATAGATGCACACTGCTCCATTTTAAAATCATCATTAGGCAAATCAGCTTTATAAGGAGTTTTGGTAAATTTAGAGAAGTTAAACTCATAAGATTCACCAGCAAATTTAGTCAAAATTTTCTCTTTCTTGCAATCTATAATAGCTCCACAAGTATTTAGAAAAGGTCTACCAAAAATGATAGGACAATAATCACTAGCAGCAGAACCAAGTACCAAAAAGTCAGCAGGATATTTAATCTTACCACATAGAACTTCCACATCTCGAACAATACCAATTGGAGAAATAGTTTCTCTATTAGCCACTGAATAACCACATCAATATCTTCAAGTTCACAAGAATCAATTTCGTGCATAATCTCCATGTAAAGCTCATAAGGAATAGCACTAACACTTGCACCAATATCGCATAAACCATAATAGCAATGATCACCAATTCTAACAGATAGCATAGGAACAATAACTTGTTTGGGTTTATTAGGATGTGAAACAATATTAGAAGCATCTTCATGAAAATAATATGACCATCCTCCACATTTTCAGTCACAAGATCTTTAATTATTGCAACAGCAGGTTCAACTTTAATTTGTTCTTCGGGTTCTATAGGTTTCTTTCCACTTTTATTAACCGCACTAGATATGACAGAGTACTCCTTCATTTTAGCAGGAAAGGAGTTTTTTTGATATAAGCTTCAGGAATAACATGATCAACAGTTTCAATCACTACACATTTGTTTACAGATGAATCAACTTTATCTTTATACGGTTCATGATACTTATCAAAATTCTTCTTAGGCAATTCATAATGAGAGGCAAAAGTTTTATAAAGATTTGCAACAACTTGGGAATCAAGACCATAAGTAGCACTCATATTACGAAATTTATCAGTATCCATAAAAGCTTCAATGCATTTATAATCATAAATTATACCTGACTCTCTATCCTTGTCGTTCTCCCATCCTTCAGTATTTTCTGGATCCGATCAAGAAGGTCCCTTTTAAACTCTTCTTTGTTGCGTGTAAATGATCCAGAACAAGAAGTATCCAGCAAGGTCTTGTCTTGAAAAGAAAGTCTTGCATAGAAATTATCAATAATAACATTACCAGGAAGCTCATGAATGGGGCATTTGAGCATGAAAGACTTCAATCTCCCCCAAGCTTGGGCAATACTCTCTCCATCATGAGGCCAGAAATTATATATGCGGTTCCGATCTTTGTGAATTTCACTTGGAGGATAAAATTTGGAATAAAATAAAGGCACAATGTCCTCCCAATCAAGAGAATCACCATTCTTCAGCAATTTATACCAGTGCGCCGCTTTGCCAGACAGCGATATAGTGAATAGTTTCTTTCTAACTTCATTCATAGCAATACCGCACATTTGAATAACCCGCATAATTCATGCAAAAACAGTAAATGATCACCAGGATGAACAGTTCCATTCATCACGGTTATCCATAACACGTTCAATAATTTTCATAGGTATTTTATATGGTACTTCCTCACCTGGCGCTTCATCCACTACCGTTGCAGTAGTAGTAGATTTCCCAAATAGAAATTGAAGAGAAGATCTCTCCATAATGACTTATAGCAGCAGGCAGAAATAAAATCAGCACAAACGTACAGTAAAGGTTTCCTTACCAATTCCACTTACCAATAGCGCTTCACTCCCCAACGGCGCGCGAAAATAGTCTTGATGACCCACAAGTATAGGGGTGTATCGTAGTATCTTCGATAAGTAAGAATGTCGATCCCAACGAGGAGCAGAAGGTGTTGACAGTTTCGATGAAGGATTCACTGTAAATGCTCACAAACAAGTATTCAAGGGGTTTTGATGTAATAAATGAATAAAGTACGAGTAAGTAAAATGCGAGAGAAATAATTGCAGCGAGTGGCCCAATCCTTTTTAGCACAAAGGACAAGCCGGTTTGTTTACTTATAATGAGCAAACGTTCTTGAGGACACACGGGGATTTTAGTCTAGTGCTTTCGCTTCATGTAGCTAAATAATCTTCATTGTTTTGATAAGTGTTGTGTGGGTGAACCTATGCTAATGCACCGCCCTTCCTAGGACTAATACATACTTGTGATTATACCCCTTGCAAGCATCCGCAACTACAAGAAAGTAATTAAGATAAATCTAACCACAGCCTTAAACTCTGAGATCCTGCGATCCCTCTTGCATCGGTATACTAACGGGGGCTTAGGTTTTGTCACTCCGGCAACCCCGCAATTAGCAACCGAATACAAGATGCACTCCCCTAGGCCCATAAATGGTGAAGTATCGTGTAGTCGACGTTCACACGACACCACTAGAAGAATGACACCACAACTTAAATATCATAACATTGAATATTACTATACCATAGTTCACTACTAACATTTAGACTTCACCCATGTCCTCAAGAACTAAACGAACTACTCACGAGACATCATATGGAATACAATCAGAGGTGATATGATGATGAATAAAAATCTGAACATAAACCTTGGTTCAATGGTTTCACTCAATAGCATCAATAACAAGTAGAAAGTAACACGGGAGAGTTTCCCTATCAAACAATCAAGATCCAACCCAAATCGTTACAGCGGTGACGAGGTGCAGCGGTGGTGATGGCGGTGTAGATGGTGGAGATGATGATGATGATGATGGAGATGATGTCCAGCTCGATGACGATGGCGATGGCGTCGATTTCCCCCTCCGGGAATTTCCCAGCGGATTCCTGCCCTCAGAGAGCTCTTTTCTCTCTGGTGTTCTCCGCCCTACGAGTGTAACTCTTCGTGAGGAACCCTCGTGGCTTTGGTCTTCGGACGAAGGAGTACGCGAAGAAAAGGAGGCGAGAGGGCTGTGGGGCCCCCAAACAACATGGTGGCGCGGCCGCCATGGGCCGCGCCGCCTGTTGTCTGGCCCACCCGGTCCAGCTGCTCCCCTTCCAGCTTCCTTCGTCATCTGGAAAATAGGAATTTACGTGTAATTTCCTTCCACAGCTTGATCTTCCGAAATATTGCGTTCTGACGGTACTTTTTCCAGCAGAATCCTGGCTCCGGTGCTTGATCCTCCAATAATGATGAAATATGCAAAATAGATGAAATAACATAAGTATTGTGTCCCAATATGAAATATATCAATAAATAACAGCAAATTATGATATAAAATAGTGATGCAAATTGGACGTATCAGTCAGCGACAACGACGCCTGGTGGACGACGTACTTCCAGGCGAAGTACGACATCGAGATGCACAGCACCGACAACCTCGTCGGCAGCCCCAACAATGGAACAGGAAGGCCGCGCCCTTCGGGGCGTTCGGGCGCACCCTCGAGAACGTCATCCGCGGCCTCCGCAACGGCGCTCCAAGGCTGGAGATGCCGTCGTCGCCGCCGTCTCCTCAATGGCAGCCGAGGAGGACGACGTGCTCGTCCTCCTCGCACTCTTCTTCCTCGGGACCGGCGCGATCGACGCCGTCCTCGTCGTACCGGTCGGCGCCCTACACCGTCCCCAAACGGGAGGTCAAGGAGGGGCCGGCGACGCCCGTCAACACGAGGCGTGGCGGTAGCGGCAGCGGGCGGCAGCAAGGGAGGCGCGGCGGCGCCCTCCTCATCCCGGCCGGAGGTGAAGGAGGAGCCGAAGGAAGCGTCGCAGGCGGCGCGCTGGCGGAGTACGAGCGGCGCAGCGGCTCATCGCCGGCAGCGACGACCCCGAGGACTGCCCAGGGCTGCGGCGGCGTTCTTGGCGTCCATGGACGACAAGGACGGGAGGGGCGACCTGGACGCGGCGATCGCCATGTCCATCCGCGACTCCGGCAAGCCGCTGGTGGACGACGACGGCGAGCAGGACCAAGCGGCTTGGTGAAGGACGAGCCCATCGACGAGCCCGTCGACGGCGCGTCAAGCAGGAGGTCGTCACCGACGAGATGTACAACTTCCAGCAGTACTACGACGCCTCCGGCCGCCGCAAGTGGTTCTAGATTAGGTTTAGTTTTAAAGTTAGTCAAATTTCGTTCGAATCTATGTAAGTTTGGACGAATCTAATCGAATCTAGTTAAGTTTAAAATTTGCGAAATTTTGTTTGGGGACGCGATGGGGAGCGCGTCCCCAAACGCCTTAACGAAACACGTCCCCCAAACGCTCGATCCGGCGCGATTTGGGGGACGGTTTGGGGGACGCGACTGGAGATGCTCTGAGTAGGCTCCGGAGAGACGATATGCCTCTCTCTCTCTTCTTAAAATCATGTGTTTTTGTGAGGTGTTGCAAAATCGGCAAAGTTTCTTGGCAAACAAAATCTGTACTGATTAACATGTAAATTAGTTGCAGCCCGTGGCCTTACTTGTCTCCCGTAACTTTTTTCTTGAACAGTCCATAACTTTGACAAAGACGCATGCTGAACAGGTTCATGGCTCCACCGAATGATCAGCTCATCTCTGGCTCCAACCGGCCGTAGCTTTCTTTCATGCCAAGTTGCGGTTACCTCTTTGACGATTCAATCTCATCCTGCGGCAACCAACGCACACTGCTTTTCCCTGACAAGCGACATCACGTCGATACACAGGGAAGCTCCAAACTATTTTCTTTCCGTGAACTCGTGTCCGCATCACCTAATCGGCTGCACATATTCTTAGCCTGCAGCCTTCTTGGACCTTGAACCATCTACTCCAGGAAATATATGCATGGCACCAGCTTGTAGTACGTTTTATGTATGTTTGCTTTATCGATTGGGATATGAACGGATGACTATAGTGGATATATGCATGACAGTAGATATTCATGTTTGTTAAGTTCTAGGGGAAAGTTGTCAAGGACACGTGTTCACACGAGGATGCAGCGGCCATGCATGCACGTTGTCCGAATTTCATCAGGTTGATAAAGAGAGAGAAGTTTTACGGTACCCTGAAACAAATATAGAAGTTTTACGGTACCCTGAAACAAATATGGGCCGTCAATTTTCTGTGATCCGGTGACTGGGATTAATATGTACTCCAACTCACCACATAGGGAGTACCACAACCATAAACACATGAGTACCTAGATCTGAGGGATAAAATCGAAATGATAGAAGCAGAATCTCGTGATGACCTTTTTGGGAGAGAAAAACAGACAACGGTTCCGTCTTCCATCTCTCGATCTGACCGCCATATTTCATCTGCTACCTTGGTCCAACCTCCCTGGCTCCGGCGAGCATCCTTTCCCCCGTTCCCCATCATCCCTCTATTTCCTCCTATCGCTGGCGCACCAACGACGTAGAGGAGCTGTTATTTACAAGAATTTTTTAGTTCTCAGCTAGTTGAGAACTAACTTTGTGCTCAATCAAGTCTTGCATCATTTGATTTGCATCTTGATTGGCGCTAGTCATGAGTTGCAACTGAAATTAGATGACACCATTTGACTGAGAACGAAATTAGTTTTTAGTCAACTGAGAAATAGTCACACCCTTATTTGCATGATTTTTTTTCCTGCGGGAACACACGATTTTATTAGATAGGAGCAGGAGGTTGAAGATAAAGTACTCATCTATCCTGTTGAAATCTAAAATAGAACAATTCCACTGAGCCTGCGAGCTCTTCCGTGAACTGATCATGAAGTTGATTAACCATGCTATAATGCATAAAATTGCAACAGAAGCGCATGTCCCCTATCGATCCTCAACAAGGCCACATCGCACCTTGCGCGGAGACAACAACACAAACTCCTTGAACCGAGTCGATCTGCACAACTGAAATAGCAAACCCTTTCTCCGACCCAAAGAGGCAGAAAATCGCTCACCGGCTTGACGAGAATGTGCTGAGGTCTGCCCGTTGTTGCTCACGACCACGAGAAGCGCACGAAGAAGCGGCGCGTGAAGTTAGATGAGATTAAGGCCCAATGCCAATAATACCCATAGACGACAGACGGTTGAATTTCCTCGGTACTCCAACTTGCCTACAGCAGTACCAGGGTACCGTAAAAGTCCTCATAAAGGTTGGCTGTAGAGTGTAGATCACAACCCAATAAACATATTGGAATCAAGAAGGGCTGCCTAGCTAGTAAGCTTATTTGGAGCTTCAGTTTTTTTGTTGAGAATTCAGCACTTTATTGATCAAATAACGTCAATACAAAGTTTGTCCCGGATACAATCCGGTGCAACATCACGGAAAAAAATACTACCAAAGTTCTCAGCTCGGCGAGCCAAAGTATGTGCTGAACTATTACTGAGACGACTAGTATGACAGAAATTCACCGCCAACAAAGTTGCGGCAAGGGTTTTGATGTCCTCAACCACAACCACAACCATCGAACGATCCCGGATCGGTGAGCGGATCCGCTGATAGATAATCCGATACCATGATGACATTGCTCCAACCTTCATCTCTCGCGAGGGAGACTGCACTTCGAATGGCGAGTGCTGCAGCTATCTCAGGCACTGTGACCTGATCAAGTAACCGGCTGCACGCAGCCAAAAAATCGCCCATGTGGTTCCTGATCACAATGCTGACCCCCATCCTAGAAGAAGAAGAGAACAAAGCTGCATCAACATGTATGACAACCGAGCCAACCAGTGCCGGAGACCATCGAGATGTTGTGGAAGAGGTCTCACGGCTATGGCTGGTCGATGGTTTGAAAAGATGCAGCAGAATCATCTCAGTATAGGCTTTAATCTGCTCCGCTAGGATGGTCGGGTGCTTCCTCTTCTCGCCATTTCGGACGCCATTGCGCGCCTCCCACAAATGCCACACCGTAACCGCCAACGTGACTAGCTCTCGATCATCAGATCGAGCCAGAAAATCCAAAACCCATGCCTTAGGAGTTGAGAAGTGCTTCCTGAGAAAATGGATTGGATACACCACAGTTTAACCGCCCGCCATACCTCTGATGCATACGGGTAGAAGACAATAGCGTGTGCTGCACTTTCCTCCCTATCACAGAAGAGGCACACACCCTCCACCGGGATGTTTCGGCGACGGAGCTGTGTACCACTTGGGAGACACTCGTGAGCTAGTCTCCACAGAGTAATTTTCATTTTCCCTGGCACTTTAATACTCCACAACTTCTTCCAGAGTTTCTCCTCCGCAAAATTGTCCATCGGCAGCCCCTTTTTGTTCAGGCTATGCCATGCCACAAATTCCTTTGATCTTGCCAAATTATATGATGATTTGACAGAATACACACCAAACTTAGTGTGAGGCCAGGTTGGAAAATCTTCACCACCATGTCTGCTTAGGGGAATCTGCAGAATTTTGGACGCCACAGAAGCATTAAAGAAACTTGTGACCATGTCCTCATCCCAGGTCCTAGAGTCAGCAGTCATGAGTGAACTGATGGTGGCTTCTGGGTTCATCCGCAAGAGTGGCTTGAGACGATCAGGGGGAATCCTTGGAATCCAGTTATCCCTTAGAATACTTGTATGGACGCCATCTCCAATGCCTCATCTAACCCCCTACTGAACCAATTTCTTCCCAAAAAAAAAAAATACTCCTCCAAGTGTAAGAGGATGATCATGGCTTCGGTGCATTCCAGAACTCATAGTTGGGAAAATACCTGCCCTTCAAGACCCTGGCGCAAAGCGAGTTGGGTTCAGTGAGGAGCCGCCAATATTGCCTACCAAGCATCGCCTGGTTGAACAGCACCAAGTCTCGGAAACCCATCCCCCCGAAGATTTAGGGGCAGACAATCATTCCCATGACCTCCAATGCATTTTATTTTTCCCGTCTTCAAACCCCCACCAAAAGTCAGCAATTGATCGGCGCAAAGAGGTACATGTTGCTACAGGAATCTGGAAACAGCTCATGATGAAAGTGGAAAGAGCTTGAATAACAGATTTAAGAAAAACTTCCTTGCTTGCTCTTGACAAAGGGCGATCAGAGCATGCATTCATCCGCTTCCAAGATTTGTCAGTAAGGAAACGGAAACGACCAATTGGAGATCTGCCTACATCTGTCGACATTCCCAAGTAGGAATCCTAAAGTGCTTCATTATGAACCCCAATAATTCCCATGATACCATTCTTCCTTGTAAGTGGGCAGTGGTTACCAAAGTAGATTGTAGATTTGTTATGGTTTATTTTCTGCCCGGAACCATCACAGTATATCTTCAGAGTTGAAACCAGAGATTCCATGTTGCGCTGATCACTTCTTGCAAAGAAAATACTATCATCCGCAAAGAGGAGCTTCAGTTGGTAGAGGTAGGGATGCAAAAAAAAAAGCGGCATCTAATATGTCCCTTTACGTAATCAAATTCCTTTATGTTAGTTATAACTTTTTTAGACAAATTAATCTTGTTTGAACTAAATAATGCTTTTGCGGAGTTATGCGGGATACCGCTTGCAACCCTGTAGAGGTAGTAAGGAATATTTACCGGCCAATCGATGGCAGTCGAGCGATGTTGACT
Organism: Lolium multiflorum; assembly: GCA_030979885.1. NCBI lineage: Eukaryota > Viridiplantae > Streptophyta > Magnoliopsida > Poales > Poaceae > Lolium > Lolium multiflorum. Next base: position 82,605,182 of record CM061751.1, read on the forward strand.
ACCCGAATAATTTATATTCACTTGTTTTCTGCATATATTATTCTTGCTCAAAGGTGTTGCTGCTAGCATATGGTGCTTTTTAGTGCAGGAAGCAATTATACGCGGCAGCTAGTCAATTGGGTGCTTCGAATTTGGGACAGCGATGGCTTAATGTCTTGTACCAGTAGTATAATATTGGACCGACAGACACCACAGTCCATACGTGCGTCAATTATTTGTTGCCTTTTGTATGGTCGACGCTTAGGTCACTTGATTGACTACTTGACTTGAAATCAGGGAAGGCAATTTGGTTTCAAGTGATTAATTAAAGTATAGTATGTGTGAGAGATCTTTAGACACGATGCAAACCCAGCAAACACGATTTGTCAACCGTGTCCGTCATTTTGCCCACCTTTGCACATTTCAACTGTCGTTTATCTCGATATATAGGGACACGGCGTTTACTCAATGCCAATGGATACACGAATCTGCAATTTGCATCCCACATCGCCACTGGTTTCTTGTCAAAGGCTAGATGCATTCAGAAAATAGATGCAAGTAATCCAGCATTAGGATCTACATACAACCTTTTTTGTCTAAATAATAAACTTGCTTGACCGTGTCATGGATAAAATTAAATTTATTTTTTAACTAAAGAGGGTAAAGGGTACCGTAATGATGCATCACTTTCATCACTAACTCAGACTCTCGTGTTTTGATTTCTGTTGGCATTCTACATGCTCTCTTCCATTGACTTTAGTATTTTGTACACTTACTGAATTCTTTTTGAGATTGTGCACTTACTTACAGACGAATACTTTTTCATATAAGAGAGTTTTTACGGTACCACTTGTATTAAGTTAAGGGTACCGTGAAAAAACTCCTATATAATTGTACAACATTTTTTTAAAGCTCTGAGCAATAGCATGACTACCATAGAAGTTGGGGTCTCCATGTCCAACTTCAAATTAGGTCTCAGACATCTAACGAAAATAAGGTATGCCTTAACATTGTCTGTATGTACTAATTATGTTCAAGGGTTCGTGCAAACGTGTTTTGGACTTGAAATTTATTGTACCAACCCAAGAGCTGAATTCGATGAACTCGATGCACCAAGTAATCTCATGAAACGTTCTGGAACATCCAAAGAATCGAATCAATACGATTTGTATCAAGTGTTGACTCAGTAGATTCCAAAAATTTGGGGCCTACACAGGTTGCGCGGCATGGAATACCATATGCGACTAGTAATATGCAAGTGGGTGTGTTTCTCCGTGTAAGGTGGTCGGACACATTGCTTCTTTAGGGATCTTCCTCGACTTAATAAGCATTGCTAGACCTAATTGCTTTGGCTAACCAATGTGGTGATCAGGACGGACTTCGGCCTCCTTGTGGAGTTATGGTGGTGACCTAGATTCTCTTTGAATGGAAAAGGGACAATCATTATGGTCCGTGATAATGAAATTGCGGATTTGGCTATAACTGTGGTGACTATTTACAAGAGAGTCTATTCTTTTAGAAGTAATTCAATTTTCTCCTTTCCTATTTCATCAAAAGTGGTTTTTTTACAAGTAATTTAAAATGTATATATGTGTAATCTATAGTGTATATGCATGTTAGCAATGTGTATATATATATATATATATATATACATGTAATTTACATTGTTAGTGGGCTAGCAATTTATTAATCGGCATATACATACTAGTGTAAATGTATTATAGTACGTGCCACATAATAAGGAACTGACACAAAAGAAAAAATGACCTACCCAATCTACCATTCATGCAAGTAATGGACATAAAATTTAGTCTGAACGAAATGAAAAACATCCGACGGAGAAATGTGCTTGAATGGTTACTTCAGAGTGAAAACCCTTTTTTTCTTACCCAATCTACCATTCATGCAAGTAAGTGGGCTAGCAAATTTTTTTTTCTGCAAGTGAGGCCTAGCCCAGATGGCTACCAGGGTGATGATAAGGAACCCCCCCGCCCGAGTTCGAGTCCCGGTACTCGCTTGCGGGTGCGTACGCATGGTGGCACTTCTGTGCGCTCCTATAAGCTTAATACAATTCCGCCAAGGGCTAGTCCTGGGGGTCTCTTTTTTTTTTTCTTAGCCAGATGGATAAACCAATGGGTCCATACTAGCTAGTAGCATCACTTGCTCTCGAGGTACAAACCGACCACCTATCCTACATTCGATGGATCCGTCTACAAGAGGGCACGGTGATTATTGCTAGTCATCTACAATAGATAGTTAATTTTGTTCAGAAAAAAAATGATAATTGTTTTCGCATGCGCAGGTTGTATCATTTGCAGCGGCGGTGGCCGTGCCGACGCTATACATGGTGTGGCACTTTTCTAAAATTGTTATTCTTTTCCGAAATCAGTTGGCATGTATGTAAGCTGATTTTGGCTACAACACCTATGCTTTGCTCGGAAAGACCTTTTGCTGTGTGCAACACACGCGATGGTGACGCCGAGAGAACTATTCTTGGGTGTCCCAGACGAATGAAGAAGTTCATTATCATTATGTGTTTTGTTGGGAGTGAAGGAAGTCCACAAAACCCCCAATTTCTGATGACATCTTGCATTAGGAATTCAGGATCCGTACATCTTTCTCCATGCTATTTGTTCCTCGACGACGGAAGTTTTTGTCGTACGTACTTGACAGATTATAGACACAGTGGCCGTCGAAGAGTTGGTACGTGAAAGCTCTTGCAAGGTGCAAGGATGCAATCGGACTCTCGCCAATTATTCTCCCTCATCATCCATCTTGCAAAACGAATTAAGTTAGGCACCTATATATATACTTATCGAAGCTAGCAAAGCACTGTTTCCTCACGTCGACGACGACATGTACGGTGGAACGGTGGTCGGAGCGCGTACGGTTTTTTGCTTGCAAGGGTCAAGGGAACAAATGTAGGCTGCTGGGACCTCACTCGAGAGGTAGCTAGCTATAGACGCCACAGATACGACATGGCAGCCCGGGTTCTCCGCTTCTCTCGCCACTTGCAGACGACGCCGTCGCCGGAGACGCCACCAGCATACGGTCCCTACTGGAACCACGGTCCGGCGTCGTGCTGGCTAGTTGTGGCGACCCGCCACCGCGAATGCTTTTGGTCAGGATCTCACAATTATCGTGCGGGCCCAGCCATCAGGACATGCGCGGACTTGGTCGACTACGTACTTACCGGATCGGACATGCCGGTCGCCTCGCGCGGGCTCCGACGGCGCCGGGCCGACGCCGGTCGCCGCTCCAGTCATACAGGGTCCCGCGCGCCTCTCGCCGTCGTCGGTGAGACGTCCCGTCCGATCGAGACTCGACAAGATTCTCTCGAAAGTTAAGCAGGCGGCGTATCTCCATAAGCCACACGGCTCCATCTCTCAAATGACATGACTGACTGGCTCACAAGTGTGCTTGCTTTACCTGCTGGGGATGCACACATTATTTGCTAGCTAGGCTAGGAATCTGTCATTTCGTTTGGAACCAATCACCTCGACGGGAGGAAGCAGCGGAAGAACCTAATGTTAGGCCACCGCGCCATGACTGCGATGACACATTAGTTCAAACTTGAACTAAATCCCAGACATTTTTTTATGGATCATAGAGAGTAGCAATAAAAAAGATAATCACAAGTGATTTACCCTTCCATGCATGCCAAACATTCAAGCAAGCGTCGTAGGCATTTCAGGTGACTGTCGACGCTCTGTGGGCCGCAAAAGGGCATTTTCATATCGAACCGGTAGAGCCACCACACGGTGATACAAATTCCACAAGCGATCTAGGGTTTACGTCCCCCTCTCTGACGACAGACTAGGTGTGTCATGCCTCCGGCCGCCATTTGTAACTCTGAGGTGTGACGAACTACAGCTACACACCATTTGGATGATTTTTGTTCTTCTTTAGGAAGTTTCAGTGTCTTCTTTGGGATGGTGAGACGGCTACGAGATTCTGAATTCATAATAAGGTTTTCCCAGCTCTATTCCCGGTCCGATGATCTGTCTAACACACCATTTGAATTTTTAGAATTTATTATTCTCATAACTAATAGATTGGTGAACTTTTTACATAAAATTACTTCCGGATTCGCTTAAAATTTATAAGTCCCTGTAATAATACGACCAAGAGTAACTACACAATGGAGCGTTCCATTAGACCATTACCACTGACTAGTTGACCCAGCATCAGATTGCTAACCTCACGGCGTTGGTGTCCTTACATCAACGGCAGTTGACTCATGACATGCATGATTTGATGCTAGTTGTAGCTAGTGCGTTGACTACAAGACGAAAAAGAAAGCCAACGCGTCGAGTCCCCATGGCCTAGATCTCGGGGACCCGCCTGGGCAGATGAAAGTGTGATCCAAAGGCTCAAAAGGCACATGAAAAATACTACTCATCATTTAAAGGTGCTCTATCTATGCAATTATAAGCGCACTTTTATTGTGCATGAATCTAGACATACTAACGGGAATCGATCGAATGACCCTTGGCTCTAGGGAAGTGGCAAAGGAGATCAAGATCGATGTGATGATCATGTGTTGTTGCCATCACCGGAATCCCATGGATCTTCCGCTCACACCATGGCCGCATCCTCCCTCATCTTCTCCTACTAGGCTCTAGCTTAGCTGTAGCCTGTAGCTCGGGGCAGGTCGGCTGGAATGCACGCGCTCGCGCTTGTCCTACGCGATGCAATAACGGATCCTGTCTAACTAGGGGCAACAAGTCACGCTAACAGGTAACCGAACCCTGAGTGGGATTTCTTTTACGGTTACCGAGTGTGATTATATCTTTGGACTCACACAGCTTATTACACAATAGTACTACTATTCTCAAGTTATATTTTTTTTTTTAAGAAACACAGTACAAACGCAGACGCTCACATACACGCGCATACACTCACCCCTATGAACGCACACACGCACCTACCCCAGCACCTCAAGACTGAGCCGGCGGATTAGATCTTGAAATTGACGAAGTCACCACAGGCGCCTCGCTGTCGACGGGAACGTCGCCTCCCACTGAATGAATATTCCGCCTTTATGAGACACCCAGATGGCTGGGGGTACAACCACCCTCCTAACCACCCAACCTCAGGTTGGTTCTCTATTCTCAAGTTATTTGTTGGGGAAGCAAACCTAAACGGCCCGGGGCGTAGAAAAAATAATCTTTCATGCAGGTTACCTACGAGCGGCCGGTATGATTTGTTCATGATCGTTTTTTTTCTCTACAACATGCTAAGAATCGATGCCTTTTTATAGAGGTATCTGAAGAGTTGTAGGACGTGGCCTGGATTAGTTTTATCCAGCATGGATGGCTGGATGATCTACGGACTGGTTGTCCATCGCCATATGCGATCTACCGTTTCTTGGCAATTAACTGTATTTTACCCTTTTTTGCTAATAGGCTGGATTTGCTTCTGCTATGTACATCTTAGTTACAGGACCGAGAAACTTTTTATGTACCCCTCCGTCCCACAAAACATGTCGAATGTTTGTCAAAATTCGACATGTTTCGTGGGACGGAGGGAGTAATAAAACAACATTTATCGAAATAAATAGATTACGACTCTGACTATGCCACGGCCGCTCATATCTTTCTATCCTTTAGATGGGTATCTGCAATGGCCACTTAATCAGATCCACTAATTAGTTTGAAAGAAAACATCGTACACGGTCATTTTAGACAAACTCACTACAAAATTGATCATATATACCCGCCCTATTTTTTGGACAACACAAGCAAAAAAGTTCCTACAAAAGTTTTTCCCTTGGCAGATGGGCTATCTCGGCGGCAAACAAAGTTGCGACATAGTTTTCAGCCATGGTAGATCCCATAACTCAGATAATTACGATGTGGCAAACAAATATGGATCAATGCTTATTAACATCACGGTTGTCCAACAAGATATTAATTACGGCGTCGGGGATTGGACTTGATGTTTACTCTAGGTCCAACCACGTAGACTGGCCAAGTGAGTGACGCTGACTGGCGTGGCCCACCACCGCCGAGACTCGACAATATATTTTTCCCTAAACGCCTCTCGTAACCGCACTCTCTTCTACTCCCAATACTCTACCCAAATAGCCCTTGGAAAACCTTCAGCTGTGGGCGGCGGTGCTAGAGGAGGTGATGTGCATGGCGGCGGTGCCGGAGGAGATATCGCTCAAGCCACATCGCACCACTAGTCTGGGCGACAGCGGTAGGGTACGTTTCTTTTATCTTTTTGTGGTTTTCTTAATTTTGCTTATTTTAGCCGATCTCTCTTCATCAGAAGAAAAATATGAGGAACTTTTTCTAAGGCTGTCTCGCCGGATTGAATCAACTGCACGGAATCCACGGATTGGACCGACATCCCGCAATCTTGTCCTTCAGGCTGCGGGTGCTGAAGATCAAATGAATATCTGAAGTCGTTTTGAAATGTTACATACCACGACAACTACACCGGCTGCAGGTTCCTCGAATGCAACTACAAGCAACATAGGTGCTATTTTCTACGCTGGGTTGATGTACCGATCGGACATGAAAGCTTTGTTGGGGCATAAGTGGAGACATGCGCTTGACAGGGACTAGGACATGTACCAAGCCGAATTCAACTGCAAAATTCTTGAAGAAAGTGTGAGAGAGAGAGAGAGAGAGAGAGAGAGAGAGAGAGAGAGAGAGAGAGAGAGAGAGAGAGAGAGAGAGCCAATCGCAATCACTGGGTGGCTTCTGATTATGTCTTACGTACACCAATTTTCTTATCAATAGCAGAAAAAAATCTAGAATTGCTTACGTATAAACACTCAAATGTTCTGTATTTCCGGACTGGGGGTAGGGTAGTAGGTTTGATCATATATCAATATATATGAAAGTGTGGGCCCCACAAAGGACACGATCAACCCACTTTGCAGCCTTTGAACAACCAAGGCCCATATAGGCCCATAGAGCCTAATGATTTACTCAGTGTTCAATAAAAAAAACCCTACTTGTTGCACAACCTAAATTCCCATGTCACCATATTTCGTTCTCAACTATGAGCCATATAACTCAGGTACTCCCTCCCTCTAGTATGAACCCTAGACTGAGCCTCCACATTCCCAAGTCCTATCTAGAGATATGTCCAACCGTTTCACTAGCGGCCCTTTTACCCAACATGCTCAAGACATGCCGGTAAGTGTTATTTATCTCTTCTATAGTTTGCTATTCATTTTGTTTGGGTTCTTCATTCTCTTTTTGATTCGCGCTTCTCTTCCAGATCTCACATAAATATGGCGGGTAGAACCATCTCGCGGAGGACAACACGCGTGTCGTTAGCGTGGTCATGGACGTACGAAGGCCGGAGAATTGGGGTCAGAACTGCCTCATGAAGGACAACAAATATGTCATTGGCGAGGTCATGGGTGTATCCCAGCCGGAGAATGGCAGGCAGAACCGCCTCACGGAGGACAACACACGATCGTCGGCGAGGTTGTTAGCGCTGGTCGTTGGAGAACTACAACTAGTTTTTTTTTCAAAATTAGTGTTAGTTAGGTTAGAATTGCTGATTAGGTCAATAAATTGTTGTTTGATCTATTAGCAGCTTGGCTACTGCTGTAATTTAATTAAAGTGGATGCAGTGTAATGGGATGTAACAAAATATAATTATATATATTAATGGTATGGAAAATAACTTTTTAATGGAATGGCATGGCTGCACTAATTTTTATCATTGAATCTGATAACTTTAGAAAGCCGAAAGTTGCACGAAACAAGACAAAAAATGTGTGGCATCTTACATGTACATGGCACTAAATTTTGCGCCACCCACTAATATACCGATGTGTTTCAATATTGGTTTCGCATACAATAGCGCGCGGAGGAGGATGACCATGCGCATGAGAAAAAGGCGCCGCCTATGAACTTTACCCACAATTATTCCTGGCAGTGCCGCCTCCGCACAAATGCAGCGATAATGTGTGTGTCTCGCGTTTGTAACCATCACGGCCCGTTTTCTTTATTCTAGTGATTGTTACCAAAAAGATTGATGTTTCAAACTGGCCTATTAAAATCTCCCAAACTGTTATAAAGCCCGCGGTTGTAGAAAATCAACTGTCACCGATATTTCACCGCTCGCGGGTGGCCATTCTTCGCGGGCCTCCTCGACCACGCGTAGATCTTTTTAATCATGGGCCTTCTCGCTTCCGTAGCGTCACTCTATACTAGTGTACTAGACCATAAAAGCGCACGTTGTTGCGCCCGCTTGTATTTGAAAAATGATAGATTTAGTGGACAAACATCTATAAATTTCATATTTTGTGAAATAAATATTTGAAAAGTATTTTTTATGCGGCTACAGTGTGCTACATCTGGCTTGCGGACTGGGCCTTAATTGTGTGGCATGTGAACATATTTCTGAAGTTTAAAGCAAATACAGTTTGATGTTTGAAAAGTTCAAGATAAAAATGTGAATCTCAGCAACCGTCGTCCTTCCCATAAAAAAATAGAGGTCAAAGCAAATACGGTATATGGACAACAGGAAACATGTAATTTTGAATAGTTGTAGAAAGAATATCTCGATATAATTTTCACTTAACTGATAACATAAATGCTTTTGTGTTTACTTTTTCTCCTAGAACACATTCATCAAAGAGATAATTCAGAATAGACATAAAAAAAATAATTACAACGTTCTATCTTCCAAAGGTTAGACATGTTCAACTTCGCAATAGCTCTTGCCTTCTTGGAGTGGAATATCATTGTGAAACTCTATACATAGAATTCTCTTTCTCTCCCCTAAGTTAAATGAGGCATGCTGCATGCAGTAGCAGGGCACAAACGGTTGTCGAAAACAGGATCCTTAGGCAGGATCCTTAGGGGATTTTGAGATAACGCCGAGAGCTATTCACGGTACCCTTTTCTCTTCATATAGTACAATACTGCCTTGGACCACCGGAGGATCCCAAAATCCACTATATATAACTGAACTCACATCCTCACGTTAAACATGGAAAGATGAAATACTCGATCTTTGCTTCACGTACAATACTTCTGTAGCCTGAGAGTATATTGCTGAGTGCAGAGTCAATATGAGACATGAGACAATGTGAGGTCTAGCTGGTTAACCAAGAATTAGTGCATGCGTACAAGAAACTAATCAAATTGGAATATGATAATAATGAACAACATCACATAGCAAGCTGATAGAGAAAACCGTAATATAAACAAAGGAATTTAAAAAAATGTACTACCTGTGAGGCTGTAACTGGGATTTGACATGTGCCAAGCTGAGATACTTCGTATCCATGAGTTCCAATACTGACTTTAGTGAAACGTACATAACAAAGAACGCCGGAAAATAAATTCAGAAATATGATCAAGTCAATCGCATTACCGCACCTTGTTGCCATCGCCTAAGAAACAAAATCTTCTATGGTAGCACAACCAACCCAAATGTGGGCAGCTATAAAATATGAGTTTAAACAGAATCATCCTTCCACTATCATCAATGATATCTGAAGAGTTCCGCCTGCAAAAAAAATTAGGCCGAACGATCAAGTACTGAAAGTAACAGAGTGGAAAATGCAGTGTCAGGTAGCCTAACACTATCGGTAACTTGCACGGGCCAACAAAAATCCTGACCTGTTTAAATTTTACAGGAGAGGACATTGACAAATCACAGACATCACAGAGAATGCTTCATATTATATCAAAGAGAATTACTCACAAAGATATGTGAATTAGTAATTCAATATGGAGAATTTCTATCATTACCTATACCTTATCATGACTCGTTCCCAAATGTCTATATGAAGAAAATATTATCTTAAAGAATACTAACTGTTAACTTTATCTCTGCTGCCACCATGCTGGACCAAATTTAGCAAAGAACTATGAAATAAGGCAATCAGTGATGGAGAGTATAGAATCTGGCGTGGCAATGTTCATCATATTTCTCAAATAAGAAATTAATAATTCATTGAATATTTCTTAGGCTTATCCTATATATAATGCTTAATGTTCGGTGAAAGGCACATTAAACTGTTACATGACATTGGATGATGAGTAATTTCACATGAACAAACATCGGTTATTCTATTTAGGATACCGTGTCCTGGGTTAATCTAGTGTGTGGCGGTTCCTAACGATTCGTTGGCGGTTTCAAACTATATACATGTGCCATTTAATTTATTAGCATGCCTTTTCAAAAGTGACTTGCCCAAGCATCTGCAAGCAGCCTAAAATTCAGACCACTGATCGGCTGTAACTTTGGGACCAGGAAAAAGACCCAACTAAACAGTTCCATTTAGAAAGAGATGTATCTTAAAACAAGTGATGGTATACACAGAAATAATCAACGCACACTATACAATTGAGTCTTAATTAGAACAAACCTTTTAGTTCGGAAGTATGGTGTCAAATTATCACGCCGGCCGCTACTGGGAATTGAATGACATTGAGGGGAAGACAGTAATCAGATCGAGATAGGGATGCGATGATCTCACCATCTAACGTAAGTGGTACTTGCACATGCTCTGTAGTTGCAGACCATGTAATCGAAGGGCTCACTGGGGGTGGTGGCGGCGGCAGTTCGTCCAGACCATGTGCCTAGCCTGACAGAACAATTTGTACCCACTGCGAGCACCATAGTTCTTGGAAGAAGGAATGGGGTAATATGGGTTGGGGATGAAAACACGGGGAGGACAAAGTCGGATCTGATCCAACGCGTAACCACCTCTAGGCAAGAAGCATTAGCCATAGGCCCATAGCTGGGAGAACGAAAAGCGTAGAGCTGCAATATATAGATAAATCCAACAAAAAGAAGGCAAATAGAGTAGTAACGGACCTCCAATAACATCAATGGTGACGCTTCCATTTCCATTAATCGCCACTGGCGGCAGCAGATGAATGCGATTCACATCAACAAGAGAAGCTGGAGGAGATCGTGCCTGGGCCCATATGAGTGTAACACAGCCCGACGCTAGGCCCATTTGAGTGTATCGCAGCCCGATAAACCAGGTGTGGCGTAACTCAATTTCAGCTGTAGAAGCCCAGTAACGGCGATGGACTACTTCAGGCAATCGAACGAACTAAACAATGTGATTACTGATGTTTCGGTAATACTGAAGATGCTGACCGTTAGATGATCAGATCCAACGGCTCAAGAGTCTAAATCGCTGTAGAGGCTCCTAGGTGGTTCCATTATACTGTTAACTAATGTGTGATCCCTTCACGCACAGGACTATTACACATGAAGGTTTTACACTTGTAGTCGGAAATTCCTACTTCGAGGCAACAAAAAGGAATCTTGACACTTGTACAAAATCGCTACTTAGAGACGGCGTGTTCAGCCGATTTCATCCAAGTTTTTTGAAAGCCATCTCTACAAGAAAACTTCAAACGTTCTGTGAATTACAACCCGTCTCTAAAACTTCTAGAATCAGGCTGGAATACTATGTGCTTCTAAGACTGGTCAGTTTCGAGTCAGACAGTATCAGCAACCGTCTCAGGGGAGCCTCTTAAGAGGTTATGAATAAGAACCGCCTCGAAGACTTGTTGTCCTAAGACGGCCGACACTAGAAACCGCTGCCTAGGTCAAATATGAAAGCAACTCAGTTCACCCCCCAGTTCGAGTGACCGTACAACATAGTTCTTCCTCCTCCAGATTTATCTCTGGATTTCTCCAATCCTCTCTATATTTCTTCATCCGATGAATTAGATTGTGTTGCTGCATTTCGTTTTGTCTAGTTCGCACCATAGGTTGATGTCAGATTTGTCCCTCTCTGTTTTTCCCCATTTCATTTAGGGTATTCCAGCTCTTGTTTTTTTGTTTTTCTCACAATGTTGTTCTGATTTGATGTATTTTGTTGTATTTCAGTGAAAGAGATGTGTCATGGCTGCAATCATCTAGAGGGAAACTGTCATCGGTAAAAAAGGAAGGCAGATTCATTCGCCATCGTCATGAACCACTCACACTTCCACAACACTGTGGTGAGTAATTTGATCATAACTAGTGCCCCAAGTTACTGGAGTTACTGTAGTATGTGCAATTAGGTCATATTTATTTTAGTGACTTAGCTTAACCTAGTTCATCCATTCGATGATCCCTATTTAGTGGCTTTGTTCATCAGTTTGTGTCAGTTTACTGAAGTTATTTTTCAATTCGTTAGACTATATGTATTTTACTTTATTTAGTTCTCTCGTATGCTCCAAATGCTTATTATATATCTCAACTGATTTATGTTAGAATATTATTACATTAAAATAAAATATGACTCGACTACTATGCCGATAAGTGGCTACCTTGTATGGCCACATACCATAGGTATGAGCTTTTCCTGGTGAAAAAAAAGGTGTTACATACATAAGAGGCCTATTCTGGAATTCCTTCGGGACATCACACAACATTGCTCACCATGACCTTGTGACCTTCACACTAATAAAAAAACCGAAGAATATGATCAAGATGAGGAAGATGTGTAGGAAGAGAAGCCTATCGATAGAGCTGATTATGTGTTCCAACTGAAAGCATGTAACAAGAATGGCGACATCAAAGAATTCTGTTATATTTCTGGTATGTGTAAGGTTTCCCATCAAATGTAGCTACCATCTGTAGAATCATCCTTTTTTGTTAATTGCATTTTACAGGATTGACTTTTCCATGTGTGGATTCTAGCATTCGAGAGGTTTTTTTACAGAAGTGTGGGCACAAAATATGCATCTCATTACTGTGCCAGACCTGTGTGCCATTACTTTTGAGATGATGAAGGAAGTAAGCAGGCTAAGATTGCTTCATGACAATGAATTTTACCATATGTCTGAACTCCAGTACCTTGTTACATGTCTCCATGGAATTGATGTAGCTAACAACATCTTCGTGAGTAAATTATTATATCTGAACCATTTTATAGAGTATTACTTGTGTGTTTACTAATGGGTTTTACTTAATTCTTTATTTCACGTCATACCATCAAGCTTGGCAAATGGTTGCAAGATCCCACACGAAGGCAGAGCTCTGTTTCTAACCTATGGCATGGATGCATCAATTTTTGGGAAGTACGGCATCTATCATGGCAACATTAATAAGATAGAGTTCAGTAATAGTTTGACCAACTTGTGCCAGGTTGATGTGAGAGTGGAAATGAGAGAAGCATGCATTGGCTTGTTTGTGACGAAGATTCGCTAAATATCCCTCTAGGAGTTCTGAAGAAGATGCTTTTGCACGTACCTATCTAGATCTTAACAGTTTAGGACCAAGTGTTTATTGTTAGACACTATGAACTACTATATGTTTGTATTGTAAGATATATGCAATTATATGCATGTCAATTCTGTTGGTTATGAATCTATATGCTTGGAATATCGATCATGTATGAACTTTCACATAGAAAAGGTTAAGATCCGTCTGGGAACTAAGAAAATTAGCAGAACAAAGAGTGAACAAGATATCCTTGAATCAAAAAGTTCATTCCATTTGTTCCGAAAATGTTGCAAAAAGTCCAGTTCACTTGAAATGGCTAAATTAACGATTGTCTCTATACACACATTTTACCGTCTCTAAAAAAATTAATTGAAATTTTATTCAAGAAAACATTAAATAAACAATTTAAAGTTACATATTATCATATATTCATATTTATTTCATTTTTATATTTTGATATTCTAATCAAACTTTAGAATTGATCATAACCGAACCTCCTAAATAAATCCAGAGATTCTGGATTGTATTTTTTAGTATTTATAAGAAATATTTGTCTAGGCTTGATCATTTTAATCACGTAACTTAAAAAACCACTTAATGTTGCTAATATGATTTTTTCAGATTTTATAAAGTTTATTTCATAATTTATCAACGAAACAAGTTTATGGAGACATCAAACATCATACCTATCATGGTGAGATCTAAAGTTTGTACTACATTATATACTTTCTTCAACATATAAATTTATTTTTTGGCACAGAGCTTGTATGTACACAAATAATCATATAGGGACCTTCATTTAACTAATTTTTAAAATTTTGCTAATTTAAGAGTTGATTCTAATTCGGAGTGTCCGAATAAATTCAGATGTTCCGTGGTCTACTTATTTTTTTCGTATGCACAACATTTTTTCGTTGGCCTCATGTTTTGTACACATTCGAAATGCATTATGAACATTTATATTTTGTGCAAATTTCTTTGGCCCATGAAACTTCATGTTTTGTACACATTTTCGTACTTGGAGGGTTCGGATTTTCACCCGGAGGGTCCGGCGTTGTCCTAAGTAGAGACGGTGTTATTTTACATCCGCCTCCGATAATTTTGAGCCATGGCGCCAACAACTTCGGACAAAATAGGCGGACAACGATTTTTTCCTCATTCGCCCTTCATCCGTCCAAACCCTCGCCGCCGACGTCTCCTCCTTGCTTCATACCTTGCCGCCGCCTTATCCTCCTCGCCTCCCTATCCGTCAGTGCTGTCCCACAGCATTGGACGGACTCCCCCCATTCAAAAATACATGGAAAATTTTAGGATGCATCAATATGTGAATTTTCCATAAAATGTGGTACATTATTTTTGAAAAATGGATTTTCCCAATTTGTATAGGGACTTTTGGTAGGTGTTAAACATAAAAAAAATCAATTTTGTCACTTAAAAAATGGATTGAATTTTTGTTCTAAAGAGAATAAAATATCCCTTTGGCAAGATTGTTTGCCATACTCATGTGCACAATATAAGCACATTTGAACAAACTATATCATGGTTATGATCATGATCTAGCACATTTGGATTGAAAGTCATGTATCTTCTTACATGGTATATCATTTATGAGAGGAGTGGTGGGGCCAGATTTATTAGCCCGAAACACCTGGTTATGCATACACATTCACGATCCCATGATCAGTGTATCACGAACACATAACCGAACTGGTACCTGATAAATCATCCATTACATACCTAATAGAAGGTCGTACATAACAGCCATGATGGACAATAGTTCAACTTCCGTAGCAACGGAAACACTCTTCATGAAAAATCATTGCGAAGGCCCAAGTGAAGACATAAACCTACATGTAGTTGTCTGGGAGATGTTCCTAGTGTGCATCTTCAGTGTCGTACTCCTACTCTTCGTAGTACTCTAACTCACAGTCTGACCAAATAAATAGCCAGGACAACAACGCCAGTAAGTATGTTTGAATGTAATCGCAAACCGCCTTAGAAATAAGTAAAGGATATGCATATTTGGCTGTAGCAAGGAAACATGCTCTAATCTAGGGATTTATCTGGGAGACATAGTTTCTCTCGTGGATATAGCATCTCTATATCTTTATTGAAGAGGATATGACATCTCTATATCTTTGCTGAAGAAGACAAGTCTTGAAGACTAGTTTTATGAAGAAGACTAATAGGTAAGCATCACCCAGTTTATCCCGCTCTTATCATCTTCATATGACCAAGCATTTCCTTCTCATACCATTGTACCTCCTAGGTACTCGACTACCAGCCCCACTGGTGTCCTTTCCAAACCATTTGGAAACCATTTTATCAAACCGAAGTCCTTTGGTGGATGTATCATGCCCTCCCAACCGTCCATATCCACAGAGGTGGTACACTTTCCTCACAAGATTCGATTCATATGACGGGATCACCCCTGATGACCCACAAGTATAGGGGATAATAACAGTCTTCGAGGGAAGTAAGACCCAAATTTATTTATTCAACACAAGGGGAGCCAATGAATATTTATAAGCTTTAACAAATGAGTTGTCAATTCACCTGCACCTGAAAAAAAGACTTGCTCGCAACAATTTATCAGTAGTAACAGTTTTATGGCAGTGGAGCTAGTGAAGTCACAGCAGTAGCAGTAGCGATGATTGCAGTAGACAACAGGATTAAAATAGTGTAGGCATAGGGATGGATGAACGGGCGTTGCATGAATGAGAGAGTCCATGTAATAGCAAGACATAGGCATTGCAAATAATGATGACAAAAGCATCCTAACATAACATATCCATATGCGTGTGTTCCTATTTAGTCGTGCGTGCTCGCAATGAGAAACTTGCACGGCATCTTTTGTCCGACCAGCCCGTTGCAGCGGGGCCTCTAGGGAAACTACTGGTAATTAAGGTACTCATTTTAATAGAGTACCGGAGCAAAGCATTAGCACTCCGTGAACACACGTGATCCTCACATCATAGCCACCCCCTCCGGTTATCCCAATTCTAGATTACTTTGGGGCATCAGGCTCCGGACAACAATATGTGTATACAACTTGTAGATATGATCAAAAACAATAATTATCCTCATGAATCAATAACATGTTCAGATCTGAGATCATGGCACTCGGGCAACGGAACTCTTTCTGGAAAAACGTCGAACCCCCCTCGGTTTTCAGGTCCAGGGGCATGTTTTAGTGCGAAGGAGAGATCGAAGGGGTGGCCGAGGCGACCAGACCACCCCTTGGCACGGTTAAGGCCTAGCCCGCGCCAAGGGTGGATGTGGGCCCCTCGTGGCCCCCCTCCGTCTCGTCTTCTGGCTCCGGGAGTCTTCATGTGAAATATTGGATTTTCTATATTTTCCAGAAATTTTCCCAAAAGTTGGATTTCTGCACAAAAACAAGGCACCAGAGCAATTATGCTGAAAACAGTGTTAGTCTGCATTAGTTGTATTTAATACACACAAGATAGAGGGAAAAAAACAACAAAAGTTTTCGGAAAAGTAGATACGTTTTGGACGTATCAACCCCCTGTATCGTCATATGAAAGTATGCGGCTCTTGGATAACAGATCGTAGTTTTTTACTTGCTCATCCTGGTATAAGACTGATGCCCAAAAGTATAGGGGATCGCTGAAATCTTTGATGGGAAGTATTACCCAAATTTATAGTTTGACTCAAGGGGAACACAAGAATACCAATAAGACTTTAGCAATTCAGATGTCACTCTCAAATACATATTTATATCAATAAACTCACAAAATAAGTGGTGATTGTATACTAACAGATTCAAATTATAAACAACAGATAGTAAATAGTAGTAGCAGATTTCCAGTTTTCACCGGAAAGAGTATTATGTAACTTTTAGTGGCAAAAAGCGTAGGCATGAGGTAGTACTGGGGTGTTGTATGGATGATATTGATCATATAATGTAATCCTACTAACATACCACTCATTTCTAATTCATTTGTGTGTAGGTGTGTGCTCCAAATATAGCTATGCATACTAACAAAGAGAATTTGCATAACATTTTTTATCCTGCTTGCCCATTTTACCGGGGCCAACTTGGAACTACAAGTAATTAAGGTCTATCCGTTCGAATAGCCTGGAACAAAGCATTAAGATTCATGAACACACAAAATCGTCGGACTATCATATATTCTCCTCGCTTTTCCCTATCTGTCACCTTCGGGGTTCGCAGGGTCAATATAATAATAAACAATAGAGCTTGCAAATAGATACCAACCTCATATATATGATAAAGAAATATAGGTCCAGTATTGAAATCATGTCACTCGGGCCCTAGTAACAAGCATTAAACATAGCAAATATGTACCAACACTCATACACGAATATCTTCAAGACAAACACCTAAAATCTCGATACATATGGATGATTACATGATCAATCTCATCCAAACACCATCCACCTCTTAAGCCTATATAGAACTACTCACTCATGGTGATGGAGAGTGAGTTCATGGTGGTTGGTGATGATGTCGGTGGCGGTGATGATGAAGAAGCCCTCGAAATCCCTCTCCCTGGGGTGGAGAGTAGGATCAATCTAGCCCCTGAAACAAAGATCATGGTCTCGGCGGCGCTCTGTTTTGCAAAACGTCTCGTTCTTCTGGTAGGGTAGGTTTCTAGGGTATATAAGGCACCACGCGAAGGGGGGAGGTGAGACGACGTCCGAAGGTCAAACGGGCCCTAGTGGCGCGACATGTGAAGGTGGGCGCGCCACCTGGCTCTGTTTGGGCCTCGTGGCTGCCCTCTCATGATCCAAACCTCTAGGCCCTCTGTTTTCATGAAAAATTCCCTAGGTATTTTTTCTTGATTTTATTTCCTGCGAAAAATGAAAAAAAATGAGACTTTTCTAAAAACAGTGTCAGATTCGGCAGTTTTTATCCAAGTATGGTGAGATTCCGGAGCAAATTTTTGAGCGAAGTGCTTGAAAAAGTCGATACATTTGAGATGTATCAAAGACACACACCCAAGACATGTTTCCCCTCAACACCATAATTCAGGAGGTTGTTTTACCAGGAGGTGCAAAGTCTCGGGCCAACCACCCGAGCCTCTGGAATGCGACTAAACCATCATGGAATATTTCAATGAGAACTCAAGATTGTACCCCGCGTAACTCGACATGCAAATGGGTTGCATCTTGTCATAATGGAAGAAACTTGGTCAAAGCATCCATGGTCGAACTGCCACTACACTTGTGGGACTCATACGAAGACTCACAAATTACTACGCTATGTCTCGTCCCACTTAAGGCTTATGTGGGCACACTGTTTAGTTGGTCAGGTTAAGTACCCATGCACCAAAGTTTTTCGGAAACCTTTCTTTCTCCACTATCCTCCAATAAATTTTTTTCCGAAAAACCTTACCTTTCAAAACTCACACTTGGGAAAGGTTGTCCCATTCCAAGGTTTTCAAAAGTTTTCTTTCTCAAAAACTATTTCATAAATCAATTTTCTAGGGCTCCCAACCTATAGTCCAGTGTTTGTAAAGAAGGTCTGACAAAGAGATTCAAGGTGATGAGCACCTTGATACTACATAGGTAGTCAATATGGGTATCAATGAGGGCATCAACCACGAGGATGGAAAAAAGTATGGAGTGGCACCATCACCACTAGTGGAAAATGGGGCATCCATCTAAGCCATTGGTACCGGTTCCCTTACGAACCGGTGCCAATGGGGCAATCTGCACCGGTTGGGGGCTCAGGCGGGCGAGGAGCTATGGCACCGGTTCGTGAGGGGCTTTCGTACCGGTTCGTGTTAGGAACCGGTACAAAAGGTCTTCGACCAGGCGCGTGGTGGGGCCCGGGCAGGACCTTTGGTACCGGTTTTTAACAAGAACCGGTACCAAAGGGTGCCCCCTATATCATCAAGTCGAGCCCGTCCCCTAGCTCTTCTCTTCATCTCATTTTTCTCTCCTTCCTCTCACACAATTTTTTTTTGCACCTCTCACACTCCAACAAATCTCTATTTTTTCTCCACTATTTTAACAAGATTAAGGGCATTCATCTATCCAAGGGTTAGCAATATCATCCTTTCTTCCGGCGTTCCTAATTTAGCACATCTCTTTGGTAGTTTTAACTCGTACTATTTTTCTAGTGCTAGCAAGGTGTTCGATGAAATGCCTAAGTTAGGGATTCTACTTTTTATAATCAATTTGAGCTGAAATTATGGTATATTTTGTAGGTTTTAATTAGTATCATCCCCGTCCTTACCGCCGTCGATCGCCAGCGTCGTCCCCTAGCCGGCACCGTACAACCTCGGTGAGCCTCTTCTTTTTTATATAAAAACTTAGTTTTATGTGATGAACTTGAATATTAACTTAGTTGGTCATTCATATATCCACGATGTTGTGTAATTACTGATATTTGATATACATATAAAATGCAGATGAATCGACAATGGATGTACGGTGACCGGTGCCATCCCGACTTCATTAATGGCATGCATGATTTTCTCAACGTGGCTGAGGCAAACAGGCAGTCGAATGGTTTCATCTATTGTCCATGTAGTTCCTGTAAGAATATGACGGATTACTCTACCTCAAAGACCATTCACGTCCACCTGCTGCAGAACGGTTTCATGCCCAGCTATAATTGTTGGACCAAGCATGGAGAAAGAGGGGTTATATTGGAAGACAACGAAGAAGAAGAGGATAGTGACAACTATCCTATGTTCACCGAAGACGGTGATAGTAGAATGGGGGAAGATGTAGCTGAAGAAGAGCCCATTTTTGATGAGCCGATTTTTGATGACCCCGATGACGATTTGGGTCGGGCCATTCTTGATGTGAAGATAAGCTGCGGAAGTGAAAAGGAGAGGTTGAAGTTGGAGAAAATGTTAGAGGATCACAAGACACTGTTGTACCCAAATTGCGAAGATGGCAAAAAGCTGGGTACCACACTGGAATTGCTGCAATGGAAGGCAGAGAATGGTACTTCTGACAAGGGATTTGAAAAGTTGCTGAAAATAATAAAGAAGATGCTTCCAGGGGAGAACGTATTGCCCTCTAGTACGTACGAAGCAAATAAGGTTGTCTGCCCTCTAGGATTAGAGGTGCAGAAGATACATGCATGCATCAATGACTGCATCCTCTACCGCGGGGAGTACAAGAATTTGAATGCATGCGCGGTATGTAGTGCATTGAGGTATAAGATCAAGCGAGATGACCCTGGCGATGTTGACGAGTCCACCCCCGAAGAGGGTTTGTGAAGGTGATGTGGTATGCTCCTATAATACCACGGTTGAAACGTTTGTTCCAAAACAAAGAGCATGCCAAGTTGTTGCGATGGCACAAAGAGGACCGTAAGAAAGATTTGATGCTGAGACACCCTGCTGATGGGTCGCAGTGGAGAAAAATCGACAAAGAGTTCAAGTCATTTTCAGATGACGCAAGGAACTTAAGATTTGGTCTAAGTACAGATGGCTTTAATCCTTTCGGAGAGCAGAGCTCCAGTCATAGCACCTGACCAGTGACTCTATGTATCTATAACCTTCCTCCTTGGTTGTGCATGAAGCGGAAGTTCATTATGATGCCTGCTCATCCAGGGAGGCAACCGGCAACGACATTGATGTGTACCCGAGGCCATTGGTTGAAGAACTTTTACGGTTGTGGCGTGACGAAGGTGTACCTGTGTGGGATGAGCACGAACAAAAGGAATTTAACCTACGGGCGTTGTTGTTTGTAACCATCAATGATTGGCCTGCTCTTAGTAACATTTCAGGGCAGTCAAACAAGGGATACAATGCATGCACACACTATTTAGGTGAGACTGACACTATATATTTGGGAAACAAGAATGTGTACCTAGGGCATTGTCGATTTCTTCCAAAACAACATCATGTAAGAAAGAGAGGAAAGCATTTCGGAGGTGAGGCAGATAACCGAACTACCCCGCCCCTGGGAAGTTATATATGATATGGTCAAGGATTTGAAAGTGATCTTTGGAAAGGGTCCCGGCGGACAATCTGTTCCGCATGTTGACGGACATGTACCCATGTGGAAGAAGAAGTCGATATTTTGGGAGCCACTGGAAATTCTTAGAGGTTCACTCGCAATCGACGTGATGCACGTGACGAAAAATCTTTGCGTGAACCTGCTAAACTTCTTGGCGTGTATGGGAAGACAAAAGATACACCGGATGCACGGCAGGACCAAAAGTATCCACGAAACAAACAATCCAGAGAAGTATCAAGGTCCTGCCAGCTACGCTCTTACCAAGAGAAGGAGATCTTTTTGAAGTCCTGAGTAGCATCAAGGTCCCGTCTGGCTTCTCGTCGAATATAAAGGGAATAATAAACATGTCAGAGAAAAAGTTTCAAAACCTAAAGTCTCATGACTGCCACGTGATTATGACACAATTACTTCCGATTGCATTGAGGGGGCTTCTGCCGGAAAATGTTCGAGTACCCATTGTGAAGCTATGTGCGTTCCTCAATGCAATTTCTCAGAAGGTGATCAATCCACTTACTCTACAAAATTTACAGAAGGATGTGGTGCAATGTCTAGTCAGCTTCAAGTTGGTGTTCCCACCATCCTTCTTCAATATTATGACACATCTCCTAGTTCACCTGGTCGAAGAGATTGGCGTTCTCGGTCTGTATTTCTACACAACATGTTCCCCTTTGAGAGATTCATGGGAGTTTTAAAGAAGTACGTTCATAACCGTGCTAGGCTAGAAGGAAGCATCTCCAAGGGCTATGGAACAGAGGAGGTCATTGAGTTTTGTGTTGACTTTATTCCTGACCTTAAGCCGATCGGTGTTCCTGAATCGCGCTATGAGGGGAGACTGCGTGGAAAAGGCACGCTAGGAAAGAAAGCAATAACGTGTATGGATGGACATTCTTTCACTCAAGCACACTACACAGTTCTACATAATTCCATCTTGGTGGCTCCGTACAAAGAGGAACACAAGGATATCTTACGCTCTAAATACCCGGAGGAACGTGAAGATTGGATTGATGGAGAACACATGAAGACTCTCGGCGGTTGGTTGCAAACACGTCTCATGAATGCCATGACGAGACGAGCGCTATGTAGGACAAGCAACCATCTTCGACTATATCGACTTTTCAAGGGTACGAGATTAATGGGAACACATTTTACACGTTCGCCCAAGATAAAAAGAGCACCAACCAAAACGTGGTGTCCGCTTTGATGCAGCAGATGACAATGGGAAGAAGGTCACATATTATGGGTACATAGAGGAGATATGGGAACTTGAATATGGACCTAATTTCAAGGTCCCTTTGTTCGGTGCAAATGGTTCAACCGAAAGACGGGGTACAGGTAGACCCGCAGTACGGAATGACTACAGTGGATCTCAAGAATTTAGGGTACGACACCGAACCATTCTTCCTAGCCAGTGAAGTGGCTCAGGTTTTTTATGTGAAGGACATGTCTAGAAAACCGAAGAAAAGAAAATAAAGGCAAGAGGACACATCATACGATGAGCCAAAGCGGCACATAGTTCTTTCAGGAAAAAGAAACATCGTGGGAGTAGAGGACAAGACAGACATGTCAGAAGATTACAATACGTTTGATGATATTCCACCCTTCAAGGTGAAAACTGACCCAAGCATCATCTTAAATAATGAAGATTGTCCATGGTTGCGTCGCAGTCAGAAGAAAGGGAAACAGACGAAGATAACTCGGAAAACTAGCTAGATAGGGATCATAACTTGTGTATCTCAATATGGAAATCACTTTTGTTTAATGATGTTAACAATGGAGCTTTCACGGGCTTGCAGGAAATTTTTCTGAACTTCCGAATATGCCATATATAGGGCATGTGCACCAAGGGCATATTCGAGAAGTTCCGCCGGAGATTTCCCTATCCTTTCCACAACATTGTTAGAAGAGATGGAGTCTTTCACGGGCTTGCAGGGAAATTTTTCGAGGCGGAACTTCCGAAGATGCCATAGGGCGTGTGCACCAAGGGCATCTTCGAGAAGTTCCGCCACGGGAGATTTCCCAACCCTTTCCTCCATCCATGGGGATGAAACTCTCCATCCATGTTGGCTTGTTGAGCTGCTTGCCATGGCGATTGTCCTTATAGGCACGGCGCCGCTTCTACTTTGTCTTCTTCCTCCGACAGGATGTCGTGCGCTACATGCTTTATCTCATCGAGCAGGGCGTCCTTATCATGCCGACAACTTTAGTATTGCACCACAGCGGTACTAAAGGTTACCCACGCGTCCTTATCCCACCGACAATTTTGTTACATGACAGAAAACCACCTTTAGTACCGGTTGCACCCACCACGGTACTAAAGGTTACCCACGCGTCCTTATCCCAACGACTTTGTTACATGACAAAAACCACCTTTAGTACCGGTTGCACCCACCAGCCGGTACTAAAGGGTTTCCGCCTATTTTCTTCCCGCGCTTTCCACCTGTTCCCGCCTCCGTCATCTCTCCATTTTTTCACTATATATATGTAGGCTTGGCCTCCATTTACATATCACATCTAGACTCATATCTGCAAACCTCATCATTCTCTCCCATGGCTTCCATCGTATCTCTAACCCCCGGGAGGCGGAGGCGCTTTGCGCCTCGAACTACCCCTGCCCGCCGGCTACCGCGTCCCGACCGGCTGGTTGCTAAGCGTCGGAGGCGTACCGGTCCCTCCAGTCCGTCTAGGTGTGGCGCGCGAGATGGCCATCCCGAACCACTACTACTTCGAGCTCACGCCAGAGCAGCGGATGGCATCCCGACTACAGCCCGACTTGGGAAAGCTTCTTCATCAATCGGCGTGAGAGGGCGCTTGCCAGGCACGAGGAGGGCGGCCCGCCTCCTTCGAACTTCAACGAGGCCGCCGTCGGTGTGGTGGCGCGGCCGGACTCTCCGAGCGTCATGGCCCGTGGCCCCCGCTGCGCTACCCTCGTCCCAGCCCACGCGTGCTCTCCCGCCGAGGTTCGACTACCGCGACCCCGATGCCGGCGACGATGATGACGGCGACTACGACGACTACGGTGGCGAGTACTATAGGGCTAGGCACGATTATGATTGAATGACTCCAACAGTCAAATCTGGCCATGTATCTTAATTTTCGTTGAGCTATGTACTTTTAATTCGAGTTCAATCGTAATAAAATTTTATTCCCGCCCTTTCTTTCTCGCCTTTTTTCTCCCACGCGCGGCGTCGTGGCGAGAAAGTTTCCCGCGCGACATCGAGGCGGGAAACTTTCCCGCGCGGACGGCGTCGTGGTGGGAGTAAATAGAAAATAAATAGAAAAGAAACAGAAAAGCAATAGAAAATAATAAATAGAAAAGAAATATAAAATAAAAGAAAGGAAACAGGAAAAGAAAAGAAAAGAAACAGAAAAGAAAAAGAAAAGCAATAGAAAAATAAATAGAAAATAAATAGAAAAGAAAAGAAAAGAAAAGCCATAGAAAAAATAAATAGAAAAGAAATAGAAAAAATAAATAGAAAAAATAAATAGAAAATAAATAGAAAAGAAAAGAAAAGCAATAGAAAAAATAAATAGAAAAGAAATAGAAAATAAAAGAAAAGGAAACAGAAAAAGAAAAGAAAAGAAACAGAAAAGAAAAAGAAATAGAAAAGAAAAAGAAGAGCAATAGAAAAAATAAATAGAAAATAAATAGAAAAGAAAAGAAAAAGAAAATCCATAGAAAAAATAAATAGAAAAGAAATAGAAAAAATAAATAGAAAAGAAATAGAAAAGAAAAAGAAAAAGAAAAGCAATACAAAAAATAAATAGAAAAGAAATATAAAATAAAAAAAAGAAACAGGAAAAGAAAAGAAAAGAAACAGAAAAGAAAAAGAAACAGAAAAGAAAAAAGAAACAGAAAAGAAAAAAGAAATAGAAAAGAAACAGAAAGAAAAGAAAACAGAAAAGAAAAAAGAAAACAAAAAAAATACATTTGGTACCGGTTGGTACCTTTCGTACCGGTTGGTGGTACCAACCGGTACCAAAGGGTTTTCTCCTCGTTTACACTTAGCGCGCGGGCTAAATTTTCCCCAAATCCCCCAATCCCATCTCCGACGCAGACGCCACGCAGAGACGTCGCCGACGCCACCGACACGCCGCCACGCCGCCGACACAGCCACGCCGCGCAGCCTCACCATCCGCCTCCGCCCGCTCGCCGGTGCCGCAGCAGGTAACCTCCCGCCTCCTTCTTTCCCTCCCCTTTCTCTCTGCGAGCATGGGCGCTCCGCCCACCTCGTCGTCGCCGCCGCTCCACCCACCTACGCCGTCGCCGCTGCGCTCCTCCACGCCTACGCGGCCCGCGGCCACCTCGCGAAGACGACGGCGTCTGCAGCCTCCCTCCCCACCACCCTCGCCAGGACGGCCAGGACGGCGCGCGCGCCCGGTGTTCGATGAAATGCCGCGGCGAGGTGGACGGCGCGAGCGCCCTGGCCCTGGCCGCGCGCCCGCACGCCGCCGTCGCCGCGCGGCGGACACCCGCGAGCACCTCCGCGGCGTCGGCAACGGCACCTTTGGCGTGGGCACGCGCTCGGCCTGGTTGGCGCGTGGCGTGGTTGGGGGCCAGGTCGCCGAGGCGGACGTGGCGCGGCCGGTGACAGGGCAGGTGGCGCGGCCGTGGGAGAGCCACCCCTCGAGGCTGCCCCGGTCGTAGGTGATCCCCGTGGGCGCCGTGACCGGGTCCTTCATCAGCTCGAGCGAGAGGAGCAGTTTGGACGGAAGAGACTTTGCGGTGGCGGGAGAGAGTGAGTGGAGGAGAAGAATTAAGTATTTTGTTGGTTCTGGTTGGAGTCGGGGTGTTTGAATGTTGACCGTTGAACACGCAATGTTTGAATGTACGACTTCGGCGCCCGCGTCGCCGTCGCGTTGCGGCCGCGAGCGGTGATCCACCGGCGCCAACCTCGCTCGCAAGTCGCACCGCCAGAGGAGAAGGAGCGCCGAGTGTTAGGGTTAGGGTCCGTAGAGGTGCCGAATCCGTGGCGGTGTCGCCGCGAGATAGAGAGAAGAGCGCGCCGAGTGTTAGGGTTAGGGTCGAGAAAAAGAGAGAAGAGCTTTAGGGTTTTTTGCTTTCCTCATTTCAATTGTTATCCATCTAGCAATCTGTTATATGATCATGACATGATGAATGAAATGTAATTGATTTCTTAATTTTGTAGTGACATTGAGGTATGGCGGACGGCACCTTCGTCTGAGATGAGGAGGGGGAAGAAGCGGTGCAGAAAATGATATATGAGAGTGCCCGTGGGCCTGATGGAGATGACTATGAGTTTCCGACTTTCTGAATGATTTCGGCGAGGGACTTGAGTCCGAACAAGTTAGAAGAGACAACGAAGTATCCATAACGAACTCCGCCGAGGTGTATATTTATGTATCAAGTCTATGTTCATCACTAGATGCATTCATTTATTTGTATTGCACTTATCAAC
Source organism: Lolium multiflorum (assembly GCA_030979885.1). Taxonomy (NCBI): domain Eukaryota; kingdom Viridiplantae; phylum Streptophyta; class Magnoliopsida; order Poales; family Poaceae; genus Lolium; species Lolium multiflorum. Next base: position 82,631,707 of record CM061751.1, read on the forward strand.
GAATAATTTTTCTATTAGCCTTCTGGATCATCGAGCAAGTCTGTTAAAACAAAACGAGGCCCGACGCGAGTTCTAAAGGGCGAGGGTAGGTTAGCCCTCACGGCATTTAAGGATAATGGTGAACCGGTGCATCCCAAAGATCACTGCACCAAATTTACAAGTCAAGCTGGAGTTCTTGTTAGGGACCATGTACCGATCAGCATTCGAGAGTGGCATAAGCCGAAGAAAGCGGAGAATTAAGCTAGTTATGTCAACGACGCGATGAAAAAGTTTCTTTGGGAAACTCTGCTGACACGCTTCAGCCTACCGGAAGACATGACGGAAGGCCAGAAGAATAAAGTCAAGGAATGGACTCTCAAGAAGATGGCCATACAATTCCAGACCTGGAAGAAAAATTTATGGGACAAATATAAGAATGAAGATCCAGTATTCGATGATAATCTAGTGAAGATAAAGGATCACTGGCAAGAATTTAAGAGGTATAAGCAATCGTCTACTTTTGTGTCCCGATCGGTCACAAATAAGAAAAATGCTGCAAAGAAGACAATTTGGCATCATATGGGGTCGGGTGGCAAGACTGCCATTTCGAGGTGGATAGCGTATGAAAATGAAGATGGCTGCAGGAATCACTCCAGACATGGGGCGCCCGAACGGTCCAAGTTCGGTTGTTCGCGCATGGGGCAGGGTTGGACCCAAAGACAGGGCTGATCGTTGCGGAGGGAAAATGGAAGGAAAAGATTGAGGAAATCGTACCGAAGCTTGTAGCTGCAATTGAACAGTTCGAAAGGGAGAGTACATTCCGATAGAGAGAATGACGAGTGACACTCGCTCTGGGAATCCTGAACACGTTGGACGGGTGCAGCTCGCCCGGTCTCACCATGAAGGAAGCGTTCCCTGAGTCCGCGACACTTATAGAAGCCGTTCGCGGAAGAAGAAGGACGCCGACACGTTAAAGGAATTGTTAAATAGCGTGTCGGCGCTTGAGAAAAATCGAGGCCACCCGATCAGCCGATGTTCCTACAGGATCCTCAAGCCGATGCCGCCCCATCTCAGCAAGAAGCAGTGTGGGTTCCACGCATGTGGAGGAAGCTACCCCGTGGATTATGTCACGGAGAAGACAGATTGCGAGCTCTATATGTTATTCAGAACGCGTCCGTTAAGGTGGCGGTCGGTTATGTTTACCCAAGTGAAGAAGGAGCAACGAACCACCATATGCCCATTCCACCTGGATGTGTTCGTGTCGGGGTGGATGAAGTTGTTCCGGCTTTTGAAACAGTGGAGCTTGATATTCCTAGAGGTGACGATGAGAAGACACTTGCCGATGTGAAGCACGGTTTCGCTCTATGGCCCAAGAAACAGATCGTCCTTCTGCAAAGGCCACCGACTCCTCATAGCAGTCCACATGAGTATCAAAGGCCTTCGACTCCTCCTCCTAGCAGTCCACATGAGCAGCAAAGTCCACACCTACCTGAGAGGGACCCCAGCGTGAGTCCACCACCTCGAGATCCTCCGCGTAAGACAGCCGGTAAGAGGAACGGTACGCCGCCTAAGAAGAGATCTAGAAAGGAGAAACCACGCCGCCTATTGAGAAGTTACCTTGGAAAAAACTCCCGAGGAAAACCAGGAAGCCGTTGAGTCCCAGCCGAGGGCCTTTTTGCTAAGAAAGAGCCAGAGATACCTTTGAGAAGACACTAGATCCGGTGAAGGTTCGTCGTACAGTCGAGAATCTATATAACCCTGAACCATCGCCGCCATCTGACTATAGGCGTTCTATTGAAAGGTCATACGACCATATGATGGAGGCGAAAAAACTACCAGCTCGGGTATCAAGGAGATAAAAGGGATACACCAAGTCTACCAGCTCGGACAACAACCCGTTAAATCGGTCCCCCCTCTCAAGGTGTTTGACGAGAAGGCCGTTCAAAGTTCTCGACAAATCTCAACCAATTACGCCATGGCTAAGGTAGTATATCAATATGTTCAAGGGAAAGATTTGGTCGAGAATCTCAGCAAACTACCAACAAGTATGCGTAACTTGCATACGTGGTACGGTGTTGCCGCAAAGGGAGGGATGGAGACTATCATGGTGCGAGTTAAGGAAGAGCACTACTTCCAAGAATACTCTGTGAGCGTTGACTTCTCCGAGCTTTTCCAGTTATACAATCTTCGGGCCCTCGACAAATCTATCATCAGTTGCTATTGTCTGTAAGTGATTTATTTATATAATTTGAGAAGTCTTTAGCTCAGCTCCTTGATTATCTGCAAATTATAATCTTTTGTGCGCTATGTTATGCAGATCGAAGATGCTCGAATGCAAAAGGGATGAAATCACGGACATTGGGTTCATTGACCCGAACACAATGCATGCCGGACCATAGAAGAACCCCTATATAACAAGGATACACCTTTGCTAAGGTTTTTGAAGCGACAACGTGACAAAAAGACAATACTTTGGCCTTACAACTTCCAGTGAGTGTTACTCTCTTATACCACATTCTATTTTGCTCACCATATGTTAAAATATTAACTGATGACTTATATATATATGACACTACATATTTAAACGTGCGCAGGTTTCATGTTATTCTTATCGTCATTAAAACGTACGAAGGAGAAATTGAAGTATTTGACTCACTAACCAAACAGCCTATACTATACAAGTCTTGTTTTCTTATGCTCAAAAGGTAATTCAAATTCTTATCGTTTTTTTGTTAGTTTCCTGATATCAACTGATTGATAACTCTTTTGTGCATTTTCTTTTGTCGGGCAGCGTATGGGAAACTTTCATCAAGGAAGATCAGTCCTTTCAATGGCCACCGAAGCTGACATGGCGTGCAAACAAAGTAAGTAGTACTACCTAGGTCCACACACCTTTATCATACTTCATTATTGTTTGCTGAATTATATTCTTGTACAGAAATGCGCAAAACAACCACCGGGGACTGATCTATGTGGATACTACGTTTGCGAGTACATCCACAGAATTGTCAGCAAGAGAGCGAATAATGAAAGAAATAAAGAGGTACCAAAACAATATTCACAAATTTATTTTCTTACCATAAGTTGTGCTGAGTTTCAGTAATAATTGTTTGATTTGTGATTTGATATAACACATAGCTCATGTATTCATTTGTATCTTATTCTTTTACAGTTGAGAATAAAGCGGGAGAAGATTACAATCGAGGAGCGCTTCAAAGCAATCGGCGAGGAATTGGCGGAATTTTTCCTTCGGGAAGTCATATCACCATCCGGAGAGTACCACTATGCATAAAGATCTTCTCCAGCTCCTCGATTGCTTTGTGTGTATATATAGTTTGACTCGGAGTGTACCACTATGGTACATGTGTAATAGATCGATCTTCATGCATGTACTACTTAATTCTGGTGCATCGACTTGATTTGCATCGGAGAGTACTACTTATGAAATTACATGTGTGTTATATTATATGCACCAACTTGATATGCATCACCTTGACCTTCATGTACTACGTAAACCCTAACGCGTTTCCAGTGCATCGACGCGATATGAAACGCTCCGATACCCCTAAACCCCTGCAAAAACCCTAAACCCTGAATTCTCTGCCGCGGCAGAGATTCATGCATATTTCCTGCCACGGTAGCCAACCTTTGGTACCGGTTTCTAATACAAACCGGTACCAAAGCTCCATCGTCGTGCGCTCTCCTGGGCGCCCACGTGGAGGCCCATCTATACCGGTTCGTAAGGGACCGGTACGAAAGGGTGGGGGCCTTTTGCACCGGATGTTTAATACCGGTTGCTAAACCGGTGCAAATGGCCCTCTAGAACCGGTATATATGAGCCTTTTTCTACTAGTGCACCCATAGCACAATTCAAAAAAAGGAAAACAGAATATGCAATTTTGTAAACCTCCAAGACAATGCATAGCAACAATAGGATTTCAGAGACCCTATGTACAGAAAGGATCAGGGAAAACTACAAAGGAAACAAGAAAGACTACTCTATATCTCTATGTTCTAAGACTCCATATCTCTTCCCTCTTAGTCTCCTCAGCTCCTCAGTTTCTATGCTTTGTAGTCACCCTGCTCTGACAATGTCGCCACTTTAATTTTTAGACTCCCTTCAACCCCTATTTCACACATTGGTGATGTTACTATGGGGCAATAAAAATATGCAAGAGATAATCATCAATGTCTTCTAATATTTGTGAGCGTGTAAACTGAGACAATTGCCATTTTAAAACAACCATCATGACCCTCTTGTTCTCCTCCTTGTCCTCTCACTTCTCCTCTCCTGTGATGTGCCACACACTTTTTCAACTTACACAAATCCTTTTCCTAATTCTAGTTTGGAGACATTGCAACCCAGCAAGTATCTCACCTAATATGATCTGAAAGTTAATCTACAAAATTGGTACATATTCACGACTTACAAATTAGAAAATAAATCACACAATGCATTGGATACTTAGTGATATTCATCAATAGCGGTTATGAAAATTACTATAGACTCTCTCTTAATGTGAAAATAAGTTGAGTGCATAAAGTTGGGTTGGTCCAATTATCAAAAATATTTTTGGTAGTTGCTTCACACAAAACCCATTTTTGGCACTTGGAGAATGAAACTTGATTCTTGTGCAAGGAAAATGAAAAACTCATTTGGCAATATTGTTTGTGATTTCATGATACACACATGTGCACAATATGAGCACATTTAATCAAACTATGTCATGGTCATGACCTACCTCATTTGACTAGAATGACATGTATAAGCGTACATGGTTGCGCATTTCTAAGAGTTTTTTTTTGAATAGTTGTCATATTCCAAATTTGATATTTTTCATGGTTAGTAGGTCACATAAAATGACACAATCCGAAGATTTTCTATTTTTGATTTTTTGAATTTTGTATTCTCAAATTTTGTCTCACATGAAATGATGCAATGCCAAAACGTCCATTTCGGGCCCACCCGAGGGAATTGTACGAAATGCCCATTGTATATCCATAAAATAACTTGTAATAACTTTTGGAAAAAATGACGAGCAAACTATGCATGATGTGTAGTTCAAATTTGGCCCACTTCGTGCTAAATCGGTACAAAGCCGTACAAATGGTGAGAAATACCCTGCAAGTTTTGAAATTCAAACAATACAAAATTGATTTTAAAAAATAGTTTTGAAGAATCGATTGGTCCAATTCTCAAACAGAGTTTTGGTAATTGCGTCACACAAAAAAAATCGATTTTAGCACATGGAAAATAAAAATTATGATTTTATTTGCAAAGGAAATGAAAACTTTGTTTTTTTAAAGATCAGCTTATCTCTAGCTTGAGTAGATAGCTTTCTTCATGCCAAGTTGTGGTTAACTTTTTGACGATTCAATATCTCATCCTGCGGCAACCAACGCACACTGTTTTTCCCTGACAATCGACCTTACGTCGTACACTGTGCATAGACCATAGAGTCATAGAGATGCTCTCGACACAGGGAAGTTCCAAACCGTTTTCTTCCCGCGAACTCGTGTCCGCATCACCTAATCGGCTGCACATATTCTTGGCGTGCAGTTTTCTTGGACCTTGAACCATCTACTCCAGGAAATGTATGCATGCTCCCAGCTTGTACTTGTAGTAGTTCTGAATCTGATATAACGCTTGTATAAGTTTGCTTTATCGATTGGGATATGAACATATGACTATAGGGGATATATGCTTGACAATCGATTGTCATATGTTTATTGAGTTCTAGGGGAAAGTTATCAAGGACATGTACAACACATTAAGATACAGCGGCCATGCATATGCACGTCGTCTGAGCGACTTTTCATCGGCAGATAAAAAGGTGGCTGTAGAGTGTAGACCACAACCCATTGAACATATTGGAATCAAGGAAGTTTAGCTAGTAAGCTTTGCTCGCTTGGAGCTTTAGTTGGTAGAGAGGTAAGTATTGTTGTAAGGAATATTTAGCGATCGATCGACCGTCGTCCACAATCGATGTAGACTACCTGAATAATTTATATTCACTTGTCTTCTGTATACATTTTGCTTGCTCAAAAGTGTAGGTAGCTGCTAGAATATGGTGCGTTTCAGTTCAGGAAGCAATTATATGCGGCAGCTAGTCAATTAGATGCTTGTAATTTGGGACAGCGATGGCTTAGTGTGTTGTACCAGTAGTATAAGTATTGGAACGGCAGGCACCAGTCAATACGTGCGTCAATTATTGGTTACCTTTTGTATGGTCGACGCCTAGGTCACTCAATGGACTATACTTCACTTCAAATAAGGAAGGTGTAGTTTGGTTTCAAGTGATTAAATTAAAGTACAGTATATATGTGAGAACCAGAGGCCTTTAGACATCACGCAAATCCAGCAAACATGGTTTGTCAACCGTACGTGTCTGTGGTTTATCTCGATAGCGACACGGCGAGTAGTCAATGCCAATGGACAGACCAATCTGCAATTCGCATGACACTACTTTCTTGCTAAAGGCTAGATGTACTGACTCAGACACGCGTGTTTTGCTTTATGTTGGCATTTCACATGCTTCTTTTTTTAGAACCACAGTACAAACATAGACGCTCACATACACGCGTATACACTCACTCACCCCTATGAACGCACACATGCACACCCTATCCCTATGAGTACCTCCGGAAGACTAAGCCGGCGGATTGGATCTTCAAAATAACGATGTCACCACAGGCGCCTCGCTATTGACGGAAACATTGCCTCCCACTGAATGAATATTCCGCCTTTATAAGACACACAGATGTTAAACCTGTGGTTTGAACTCTGGTGGGCTGGGGGTACAACCACCCAGCATTTCAAATGCTTCGTTTCTTTAACTTTAGTATTCCTTTTGATCCATAATAAGTATTAGAAACTTAGTATAAAAGTTATACTAACTTATTAGTACTAAATTCTCGACACTTATTATGGATCCGAGCGAGTATCTTATCCTTAATATATTCCAAAAAAAAATGCACCAGGTAAATCGGCGGAGTCCTCAAATGGCAGTTAAAAGGTTCTTCTCAAGTGGGTGAATGTTTCTCCATGTTAGGTGGTCGGACACATGGGTTCCCTTCTCTAAGGATCTTCCTCAACACAATATGGGTTTCTAGAACTCATTGCTTGACTAACCAGTGTCGTGATCTGTGGTAATCCAGGTGCGGATTTGGCTACAACTGCGATGGTTATCGTAGTTATATGTGGGGCCTATTTGACACTCAACCGGTTTTCAATTGGCCATAAGCTGATTTTTCTTGATCAGATGTAGACATATGATTGTTTCCTTTCATATTTCATCAAAAGTCAACTTTTACAAGTAATTTAAATGCATATGCATGCAATTTGCATGTATATGCATGTTTGCAACGTATATACATGAAATTTACATTGTTAGTGGGCTTGTGATTTGAGAATTTACATGTACATACTAGTGAAAATGTGTTGTAGTTTGTGCCACATAAGTATGTGACACAAAAAAATTGATCTAACCAATCTACCATTCATGTAATGAATAGAAGAATGAGTGTCGACGAAATGGAAAATCTTGGGCCGTCAAAAACCATTCATTTTGTTTTAGCCGGATGCATGAACCAATCCCTACACACTAGTAGCGTTACTTGTTCTCGAGGTACGAAATCATCCACCTATCCTACAATCGATGGATCCGCCAACAATGCACGGGATTATTGCCAGTCATCTAGATAGTTATACTCTAATTTATTTCAAAAATAAACATAATTTTTTGTACATGTTGTTTTACCATTTAGGTGATTGAGCTAGATGTATGAGTACCATACTCAATCGATCATGCCGACGTTATATTTTTTTTTTCTAAAATACCCCTTGAAAGGTGTATCACATATCATAGAAGGGGTTCCAAGCGGCAAGTTAGCTTGCTGATGTTATACATGGTGTGGCCCCTTTTCGCAATTTTTTTTCTTTTCGAAAAGAGTTTGCAAGTCTATAACCTGACTTTGGCGACAACACCTTGTTTATTGCTCGGAAACACCTTTGCCGTGTGCATTACACGGTGGTGATGCCGAGAGGAGTATATTCTTCCGTGTTCTAGAGGAATGAAGAGGTTTATTGTGTGCTTGGCAGTGAACCTAGTCCACAAACCCAACTTCTTATGGTACATCTTGCGTAGGAATTTAGCATCCGTACATCTTTCTCATTGCTACTTCTTCCTTCACGACAGAAGTCTTTGTCGTACGTCACATATTATAGACACCATGGCCGTCGAGGAATTGCTACGTGAAAAGCTCTTGCAATTATCTTGCCAATCGGTCTCTTACGAATAATTCTCCCTCATCGTTGAGCTCCCAAAAAGAATTCAGTTAGGTATCCATGCATACATTCGTAGAAGCTAGCAAAGTAGGGTTTTCTCACGTCGACGACGGCGACGCGCGCGTAGGATCGAGGAGCGCGTACGGTTTTTTGGCTTGGAAGGGAACAAATGTAGGCTGGGACCTGACTCAAGGGCTAGCTAGACGCCACAAGATACGACGTGGCTAGGCTAGCTCATACAGCCCGGATTCTCCGTCTCTTTCGCCACTTGCAGATGGCGCCGTCGCCGGAGACGACGGGAGAAGAGACGCGGCCAACATACGGTCCCTACCGGAACCACGTGAACGCCCACGGGTCAGGGTCGTGCTCGCTAGTCGCTCGTCGTGGCGACCCGCCACCGCGAATGCTTTCGGCCAGGATCTTGTAATTATCCTCTGCGGGCCCAGCCAACGAGGCACGCGCGGCGGGCTCGGTTGACTACTTGCCCTGATCGGACACGCCGGTCGCCGCGCGCTCGGACGGCTCCGGGCCGACGCCGGAAGGCGAACGCGGCGGTCGTCGCTCCCGTCATAGAGGGTCCCGCTCCAGCGCGCCTCTCACCGTCGTCGGTGAGATGTCCCGTCCGGGCGTCCGGCCGATCGAGACGTGAGAAGATTCTCTCGAAAGGTAAGCGAGCGAGCCAACCTTAGGAACCGGCGGGGGGCCGGCCATATCTCCATGAGCAACACGGCTCTCTCGAGTGGCATGACAAGTGTACATCTCTGCTTGCTTTAGATGCTAATCATGTTGGGGAAGCACACATTATTAGCTACCTAGCTAGCTAGGAATCTGTCACTTCGTTTGGAAACAATCACCTCCACGGGAGGAAGCAGCGGCCAGCGGAGGAACCTAACGTTAATTAGGCCAACGCATGATCGGGACGACACAGTGGAAGTCATTTTTTCTTCATAGGAAAGCCATACGACGAGCTTTATTAATATGTAAATAAACTTGCATCGTTTATGAATTTTGGAAATAAAAAAAGTTAGGGGATCATTTTCACGAAAACAATCTAAATGAGTTATAGAACTACCTAGCTAGCTCGTTTGCCACCTCGTTGGCTTTCCTGTTGTAATGCTCAAATGTGATCCTCCCAAAACCTGAAGATCAAATACGGTAGTCATGAAATATTGTTGCGGACGATGTCGATGAGAAATCTCCAAACAACATTGTATCAATGATCTGCAAATTCGCTGATTCGATGTTGAAGTGTTGAACACTTGTTACAACCAAGATGTATTGCAATAATGAGCACTTCCCTTAGGGCATAAGCCTCTGTCATCGTGGCATCAGTAACAAAATGTAATTCTTTCTAGTTTTTTTTCAATAAAGAACATATATTAATATCGCGGAGATATCAATTACACCCAGCCTCTGTAACAACATCATGCCCTAATGGCATAAAGGATGCACACAGCCAAAAAAAAAAGAATTACAGAAAAACAAAAGTTCCGCAATAGAGTTCGAGAACTTGAAACAACGACACTGACACCACCAAGACAACACTAGAAGATCAGCTTCTCCATAAGCGACGCCTCCAAGAAGGAATCAGTGCCCAAACGCTATCGTTGCCCGATCATAGATCTTAGGTTTTCACCCTGAAGAAAGTCCTCCCTCTCAAAACAATGCCTTGAACAAGAACATTGCCAGGCACGACCAATTAAGGCCAAATGTTGGACTTTCGCCCCGAGAGATAGAACTCTGAACTTCTCATGTGCAGTCGCCCCGCATACAAGTCGTTGTGTGAAGTCACGAAACTCCAAGCCGATATCTTTTTATAGATCAGGTCTTCAAAAACTTCGAGTGAAGTTGTTTAGTATGATAGTACGTAAGGGACAAAAGTAACGAGCCCAGTATTACTCGATAAATCGATGCTAGTTAACTGCCGATGGCAAAACAACGTTACTCTACTCAGGATCAAGTCCTCGGGCTTGATCCTGGATCTTCTGGAACCTTCGGGTTTGTTTTTCTTCTTCTGCAGTACTTTTTATCGGGTGCGCGTCCAGCGCTCCCGATGGGAGTAGCCCCCGAGTCTAGGGACGGATGCTTGCAACCGTGCGTAGACTCAAGTCGAGCAACCCAATGTTGTAGATTCCTTCGAATGCTTTACAAATGAGGAGCCAATAATTTTGATGACATCATCAATGATGTGGCATCTGCGGCGGCTCGATTGACAGGACATGGCCTATCGGGCCCTCCCTATATATGTGCGGTTAGTTAGGAAATGACTAATCCTTACGCGCTGACCGAGGCATTTCCTCAATTCTCGTGCGTAGTGGAGGTAATGGGCCGACGGTTTCTCTCCCTTCTTGACATGTGTGCGGCTATATTCTCGTCCACCTCTCCTCGATGCGGATTCAACGGCCACGATCCACAACAACTCTTTATTATAAAAAGGGGCGTTTAATTTTAACTTTTCACCCCCGCCGCACTTCTCATCTTCTTCCTTGCCTTTGTCTCACCATTGCCTCTGGATCCAAGAGCTCCCTTGCCACCATGGGCAAGAAGAAGATGACCGCCAGCTCTGGTGCAACTGCAAGCACTGCCAGGGTCAAAGCGCCCTCTGCATCGCGCAAAGCGGGCGCCGCCACCAATCTCGACTGGACAACCTCCTCCATCTCGAAGCGCGATGAGAACAAGTTGAGGACGATGTGGCTCATCTCTTCTGATGAGTCATATTTCCTTCACCCAGGTTCTATCTCTCGCCCAAAGCCTCCCAAGGGATTCACCATTATGTTTTCTGCCTTTCTGCACCGTGGGCTATCTCTCCCGGCCCACGAGTTCCTCAGCATCCTTCTTTTCTCTTATGGGATTCAGCTTTGGCAACTGACCCCAAACTCCATTCTCCACATCACCATTTTCTTCACCGTCTTCGAGGCTTTCCTCGGCATTGACCCCCACTGGGGTCTTTGGCGGAAGATTGTCTATGTCAAGTGCCACAGCGGAGGCAAAGGTTCTCATGTTGTCGGTGGAGTCGGTTTTGTCGTTAGGAAATAAGTCAAGTACTTCAGCTTTCCGATGAGGGAATTTGTCCAGGGCTGGCGACAAAAATGATTCTATCTCAGGGACCGCCCAGTGACAGGCCGCTCCAACCTGCCGCCATTCGAAGATGTTCTCGAGGCTGTGCCGAAGAAGTCTTGGCAAAACACTTTGACTGCCGAAGAGAGCGAGGTGGCCGACCAACTGTACGAGAAGATCTTAGATCTGAATAGTGCAGGAGGTCAAACAATGTGTGGAACCGAAGTTGTTGCCTTGTTTCTAAAGCGTCGGGTGCAACCAGTGATGTCGAGACGTCATCAATTTTGGATGTACACTGGCCCCAACGACAAGACACGGATCAACTCGGCTGACTTTACGGAGAGCGAGCTTCGGGATGAAGTGAGGCGCTTGACATGCTTCAGCCAGGAAGACACCATAGCCATGACGTCGGCTCAATCTCCTTACGGCATTCGTCATCTCCCTTCCGTGGTAATTTTTGTTATTTAATTATCTTGCGATCAATTTCACTCTTTGCGCTCGAAACTAACACTTGTTCCTTGTCTTGACATCCTTCTACTCTCGCACCGTGCTATCCTCCATCACCCGAGAGTGGAGCAGCTTCCGAAGATGATGACATGTCTAAAGAAACCGAGGATAACCCCGATGTGATCGAAGACATTGATGCTTCGTGTGATGAAGCTCACGAATATATCGCACTTCTTGCCTCCAAGTGTCGCTGGAGAGTCTATGATGACTTCATTGAAACAGCTGAGTCGAGTCCTAGCGGGCGCAATGACGATGATGCTAATGTAAGTCCTCCTGACGCACCTTCTCATGAAGCCTCAGCTCCCCCAGCTCCAAAGAGATCATCAGGTTTCTTCGCCGACGAGGATGATTTGATGTCGAATTCGTAAGTTCCTTTTCCTTACGTTTCTTCATTAACACTTTCTGGTACTCTTCATCTTATCATGGCCCATGTTTCTTTGAATAGTTTTGATGTAGACACAAATCTTCCTCCTCTGAAGAAGACGAAGATTGGCTCTGATAAGCCAGAATCAACAAAGGAATCGACGCCCTTATCTCCCGAAGATGAACCAGTCGTTCCTCTTCTTCCAAGGAAAGTCGTGGCAAAGGTCAAAGCTTCTTCGGTTGCTCCTTCAGCGAGCACTTCCATTCCCCCATCATCGAATGATCATGTACGTGTTTTTTTTCCTTTTAATAATCTTCACCCAGCAGCCCCCGAGCCGATAGTTGGCTGGTCAAAGGCGAGCATTGGCTATGATAGTCTTGTAGCATATTCTGACATACTGCTTCGATTCCTTTGTTGTAGCCAATTCACGACGCAGTTGATATTGTGGTAGATTTTGCTGATCAGTTTGTTCGTTTGGAGGCAGAGAACACTCAGCTCTGCGAAGCTGCCAAGTCTTCGACTGGCTGGTAGCTGAAGCTCAGAAAGAGAATGCGAGCCTAAAGGAAGAGCTGAAGCAGTTGAAGAAGAAGATGAACGAGGAGGAGCAGTCGAAGCTTAAAGCTCAGGCCCAAGCATACAAGAAGGAGGGCGCTCTTCGCAATTCCATCGAGAGCTTGCTAGGTAAAACTCCTTCGCCCTGTTTATTTCTTCTTCCCTTGTGATATTTTATCTTTGTAATGAATTTCTGCTCGTAATATTTTTTAGGTACTGCTGACATGCATGTCGATCGTACCAATAAGCTTAGAGTGGATTCCATGTCGGATGCTCTTTCTTTTGCCGTGGAGTCCAGCGAACAGATCTAGGAGCTTCTGAAGAAGGCCAAGGGAGCTTTATCAAAGCTATTCTTGTTGATGTTCCCCAAGCTGGACCAGAACAAGACTCTTGGAGAGCTTGCAAACACCTTCTTCGTCGACTCCAGCAGCGCCATCGAGGTATTGAAGCGGCGCTCTCGCCTTTACGTAGCGGTTCTTTCTTTTCAACTTCTGATGGGGCATGGCTTTAAATCGGATCTGGAGCATTTGACCAAAGCGTTACCAGAGCACGTGGATGGCTCTCCTGTCGATCTTGGCCTCTTCAACGAATCAGCACGTATATGCGCAAGCCAACTCCATAAGTTAGTCGACGATGATAAGAAGAAAACTGCATCCGAGACTGCTCCAAGCTCATATGCGCAAACTTAGGCGCTTTGAGTCTATAACTCTTTTAACTGTAACTTGAACACATTTATGTCATCCTCTTGCTTTGTAAAGAAATATCCTAGCTTTGTTGCTAGCACTCAACTTTTATCATTGCTCTTCTTTGAATGAAAAGCTTTTGATGTCTCCCGATGGGAGTTCCTTGAATTTGATAAATTTCCCTTGTTGATTTTCTGAGGTTGCATATTAAACAACTTGCTGCAGATGCCTTCGACTTCTTCTCGCGTCGAACGTTCTTTGAGTTCTGCAACTGCTGATGAACCTGAACTGGTGCGTCGACTGCGCAATCAAATATCTCAATTGGAGAAAGACATGGTTGGACTCCATGCCATGGTGGCATTGGTGAAGAAGAAGAGTGAGCTTGCCACAGCAGTCGAACAACATGCTCTGAATCGTCTACGCGTAGCTACTGAGAGCTTAAGTTGTAAGCAATCAACAATTTTTTGTCCCTCATACTTTTTTTTAGTAAAAACCTTCTCATAACTTTAATTTCCTCCATCTTCGACAGTCGTTGCTTTCAACGAATCAGAGGAAAACACGTGAGTCCATGAGAAGATTGAAGTCATGACCGATATGTCGCACCTGAAGTGCTCATTATGGTCGAATAGATCGAAGGCCATAATTGTGGCAAAGTTCAAGTATCGGGTAGAGAAGGTACACTATTACTTCAATAAGTATCATGCTCATCTAATGATTGTGTGGAAGACCATGTTCACTCTTGATCCGGCTCCCGAAACTTTGTCAGCGTTAATGACTCGATTCAAGAATCCTGTCCGAATTCAATCCTTGGTACGCAAGGAGCTTCTTGCTGGAGCCGAACTTGTGTTTTCCTCTGTGATGGCTTGTTATCCAACCCTGGATTAGAGTCTATTGCCAATGCTAAATATAAAACTTGATCAGTACTACCACGTAGCTAGGCATCCTGCTTATATTGTTATCCCTAGGATGGAAGCAGGTAGTGAGAGGGATTTGAAGAATCAGACGGGTCAAGGAACCTCATCATGAAAAAGACTTTCGAATATCCTCGCACATAGTGTGCTTTGTAATTATTGTAACTAAACCAGTCTTCTATTTTTGAAGAGAACCTTGTACTGCAATGACGATGTTTTTTAACACCTCATGCCGACGATGTTCTTTTATAACATCGTATTGAGTCGATAATTTCGTTTATATTTGAAGGTACCGTAAGCCCAGTCAAAGATTTCGTTTGTCCAAGGCAACTGAGGGATCATGTCAGTTTGCTTATTCGACGACCCTGTAGTAATCGCAAATATATTTGCTGGGCCGTGCGTATTTTTGTATTGGCGACAACCCACGAGTAAACGAGAGAACCATGCACCTATTCGGCTCGTAATGCGGTGCGCCGGCATGAGCCTTTTTTATTTATATAATTTCCACTAATTACAGCACTCGCCATGTTCCCTGAGGCTTGGTGAAAGTATACTAGTTTTTATTTTTGTATAAAGATTTTCGTCAATTATAGCACTTGCATGTTCCCTGAGGCTCTCACAAAAGACCTTGCAGCCCCTGAGTATTGCGAGTAAGTTGTGATATGTCGATAAACCAGAGCTCCCGATGGGAATAATAGTAGCCGATAACTTTGAAGGGCTCCCGAACATTTCATTTGGGTGAAATAACAATTATATAGACCGAGCTAGAAGTTTTATTCATAATATGCAACTGGGGTATACATTATTCCGAAAGTGGCTAAGAAGCCTTATTGTAAAAAAGGGTAAAAAGACTAGGTCTAAGCATAAAATCGTCGTAATTGTGCAACCTTCCATGGGTTACCTTCCACCTGTCCTACTGTAGTATTGTTGATTCGATAGGCTCCTACTGGGATGACTTTGGTAACGATGTAAGGTCCTTCCCATGGAGATTCGAGCTTCAGATGTAATTTCTGCTTTAGGCTAAGTACTAGGTCGCCTACGTCAAAACTTCGAGTGCGCACCCTTCGACTGTGATAATTTCGTATCGCCTGCTGATATACAGTTGTTCTAGCCAAAGCAATATCTCGAGCTTCGTCAACGGGGTCCACAACATCCTGCAATTCTTAAACAGAGGCTTTTTCATTATATGCGACGAACTGCGGTGCTTCGAAGTGAACATCGGCAGGTAGAACAGCTTCGTCTCCGTGCACAAGGAAGAAGGGAGTATATTGCGTTGATCTATTCGGTGTAGTCTGCAAGCTCCAAAGTAATGATGGTAACTCTTCGACCCAGGCTCCGGCTGATTTTGTGAGACGTTTTTTAATGTCGTCGCAGATTAAACCATTGATCCTTTCTACTTGCCCATTTGTTTGGGGGTGTGAAACCAAAGCAAAACTGTGTTTGATGCCGAGATCTTCACAGAATTCGTGAAATTCCTTGGACGCAAAGTTGGTTCCATTGTATGTGATGATGTTGTGAGGTACACCGAAGCGACAGGTGATTCCTTTGAATAATTTGACAGTCGTTGTAGATGTTTGATTGGTTACTGGTATGGCCTCAATCCACTTGGTGAATTTGTCGACTGCTACCAATAAATAGGTATGGCCACCCGGCGATGAATTTGGCATTGGTCCGACCTGGTCGAATCCCCACTGCGCAAAAGGCCATGCCAAGGGTATTGTCATGAGGTCCGTAGCAGGTGCATGTGGCTTTGGTGCGAAACGCTGAAAAGGGTCGCACTTCCTGACCAAGTCTCTTGCATCGGCTGCTGCTGTTGGCCAATAAAACCCAGCTCTGAAAGCTTTAGCCACAAGTGCTCGACTGCTTGCATGATGATCACACGTGCCTTCGTGTATCTCCTGCAACATTGCATTTCCATGTTCGATGGCGATGCATCGTTGGAATATACCAGAGATACTTCATTTGTAAAGTCACCAGCTACTGTGAATGCTTTAGAGCGACGCGCGATGCGCCTAGCTTCCGTTGGATCATCGGGTAGCTCTTGTCGAAGTAGATATGCCAGAAAAGGCTTAGTCCACATGGGCTCGAGGTGTAGAACTTGTTGTTCAGGTCCAACAATAATATCTTCGGCAGCGTCTTGGGGCACAGCCCCCGAGTCGGTAGTCGACTTTTCAGGAGGTGCCGAGGTCTTGACTTTGATAGACCGTTGATTAATTACTTGATAAAAAACTCCATTTGGAATTGCGGAGCATGTGGAACCAATGTTTGCAAAAGCATTTGCTTCTTCGTTGCTGGCTCTGCCGATATGTTTTAACTCGCAATCTTCGAACTTAGCTTCCATCGATTGATACATCTGGCGGTAAGCAATCATGTTGTCGCTTATGGCATCACACAAATTCGTCGACTGCTGGACCACGAGGTTTGAATCTCCATAAATATCCATACGGGTAGCGCCACATGCTTTGGCCATACGCATGCCATGCAATAATGCCTCGTATTCTGCTTCATTGTTTGTTGGTAGCGGGAAGTTAATCGTTAGCACATACTTCATCTTGTCACCTTGTGGTGAGATTAACACTACGCCTGCTCCTGCGCCCGTGTTTTGCTTTGAACCATCAAAGTACATGGTCCATGAACCCGACATATCTGGTGCAGCCGGAGTTTGTGACTGAATCCAATCGACAAAGAAGTCTGGGAGGACCTGAGATTTGATAGATGTTCAATTGACATAGGAAATAACATGTGGTGCTAACTCGATGGCCCACTGAGATATTTGACCTATGGCATCTGGATTGGTGAGTATATTCTTCAGTGGAGCTTCGGTGACAATGATGATCGGATGCTCAGCGAAATAATGCCGTAATTTTCGTGCTGTCATCCATACGGCATACGCCAGCTTCCGGTAGTGCGGGTACCGCTGCTTTGCTAGTGTAAGTACTTCACTGAGGTAATAGACGGGGCGCTGCACGCCGTGAACTTTCCCTGCTTCCGCGCACTCGACTATGAGCACGGTGCTAACAAATCGACTAGTTGTAGTGATATAGAGTACCATCGGCTCCCTATCGTGTGGGGTAACGAGAACCGGGGAAGTCGACAGGTCTTTCTTTAGATTGTCAAAAGCATCCTGTGGTTCTGTTGTCCACTCGAATTTCTCTGATTGTTTCATTAATTGATAGAAGGGCAGCGCCTTTTCTCCTAATTTTGCAATGAACCTGCTAAGAGCTGCTACACGTCCTGCTAGCTGTTGCACCTGCTGCAAATTCCTTGGTGGCTCCATGTTGAGGACAGCCTTGTGTTGGAAATATGCCCAAGAGGCAATAATAAATTAGTTATTGTTATATCTTAGTGTTCATGATAAATGTTTACATCCCATGCTATAATTGTATTAATCGAAACATTGATACATGTGTGTTATCTAAACAACAAGGACTCCCTAGTAAGCCTCTTGTATAACTAGCTTGTTGATTAATAGATGATCATGGTTTCGTGATCATGAACATTGGATGTTGTTAATAACAAGGTTATGTCATTGGGTGAATGATATAATGGACATACACCCAAATAAGTGTAGCATGAGATCAAGTCATTAATTAAGTTCAACTTGCTATAAGCTTTCGATACATAGTTACCTAGTCCTTCGACCATGAGATCATGTAAATCACTTACTCCGGAAGGGTACTTTGATTACATCAAACACCATTGCGTAAATGGGTGGTTATAAATGGGATTAAGTATTCGGAAAGTGTGAGTTGAGGCATATGGATCAATAGTGGGATTTGTCCATCCTGATGACGGATAGATATACTGGGCCCTCTCGGTGGAATATCATCTAATTAGCTTGCAAGCATGTGATTGGATCACAAGAGATGACATACCACGGTACGAGTAAAGAGTACTTGTCAGTAACGAGGTTGAACAAGGTATGGAGATACCGATGATCGAACCTTGGACAAGTAAAGTATCGCGACAAAGGGAATCGGTATCGTATGTAAATGGTTCAATCGGTCACTAAGTTATCGCTGAATGTGTGGGAGCCATTATGGATCTCCAGATCCCGCTATTGGTTATTGGTCGGAGAGGAGTCTCGACCATGTGCATAGTTCACGAACCGTAGGGTGACGCGCTTAAGGTTCGATGTCGCATAAGTAGATTCGGAATATGAGATGGAGTCCGAAGTTTGTTCGGAGTCTCGGATGGGATCCAGGACATCACGAGGAGGTCCGGAATGGTCCGGAGAATAAGATTCATATATGGGAAGTCATTTTCAGGGTTACCGGAAAAGTTCTGGATTTTTCGATATTGTACCGGAGGTTCAAGAAGGTTCCAGAGGGTACCATAGTGGGGCCCACCTATCCCTGATGACCAACATGGACCGGAGGGGTTCACATAGGCCCACATGGGCCAGACACACCAGCCCCCCAAGGCCCATGCGGTTGGATCAAGTGGATAAGATCAAATCCCTTGAAAATAGGGACTTAACTTGGGGGAAGTTGCCCCCCTTGTTTTGGCCGACCCAAGGGCTTGGAGGAGGGCCAAGGCAGCCCCCACGCCTATATAAGAGGGAGGGGAGGGCTGGGGCGCAGCACATCATCCCCTCAAGGCTAGCCCCTCTCTCCCTCCTCCTTCTTCCTACGCAGGCTTGGCGAAGCCCTGCAGGAATTTCTCCTCCACCACCACGCCGTCGTGCTGCTGGGATTCCGAGGGTATCTACCACACCTCCACTGCCCGCTGGAACGGGGAGAGGAAGGGCTTCATCGACACCGTACGCGCGGCCGAGTACGGAAGTCCCGGATTGCGACCGGACGACCGACTACATCAACAACGAGATCTAATCTCGTAGGCTTTGGAATCTTCGAGGGTTAGTCTCACATACATCTCGTTGCTTCGATCTTGATATATTAGATCTTGCCTCTTCCTAGATTGGATCTTGTTTTTGTTCTTATTCGCGGTAGGAAATTTTTTGTTTTCCATGCAACGAACCCATTAGTGGTATCAGAGCCGTGTCTATGCATAGATCTATTGCACGAGTAGAACACAATGGTTTTGTGGGCATTGATGCTTTTGTTGTCTTTAGTTATGTGTACTTTGATCTTGCGGGATGGTGGGATGAAGCGGCCCGGGCTAACTTTACATGACCGCGTCTCATGAGACTTGCTCCATGCTTGACACGCAACTTGTATTGCATAAGTGGCTTTGCGGGTGTCTGTCTCTCTCACCATACTTAAGATTCAATTTACTATTTCTATCGACAACGCTAGTATCACCGTTGTGGTTCATGTTCGTAGGTAGATTGGATCTTACTCGAAAACCCTAAACCACGTAAAATATGCAAACCAAATTAGAGGTGTCTAACTTGTTTTTGCAGGGTTTGGTGATGTGATATGGCCATGATGTGATGATGATTATATTTGATGTATGAGATGTTCATTATTGTATTATGGCAACCGGCAGGAGCCTAATGGTTGTCTTTAAATTTGTTAAGACCTGCGTGTCTATTCATCATGTAATAGCTTTATTTCAAGTAGTTGTTATAGTATCTATAAGTGATGGACAACCATGAAGCGGCGCCATGGACCTTGGTGCAATGCTGGTGATGATGGAGATCATGCTCATGTGCTTTGGAGATGGAGATCAAAAGCACAAGAAGAAAGGCCATATCATATCACATATTTTGAATTGCATGTGATGTTAATCCTTTATGCATCTTATCTTGCTTAGATCGCGACGGTAGCATTATAAGATGATCCCTCACATTAATATCAAGATAATAAAGTGTTCTCCCCTCGTATGCACCGTTGCTACAGTTCGTCGTTTTGAAGCATCTCGTGATGATCGGATGTGATAGATTCTACGTTCACATACAACGGGTGTAAGCCATGTTGCACATGCGGAAATACTTGGGTTTGCTTGACGAGCCTAGCATGTACAGACATGGCCTCGAAACACAGGAAAATTAAAGGTTGAACACGAGTCATATGGATGATATGATCAACATGTTGATGTTCACCATTGAAGCTACATCATATCACGCGATGATAGGTTTTGGTGTAGTGGATATGGATCGTGTACCACTATGCAACTATGAGGGATGTTGTGTTAAGTGGGAGTTCATTAGTAATTAGATTAAAATATGAACTAATTATCATGAACATAGTCTGAATAGTATTTTGAATTAAATTTGTAGAATTGGCATCCGTTATCTACCATGCGCTAGTCTTGTAATTGAGATAAAAATACTGTTAAGTCTAACAAGAAACTTTACGGACTGGTACCGTATTGTTAAAGAATCAAGAAATGATTAAAGTCCTATTGCAAACTTTTACTAAACCTCACATTGATGATTCAAAGAGCAATGGTTTCAATTAGTACCTAAAATCATCTTGCCTCCGTGAAACTTGAAGTTCAAATCCGTTTGAAAAATAAGGAGCTGGAAATTTTGTTTTCAGAAATAAGCAAGGTATGAGATATATGTGATATCTAAGACCTTATTACAAGATGATAGAATATAATATAGTGAGACTACATAAACTCATAAGTTTTATGGGAATGTACGAAGGTTGAAGATGCTAGGCGTCCCAATCCTCCAACTAGTTGGGCACTAATGATATTAGCATATCCATGAAGTGATCGTCCTTAGTATACACCGTTGCTAAGACTCGTCGTTTCGAAGCATCACATGATGATCGGGTGTTATAGATTCTACGTGTGGATACAACGGGTGCAAGCCAAATTTGCACATACAAATACTAAGGTTAAACTTTACGAGCCTAGCATGTACATACATGGTCTCGGAAATTCGTCATGATTTGATGGATAAAAATTATGAGTGAAATTTTTCATCACATTAAAAGGTTACTAATAGTGAAATCTGGAACACTTGTCATGTGATGATCAAATTCAAAGTAAGAACCTCAAGGTTATTGGTATTTGACTAATGGACCTAGAAGTTATTGAAGGTGAAGTGTTTTCTGAGAATGAGGAAAGCTAAAAGAGAAACTACAAAAGATTTTTGGCAGAAAGAAAGAAAAGACTAGAAAGTCTAGTTCAGGTGTATATAGGTGATATACATGTTATGAATGTATTCCTTGTTTGGTCACACAATAAAATTCTTGGGTATTTGTACCATATTGGTTGGTATGAGGTGTCATACAAAACAACGCAATACAAGAATACAATGGCCTAAGTGACTGAAAAGGAATATGATAGGAATGCACGTCTGGAATAAAAATAAAGTGTTATTATGTTCGTCGTTGGCATTCTCTAGCCATTCAGATTTATAATAAAGAACTTTATAATTGTTGTTTTGTTCTGTTAAATGAAAACAATGAGTTGTTCAAATTGTAGCAGCATTCCATGTATGATGGATAAGTTATTATAAATCTTTATGGTGAAGCACACATGCATAATACTGACGCTAAAATGCCATAAGGCAAATGATGAGAATTCCACTTATTAGTGGAACCGCCATTTAGGTCATGTTAGAAAGGAACGCATGAAGGAACTCCATGCAAACGGATTTTTGGAGTCATTCAATTTTTGAATCGTTGGCGCTTGCAAATCTCTTCTAAAGAGAATGACTGAAATACCGTTCATAGGCCAAGAGTTGAACAGGCAACTAACTTAGTGGAAACATAGATGATGATGTATATGGTTCACTGGCATAGTTGTGTGCGGGAGATTCTTCTACTTCATGAAAACTTCCAACAATGAATTGAGTGTATATATGTGGATATATTTATTCGATAAGGAAGAAGTTTGAAACATTTGAATGGATTCAAATAAATTTCAGCATGAAGTGGAAATCATCGTAATAGAAAAGTAAAATATATGTGACGATCATGGTGGAAATATTTGAATTACGAGTTTTAGCGAACATCTAAGAGAGTTATGAAATTGTTCTAGAACCTCACGTTTCTTGGAGTATCATAGTGATGATGGGGTATCTGATAGACGTATCCAAACCTGTTGGATTAATGATGAAATAAAATAAAATGACGCCATTATATTTTTGTGGATTATGCTTTAGAGACTACCGCTTTTACACTAAATAGAGCGTCATCATAATCCGATGAAATGACACCATATGAGTTATGGCATGGGTATAACCCTAATAGTCCTTTCTTAAGTTTTGGTATGCGTAGCATAAGTAAATAAGTTTACAACCAAAATCGGATAAATATCTTTGTTGGTTATCCCAGAGAATCAAATTGGGGATTCTTCCCACTATGAAGTAAAAGACAAAAGTGTTTGTTAATGTTACTTGCTTATTTCCGAGAAATTGTTTTCTAGCGAAGTATTTGAGTGGGAGGACAATGGAACTTGATGAACCTGAGCATGATGATCAGAGTAGCACAGCATCGGAAATGGTTCCGTAAGCGGCCACGATGATCATGGCTCCCATGTCTACAAAGTGTTATAGTCATGGAGATCAAAGTACCTATTGAACCTTGTAGATGTGGTTTACTTTGTGATCAAATGAATGATTTGTGGACAAAGGATTGATTTTGAACAATGATAAACCAAGTACATACAAAGAAGTTATGATGGGCCCTGACTCCGTTAAAATGGCTATACGCCATGAAATCTAAGATAGGCGAATACTTTTTGAAAGTAAAAAAGATCTATAAAATTGATGGACTTGGATGCAATATCCTTGAAGAAGCTCGACTTGTCAAAAAGTTGTTTACGAAAAAGTTCAAAGAGTTGAGTACGATAAGATTAGATTTTTCGTAGCAATGCTTATAGTCTATATGGATTATTCTAGTAGCCACTACATATTTCTTTTATGAGATATGATAGTAGGATGGCAGAAATACATTCCTTACCAGAAGTGTGTATTAAGGATGTATACTAGGTACAAACCAATAGTTTTGCTGGTCCGTGGAATACTAGATAGGTATACAAACTTCAATTGGATGAAGTGAGTATCGCGGATTTGGAATCTTCACCGGATGAAATAGTCAAAGAGTTTTTGATTTCATCAGAAACGGTGAAGATGCTTGCATTTGCAAGAAATTAAGTGGGAGCGTTGAGACATAGTTATAATATTATATGTGTTTGACATATCATTGATTATAAATGATGTAATTATATACTTGATGTGATTAAAAGGTTTCATTGAGAATTAACTTCAATGAAAGGATATGGACTGAAACATATTTAGTGTCAAGATCTATGAAGATAGATTGAAACACATAATAAGTTTAAGTCAAAGTACATAGAATGAATATTGAAGTAGTTCAATATAAAAATATTAAGAAGGTGTTCTTTATCATGTGAAGTTTTAACAAGACTTGAGTGTATTTGACACTCGATGAGTAAAAACACAAGAGTGATTTAAGATCACGAATAATATGTACAAAATCAGATGTCCTGTGCTCTAAAGTGTTAGGAGCATATACCAGAATGATTCATGTAATGATCATTGGACAACAGTAAGAATATCCCTGAGTGATTTAGAAGAACCAAGGATATATATATATATAGTTTTGTATGGGTAATGACAAACAAATCGATGTAAGGTGTTGCACCGATATTAGTTTGGTCACATATAAAAATAAAATTTCAATCTCAATTAGGCTAAGTGTTATTTAAAAGGTAGCACAATGAGCTAGAATAATTCTATGCTAGATTTAGATGAGTTCTAAAAATTGTGATGGATTCTACAAACGAAGGCAGAGTATGTCATTGTTTTGACAATGACTGAGGATGTTAAGTCGAGGAGTTCTTTGAGAACTTGGTGTAGTTCCGATAGTGTCAGAACTTTGAAGCTATATTGTGTGTGACAATATTAGTGACTTATTTCAGACCGCGGAATTAAGGTTCCACCAGAGGACTAAGCATATACAATTAATGCCGACTCATTTGGAAAATGAGTGATGTGTTGAGACGCAAATGAATTGCAAACTACATACGTTTCTGAGCGTGTCAGGTCCGTTGACTAAAACCTCTCCCGTGAGCAAAACATGATAAGCACCGAAGGCCAAGGTGTTATATCTTTACAAATGTAAACTAGATTATTGACTCTAGTGCAAGTGGGAGACTGTTGGAGATATGCCCAAGAGGCAATAATAAATTAGTTATTATTATATCTTAGTTTTCATGATAAATGTTTACATCCCATGCTATTATTGTATTAACCGAAACATTGATACATGTGTGTTATGTAAACAACAAGGAGTCCCTAGTAAGCCTCTTGTATAACTAGCTTGTTGATTAATAGATGATCATGGTTTTGTGATCATGAACATTGGATGTTGTTAATAACAAGGTTATGTCATTGGGTGAATGATATAATGGACATACACCCAAATAAGCGTAGCATGAGATCAAGTCATTAAGTTCAACTTGCTATAAGCTTTGATACATAGTTACCTAGTCCTTCGACCATGAGATCATGTAAATCACTTACACCGGAAGGGTACTTTGATTACATCAAACGCCATTGCGTAAATGGGTGGTTATAAAGATGGGATTAAGTATTTGGAAAGTGTGAGTTGAGGCATATGGATCAATAGTGGGATTTGTCCATCCCGATGACGGATAGATATACTCGGGCCCTCTCGGTGGAATGTCGTCTAATTAGCTTGCAAGCATGTGATTGGATCACAAGAGATGACATACCACGGTACGAGTAAAGAGTACTTGTCAGTAACGAGGTTGAATAAGGTATGGAGATAACGATGATCGAACCTCGGACAAGTAAAGTATCGCGTGACAAAGGGAATTGGTATCGTATGTAAATGGATCAATCGATCACTAAGTTATCGATGAATGTGTGGGAGCCATTATGGATCTCCAGATCCCGCTATTGGTTATTGGTCGGAGAGGATTCTCGACCATGTCTGCATAGTTCACGAACCATAGGGTGACGCACTTAAGGTTCAATGTCGCATAAGTAGATTCGAAATATGAGATGGAGTCCGAAGTTTGTTCGGAGTCTCGGATGGGATCCAGGACATCACGAGGAGATCCAGAATGGTCCGAAGAATAATATTCATATATGGGAAGTCATTTTTGTTTTAGGAAAAGTTCGATTTTTCGGTATTGTACCGGAGGTTCTAGAAGGTTCCGGAGGGTACCATAGTGGGGCCCACCTATCTCGGATGACCAACATGGACCGGAGGGGGTCACATAGGCCCACATGGGCCAGACACACCAGCCCCCCAAGGCCCATGCTGTTGGATCAAGTGGATAAGATCAAATCCCTTGAAAATAGGGACTTAACTTGGGGGAAGTTGCCCCCCTTGTTTTGGCCGACCCAAGGGCTTGGAGGAGGGGCCAAGGCAGCCCCCCACGCCTATATAAGAGGGAGGGGAGGGCTGGGGCGCAACACATCATCCCCTCAAGCCCTAGCCGCCCCTCTCTCCATCCTCCTTCTTCCTGTGCAGGCTTGGCGAAGCCCTGCAGGAATTTCTCCTCCACCTCCACCACCACGCCGTCGTGCTACTGGGATTCCGAGGGGATCTACCACACCTCCGCTGCCCGCTGGAACGGGGAGAGGAAGGGCTTCATCGACACCGTACGCGCGACCGAGTACGGAAGTGCTGCCGGATTGCAGCACTGGACGATCGACTACATCAACAACGAGATCTAATCTCGTAGTCTTTGGAATCTTCAAGGGTTAGTCTCACATACATATCGTTGCTTCGATCTTGATAGATTAGATCTTGCCTCTTCCTAGATTGGATCTTGTTTTTGTTCTTATTCGCGGTAGGAATTTTTTTGTTTTCCATGCAACGAACCCATCACCTTGATCTTCAAGGGATTAGCTTCTATTCCTCTAGCTGAAATAAAGTATCGGAGTACTTGGCCTCCTGGTACCCCGGAAAAGCATTTCTTCGGGTCCAACTTGATTTTGTAACGATCGAGGTTGTCGAAGGTTTCTCGCATGTTCTCAATTATCCTGGCGGAGTTTCTGGTCTTGATGTCGATGTCGATGATATAAACCTCGATATTCCGGACAATCTGCTCCCCGAGGCAGGCTTGCATACACCGTTGATAGGTTGTGCCTGCGTTTTTTAACATGAAAGTCATGATGTTGTAGCAATAAACACCGTGCGGTATAATAAACGCCGTTAACTCATGGTCTTCTTCTTTGAGCTTGATTAGATTATATCTAGAGTAAGCATCTAGAAAGGAGAGGTGATTGCAGCGTGTCGTGGAATCGACTATTCGATCGATACGAGGCAATGGGAAATGATCCTTCGAGCAATGCTTGTTGAGGCTCGTGAAGTCGATGCACATACGAAGAGATGTTGTATCTTTCTTTGGCACCATGACTGGGTTAGATACCCACTTGGCTTCTTTGAGCTCTCGAATAAACCCGGCTTTATGAAGCCGATTAACTTCTTCTCTGATGGCTTTTCTTTTTGGTTCCGAAAAACAACGTAGTGTCTGCTATACATGCTTGGCTTTAGGGTCAACATTGAGGGCGTGCTCAGCGAGTTCCCTGGGAATACCTGGCATGTCGGATGGCTCCCATGCAAATATTTCCCAGCGCTCATGGAGGAACTCGATAAGCGCGCCTTCCTATGAGACAGTAAGATCGGCTGATGCACTGATTGTTTTCTTTGGATCAGAGGGACACACTTGATGCTTCTTTGGCGGCGTCAAACTCATCGGACTTTGTATTCCGATTATCGGCAGGTGGGTGCGTATGGTCGGTGAGTACATCTAGTGCATTGAGCTCTTCCCTAACTACGAATTTGGATGTGATCTTCTGGAAATCCTTCTCACAATTATCGGAACGAGAAAAACTTCCATGAACAGTTATTGTAGTCCCGTTATTGCTTGTCATCTTGAGTTTTAAGTACGCATAATGAGGAACTGCCATGAATTTGGCAAATGCTGGTCGGCCGAGGATGGCGTGGTACTGTGATTCCCAATCTAGTACCTCGAACTCGAGTCTTCCTTCCTGAAATTGTCGGGTGTACCAAAGACAACGTCCAGCGAGATCTTGCCTGGAGGATATGTAGGTCGGGTCGGGAGGATGCCGTGGAAACCAGTGTCGGATTCCTTTTAGCATATCGACTGTTATACCCATCACCTTCATTGTGCTTGCAAACAGGAAGTTTAAACCACTCATGT
This sequence comes from Lolium multiflorum, assembly GCA_030979885.1. Classification (NCBI taxonomy): domain Eukaryota; kingdom Viridiplantae; phylum Streptophyta; class Magnoliopsida; order Poales; family Poaceae; genus Lolium; species Lolium multiflorum. The sequence goes on from CM061751.1 coordinate 82,659,136, forward strand.
TGTATCCTCCAATCTGTGCTTCGAGTACTAGGGCAGCGTGACCAGGCCTTGGTACAACTGTCGGATGATCTGCCCTGCTAAACAAGATGCTTCGATCTGACTAGTCGATATATTCAGCCACACTTGCCATGGCCTCTTTGCGATCTTTATATCCCGCTAAAACTTCATGGATTCTCTTTTTGAAAAGCTAGCTTTGTGAATCATGTTCACATGTCCTCGAGATACGGGGTAAACTTCGGCTGGCACGTATGAATGTTCCTGTGATTGAGCAGAGGCAGCTATTCCCTCTTACATCGGGTGTGCCATTGCTTCCGGGTTGGACCTCAATTCTTCGCACAACTTCTGCATATCGAGGAACTGCCGACAATCCTTGAGCAGATGCGATGCCTTCTCAATATTGTCCTTTGGGTCGATTATAACATGCAAGTAACATGGGGAAACTAGTTGTTCTGCAGCTGGCAGGTGAGGCATCCGAGGGAGGCGAACTTGTCGGCTGCGACTTCTGGTTAATCGCTCATTGTAACACCCTTCGTCCTGATCACCATACTGATAAGGACGGCTTGCAGCACGGTGATATGTCTCAAACGTATCTATAATTTTTGATGCTCCATTCTTGTTATACACCAATTCATATATGTTTTGCTTGCACTTCGTTGCACTTTTACATGATTTCTGGCACTAACCTATTAACAAGATGCCACAATGCCAGTTCCCTGTTTTCTGCTGTTTTTCTATTTCAGAAAAGTTGTACATGAAATATTCTCGGAATTGGACGAAACAAAATTCAAAGTCAATATTTTATCGAAACGAAGACGAAGTCCGGAGGGGGGACGAAGTGGCGCCACAGGGCGGCCACACCTGCCCGTGGCGTGGCCAAACCTGGGCCCACGCCAAGGCATGGAGTGGGCCCCCCAGGCACCCCACCGACTTAAATCCTCTGCCTATTTAAGCACGGTCTCGGGAAAACCCTGGATACCCGAGCCTCCATCCACGAAAAGTTTTCTCTCGACCACCATTGCAGAACCCATCTCGGGGGGTTCTGCAGCTCTTCCCGGTACCCTGCCGGAGGGAAATCATCGCCGGAGGCATCTACATCACCATGCCCGCCTCCGAAGTGATGCGTGAGTAGTTCGTCCATGGACTATGGGCCCATAACAGTAGCTAGATGGTTGTCTTCTCCAGTTTGTGCTTCATGTATAGATCTTGTGAGCTGCCCTACATGATCAAGATCATCCTTATGTAATCTTACATGCTGTGTTTGCTGGGATCCGATGAATATTGTATACTATGTTGAGGTCGATTATATATTCATGTCATATGTTATTTGTGATCTTGCATGCTCTTCGTTGCTAGTAGATACTCTTGCCAAGTAGATGCTTGTGATTCCAAGAGGGGGTATTTATGCTCGATAGTAGGTTCATGCCTCTAGTTTTCTGGAAGAGTGACAATAACTTCTAAGATTGTAGATGTGTTGTTGATACTAGGGAGAAAACAACAATGTTTTATCCGAGGCTAATTCTATTGTTTACTTTACACACATTGCTTAATGCAATAATCTGTTGCTTGCAACTTAATACGGAAAGGGGTTCGGACGATAACCGGAAGGTGGATTATTAGTCATAGACATAGTTGGATTACGGTTTATGTATTATGTTGTAATTCCCAATCAAATCTTATAGTAATCATCTTTTCATGTATGGTCAATATTATGTCAATTTCCCAACTGTAATTTGTTCACCCAACATGCTATTTATCTTTATGGAGAGACACCTCTAGTGAACTGTGGACCTCGGTCCTTTCCTTTACACTGATACAATCATCATGCTTTGTTTACTTACTGCAATTCATGTTCTCTTTAATTACAGGAAACATCTCTTTCCACTCGATACATCTAATCCTTTGCGTTCAGCAAACCGGTGAGATTGACAACCTCACTGCAAGTTGGGGCAAAGTACTTTGGTTGTGTTGTGTGTTCCACGTTGTTGACGCCGGTAGTGCGCCCTGCCACTAGTCAGCTAGCAACACCTTCAGAAGTCACTCCTTTCTCCCACTGGTCGATTAAAACTTGGTTTCGTATTGAGGGAAAACTTGTTGTTATGCTCATCACACCTTCCTCTTCGGGTTTCCCAACCACTTCCACAACAACGCTCAGCAAGATTGTCTGGCGCCATCACCGGAGCACCATCAAGATTTTCTAGCACCGTTGCCGGGGAGAAAGAGGATTTCTGCAAGGGGAGTCTCTCATCTCCAATCTCTTTACTTTGTTATTGTTTTGTTTAGTTTACTTTATTTTGTTTTTTTTATTTATTATATCAAAAAGACACAAAAAATTAGTTTCTATTATAACTGTTATTTCTGTTGCTTAGTTTTAATTTTTCTAAAATGGGTTCCGCAATACTAAGTTGTGTGACTTTACTAGCACCAACAACAATGATTTTTTTACACCTATTGCTCCACCTGCTCCCGAAGCAGCCTTCTATGAAATTAAACCTGCTTTATTAAATATTGTTATGAAAGAGCAATTTTTTGGTGTTAGTACTGAAGATGCCGCTTCTCACCTTAATAATTTTGTTGAACTTTGTGAGATGCAAAAATATAAGGATGTAGATGGTGACATTATTAAACTGAAATTGTTTCCTTTCTCTTTGAGATGTAGAGCTAAATATTGGTTGCTATCTTTGCCTAGAAATAGTATTGATTCTTGGGTTAAATGCAAATATGCTTTTATTGGAAAATATTATCCTCCTGCTAAAACTATATCTTTGAGAAGCGACATAATGAAATTTAGACAATTTGATAATGAACATGTCGCTCAAGCTTGGGAAAGGATGAAATCTTTGGTAAAGAACTGTCCCACTCATGGACTGACTACTTGGATGATCATCCAAACTTTTTATGCAGGACTAAATTTTTTTTAAGAAATATCCTGGATTCAGCTGCTGGAGGTACCTTTATGTCCATTACTTTGGGGGCTGCAACTAAATTACTTGATGATATGATGATAAATTATTCTGAATGGCACACCGAGAGAGCTCCACAAGGTAAGAAGGTAAATTATGCCGGAGAATCCTCCTCCTTGAGTGATAAAATTGATACTATTATGTCTATGCTTGTTAATGGTAAAGCTCATGTTGATCCAAATAATATTCCGTTAGCTTCTTTGGTTGCTCAAGAAGAGCATGTTGATTTGAACTTCATTAAAAACAACAATGCTTATAGGAATAATTTTGGTAGCAACAATTATAGGCCATATCCCTCTAATAATGGTAATTCTTATGGCAATTATTATGGTAATTCCTATAACAATAATAAAAGTGCACCCTCTGATCTTGAAGTCATTCTTAAGGATTTTTTAGTAAACAAACTGCTTTCAATAAAACTGTGTTGAGGAAAAGCTTCGCAAAATTGGTATTCTTGCTTCTAAAGTTGATATCCTTTCTCATGATGTTGATTTTCTTAAATTAAAAGTGTTGCCTCATGATGATAAAGAGATTAAAACTTTGAATGCCATTCAAGTTAGAATTGATGAAAATGTAAGGATGTTGGCGGAATTGCATGCTAGGTGGGAAAGAGAAGATAAAATTGCTAGAAATAATAATTTGACTAAAATTTGTACCATCGCCACCACCAGTTGTAATGAAGTTTCAAATGCTAGCCACTCTCCTACTATTAATGGTAAAATAATTGGTGTACAAAAAGTCCCCGCTCCTACTACAAAATTGCCTAAAACCACTGAAACTGCTCCTGATAAGTGTGCTGAAAATTTTCGGAGTGTGGGAGACAAGAGTCCTTTTACCTTTGATAATAATGAGTTTGATTTTGATGATTGCAATATCTCTAAAGTAATTAAGTTATTACAAAACCTTGCTAGAAGTCCTAATGCTAGTGATATAAATATGACTTTTACAAAGCACAAATGCTCTTATGCAAATTAGAGAGGAGAAATTAAAATGTGAATCCTCTATTCCTAAAAAGTTAGAAGATGGCTGGGAACCCATCATTAAGATGAAAATAGATGGTTTTGATTGCAATGCTTTATGTGATCTTGGTGCAAGTATTTCGGTTATGCCTAGAAAAATCTATGATATGCTTGAATTGCCACCGTTGGAACAATGTTATTTGGATGTTCATCTTGTTGATATTGCTGCAAAGAAACCTTTGGCGAGAGTTGATAATGTCCTTATTATGGTTAATAATAACCTGGTCACCGTTGATTTTGTTGTTTTGGATATTGAATGCAATGCTTCTTGTCCAATTATATTGGGAAGACCGTTTCTTAGAACTGTTGCTGCTGCCATTGATATGAGAGATGGGATTATTAAATATCAATTCTCACTCAAGAAAGGTATGGAACACTTCCCTAGAAAGAGAAAGAAGTCACCTTATGACTCTATTATTAGAACAAATTATGATGTTGATGCTTCTTCACTTAATAATACTTGATGCTAGCTTTTTTCTGCGCCTAGCTGAAAGGCGTTAAAGAAAAGAACTCTTGGGAGATAACCCATGTTTATTTACTGTATTTTTTCTTTTGTTGAGTCTTGTACTTTATCACCTCTTTAATAACCTATCCTTATCATTTTATTTCGTTTTTGTTCCAAGAATAGCCTCTAATAGGAAGAAAGAAATATTTGGGGAAGTTGATGTCCTGAAAACAGATTATGTGTTGTCACCATAACAATTCGTATAAATAGCCAGAGCGTAATTTTGAGCTGTCATTTTTTATGCATATGCCCCAGGTTATTATCTAACTCTCGTTAGTTTACCATGTTTCGAGATGAGTAACAGAGGATTTTCAAAAAATCGATCTTTACCTGTTGTTCTATTTTGATAGATTTCTGTACTATTTGCATTTGCCTCTTAAATCTCTTTCTTTTTTAGTTCTTTTGATCAAAGAGCTTTTTGAAGAGTTGGTACAGTAGCTAATGCTTTAACAGATGTTTGTTATATGTTATCACTGAACCAAAGTAGATTTGTTTATTTTGATTGTACTAATGCTGCTAATAGAGAATTGTGTGAAGTTTTGTATGAAGAAAATTTTCAAGTGTATGGAGAGAAGAATGATGTGATGAGTTGAAGAATGGACAAAATCTCAATCTTGGGGATGCCCCTACACCCCAAGAAATATTCAAGAGGTACAAGCGTCAAAGCTTAAGGCATCCCCTCTTCATCAACAAAGCAACATGTCATCTCTCTATGCGCTATATTTTTATTGCTTCATACACTATGTGTTGTTCTTGGAGCATCTTTATTTTTGTTTTTATTTTAGTTTTGTTTTGTTTGCTATAGCATATGTTGGATCCTGGCACATTTTTTTTGGAGAAAGACCCACTCCGTTTTAATTGCGTAGAACGCTCTAGTTTTCACTGCGTTTAGCTCTTGTTCTTTCACTTGAATTTTGTTCAGAGCTCATTGGTATTATTTATTTATTTATGATTAGCTCTCTGGTCCATATTGTATTTCATCTCTGAGAGTTATTTAAAATAAGTTGATTGGTGTTGGATACGAGTAAAATATTTCATTACTATAGTGATGCAAAAGGAAGCTTGTCTAGACTGTGGCATAGACTTTGGCATGTCATTTTGGATGTTATTCTTGTCATATTCTTAGTATTTACTGTTGTAGAATGACTTGTTTCAAATGGCTGAGAGTGCATAATGTGTCATTGAAAGAATCATGTGTTGTTTCTATCATAAAAGCATAATATTGTGCTATTCTCCTTTGATGCTTTATTGGGTTGACTTGGTGCATGCTTATACCATGTTATGACTATAACCAGTCGACTAAAGCCTCTATGATCATTTAATTTTTGACTTGTAATATCACTTTATGCTTTTATTGATAATTTTTTATCGCTATGCATGATCATGGCCATTATTGCTCTCTTAGTTGGTCGCTCCCAGTCTTTTGCTAGCTTTCACTTGTGCTGAGTATGATCTCTACTCGTGCATCCAACCACCATAAACTAAAGTTTGCCAATTGTGTCCACCATATATACCTAGTGACATTATTTCTATTCCAAGTAATTCATCATGTTTTTATTTATCTTCCAAATTAAATTTTGGCATGAGAAAATTAGTCAGTAAAGCTCTCACGAACTTGATGGCACATTTACTTTCTTGTACTTAATAAATTTGATCATTGTGCCTATCTTATGAAGTTTATATGTTTGCAAATTGCAAGTTGGGAGTTAGTATAACCATGCTTTCATGGGGAACACTTTCGACATTGCACTTAAATTTAGTTGATGTCATGTTCTTTTGTTTATGGATGCCTAGCGGTGTGAAATAAAATGGAAACTTGTAAGTCCATGGATTTTGTATATGAGTTAGAGAAACGCCTGGGCTGCTAATCTAAGCCATGCATCATTCATGGTGGAAATTTATAGCTAAACCGTAGTGAGTGTTCTATGAAGCATTTGCAATAAAAAGCTATACCCATAGTAAATAAAAAACTGTTGTGATGCTCATTGTCTATTTGTCTTGTCATTTTGGCATGGGATTGCTCTTACAAGAGTAACTCCATATCATCGGGCAAGAGGTACCCCGTTGGCGGTTCTCAATGATACATGTATACTTACACTGACAAGAACTTATTTGAGACCTAAGTTGAGTAGCATGAGGTTTAGGTACTCGTATTCAAGGGGCATGAAATTTTTAACTTGCGATTTGCAAGCATATAGCTCATTTTTAATTCACACCATTCAATATGCTTATGATAGGGGCAATGAGAGCTCAAAGCTAATAAGTACATACTTTTTGGAAGGTTTATAAAACTTGTTTACCTTGCTTACTTTGCAAAGAGTCTCTCTTTTACTTTTATGGTAAGTCTTCATCTTCTTCTTTATGCACCAATTAAGAGAGCATAGTTGTCATTCTTAGTGCAATGTGCATAGTCCCAAAATTATTATTGATTGATTCATGATTGTTGCTATTGCTTGCTTTTAAATTATTTGTATCTAGTCACCCTTTGAACTTTAAAGGTGTCCTAGCATTTATGTTTTGCTACTCCATAAAGGACATGTTGAGTACCACTTTGTTATGTTTTCTCTATGCTCATAAACAAACAGTTGTTTTCAATGCACTATTATTCATGATCTTTGTTTGAGTTACTCTTCATGTTATAACATAGTTGCTAAGTTCTATTGAATTATATCTATCATGCCTATGTTAGAGTACTTAGATCCCAGCTCACAATGCTTTACAATGCTTGATCAAGATTGTGTTGGCTTCATGTCACCTCAAATACTATTTTGTTATCACTTACCTACCCGAGGACGAGCAGGAGTTGAGCTTGGGGATGCTTGATACGTCTCAAACGTATCTATAATTTTTGATGCTTCATGCTTGTTTTACACCAATTCATATATGTTTTGCTTGCATTTCATTGCACTTTTACATGATTTCCGGCACTACCCTATTAAAAAGATGCCACGGTGCCAGTTCCCTATTTTTTGCTATTTTTATATTTCAGAAAAGTTGTACAGGAAATATTCTCGGAATTGGACAAAACAAAAGCCGAAGTCAATATTTTACCGAAACAAAGACGAAGTCCGGAGGGGGACGAAGTGGCGCCATAGGGCGGCGACACCTGCCCTTGCCGTGGCCAAGCCTAGGCCCGCGCCAAGGCATGGTGTGGGCCCTTAATTAGGCACCCCACCGACCTAAATCCTCCGCCTATTTAAGCACGATCTCGAGAAAACCCTGGATACCCAAGCCTCCATCCACGAAAAGTTCAGTCGCGGCCGCCATTGCAGAAGCCATCTCGGGGGGGTTTGAATCTCTTCCCGGCACCCTGCCGGAGGGTGGAATCATCGCCGGATGACAAGGTATTAACTTGTGAATGCCTACAGATTGTAGACTTGGGTTTCGTAAGAAGTAGAGGGCAAGTAGATCTCGAAGGTTTCAGCCGACAAAGGTGTTTCAACTAAAGTTGCGATGGTTTGGGTTGACAATGAATCGATCATTTTCTCTTCCCTCGGCTCTCCTTTATATAGGAGGCAGAGCCGAGGGACTTCGTGCCGTATAAGTTACAAACTGCGAGAAGGTTTATCGGGCATTTCCCGTATTGTTACACGATTCCTAATACAACTATATGTTCCTTATTCGAGATTCTTCTGGGCTTCTGGGCCTCCAAAGCTTCGGGTTGTGGGCCTCGTATACTTGCCATATAATCCGGGTGCCTTATTCGGCATGCTTATTGGACATGCCTATGTCACTGGAGGCATCTACATCACCATGCCCACCTCCGAAATAATGCGTGAGTAATTCATCCCTGGACTATGGGTCCATAGCAATAGCTAGATGGTTGTCTTCTCCAATTTGTGCTTCATGTATAGATCTTGTGAGCTGCCCTACATGATCAAGATCATCCTTATGTAATCCTACATGTTGTGTTTGCTGGGATCCGATGAATATTGTATACTATGTTGAGGTCGGTTATATATTCATGTCATATATTATTTTTTATCTTGCATGCTCTCCATTGCTAGTAGATACTCTGGCCAAGCAGATGCTTGTGATTCCAAGAGGGGGTATTTATACTCGATAGTAGGTTCATGCCTCTAGTTTTATGGAAGAGTGACAATAACTTCTAAGATTGTAGATGTGCTATTGCTACTAGGGAGAAAATAACAATGTTTTATCCGAGGGTAATTCTATTGTTTATTTACACACATTGCTTAATGCAATAATCTGTTGGTTGCAACTTAATATTGAAAGGGGTTCGGACGATAACCGGAAGGTGGATTATTAGTCATAGACGCAGTTGGATTACGGTCTATGTATTATGTTGTAAATCTCATAGTAATCATCTTGTCATGTATGGTTGATATTCTGTCAATTGCCCAGCTGTAATTTGTTCACCCAACATGCTATTTATCTTTATGGAGAGACACCTCTAGTGAACTGTGGACTCCGGTCCTTTCCTTTACACTGATACAATCATCATATCTGTTTACTTCTACAATTCATGTTCTCTTTAATTACTGCAAACATCTCTTTCCACTCGATACATCTAATCCTTTGTGTTCAGCAAACCGGTGAGATTGACAACCTCACTGCAAGTTGGGGCAAAGTACTTTGGTTGTGTTGTGTGCAGGTTCCACGTTGTTGCTGGCGCCGGTAGTGCCCTGCCACTAGTCGCTAGCAACACCTTGAAGTCACTCTTTTCTCCTACGGTCGATTAAACCTTGGTTTCGTACTGAGGAAAACTTGCTGATGTGCTCATCACACCTTCCTCTTGGGGTTTCCCAACCGCTTCCACAGCAACGCTCAGCAATATTATCTGGCGCCATCACTGGAGCACCATCACACGGTCAATTGCCTCATAGTGAAGATCCCTTCTCCTCTTCTAGCACTCCTGTTTGCTCCTGATGCTACTAGGATTCCTTTGGACGCTTTCGTCGTTGTTGCTGAATGAATATGACGGATCTACCGTGGTTAGTGGTGGAACGAAGATCGTTGGTGGAGTCGTAGGCCTCTCCAAGCCAGGCGCGACCGATCCCGGGAGTCAAAGGAAACCTCCGGAATCGATGATGACGCTACCGAACGTTTTGTCCATGCTGCCGCGTAACTCCGAAGGGGCTGAACATGACACATCATTGCGCGGAGTGAACTCTAAGAATCTGCAGCGAATCGGATTCCTTGAGGTTGAAGATGCTGGAGCCAATGATACCGGTGACGTCGGCGAAAACGCAGCCGACATGACTGGAGCAGCCGATGAAGTGCCTTGTACCAGCAGGTTTCCCACAGACGGTGCCATTTTTGACGAGGGTGCTCCCCGGCAATACCCACCATGAGGGGCTTAGGGTTGACGGAATCCTGCAGGCTGGCACGAGACATCGGATACCAAACAAACGAGGAGAGAGATGTACCTAGGTTCGAGGCCCTCGATGAGGTAAACCCTTACTTCCTGCTTGTCTGATCTTGATATCGAATATATCGGGTTACAATGGGGTAGCCGATAGGCTGTGTTGGTGGTTTCGCCGAGAGGCTAGGGTTCTAGGTTTCTAGCTCTAACTTGCGGTGGTTCTACGTATTAAAGTTGTCTCTCGGCAGGCCCTCTCCTGGCCTTTATATAGCAGGCCAGGTACCGAGAGTCCTGTCCGAACTCGACTAGCCAACAACAAGATCAGTATGTGTCGGGTTGTGGGTTCCGGATACCAGCCACCGGACGTGCGAGCTGACCGCAATGTGTACGCGCAGACGCATTCGCGACGCAAATTTGGGTCGCATTTGCGTCCCCGTAGACATCCCGATCAGTATGCGTCGGGCTGCTGGACTGGGGGTGTACCTATTATTTGATCGTGTGATCAGAAATGATCGTTTTGTGTCCGTTTGCATTGGGCCACTGGAGATGCCCTAAGAATAAGGGCATCTCCAATGGGGCGATGCATTTCGGACGCCCAAAGTGGTCGCGCTCATCCGTTTGCGTCGGACCATCGACACGAAAATGATCGTTTTTGACCGCGCGTCTGTTTGCCCCTAGGGGTGCCCCCAGCGAGCCGACGTGTTTGGCCCGCATACACGAATTTGGATGTTCAAAAAGCAAAATAAACCTGTTCAAAGTACTTAATTATTACATCCAAAAATTTGAAAGTATGCATGAAAATAAGGTGATATTGACGATTACGCAATATCTTCATGGCCATCCAATGCCTACTGATGCTCAATCAAATTCTCCTGTAGGCGTTTGGATATGTTCTCGTCGGTGACTTTAATATTTATACGTAGGTACTGCTACCATGTTGATGCCCCGGGGATTGGCGCAACCAGCTCACCTTGAAAATCCTATAGGTGCTCATTGCGGCCATCAGAACGCTTGTCCTCAATGATCATATTATGCATGATCACGCAACTGTTCATCACCTCATGCATGGTATTTAGCAACCATGTTCTTGTCGGGTGACGGACAATTGCCCACCAAGCTTGGAGCACACCAAATCCCCGCTCCACATCGTTCATGGTAGCTTCTTGCATCTGTCATTGTTTGGATTACGGATAGTCTTCACCAGTGTGGCCCAGTTAAGATAGATGCCATCAGCAAGATAATATGGCTTGTCATATTCATTTCCATTGATCTCGTAGCTCAACCGAGGAGCTTTGGCTTGCATAAGCATGTTGAATACCGGAGAGCGGTGCAACATATTGATGTCATTGTTGGAACTGCCCATGCCAAAGAATGAATGCCAAATTCATAAATCTTGAGATATGACTGCTTCAAGAATAACATTGAATCCCTCCACTTGGCCGTTGTATTAACCCTACCATCCAAATAGAAAGATCTTCCACTCCGAGTGCATGCAATCTATGTTGTCAATCATGCTTGGGAACCATCTAGACTCGTTGATGGACAACAATCACCTTGTGTCCTCAACTGTTGGCTCCCTCAAGTAATATTCTCCGAACACGGCAATCGCGGCTCGGCAAAACCGGTACATGTTGTCAAGGTAGGTGCCTCCCCATTCGAAGATACTCATCGAATATATCAGCAACCATTCCATACGATGGCATGTGAATAGCTGCGGAACTTTTTTGGTAAGAGGTGAAGCCTAGCGCACATGTGGCATCGAGCCTGCACTAGAAGTACGGGTCGTAGTCCCTGACGCCTCGTAGAATGACCATGAACATGGTCCCTTGACATCATGTACCGCCGCCCGAACAATTTTCTGGGAACACTAGATCGGTGCGGTCGAAGTAGTCCTTGTGGAGACGGAGGTACCCTTCCACTCTGTTGCGCGGCAGATTTTTGGAGTGGCTCTTCACAGAGCCCCGTTGCACCGACGTCTGGCTAGCATTGTGCTCGTGGAGGATGGAGGCCGCAGCAAAAAACCATGTTCCGTGTCGTCTGCTCGGACTCGTCGTCGGAAGAGGATTCAATGACCTCACTGCGGAACTTTTCGAGCGAGTTCCACATGTCCATCTGCGTGGGTAGAAACTGCGGGTCAATGGTCGCCCACAATAGCGCCCAATAAATGAATTGGAACCTACTGACGCAATTGACGGAAGATGTCCTATGTAGCGAGGCCGGCCGGCGCAACCGGCAGATGTTTGGCCGCCAAAGACGCGACAGATGCGGCCAAGAATCTACCCTGATTCCGATCATGTTCTCTGGTGCGGCGAGGCCTGAACATACGGCATGTACTACGACAGTGAGGGGGGTGGGGTTGCGGTGGCGGCATCGCACTAGGGCAACAAAGAAGGGGAATAGGAAACAAATCTGTGCGATCGATTTCGTTGTTCCTGACATGCGGCATCGGGTTAGAATACGAGGACACTCGGCGCGATCGCATAGACGCATATTTGGTTCGCGTTTGCGTCTCGGCGAACAGCCCGGTCACTATGCGTTGGGCCGATGTGTCTAGGTGCAGGCGTATTTTTCGACCGCACGGTCACATCATCCGTTTTCGTCGCCCCGTTGGAGATGACCTAACTACACTATGGAGCCGGGCCGTTGCCACTGACCAGTGACTAGTTGACCAAGCAACAAGCATCAGATTGTGTACGGTGCCCCGACAGTAATGGCAGTTGACTCACGACATGCTTGCTGCTAGCTAGCTATAGCTAGTTCGTTGACGAGAAGAGGAGGACAAAAGAGAATGCCAGTGCGTTAACTCTTCATGGCCTAGAGATCTTCAGGGTATGTACACGCAGTGCGCGCCCGCTCGTTCCAGCTAACTAACTTAGTTCAGTGCGGAAAGTGTGATCCGAAGGCTCAAAAGGCATGACAAGCAACTGTCCGTAATGCGCCGGCACATGAAAATCACTAATCATTTAAAGGCGCTCCTATATACATGCAATTATAAGCGCACTTTTGTTGCGAGTGAATGTAGACATGCTAACGAGAATGACCCTTGGCCCTAGGCTCTGGGAAAGTGGCAAAGGAGATCGAGATCGATGTGATGATCGTGTGTTGTTGCCATCACCGGAATCCGCTGGATCTTCCTCTCCCAACCATGGCCCGATCCTCCCTCATCTCTTCTCCTACTAGATAGTAGGCGTAGCCAGGTCTTTTTTTTTTTTTTGCTTTGCCAACTCTAGACATAGACGTTTATAAACGTACATATATTCACCCCTAAAAACATACTCTCTATCTTTATGAATACCTTCGATAGGTTGAGTCTGAGAGACTAATTTGACGGGTTTTGAAATGGAAGAAATTACCATATACGTCTCGCTATCGACGAAAACACCTCCCACTCGAAGAATATTTTAGATTTTTTATGAGACACCAAAACGTTAAACCTAAGATTTGATCATAGTATTAGGCTAGATCGTCTATCCTCCTAACCGTCCAACCACGGATTAATAAATTAGCCACTCACCGGCCAGGTCTAGCTAAGAGCAGCAAATCACGCCTACACAATACTATTCCCGGGGTTATTTGTTGGAGGAGGAAAATTAAAGAGAATTAGGAGCCATGTATACTGCAAAGTTGCTTACTCATTAATGGGCTAGAAAATACACCATCCAACTGTGTAGCAAATTTTGGCATATCAGCTATGGAGATCTCCAACACTCTAAGCAAGCTAATAGCAAATTTAAGAATGATCTCCTGCAATACAGTCACCAATGATCACAAGTTCACAACCAAATATCTAAAAGACAAATGGAAGGATTCCGAGCTTAGCTTAGCCATTCTTTTCTTTCCTTTTCTTTTTTCATGAGGGGGCCGTTCTTTCCTTTTCCACACCTGCAAAGAAACTAAGGAAAACAACACAAATAATGGTCCAGGCGAGCAACAGTACCTGCGTTGCCGTCCTACATGTCTGTCCACCCGTTTTTTCTTCGGATAAGGAAAAAGGGCCAGCTTATCATCACCGATCTACCTAAGATTCTCCACTTTCAAATCTCCAGATATTCTCTGGGAATAGTGTGCCCATAACTATTTGTTCCGAAAACCTTTGTCATTTCCTATTTTCAGTCAAGACACAATTGAAAGTGAAATAGGATGGCTGTTTTTGCAAACCTAAAACATACACTTTACACCTTTGAAATGCAAGTAGATTTCAACATTTTTGGCTGAAAATTACGGTAAATTCAAAACATTTGTCTGGAGATTACGACAGAATATAAAAATAGCTTAAATGTCATGCTCTTTACGCACATGATTTTGAAGTGTTTTAAAAGTTAACAAGTTTATGTTTGCCATGATATCCCTCCATTCCAATGAGTAAGGCTTATATTTTTTTAAAAAAATCAAGCTAAGTAAATTTTAACCAAACTTTTTAAAAAATATTACTCCCTCCAATTCATATTATTTGATGCTAATATAGATGTATCTAGACACATTTTAGTTGTAGATACATTCATCTTAGCATCAAGTAATATGAATCAAAGGGAGTAACAAATATAATATTATATAGGCATCATGTTGATTTTATATTATACATATTAATGATTTGTTCTAAAAACTTCGTCAAACTTTACATAGATTGGCATTTTTTAAGTCTTAATCATTTGAACGAGGGTATATATAGGAGTAGATTAAATGGCATGACAACTGAGGCGAGGGGATAATCTTTGGTTTTTCTCTTCAAACATGGAGTATATACTTAGTTGATTGTTTTCTCCGGTACAACAGGTTGTACAACGAAAATTACAGTGACATGACCCCTTGACAAAAAATTACTAAGGCACCCTACACTCTTAGGCGTCATTACAGAGAGCACCTCCTGCTGTTCTGTGTACAGCCCTCAACTTCCGAGGAATGCAAGCCTAATTCGATAGCTGTAATTAATTGCGTTGAGCAAGGGCCTTAGCGAAAACTTCTCAGGGCGAATGAGTTCTTCTTTCGACCTTGTGGTGATGTATATGTGACGACTATGTCTATAGCAACTGATACACGTGCGACAAATCAGCCGCTGAAGGGCTTGTACACTTTGAGAGCCTCGATGACGTTGGCAATGGAGCCAGCGGCAGCGGCGATGGAGACGATGAGGCAGCCGGCGCTGAGCATCTTGAGGCAGAGCCACTGGGTGCTCCCGCGTGGCACGCCGCGCTGCCTGATGTACATCTCGACGGGGAAGTAGACTGTGAGCGGCCAGAAGGAGACGGCGCCGAGGAGCCCCACGACGTTGCCGAAGAAGGGGAGGAGCATGGCGAAGACGGTGGTGAAGCAGACGAAGACGGAGCGCCAGGTGAGCCGGAAGGCGCTGAGCGCGAAGGGCCCGACGCGGAACTCGCGGCCGATGAAGGCGCTGTCGGGCCAGCGGGACTTTGCCCAGCGCTCGACGAAGGCGAAGATGGGCTGGCAGAAGACCTGGTACGCGCCGACGAGGTGCACGACGATGGCGACGTTGGCGATGTCCAGCAGCCAGAAGGGCTCGTAGAAGCCGAACCCGGTGAGGAGGTTGTCGGGCGCCTCGTCGCCGAACGCCGCGTACCCCATGCACCCGCACAGCATGTAGAAGATGGTCGTCGTCGAGACGCTCAGCCGCGTCGCGTTCTTCATCACCTTCGCCTCCGACGGCGGCGGTGCTCTGATCGTGTCCTGAGAAACAGCATGTATGTTGTCGTCAGCGATTGTAAGAAAGCAGAGCAACCTGAATTAATTGTGCAGAGCACTGGTTCGGTGGTTGGGCTTACCTGGATCTCGATGAGGATGTTGGAGAAGGAATACGCGAAGGCGATGTCCCCGAAGGCCTGCAGGCTGCGCCACACCTTCTGCATGGAGGTGATGCCGACGCCGACGCTGATGCCGGTGAGGCTGCCCTTGATCGCACCGTTGGCTGCAATTACATTTCCATGGATGGGAGGAAGCTGGTCAGGTAAGCAATCTACTACCAGCGAGACAAAGAAAATGAGCTCCGTTTGTTCTGGGGACATACATATGGTCTGGGAGATGCCGAGTGAGAGCCCAATGCCGGAGTAGGTGAAGGACATGACAGCAGCGACGATGGAGAGCCACCATATCTGATCAAAGTCTGGGATCTGCGAGAAGACTATCTGCACGAGGCCGAAGAGGATCATGTAGGGGTTGCTGGAGCTCTTGCAGGGGTCGGCGTGCCCGTTGTCGTGGAAGCAGTCGGCCCGCCTGATGGCCCGCATGCTGATGGAAGACGCGATGGTGTAGCCTATGGCGACGCCGACGAGGTTGGCGTACTGGATGATCCCGCAGAAGACGACCCTGCCCCCGCCGAGGTTGGAGCGCACGGCGTCCATGTAGGTGTAATTCCGCTTCCCCGTGGCCGGGTCCCCCGTGCGGTAGCACTCGGCGAGCAGCGTGGAGGTGTAGTAGATGACGGCGGCGAAGAGGAGCATGACGGCCGGGCCGGCCACCCAGCCGAGCTGCGCGATGGCCCAGGCCAGGGAAAGCACGCCGGAGCCGATGACGGCGGTGATGATGTGCGCGCTGGCCGTCCAGAACGTGCCGGAGCGGCGCGGGCGCCCGTCGTCGTCCAGCCACTCCGCGTCCCGGCCGTTCCCGGCCTCCACCGACACCTCCATCGGCGCCACCACTTTCTTCCCGCCGCCGTTGCCCACCGCCATCTCTTAAATTCCTAGTGGATAATTCTCGTGCAGAGAGAACTGATCGAGTTAGGTGTGAGTGGCAGGAGGAGGCTCAGCTCAGGCTCAAACTCGGCTAGGAGTGGAGTGTTGTTGGCGAGCAGGCGCGTGTCTGTGTGGGGGAAATGGGATGGGAGAGACGAGGTGTATATATAGCGGGAGTGGCGTGAATTGCGTGTGAACGGTGAAGAGGGTGGGCTGGTCAACGCAACGGAGGTCCCTCTCTTCTGCCCGCAAAACTCGAACTTGCACTGCTAATGCTTTTTCTGCATTGTTTTGAGCCTTTTGAATTTTGTTGACCGTGGCATCAGAAATAACGGCAAAAGATAAACATGCTTGCCAAACTGTGACTGTGTACTTTAGATACTGGCATGGAAGCCGACTTGGATTGATCCTAGATAAACATTAGTACTACTCCTTTTGTATAATTAATACTCTACATGACAATTAAGACCTTGAATGACCTTAGGCTAATTATTTTCATTGAACTGGTAATTGTTCTGCAGTAATTTGGAAGCACACCCCTCTCGCGTCGCAAAGCAAACCGAGTGAGGAACCTAGATCGAGCCACCACCATCGCCCCCCCCTTGTCGCCTCTAGACATTGCGACGCGATGCACGGATGCTGCTGAAACCGGGCCAACTCCAGTCATGCCGAATGATGGTGACGTCTTGTGCGCCCTTTCCTTGTTGAAGGAATCGTCAATGCAATGCTCGCATCTTCGCTCAGGCAGTTCTTAGGGAAAACCCTAAGTCTAAGTCTCCCCGATCAGATGATGGCGACGCACGACACCGGCATTATTTTGGAGCAAAGTTGGCCCAAGGGGGCAAAAGGTGGAGCGGCGTGGCAGCTAACGCGTCGACGACGGCGAGTTTCGGTAGCAGGGCGTCGTGGGCAGGATGTCGATGGCAAACCTGAAAAGTTCAATGCCTTGATCTCTGCCCCGAAGATGGGTCAGCCGAAGACTTTGGCGACGACTTCTGAAGCGTATGCAACGGCGCACGCTAAAGGTCCGCTGGACTGGTTTGTGCTGTCGGCTCGCCATTGGATGGGTTGACGAGACCTCTGGTCTTAAGACGATGTACGTAGGGGTGAGGTCGGAGGCTTGATCGGAGTGCTGCCCCAACATGGCCACCCAGCCACCCTCTTTCATCAAGCTTGTATGTGTTGCAACGGTTGTCGCTAGTCAATGAGATGGCTTGATTGGCCGTTGTATTGATGTATAATGCTTTGTTGAATAATTTTAAATAAACAAGGATGGATTGATTTTTTTCGATAATAAGGATGGATGGATTGTTTCTCCATTTGGAAGGGGGGAAAAACTAGCGCAAATATGCACATCGAATCTGCAGTCACGAGCTTACAACTGACGCCTGATCTGTACAGTGGTACTGTTCCTACTTCAGTACTCTGATAAGCTCGTGTTGTTTGTTCCAGCCCAATAATGATGTACTCTTCATTATTGCTCAACCAAAAATTTGGCAAATGATTCGAGCAGGGGAATCTCGTGGGCAGAAGATTCGATCAAATCGCGCACATTTGACTCGGCCACAGGCTCACAGCGCACGCGGATTCTCCACGGCTGGATCGACGTGGACGTGGAAGATGACGTGGTGGGGCCTGGCTGACAGGCATGACGCGGCCCCCGCACTCTCTCTTCTGCTCCGAGTCTGAGGTCAAATGTGTCTACGGCGGTCAGCGGTGGCCCCTCGTCCGGACGCGTCGGCGGCGGCGAGTGCAGCGGCCTGCAGCCGCGAGTGCTCCGGCGACGTCAGCGGTGTCACGTCTCGCCGAGCTGCTTGCCTCAGTCCTCTTGTCTTCATTTCCTCCGCGTCACATGATAAGTGTTGCGCGTGCGTGCGTGTGGAGAAACTGCTAGTAACTCATAGCACGGCGTTAGCGCATCTTTAGCGGCATCCAAAACGGGCGATCCAAATGATTCGACTTTGTCTATTTGGATCGTGTCTTGAACAGAAATTGGATCGGGTTCGGCCCGCCAGGCTACACCCAGCGACGCGATCCATTATGTTCCACTGATAGCAGTAGAAGAAAAGTTCGTTGGGTCACTGGCATGCCAGCCCTCAGCCTTCACGGGAGGAAATGGGAGGACGTGCGTGTTATCCGGCTCGGGACTGATGCATCCATTACCTAAATTTAGTGAACGGATGGGTCGATTTGCGCGAGTCGATCAGTTTGGATCGCACCGTTGAAACGGCTGTTGTCTGTTCGTCTATCCGCACGGACTACTTCAAACAGCGCATGATAGGATGGGTCGTTCCACTGGAGATAGACTTAAGTGTTCGGCCGTCTAAAACAAAACAATGGTCTAATTTTTGGTTCCGACCTATGAAACTTATTTTCCGTTTGTTAAAATTAGAATATACCCACATACTAGATGATGTTTACATTCAAATTATAATAAATCTAAGATAACTTTCATGAGATAGAGGGAGTATGACGCATCTCCTCTCACTACATCAGTTTGGGAGTCTATCACCCTCCGAACCCTCTCCTCTTGCTACGGTAGTTTGAGAGTCACCGTTGGGAAGTCGGGCTCCTCCCGAGCCCCTGATGTCTACGGGTACTTCTATTCTTGTAGACAGTGTTGAGCCTCCAAGAGCAGAGGTTTGTAGAACAGCAGCAAGTTTCCCTTAAGTGAATCACCCAAGGTTTATCGAACTCGGAGGTAGAGGTCAAAGATAGTCCTCTCAAGCAACCTGCAATTAAGATACAAGAAGTCTCTTGTGTCCCCAACACATCTAATACACTTGTCAGATGTATAGACGCACTAGTTCGGCGAAGAGATAGTGAAACACAGGTGGTATAGATGAATATGAGTGGTAATAACAATCTGAAATAAATATGGCAGCGAGTAAACATGCAGTAGAACAGTAAGTAAGCGGTGTTTGCGTTGGAAACAAGGCCTAGGGATCATACTTTCACTAGTGGACACTCTCAACATTGATCGCATAATAAATAACTTACTTCTCCTCATTTGTGCTACATGCACTCTTTTGTTGGATGACAAACACCATTCGTTGTGTAGGGCTACAAGAGCTCCCTCAAGCCGGAGTTAACAAGCGCCACAACATTCAGCATTCATATTTAAGTAACCTTAGAGCATAATAGATCTTTGCAAAATAAACCGAGAACTAACATAGCATACACACTTTTGTAGGATAACGTAGCATAGAAAACAAAAATTTTCCTACGGCGAACACGCAATCCAAGCCAAGATGCAATCTAGAAGACGGTAGCAACGAGGGGATTGTCGAGACTCACCCTTGAAGAGATTCCAAAGCCTACAAGAGGAGGCTCTTGTTGCTGCGGTAGACGTTCACTTGCCGCTTGCAAGCGCGTAGAAGATCTTGATCACGATCGGTTCGGCGCCACGAACGGGCAGCACCTCCGTACTCGGTCACACGTTCGGTTGTTGATGAAGACGACGTCCACCTCCCGTTCCGGCGGGCAGCGGAAGTAGTAGCTCCTCTTGAATCCGACAGCACGACGGCGTGGTGTCGGTGGCGGTGGAGAAATCCGGCGGAGCTTCGCTAAGCGTGCGGGATATGGTGGAGGAGCGGGCGCTAGGGTTTGGGGAGAGGGGTGGCCGGCCACTATGGGGGCGGCCAAGCTTGTGGCTTTGGTGTGGCCGGCCCCCTCCCCTTGGCCCTCTATATAGGTGGATCCCAAGTGTTGGTGTCCAAGTCTTCGAATAAGACCCAAAACCTTCCATAGGGGGAAACCTAGCCCAACTAGGACTCCCACCCAAAGGTGGGATTCCCACCTCCCATGTGGGGGTGGGCCCCCTATGGTGGAGTCCACTTGGGACTCCACCCCACTAGGGCTGGCCGGCCATGGAGGTGGAGTCCCTTGTGGACTCCACCTTCCTTGGTGGTTTCTTCCGGACTTTTCTAGAACCTTCTAGAACCTTCCATAGAACCTTCCGCATCATTTTATTCACATAAAATGACATCCTATATATGAATCTTATTCTCCGGACCATTCGGAACTCCTCGTGATGTCCGGGATCACATCCGGGACTCCGAACAAATATTCGAACTCCATTCCATATTCAAGTTCTACCATTTCAACATCCAACTTTAAGTGTGTCACCCTACGGTTCGAGAACTATGCGGACATGGTTGAGTACTCACTCCGACCAATAACCAATAGCGGGATCTGGAGATCCATAATGGCTCCCACATATTCAACGATGACTTTAGTGATCGAATGAATCATTCACATATATTACCAATTCCCTTTGTCTCGCGATATTTTACTTGTCCGAGGTTTGATCTTCGGTATCACTCTATACCTTGTTCAACCTCGTCTCCTGACAAGTACTCTTTACTCGTACCGTGGTATGTGGTCTCTTATGAACTCATTCATATGCTTGCAAGACATTAGACGACATTCCACCGAGAGGGCCCGAGTATATCTATCCGTCATCGGGATGGACAAATCCCTGTTGATCCATATGCCTCAACTCATACTTTCGGATACTTAATCCCACCTTTATAGCCACCCATTTACGCAGTGGTGTTTGGTGTAATCAAAGTACCTTTCCGGTATAAGTGATTTGTATGATCTCATGGTCATAAGGACTAGGTAACTATGTATCGAAAGCTTATAGCAAATAACTTAATGACGAGATCTTATGCTACGCTTAATTGGGTGTGTCCATTACATCATTCACACAATGACATAACCTTGTTATTAATAACATCCAATGTTCATGATTATGAAACTAATCATCCATTAATCAACAAGCTAGTTTAAGAGGCATACTAGGGACTTCTTGTTTGTCTACATATCACACATGTACTAATGTTTCAGTTAATACAATTCTAGCATGATATATAAACATTTATCATAAACATAAAGATATAAATAATAACCACTTTATTATTGCCTCTAGGGCATATCTCCTTCAACTTTCACCATTACACTATGAAAGGGGGAATAGATCACATCAATACTATCATAGTGATAATTAACTCCATAACCTACAAGAGATTATGATCATAACCTACGACAAGAACTACACGGTGCACACACTGTCGCCTTTACACCATGCAGGAGGAATAGACTACTTTAATAACATCACATGAGTAGCACATAGACTAGTAGCGATACAAAGCTCATCATATGGATCTCAATAATGCAAAGCAATTCATGAGATCATTATATTGGAGTACGAAGAGAGATTAACCACATAGCTACGGTACAGCCCTTAGCCTCGAGGAGAACTACTCCTCATCATGGGAGACAGCGATGGCGATGAAGATGGCGGTGGTGTCGATGGAGATGGCTCGGGGGCAATTCCCGTCCGGCGGGTGCGGAACAGAGACTGTCCCCGAATTGGAGTTTCGCGATGGCGGCGGCTCTGGAACTTTTCTCGTATCGTGGTTTTTCCGTCTCGATGTTTTAGGTCAGGGAGCTTTAAATAGGCGAAGAGGCGGAGTCGGAAGGGCTACGGGGCAGCCACACAACAGGGGGGCGCCCCCCTGGGCCGCGCCAGCCACATGTGTGGGCCCCCCAGGGCTCCTCCGGTGTTCTGGAAGCTTCGTGCAATTATAAGATGTGGGCGTTGATTTCGTCCCGAGAATATTTCCTTACTAGGATTTCGAAACCAAAAACAGCAGAAAACAGGAACTGGCACTTCGGCATCTCGTCAATAGGTTAGTTCCGGAAAATGCATCAAAACGATATAAAGTGTGAACAAAACATGTAGGTATTGTCATAAAACTAGCATGGAACATCAGAAATTATATATACGTTTGAGACGTATCAGCCCCTCTCGCCGGAATAGCTAGTCGGAGGTGGCAAAGGTGTGACGCCGGAGTAGTTCTAGGTAGTAAGAGTAGTGGTAGGGCTAGGGTTTGGCGGCATGTCGGGAGGACAACCGCGGATCACGCCGGCCAGATCTATCATTGGCTTCTCCTTCAAGCTCTCGTCGCGGAGTTGCCTTGGTCGGAGCTGGAGGTGATGGTGGGCAAGATGAAGTTCCACTCCGTTAATGAAGTCGTGGTGTTGGTCCCTATTGTGTGCTTCTACATCAGTGGCGACGGGGCAACTCTTCTCTTTCTGGCCAGGCGTGGTGGCCGAAGGAAGGAGAAGAGAGGTTCGGTGGCTTGTGCAAGGTGGAGGAGGTGCTGGGACCTAGGAGACGGCGGAGTCTACAACCCCTGCAACAGCTTCCAAGCGATGGTGCAGGTTTCCGCCGCTATCTTCGGCCATGGGGATGGCCTAGCTGCCCATGAGCTTGTTTGCTCGAGGTTGTTCGTCCTCCTCTGGAGGACCTTTCCTGGCTACAATGTGATCGTGCAAGTCAGAGCTTCCCCAAGATCCCAAGTGGTGTTGTCCTTGGTGGAAGCAAGGATGGCCGTGTCTGAAGGCCTATCTTCAACGGCGGTAGCCATGTACTCGATCGCATTTCTGATGCCTTCAAAGGTTCTTCTTGCAAAAATTTGAACCTTGTTGTAATTTTCTGTTTCTTAGAGGTACTATCTAATAAAATATACCCCCCATCGCTTTAATGCAGATTACAGGTCCTTTGGGGCCCTTCCATTAAAAAACCACATATACGACGCCTTCCGAATTGTAATGTTCCATGCTCTCTTTGTTGCAATCGTTTTGCTAATTCTCCGTCCACTACGAAATAAATTAAATGTCAGAGAAGTCTCGAGCTATTGGATTGATTGGTGCAAGCGAGATTTCTCTAGTTGTATAATTGTTGTGTCGAGGTTTGATTTAAACTGAGAAAACAAAATGTCCAAATTGCTGAATATGCATTATGATTCGTGTTTCCATGAGAGTGGCACATGACTTTCACCTAAGATGCAATAGAGACCTAGATAACATCATTTGATAATCCCCTAAAAAGAAAATTGGATAATATTCTAGATGTGTCCTATTAGAATTGCAATGTTTCTCATGCCGTGCACGTCATATATTTTTTTCACGCGCGCACGCACCGTACCAAACGGCTTATAACTCACACCACCGTGAAGCCACATACACCATGCCAAACGGCTTACAACTCACCCCCAACGACCAGATGACAAAGGCATTCCTTGTCCAACTCCGAGCTGCAACGACAAGGAGGCAAGACATAGCGCTTCAAAGATGCATCACTGCTAACGCCGCAACCCTTGTTGCCATGATCCAACTCCAAGATGCCACATATCATCGTACGGCCCATCCATATGCGCCTAGGACAAGTCACTCATAGGTTTATGTATGTCATTCTACACCAATACAAATCAGCATGATATTGGTTTTTTGTGGAATGATAATCTCTTAGTTGATGGAAACGCTTCAATACCTGCTCTATAAATGTGCATAATGCAGTGTCTAAAACCATGAAAACCATGTACAAAATTGCCTAATCTGGCAACTATAGTACTCTAATTTGGAAGCTGGTGCTGTGGTTTTTTTTTTCTGTCGAAACATAGCAACAATGCATATAATGTTGAAGCCTCGCCAAACCACAGTGGATTTTCACACTTAGAAACTAATACAGTGATGTCATCAGGAGGTTGTATATTCGTACATGTATATACTACAAGAAGATAAAGAAGGCTAATTTGCATGTCATCAGGAGTAGTATGTCCTAGCTCCATATAGAAAAGCACAAGAAGATAAAGAAGGCTAATTTGCATACTCATGCTAGTTTGATTTTCTCAGCAACTATATATATAGCTAGCGTTCCTGATGAGTAGTGTCACTTTCAATCTATGTTTTCCCATGTGGTACCGGTCAGTGGCCGGAGCTAGGGAAGTGTTGATCCGGGTACACAATGGTGCCATAGCCACGAAAAAACATTGTTTAGGGATAGCACTTAAGGTAAAATTCTACTATTTTACATAGAAAATAAAATTTACCCGGTGTCCAGTGCAACCCCCTGGTTGCACTTGGATCTGCCAGTGGTACCGGTATCTGACCCTCCCCTCTAAAGCACTTCTAAAGCCATGTCGCCGACTTCTTCGTCTTCTATGCATATGGGTTCTTGGCCTTCTTCTCTTGAATAAACTCACCAACTGATAAATTTCTCGTGTGGATAAGGCAGTTTGTGCATGTTCTTCGAGGAGTGTGGACAGGTTATGTAGCACCAAGGAGGCCCGATCGAAAACCCATGAAGTCAAGAAGGGTGGTAAAGCTTAGCAGGTGTAAAATCCCGACTATGATATCTAGCTTGCCCAAGGTCAGCACATAGCAATTTGCTGTCATTATTGCTTAGGAAAAAGTAGTACTCTGTTTGGCCCATAATAAGTATCATGATTATAATTTAAATTTAAACTAAAACCATGACACTTATTATGGATCCAGGGTTTACAAAATATTAAAGCTAGGCACGTGCGTATGACTTAGGGCACTTCTTTTTGGCTTCTAGAGCTGCTTCTAAGTACCAAATGGGTGAAGCCCAAAAGAACTCTCGAGCTTAACTTAGGCTTATTTCCACCGAGAAGCCCACTCATAGTGCAATTTCAGAAACTGGGAGAGAGCAGTTTCTCGAGCTTCTGGTCTGAAACTGAATCGGCATGTGAACCCACCCCTCTAGAGCAGTTCTATTTATGGCAGCATGTCACTCCACCAGTCCACCTGAGGTAACGTTTCAGCCAAAGAAAAAAGCATCGCACCGGAGCAAGCCAAATAGGATAGGGTTCATCGCTCCCGCGGTATCACCCCTCGCCCAGCTCCTCGCCCGCCGGCACAGCCAGCACCTCGCCCCTCGCAGCCACATTCGAGTGCCGACACGGTCAGCACCTCGCCGCCGCCGGCTGACAGCTCTTCTGTTCGATCTAGGAGCGCCGCCCTCGCGCCGCCGCTGTGGAGCTCCACCTCTTCACCGGACACTTCACCTCGCTGTCGACGTGGAGCTACACCTCATCTCCGACCAATTCCACCATGTTGTTCCCATCTACAGAGACAGAGGTTCTTATTTCTGGAGGATTGTAGAATTGATGCGTGGATGCTAGTAATGATGCGGCTTTATCAGTTAAACATGACACAATTCATGTCTAGGGGTGTTGTAGACTTTGCACAACAAACATGCCCAAATTCAAGAAGCCCAAAGGAAGGGGGGAATAGTTTCTAGGAGCTTCTCCTCACCAAAGTTTCTCCACCGGTATCCATAAGCTAGCTTCTCTATAAGCATAAACCCAAAAGAAATGACCCTTAATTGGATAATAGTATTTCGAGCGGGGACAAACATGTGTTTTGTGAAATCCATCAAAAGTTCCTCCAAAAAGCGGCAGAGCACTCGAATAAAAGCACATCTCGGATAGGTACCCAATCTCTTATCCCATCCCGTAATACTCAAACCAGTGCTATTTTTTGCATGTCAAGTTATTCCCACTTGCGTTGGATAGGAAGGTAAAAGCAAAGTCTTAAAATAATGATGTTCTACTTTAAAAGTATGCTCTGAGAGCATAAACCCCAGCATCATATAATACCCAGCATCATATAATACAATATTACTTTCTGCATGTTAAATATGTACTGCCATTGTGCATTTCAGCATTTGTGCTGGTAAGCTAGTAAAGTTGAAGTCTTCACCCACGCGGCCTCAATTCTAGACTTCTGGCAGGCAGGCTAATTTGGATTGCGAATCAAAATCGTTTCAAGTGGAGGGTTGTACCAGTGATGTGGAAAGGCCGGGCCTTTGCCCTTTATATACAAGACAGCCATAAATATCTCTGGGCTACGCCACGTCTTAAAGAGACCGAAAAATATCAGCGATTGTGCCTTTTCAGTCGAGATACAATTGTAGGCAGAGTGGCCGACTGGAGGGCGTTGTTAAACTATGTTTGGAAATCTTTTGATTTCTCTACTTAGCATCCAGATTAATTTTGATTCCTACCCTAGCTAGTAGGAGTACACAACAACATGAAACCATAGCCTCTATTATGGCACCCACTGGTTTGACTTTAGGACGTACTTAGGTACCCGTCTTCTCCTTGTGAATGTCATTCTCCGTGTAGTGAATGTCATTGTTCTCAACCAACTTTGTGTGCGCTTACATTGAGCAAATAAATCGTTTCAACACAGGGACGCACAACTAAGGCTACAGTGCGAAGTCAACCTAACTGGCGGGTCTAAATGTCTAACCCAAAGGGTCAGGCCATTGTGACTCCTGTGCCCTCTACAAGGGCATCTTAATTTAATTGGCTCCACACCAGACATTCAAACAGCTTTGCCTGTTATGCTAGAATAAAGAAGCTAAAGATAAGTTTCTTCCCAGCTAGTCAGTGTTACTGTTAAAAGAGCTAATCATCTGCTCCTGGACCAAATCACTCCAACTTGGAGCATGAATTACTACAACTCTATATACTAACATATGCAGACAGCTGGACACACAAACAAACACGATTCACTTGTGCACTTAGACAAGTTTTAATATGGCCAAACCGGATGCAAAATCTTGACTAGCGGAACTACAATTTTTTTCATTTCACAGTTTCAGTAAAGGCAACAGGAGCTTAAACAGCCAGAGAAACAGATGTGCCAAATACTTTAGGAAGGCCTAAATTCTCAAATAAACTAGATAGACAGAAGTAGCAAGGTTTATGTTTAGCTATCCCCTTTTTTCTTTTGCATATGCATGTGCTTAACGGTTGGCCTTCGCGACACGCTCAATCTCATCTTTCTTCTTGATTGCGTAGCTGCACAAAACAAGAAAAGTGGAACATTATTATGAGTTCACAAATTAAGTAGATGTATAATGCGGAAAGTAGCATGTGCACATGAGCACAAGTGCTACATGGACTTTTGGATTTTTGAAAATTTTCAAAACCTCGCTCTTTTTTGTTTTCAAAAATTATGGCATTAAATATGTAGATAGATTTAGACACGAGGAGTGTAGTCAAAAAAATCCCATTAAAAAATACTTTGTATTTTGGAAAATACAAAAAAGACAAATTTCTGACTATAAATAGTAGTACAATAATACGTATATTTTGTCAGTGTACTGTCAGAAATTTGTCTTTTTTGCATCTCCAAAAATATAACGTATTTTTTGACGAGACTTTTTTGATTCCAATCCTCGTATACACATCTATCTACATATTTAATGTCATAATTCTTGAAAGCAGAGAAATATGAGAATCTGAAATTTTCAAAAATTCAAAAGTGAAGGGAGCACTGACTCCCATGTGCACAAAATCCTTGTCCGAGATTATATCATTTTTCAAGATAATCGAGAAGCCTCTATAATCTAAGTTTCAAATATTAACTAATGTAAAAAATGGCATATTCCAACTTCCAATGATAAACAAGACAACCTAATAACTCACGTGTAGGAAAACTAAGATAAGAAAGTACAACATAGCGAAACATAGTGACACATACAATGTAAGAGCCTTGAAAGAATGTTATTTTCAGTTCAGCCACGATGAAGCTGGTGAGTAGAGAACCAGTGGGTTGCTCAATTCTAGCATACCATACAGCAGTCGTAAAGATTCCCCATACAAAGCATAGTAGAAGTGTACCAATATTAAACCAGAGGTATAATCAATGTGGCAATGCATCTACTGAGTTGACAAAAGACACAATGTTTTAGCTCAGGCAAGTCAAATTGCATGTACCACAGTTTCTTTTACACCATACTCGATGTATAACCCTAACAGACGACATACAGCTTTTGACAGTTGTTATAATTGTGTGTGGACGCATGATAATCTAGAGCTTGCAAACAAGATATTTCAGGTAACTCAGAATTGTGTGTACCACATTTTCTTTTACACCTTACGTGCTGTATAACCCTAACAGACTGACATAGATCTTTCGACAATTGTTATAATTGTGTGCGGACGCATGATACTCATAGCACACACACATTCACACAGTAATGTAGGAAAATAATGTGGCCGCATTGATTATAATTAGTCTCCCAGGAAAGAAAGATCACCAACAAGCATAAGCAGCATAATACCTGTTGGAAGAACCTTTAGCTGCGTTAATAAGCTCATCTGCAAGGCATTCTGCAATGGTTTTGATATTTCTGAAAGCACTCTCCCTAGCACCAGTAGTAAGAAGGTAGATAGCTTGGTTCACACGCCTCAGGGGAGAAATATCAACAGCCTGCCTTCTGACAGCACCAGCAGATCCAATGCGAGTTGCATCTTCTCTTGGTCCACTGAATGCAAATTTGAGTAAAGCTCAGTAAGAGAAGCAATTAACTAGGAAGCAGTTCTCAAGGTGTATTAACCAAAATTCATTTGTAACCTTCATCATGGAGTTAACAATTAAGACCCACATACTTCTCTGCTGTTATCAAAGCTAATTAAAGGATCGTATACTGGTCTCATGTATCGGTCATAGGAATACTGAAGAAGCATTCAGTATTTGAATATAGTATCAGTACGTTCGTAAAACTACTTAAAAGTCTTGCTTCAACATTAGATTTCCACAAGTGTCATTTGTTAATCAAGAACAGTGAGATCCATTCAGAAAACTTCAAAAGTTTCAACAAGTTAATAATGAGAGATAATTTGAATATAGGAGTTGATATTAATAACCAAATAAAAGAACAACAGTTTATGCAATGGAGAAGAATAAATGCTCCTTAAATCACATGATGTGATAATTCCCGAGAGCATGAACCGCTTAAGCAATGTCCACAGAGTTCATTTGCAATCGCCTTTGATCTCAAGAACCAGAAATAGATGGCACAGTAAAGAAGATCAATAGTTCAGGGCCTACCTGTTTATGATGGCATCAATGATAATTTGGATAGGGTTAGCATCGGTCAAGAGATGAATAATCTCCATAGTGTGTTGCACAATGCAAACTGCCATGAGCTTCTTGCCATTGTTGCGTCCATGCATCATCAGAGAGTTGGTCAGCCTCTCAACGATTGGGCACTGCGCCTTGCGGAACCTCTTGGCCGAATACCTTCCAGCAGTGTGGGGGAGGTACGTGGCATTCTTTGTAGGATTGACAGCAACGTAATCATTCAGAGAGATGTCAGCGACCTGCATAAAGGAATTTTACAGTCCATGAGACGGTGTCAATGTTAATGTACCAATGGAATATTTACCGAGTATATAAACTGGAATATTCCTGAGTACTACCAATCAAAATAAATACAATAACAACAAGATTTAAACAACTAAGCTCTTCAAATATACACGCTGAAAAGAAACTGTTCGAGCAATGCCTTCAATTTACTACTCCCTTCGACCATAAAAGGATGCCTTAGATTTGTCTAAATTTGGATGTATCTATACACCAAATAGTGCCTACATACATCCAAATTTCGACAAATAAGACAACCTTTTGTGGACAGAGGTAGTATTTCAAGTACAGTTTCAGAAACCATAATTGGTTCACACACTGATCAGTGATTAAGATCTCGCTACCTGGAGGATCCGCATATGTTCCACAAACCGAAAGCATCAAGTGATGGTATCACCTAGTACACCCTAAACTCCAGATCTAGCGAATCAACTCGCCGCTTGGCAGACACACCGGTTCAATAAAGAGGAAAAATACATCGACAAAGATGGGGATTGGAGTGGAGGAGAGACCTGGACGCCATCGAAGGACCATCGGTTGAAGAGCTTCACATCCTGCGTCGGCATCTCGACAACCGCCATCTTCGCCGAAGAAGGGGAGCTCGAGGAAGAGACGGGGGTCGCGAGAAGAGAAGAGCAGCCGGTAGATGGGGGGAGGCGGGAGTGACGGCGGCGGGAGAGAGAAACCCTAATGACAGCGAGGGGGTTTTGTAATCAGGGCTTTGAGATGAAAGTTTTGAAGGAGTTTTGCACGGAGGTACATACATTTTACAGATATAATGATATAATATATAAAAAGGCGCACCTAAATCTCTTTAATATCCTTTTTCTTTACACAAAAAAGTACTGGTTGAATTTTTTTTACATCATGAACAAATATTTTCGTATATATTTTACGTCATGAGCAATTAGACTTTTTACTCCATGAACAATTATTTTGTATTATGATGAATTATTTTCTGAGTTGCTCCATCTGCAATCGCCACGGATCGTGAGGCCAATCCAGTGGCTAAGGACTCAACTAAGATTTATTAAATATCAAACATCTTAGAATTAGCAATTCCGATATACAAATTACTCCACTAACTCGTGGGTTGAAAATAAAAATAAAAGATGATTTAACCTGCTCAAATATGCAAGGACAGATGAAATCTTTTTTATTTCAAAGAGAAATAGTGATGACATACGACTCATAAAATGGTGTTCTGGAGGTGATTTTTGATTTAAGAAAAATATGTGTTTAGTGTCGGACTCTAGTTGTCCCCTCTCACAAGATGGTCACGTCTACCAAATAAATTACTATTACAGTTTAGAACGGGATACTTTTTTTTGAAATATAGAAGGGGGCATATTTTAATTACATTACACTTTGTCAACCTCACAATTTACAACTGATCAACTTTATAATATAATCCAACTCTCGTGTCTTAGTTGGAAACATAAGGTTTTCCTATTAGGGTGTATTTGGTAGCTCGGGTCTACCGAGAAACTCTCTCTCCTCGTACGTGTTGACCCTAGGTAAGTTCAACTGAGATTTTGGTATGTGTTTGGACTTTGGTAGCACGGGTTTGTCATACATGCCGCGTTCAGATGTTATTTGGTTGGTTTGTATGTGTTAAGAGATGTTGGGACTTATGTTGAAAATATAAATTACCAGGAGGTCCATATTTTACACAACATCCATTGAACAGAATAAAAAATGCAATCTGGTCCTGAGATCCGGATTGAGACAACGTGGCCCAGATTCCGACCATGGTTCATGCCCGACGGTGGCGTACGTCTCGCCATCCTCAAGGCGGGCCAGGCTAGTGTAGCCCGTGGCGCCGGAGCTTGGTGGTCGCATTGTCTGGCGCGGTGACGGGTATACGAGGCGCGCCAGGGCACCGTCGGGCGGGGGCGGGCAGACGAGGCACTCCAGGGTGCCGTCGAACGGAGCTCGAGCGCGGGGACATGGCTGATAAGGCGCGCCAGGGCGCCACCAGACGGAGCTCGGGCGTGGGAACGGAGCCCGATGGAGCTCGCGCACTGGACGGTCGCAGGGAGGAGGAGGCGGCGGTGGCGCTCCAAGAGTATGGCGGGAGAGAGAGGAGGATGTGGGAATGAGGAAAGGGGGTGGGGTTCTAGGAGCGCAAGGCCTGTGCTACATCCTTTTGCGGGACGAGCTCAACCTGGGCGATTTGCGGAGCTCGATTTGAACTTGTCAACTGAGAGGCATTTTTCCTATGAGCTTAGCAGTGTCAATACAGAGCAATCTTGACACGTATTGTGCAAATTCAGGTCAACTAGTAAGTCTGGCAAAATCTAGCATTTTCTTCTCTCCAAATACCAATGTTATGGCAAGGGTCGAGATTTGTGAAGCATTGCATATTGATACTGAAGCTTTGTCTGACAAATATTTGGGGTTGCCAGCGATTGTGGGGGCTGATAGGAGTGACTGCTTTCTTCATTTTGCTGAGAGAATAATTGAAAGGATAAATGGGTGGAAGGAAAAACTCCTTTCAATTGCAGGTAAAGAGATCTTATTGAAGGTTGTGGCTCAAGCCATCCCAGTATATGCTATGTCTGTCTTCCAAATACCTAAAGGTGTGTGCAAAAGGCTGATGGATGCCATTGCAAAAATCTGGTGGGGAGATGACGAGGATAGTAATAAGATGCATTGGCTAGCATGGTGGAAGTTGTGTTATCCAAAGAATGAGGGAGGAATGGGCTTCAGAGATTTTCAATCATTCGATTTAGCTATGCTTGCAAAACAAATATGGAGATTAGTGGATGAACCAGAATCATTATGTGCACGTGTGCTGCTAAGTACTATTCAGATGGAAATATCATGAGGGCTGGTCCTAAGGCTGGATGCTCTTTTACTTGGCGGACTTTGATGGCAGCATTACCCACCTTCAAGCGCGGTTATATTTGGCGGGTCGGTAATGGCGAGAAGATTAACATGTGGCTGGACAGATGGATACCATCCAGTGTTGATGGGAAGGTTACAACTGTGAGGGGAGGTACTCTTATTACTAAAGTCAGTGATCTAGTTAACCCCATTACAGCATCTTGGGAAGAAGTTTTACCTAGAGATTTTTCAATGATGTTGATGTAGAAAGAATCCTGCAAATCCCACTGAATAACCAAGGTTTTGATGATTTTATTGCCTGGAAAGAGACTAGTCATGGACGATATACTGTTAAGTCAGGTTATTACATGCAATGGAGATATCAGTTTGGTCCAAATGCGACTCAACTAACTCATCAAGGTGGTTCGGCCCTAAACCCTATATGGAGGAATCTCTGGAAATTAAATATCCCAAGTAAAATCAAAATTTTCATATGGCGGGCTCTCCATGGAATTATCCCGCTCAAATGTATCTTGGCTAATAGGCACATTGGGGATTCGGCAGCTTGCCCTATTTGTTTCAGAGATGCAGAAGACATTAGGCACCTTCTCTTTGCTTGTCCTACGTCACAAGAACTATGGCAAAAGCTAGAGCTAGAGCAGCTTATGACTGATGTGGGACAAAACAAGCTGTCAGGCTCGGTTATCCTGGAGAAAATCATAAGACTCCCGGACTCCGCATTGATTGCATTCACTACAATAAAGGTAAGGGAAGTAATTTTAACTAGGTGTTGGTGCCTATTGATGGGGATACACCCATAGGGGGTGGGTCGCCAGCCTTACTCGCTATGAAGAGGGAAGATCCAGCTGGGCCGCCAGTCGGCCTAAGCGACTGAGCCACGGAGCGACTGGGCCCCTGATCCAAGGAGGAGGCCCGTGCGACTGGATGAGGAGATTGCGTGCAGGAGGGGTAGCGAATCCCGGATTAATAGCAACTGTATGATTCCGAGTTATCTCCATGTAACCCTAGATCGGGGGTGTCCATATAAACCCCCGAGCTAAAACCCTAGAGACACATCATCTGAGATCCAATCTCCCCTTGTAAGCTCTTGGTGTAGCCGCCGACTGAGCCCCCCCAATGTAATTCTCCACTGAGCAATAAAGATCTAGCAGGACGTAGGCCATTTACTCTCCGGAGGGCTGAACCTGGGTAAACCCTTGCGTCATGTGCACCTCGATCCGCGTATGGCCATGTTTCCTTGCCCCCGCATCAACGAAGTGCTACCCCCGGTAGCATCTGCCGTGGTCATATCCACGACAGTGGCGCCCACCGTGGGGCATGGAACATCAAGCCTCCGAGCCGCGGCGAGGCCCTACTGTACGCCGGCAAGTCGCCACAGGCAGGATGATCGCCACCGGCGGCTTCTTCCACATCCAGCCAAGCTCCTACCGGCCGGCTTCGACTCCCTCGCGCACGCCTGGATGGTGCCGGTCGGCACCATCAACCTCTTCGTCGGGCTCACCGGAGTCGGCGACCGGCGAAACTCGCCCCGGCCAGTGCACGATCCCTTCGTGCCGGGGCAACTCCTCACCGCAACTCTCCCTCACGGGCGAGGTCCACACGGAGGCCGAGCAGGCCTTGGAAGATGACGCCGACTCGGCTGCCGCAGCATCAACCGCCGAGTCCATCGCCATGGCGTCGGTCGCTGGGTCCATAGTCGCAGCCTCGCTCGGGAACTCCATCGCTCCAGTCTCCAACCCGAGCGACTTCGAGGACGACTCCGTCCTCCCCCTCTTCAGCGACTCCGACTCGGACTCAGTCGGCGCAGCTCGGTACCAATACCCCACTGCCGTCTTCATGGCGGCTGGTGAAGGAGATCAACCTCCACAAGAACCCTTCTCCACGCCACTTCCTCCCACCGCGACCGCGGCCGAGATCGAGGCACATCGAGCGGCCTTAGAGGAGCAACGGAAGAGGGAACTCGTGGAGCGGCAGAAGTTCGGCCTCGAACAAGATTCGGTGAGAGCCGTGTCCCATTACCGCAACGATCGAAATCGCGCACGCATGGAACGCATCCAGGCACAAGGCTTCCCCAGTGCGCGTCTCAACTTCGACGATCCGGATGGAGAAGTTCGGGTCGCCGACCCACGAATCCCGACATCCCAGAGTCGAGTCGGGTCGCCGTCGGAGGAGTAGCTCACGGCACCGCCACCCCCTCCACCTCCCGGAGGACGACCGCCTCCCAGCAGAGGTCGACGCCAACGGCCTGCGCCTCCATTCGTCCCCGGCAGACAACGTCGCGGCGGCCCAAGCCGCCCTCGCCAACCTCCCGAAACGGGGAAGGTGCTATCTTCGTTCGCACGCCAAGGCTTTAGTCGCCAAGGCCCTGGAACAGCAACACGCTGCCGCCGACTCTCAGGACGGCTCTACTCGCGCTCGTCGGCGAGCCGAGCCGCGTCATCAGCCGCGGCGAACCGCGTCGTCAACGTCAACAATTGCCCACCTCCAGCGCCGCGAGCCGCCCACTCGACTAACCACCGAGTCGAGCCGCGACCGGCGCGAGCGATGGTCGCCGCGAACGGGCAAGCGATTGACGCACGCACTCACATCCTCAACGACCAAGAGTGGCGAGAGCGCAACCGGGCAAATGACCGCTTCGTCGACGAGGCCCCGCGCCAGAGCGCATTTAACCGGGTCGGACCGGCATGTTTCTGTTGGAGATATGCCCAAGAGGCAATAATAAATGGTTATTATATATCTTTGTGTTTATGATAATGTTTACATACCATGCTATAATTGTATTAACCGAAACATTGATACATGTGTGATATGTAGACAAACAAGAAGTCCCTAGTATGCCTCTTAAACTAGCTTGTTGATTAATGGATGATTAGTTTCATAATCATGAACATTGGATGTTATTAATAACAAGGTTATGTCATTGTATGAATGATGTAATGGACACACCCAATTAAGCGTAGCATAAGATCTCGTCATTAAGTTATTTGCTATAAGCTTTCGTTACATAGTTACCTAGTCCTTATGACCATGAGATCATGTAAATCACTTATACCGGAAAGATACTTTGATTACACCAAACACCACTGCGTAAATGGGTGGCTATAAAGGTGGGATTAAGTATCCGGAAAGTATGAGTTGAGGCATATGGATCAACAGTGGGATTTGTCCATCCCGATGACGGATAGATATACTCTGGGCCCTCTCGGTGGAATGTCGTCTAATGTCTTGCAAGCATATGAATAAGTTCATAAGAGACCACATACCACGGTACGAGTAAAGAGTACTTGTCAGGAGACGAGGTTGAACAAGGTATAGAGTGATACCGAAGATCAAACCTCGGACAAGTAAAATATCGCGAGACAAAGGGAATTGGTATTGTATGTGAATGGTTCATTCGATCACTAAAGTCATCGTTGAATATGTGGGAGCCATTATGGATCTCCAGATCCCGCTATTGGTTATTGGTCGGAGTGAGTACTCAACCATGTCCGCATAGTTCACGAACCGTAGGGTGACACACTTAAAGTTGGATGTTGAAATGGTAGAACTTGAATATGGAATGGAGTTCGAATATTTGTTCGGAGTCCCGGATAAGATCCCGGACATCACGAGGAGTTCCGGAATGGTCCGGAGAATAAGATTCATATATAGGAAGTCATATTCCAAGTTTGGAAATGATCCGGTGCATTTATGGCAGGTTCTAGAAGGTTCTAGAAAAGTCCGGAAGAAAACGCACTATGGAAGGTGGAGTCCCGGAAGGACTCCACAAGCTTGACCAGCCAAACCCTAGAGGGGAAAGTCCAAGGTGGACTTCCCCCACCCCCTCCCAAGGGAAAGTGGGAATCCCACCTCTAGTGGGAGTCCTAGCTTGGGTAGGTTTCATGTCATATGGAAGGTTTTGGTTTGGGGTCTTATTCGAAGACTTGTAGACCAACTCTTGGGTGTTCCACCTATATAATGAGGGCCAAGGGGAGGGGGCCGGCCACCACAACAAGCCACAAGCTGGCCGCACCCTTTGAGGCCGGCCACCCCCTCTCCCCAAACCCTAGCCGCCCCACTCCTCCTTCTTCCCCGCACGCTTAGCGAAGCTCCGCCGGGATTCTCCACCGCCACCGACACCACGCCGTCGTGCTATCGGATTCAAGAGGAGCTACTACTTCCGCTGCCCGCTGGAACGGGGAGGTGGACGTCGTCTTCATCAACAACCGAACGTGTGACCGAGTACGGAGGTGCTGCCCGTTCGTGGCGCGAACCGATCGTGATCAAGATCTTCTACGCGCTTTTGCAAGCGGCAAGTGATCGTCTACCGCAGCAATAAGAGCCTACTCTTATAGGCTTTGGAATCTCTTCAAGGGTTAGTCTTGATCATCCCCTCGTTGCTACCGTCTTCTAGATTGCATCTTGGCTTGGATTGCGTGTTCGCGGTAGGAAAAATTTTGTTTTCTATGCTACGTTATCCTACAGTGGTATCAGAGCCGTGTCTATGCATAGATGGTTGCACGAGTAGAACACAATGGTTTGTGGGCGTTGATGCTCTTGTTATCTTTAGTTTGAGTACTTTGCATCTTTGTGGCATAGTGGGATGAAGCGGCTCGGGCTAACTTTACATGACCGCGTTCATGAGATTTGCTCCACGCTTGACATGCAACTTGTATTGCATAAGTGGCTTTGCGGGTGTCTGTCTCTCCTACTATAGTGAAGATTCAATTTACTCTTCTATTGACAACACTAGTATCACCGTTGTGGTTGA
Organism: Lolium multiflorum; assembly: GCA_030979885.1. Classification (NCBI taxonomy): domain Eukaryota; kingdom Viridiplantae; phylum Streptophyta; class Magnoliopsida; order Poales; family Poaceae; genus Lolium; species Lolium multiflorum. Next base: position 82,696,264 of record CM061751.1, read on the forward strand.
TGTTCGTAGGTAGATTGGATCTTGCTCGAAAACCCTAAACCACGTAAAATATGCAAACCAAATTAGAGAACGTCTAACTTGTTTTTGCAGGGTTTGGTGATGTGATATGGCCATAATGTGATGATGACTATGTATGAGATGATCATTATTGTATTGTGGCAACCGGCAGGAGCCTTATGGTTGTCTTTAAATTTCATGTTGAGTAGTATTTCAAAGTAGTTGTAATAGTTGCTACATGGAGGACGATCATGAAGACGGCGCCATTGACCTTGGTGTTTCGCCGACAATGATGGAGATCATGCCCGTTGATGATGGAGATCATGTCCGTGCTTTGGAGATGAAGATCAAAGGCGCAAAGACAAAAGGGCCATATCATATCACATATGAATTGCATGTGATGTTAATCCTTTTATGCATCTTATTTTGCTTAGATCGCGACGGTAGCATTATAAGATGATCCCTCACTAAAATCTCAAGATAATAAAGTGTTCATCCTTAGTAGCACCGTTATCAAGTCTTGTCGTTTCGAAGCATCTCGTGATGATCGGGTGTGATAGATTCAATAAGTACATACAACGGGTGCAAGACAGTTTTGCACATGCGGATACTAAGGTGGCCTTGACGAGCCTAGCATGTACAGACATGGTCTCGGAACACGTGATACCGAAAGGTAGAGCATGAATCATATGATTGATATGATGAACACTTTGAGTGTTCGCCATTGAAATCACACCTTTTCTCGTGATGATCGGGTTTAGGTGCGGTAGATTTGGTTCGTGTGATCACTAAGACAATGCGAGGGATATTGTTTTGAGTGGGAGTTCACCTAGTGTTTTAATTATATTGAATTAAAATTTTGAACTCAATTTATCATAAACATAGTCTGAGTAGTATTTTGAATTAATTTTGTAGTATTGGCATCCGTTTACTACTATGCGCTAGTCTTGTTATTGAGATAGAAATACTGTTAAAATCTGATAAGAAACTTTACGGATTAGTACCGTATTGTTAAAGAATCAAGAATTGATTAAGTCCTATTGCAAACTTTTAGTGAAACTCACTTTGTTGATTCAGAGAGCTATGGTTTCAATTAGTACCTAAAGTTATCTTGTCTCCGTGAAACTTGAAGTTCAAATCTGTTTGAAAAGTAAGGAGCTGAAAATTTAGTTTTCAGAAATAATCAAGGTATGAGATATATGTGATATCTAAGACCTTATTGCAAGATGATAGAATATAATTTGGTGAGACTACATAAACTCATAAGTTTTATGGGAATGTATGAAGGTTGAAGACGCCAGGCGTCACAATCCTCCAACTATTGGAGCACTAACGATATTCGCATATCCATGAAGTTATCATCCTTAGTATGCACCGTTGCTAAGACTCGTCGTATCGAAGCATCACGTGATGATCGGGTGTTATAGATTCTACGTGTGCTTACAATGGGTGCAAGCCAGATTTGCACATACGAATACTAAGGTTAAACTTTATGAGCCTAGCATGTACAGACATGGTCTCAAAAAGTTGTCATGATATGATGGATAAAATTATGAGTGAAATTGTTCATCATATTAAAAGGTTACTAATAGTGAAATCCGGAACACTTGTCATATGATGATCAACTTCAAAGAACCTCAAGGTTATTGGTATTTGATCAACAAACCTAGAAGTTATTGATATTGAAGTGTTTTTCTGAATAATGAGGAAAGCTAAAAGAGAAACTACAAAAGATTATTGGCAGAAAGAAAGAAAGAAAAGACTAGAAAGTCTAGCTCAGGTGTATATAAATGATATACATGTTATGGATGTATTCCTCATTTGGTCACACAATAAAATTCTTGGGTATTTGTACCACATTGGTTGGTATGAAGTGTCATACAAAACAACGCAATACAAGAGTACAATGGCCTAAGTGACTAACAAGGAATATGATAGGTATGCACGTCTGGAACAAAAATAAAGTGTTATTATGTTCATCGTTGGCATTCTATCTAGCCCTTAGAATTTATAATAAAGAACTTAATAATTGTTATTTTGCTCTGGTCAAATGAAAACAATGAGTTGTTCAAATTATGACATTACTCCATGAACGATGGATAAGTTATTATAAATCTTAATGGTGAAACACACATACATAACACTGACGCTAAAATGCCATAAGGCAAGTGATTTGAATTCCACTCATTTGTGGAACCGCCATTTAGGTCATGTTAGAAAGGAACGCATGAAGGAACTCCATGTAAATGGATTTTTGGAGTCACTTGATTTTTGAATCATTTGACGCTTGCAAATCTTTTCTAAAGAGAATGATTAAAATACCGTTCATAGGCCAAAAGTTGAACGGGCAACTAACTTAGTGGAAAAATACATGATGATGTATGTGGTTCACTGGGCATAGTTGTGTGCGGGAGATTCTTCTACTTCATGAAAACTTTCAACAATGAATTGAGTATATATGTGGATATATTCAATAAGGAAGAAGTTTGAAACATTTGAATGGATTCAAATAAATTTCAGCATGAAGTGGAAATCATCGTAATAGAAAAGTCAAATATCTATGATTGGATCATGGTAGAAATATTTGAATTACGATTTTTAGCGAACATCTAAGAGAGTTATGAAATTGTTCTACAACTCACATTTCTTGGAGTATCATAATGATGATATAGTATCCGAGATATGTATCCAAACCTTGTTGGATTAATGATGAGATAAAATATTATGACGCCATTATATTTTTGTGGATTATGCTTTAGTGACTACCGCTTTTACACTAAATAGAGTATCATCATGATCCGTTGAAATGACACCATACAAGTTATGGTATGGGTATAAACCCTAATAGTCTTTTCTTTAAATTTTGGTCTAAGAGTTTACAACCAAAATCGGATGAATGTCTTTGTTGGTTATCCCAGAGATTTAATTGGGAATTCTTCCCACAAGACAAAGACAAAAGTGTTTGTCAATGTTTCTTATTTCCGAGAAATTGTTTCTAGTGAAGTATTTGGGTGGGAGGACAATATAATTTGATAAGGTTTATGAACCTGAGCATAATGATCAGAGTAGCGCAGCATCGGAATTGGTTTCGGAAGCGGCCATAACGATCATGGCTCCCATGACTACAAAGTGTTTTAGCCATGGAGATCGAAATACATATTGAATCTTGTAGGTATGGTTTACTTTGTGATCAAATAAATGATTTGTGAACAAAGGATTGATTTTGAACAATAATAAACCAACTACAAACAAAGAAGTTATGATGGGCCCTGACTCCGTTAAAATGGCTATATGCCATGAAATCCAAGATAGATAAATACTTTTTGAAAGTAAATGGATCTATAAAATTGATGGACTTGGATGGAATATCCTTAAAGAAGCTCGACTTGTCGAAAAATTGTTTACGACAAAGTTCAAAGAGTTGACTACGATAAGATTAGATCTTCCGTAGCAATGCTTATAGTCTATGTGGATTATTCTAGTAATCACTACATATTTCTTTTATGAGATATGCTAGTAGGATGGCAAAATACACTACTTAACAGAAGTGTATATTAAAGGTGTATACAAGATACAACCAAGAGTTTTGCTGGTCCGTGGAATACTAGATAGGTATACGAACTTCAATTGGATGAAGTAAGTATCACGGAGTTAGAATCTTCACCAGATGAAATAGTCAAAGAGTTTTTGATTTCATCAGAGACGATGAAGAGGCTTGCATTTGCAAGAAATTAAGTGGGAGCGCTAAGACACATTTATAATACTTTATGTAGGTGACATATAGTTGGTTATAAATGATGTAATTATATACTTGATTAAAAGGTTTCATTGAGAATTAACTTCAATGAAAGGATATGGACTGAAACAAATTTAGTGTCAAGATCTATGAAGATAGATTGAAACACATAAATAAGTTTAAGTCAAAGTACATATGATGGATATTGAAGTAGTTCAATATAGAAATATTAAGAAAATGTTCTTGTCATGTGAAGGTTTAACAAGACTTGAGTGTATCTGACACTCAATGAGTAAAAACACATGAGTGATTATAGATCACGAATAATATGTACACAATCAGATATCATGTGCTATAAAGTGTTATGAGCATATACCAGAATGATTCATATGATGATCATTGAACGACAGTAAGAATATCCTTAAGTACTTTAGAAGAACTAAGGATATATATATATATTTTTGTATGAAGAAATGACAAACAAATCGCTGTAAGGTGTTACACCGATATTGGTTTTGTCACATATAAAATATAATTTCAAATCTCAAATTAGACTAAGTGTTGTTTAAAAGGTAGCACAATGAGCTAGAAGTTGTCTATGCTAGATTTAGAAGAGTTCTAAATATTGTGATGGATTCTACAAAAGAAGGCAGAATATGTCATTGTTTTGACAATGACAAAGGATGTTAAGTCAGGAGGTTCTTTGAGAATTTGGTGTAGTTCCGACAAAGTCAGAACTTTGAAGCTATATTGTGTGTGACAATATTAGTGACATATTTCAGACCGCGGAATTAAGGTTCCACCAGAGGACTAAGCATATATGCCGACTCATTTGGAAAATGAGTGATGCGCTGAGACGCATATGAATTGCAAAATACATACGTTTCTGAGCATGTCAGAACCGTTGACTAAAACCTCTCCCGTGAGCAAAACATGATAAAACACCAGAAGGCCAAGGTGTTATATCTTTACATATGTAAACTAGATTATTGACTCTAGTGCAAGTGGGAGACTGTTGGAGATATGCCCAAGAGGCAATAATAAATGGTTATTATATATCTTTGTGTTTATGATAATGTTTACATACCATGCTATAATTGTATTAACCGAAACATTGATACATGTGTGATATGTAGACAAACAAGAAGTCCCTAGTATGCCTCTTAAACTAGCTTGTTGATTAATGGATGATTAGTTTCATAATCATGAACATTGGATGTTATTAATAACAAGGTTATGTCATTGTATGAATGATGTAATGGACACACCCAATTAAGCGTAGCATAAGATCTCGTCATTAAGTTATTTGCTATAAGCTTTCGTTACATAGTTACCTAGTCCTTATGACCATGAGATCATGTAAATCACTTATACCGGAAAGATACTTTGATTACACCAAACACCACTGCGTAAATGGGTGGCTATAAAGGTGGGATTAAGTATCCGGAAAGTATGAGTTGAGGCATATGGATCAACAGTGGGATTTGTCCATCCCGATGACGGATAGATATACTCTGGGCCCTCTCGGTGGAATGTCGTCTAATGTCTTGCAAGCATATGAATAAGTTCATAAGAGACCACATACCACGGTACGAGTAAAGAGTACTTGTCAGGAGACGAGGTTGAACAAGGTATAGAGTGATACCGAAGATCAAACCTCGGACAAGTAAAATATCGCGAGACAAAGGGAATTGGTATTGTATGTGAATGGTTCATTCGATCACTAAAGTCATCGTTGAATATGTGGGAGCCATTATGGATCTCCAGATCCCGCTATTGGTTATTGGTCGGAGTGAGTACTCAACCATGTCCGCATAGTTCACGAACCGTAGGGTGACACACTTAAAGTTGGATGTTGAAATGGTAGAACTTGAATATGGAATGGAGTTCGAATATTTGTTCGGAGTCCCGGATAAGATCCCGGACATCACGAGGAGTTCCGGAATGGTCCGGAGAATAAGATTCATATATAGGAAGTCATATTCCAAGTTTGGAAATGATCCGGTGCATTTATGGCAGGTTCTAGAAGGTTCTAGAAAAGTCCGGAAGAAACGCACTATGGAAGGTGGAGTCCCGGAAGGACTCCACAAGCTTGACCAGCCAAACCCTAGAGGGGAAAGTCCAAGGTGGACTTCCCCCCTAAGGTGGCCGGCCACCCCCTCCCAAGGGAAAGTGGGAATCCCACCTCTAGTGGGAGTCCTAGCTTGGGTAGGTTTCATGTCATATGGAAGGTTTTGGTTTGGGGTCTTATTCGAAGACTTGTAGACCAACTCTTGGGTGTTCCACCTATATAATGAGGGCCAAGGGGAGGGGGCCGGCCACCACAACAAGCCACAAGCTGGCCGCACCCTTTGAGGCCGGCCACCCCCTCTCCCCAAACCCTAGCCGCCCCACTCCTCCTTCTTCCCCGCACGCTTAGCGAAGCTCCGCCGGGATTCTCCACCGCCACCGACACCACGCCGTCGTGCTATCGGATTCAAGAGGAGCTACTACTTCCGCTGCCCGCTGGAACGGGGAGGTGGACGTCGTCTTCATCAACAACCGAACGTGTGACCGAGTACGGAGGTGCTGCCCGTTCGTGGCGCCGGAACCGATCGTGATCAAGATCTTCTACGCGCTTTTGCAAGCGGCAAGTGATCGTCTACCGCAGCAATAAGAGCCTACTCTTATAGGCTTTGGAATCTCTTCAAGGGTTAGTCTTGATCATCCCCTCGTTGCTACCGTCTTCTAGATTGCATCTTGGCTTGGATTGCGTATTCGCGGTAGGAAAAATTTTGTTTTCTATGCTACGTTATCCTACAGTTTCGGTCCCATGATAAGAGGCGAGCCCTACCCGGTTGGGTTCAAGGGTCCTCGTGACATTGAAAAGTACGACACACACATCGACCCCACGGTCTGGATCGACTCGTACACCATGGCGATGGGCATCTTGGGTTATTCCGAGCTCGCCGCCCGCTACCTGCCCCTCATGATGGACGGAGTGAACCGTCATTGGTTCAACACCCTCACACCAAACAGCATCGATTCATGGGACGAAGCCAGGGCCGCCTTCATCCAACACTTCGCCAGCGCGTACACGCGCGCAACCACCATAGAAGACTTGGACCGCTGTGTTCAAGGCCCACGCGAATCGACTCGCCGATGGGTACAACGCTGGCAAGACATGTGGACGACCTCCAGCGGCATCAGCACCGACACGGCAATCTACTGCTTCCGAAGGTGCTGCCGATATGAACCACTCAGCGCCAAGCTCCGTCGAGTCGCAGGGATAACATCTCCATCGCCGAGCTCTTCGACATCGCCCTGCGCTACGCCGACGAAGACCCCACAGTCGACTCGGACGACGAGTACGGCCAGCGGCGCAATCGCCGCCCCACTCACTCCGACAACCGCCGCGGCGACTACCGGTTCAGTGGCCGGTCGGTGGCGGCAAACGTCGCGCCGATGGTGGCCACACGGAACTCGTCGCCAATGCCGACTACGAGCAACGCGACCCGAAGTCGTTCCGCCGAGACAACCGCGCACCAAGAGAAGACCGGCCCCAACCCAAGCGGTTCGACGCGCGCAGCTTTCTAGATGCCCCATGCATCTACCACAGCGGGAGGGCAAGCCCTCCAACCACACGACCGGAAACTGCTATTCCCAGATCGAGAGAGCCCGCCGCGCCAAAGAAGCCAACGGCGGTAACCAGCACAAGGACCGCGCCAAGGACCAGAACCGAGTAAAGAAGACGGATTCGGACGTAGCGCCGGCTCGCTACACACCTTCACGGGGTCGGCGCCGCGATCGGAAAGTCCTCACAGGGCAGTCGTGCATGCAGTCTCGGTCGACGTGCCCCGCTGGCTCAACTGGTCCGAGCAAAGCATCACGTGGAGTTGTGAGGACACACCCCACGCATTGAATACCCAGGCCGAGTGGCGCTAGTCGTCAGGCCAAAAGTGGCCGACTACTGGCTCCCGAAGACTCTGATGGATGGAGGAAGCTCCATTAACACTACAAGAAAAGTTGCCATGGCCGACGAAGTTGAAGTCGCGCCGTGGTTGCTGGTGTACCATGGCCGACGATTTTGGTCCCTCCGTGGTGCATGTCAAAACTTTTTTTTTCTCGTTTTTGAGGCCACCTCGGACGAAAGCGGCCAAAACGTGGCGTATGGTGGCCCGGGACGTGGTGCATCTCGAAATCTCGGGTTCGCCGGCCGAGTCAACGCAAATCCGCACCGCCGAGGGATGTAGGGCCCAGATGGCAGCCTCTCTGGCATTGTTTTTTTCTACATCGCGCCATCTCGTTCAACGTTCTCCGATCGAGCCGTTTACGATGCAGGATCATGGGTCCCGCATGTCATCCTCTATGAACCAAAATTCTTTCTATTCTTGGATTTTTTGACCCCCTGATTTCTGGCTACTTCCTTTTTCTTTTGATCCCTTGCCGCCTTGGAAACGTTGAGACCGCTGCTGCTAAATGGGACCCGCATGTCATCCTCTATGTGCAATCAACTTTCTTTTCTTGGAGTTTTTTTGGCACCTCAAATTTGGTCACTTGCCTTTTCTTTTGATCCCTGCCGCCTCTCAAACGGTGATACCGCTGCTCTGGGACCCGCATGTCATCCTCTATGTACTATAAAACTTTCTTTTCCTGGATTATTTTTGGCACCTCAAATTTGGTCACTTGCCTTTTCTTTCGATCCCCTGCCGCCTCTCAAACGGTGATACCGCTGCTGCTAAAGGACCCGCATGTCATCCTCTATGTACTATAAAACTTTCTTTTCTGGATTATTTTTGGCACCTCATATTTGGTCACTTGCCTTTTTCTTTCGATCCGCCTCTCAAACGGTGATACCGCTGCTGCTAAATGGGACCCGCATGTCATCCTCTATGTACTATAAAACTTTCTTTTCTTGGATTTTTTTGGCACCTCATATTTGGTCACTTGACTTTTTCTTTCGATCACCTGCTGCCTCTCAAACGGTGATACCTCTGCTGCTAAATGGGACCCGCATGTCATCCTCTATGTACTATAAAACTTTCTTTTCTTGGATTTTTTTGGCACCTCATATTTGGTCACTTGCCTTTTTCTTTTGATCCCCTGCCGCCTCTCAAACGTTGATACAGCTGCTGCTAAATGGGACCCGCATGTCATCCTCTATGTACTATAAAACTTTCTTTTCTTGGATTTTTTTGGCACCTCATATTTGGTCACTTGACTTTTTCTTTCGATCCCTGCGCCTCTCAAACGGTGATACCGCTGTTGCTAAATGGGACCCGCATGTCATCCTCTATGTACTATAAAACTTTCTTTTCTTGAATTATTTTTGGCTCCTCATATTTTTTCACTTGCCTTTTTCTTTCGATCCCCTGCCGCCTCTCAAACGGTGATACCGCTGCTGCTAAATGGGACCCGCATGTCATCCTCTATGTACTATAAAACTTTCTTTTCTTGAATTATTTTTGGCTCCTGATATTTTTTCACTTGCCTTTTTCTTTCGATCTCATGCCACGTTTGAAACGTTGAGGAACCTGCAGCTCATGGGACCCGCATGTCATCCTCTATGTACTATAAAAGTTCATTTTCTTGGTTTTTTTTTCACCATCTGATTTTTGGCAATTTCTTTTTTCTTTTGATCCCCTGCCACCTACCGCTGCTGCTAAATGGGACCCGCATGTCATCCTCTATGTACTATAAAACTTTCTTTTCTTGAATTATTTTTGGCTCCTCATATTTGGTCACTTGCCTTTTTCTTTCGATCTCATGCCAAGTTTGAAACGTTGAGGAACCTGCTGGCTCATGGGACCCGCATGTCATCCTCTATGTACTATAAAAGTTTATTTTCTTTATTTTTTTCACCCTCCGATTTTTGGCTATTTCCTTTTTCTTTTGATCCCCTGCCGCCTTGGAAACGTATGGTAAGCTGCTGACTCATGGGACCCGCATGTCATCCTCTATGTACAATCAACTTTCTTTTCTTTTGATCTCAAGCCGCATTTGAAACTTGAGACCGCTGCTGCTAAATGGGACCCGCATGTCATCCTCTCGTACAATAAAGTTTCTTTTCTTGGATTATCTTTGGCTCCTGATATTTTGTCACTTGCCTTTTTCTTTCGATCTCATGCCGCCTTTGAAACGTTGAGTAAGCTGCTGGCTCATGGGTCCCGCATGTCATCCTCTACGAACAATAAAAGTTTCCTTTCTTGGAGTTATTTTTTACCCCTAATTTCTGGCTATTTGCCTTTTCCTTTTGATCTCCTGCCCCCTCTGAAACGATGAGGACGCTGTTGGCAGGTCGGTCCCACATGTCATCCTCTATGAACAATAAAAGTTTCCTTTGATGGATTTATTTTGAACCCCTCATTAATTTCTGGATATTTCCCCTGCCGCCTTGGAATCGTTGAGGATGCTGCTGCCTCATGGGTCCCGCATGTCATCCTCTCAGAACGGTAAATGTTTATTTTCTTGGATTTTGTTGACCAAACGATTTTTGGCTTATTTTTTCTTTCGATCACCTGCAGCCTTTAAAACGTTGAGGACGCCGCTGGCTCACGGGTCCCACATGTCAACCTCTATGAACAATAAACGCTGAGGATGCTGCTGCCTCATGGGTCCCGCATGTCATCCTCTCAGAACGAAAATGTTTCTTTTCTTGGATTTTTTACCAACAGATTTTTGGTTTATTTTTTCTTTCCATCCCCTGCCGCCTTTAAAACGTTGACGACGCTGTTGGCTCATGGGTCCCCGATGTCAGCCTCCCCGTACAAGAAACATATGATATCTTGATTATTTTGCAGACAATAAACAATGTATTGCGCTCTGAGCTATTTCAAACGGATAATTAAATCTTTATTTTTACATAAACAAACTTATATGTTGAATCTCCTTGTTTTTTTGTCTTTGCGAAGCATAGGACTTTCCTGTTTTTTTAGAAAATTCGGAACTTTCCTGTTTTGGAGTGGGCTGAAATTGTACGAGTCAAAAGGCCAAGCAGGATAGTTCGAAAGCCCAGATGTCCAGATGCAGCCCAATTGAAATCTTTCTTCTTGGATTTTTTTCACCCCCTGATTTCTGGCTACTTCATTTTTCTTTTGGTCCTGTGCCGCCTTGGAAACGTTGAGACCGCTGCTGCAAAATGGGACCCGCATGTCATCCTCTACGTACAATAAAATTTCTTTTCTTGGATTATTTTTGGCTCCTGATATTTGGTCACTTGCCTTTTTCTTTCGATCTGTGCAGCCTCTCAAACGGTGATACCGCTGCTGCAAAATGGGACCCGCATGTCATCCTCTACGTACAATAAACTTTCTTTTCTTGGATTATTTTTGGCTCCTGATATTTGGTCACTTGCCTTTTTTTCTTTCGATCTCATGCCACGTTTGAAACTTTGAGGAACCTGCTGGCTCGTGGGACCCGCATGTCATCCTCTATGTGCTATAAAAGTTTATTTTCTATGGTTTTTTTCACTCTCTGATTTTTGTCTATTTCCTTTTTTCTTTTGATGCCCTGCCGCCTTGGAAACGTTGAGTAAGCTGCTTACACATGGGACCCGCATGTCATCCTCTATGTACAATCAAGTTTCTTTTCTTGAATTATTTTTGGCTCCTGATATTTCGTCACTTGCCTTTTTCTTTCGATCTCATGCCACGTTTGAAACGTTGAGGAACCTGCTGGCTCATGGGACCCGCATGTCATCCTCTATGTGCTATAAAAGTTTGTTTTCTTGGATTTTTTTTCACCCTCTGATTTTTGGCTCCTGATATTTCGTCACTTGCCTTTTACTTTTGATCCCCTGGCCCCTTTGAAACGTTGAGTAAGCTGCTGGCACATGGGACCCGCATGTCAACCTCTATGTCCATCAACTTTCTTTTCTTGGATTTTTTTTGACCCCCTACTTTCTAGCTACTTTCTTTTTCTTTTGATCTCAAGCCGCATTTCAAACATTGAGACCGCTGCTGCAAAATGGGACCCGCATGTCATCCTCTATGTACAATAAATCTTTGATTATTTTTGGCACCTCATATTTGGTCACTTGCGTTTTTTTCTTTCGATCTCATGCCACCTTTGAAACGTTGAGTAAGCTGCTGGCTCATGGGTCCCCCATGTCATCCTCTACGAACAATAAAAGTTTCCTTTCTTGGAGTTATTTTTGCCCCCTAATTTCGGCTACTTCCTTTTTCTTTTGATCCCTGCCGCCTTTGAAACGTTGAAAACTTTCTTTTCTTTGATTATTTTTGGCTCCTGATATTTGGTCACTTGCCTTTTTCTTTTGATCCCCTGCCCCCTTTGAAACGTTGAGTATGCTGCTGGCTCAAGGGTCCCGCATGTCATCCACTATGTACTATAAAACTTTCTTTTCTTGGATTTTTTTTTTGGCACCTCATATTTGGTCACTTGCCTTTTTCTTTCGATCGCCTGCCGCCTCTCAAACGTTGATACAGCTGCTGCTATATGGGACCCGCATGTCATCCTCTATGTACATTCAAGTTTCTTTTCTTGGACTATTTTTGGCTCTTGATATTTGGTCACTTGCCTTTTTCTTTCGATCTCATGCCACGTTTGAAACGTTGAGGAACCTGCTGCTAAATGGGACCCTCATGTCATCCTCTATGTCCATCAACTTTCTTTTCTTGGATTATTTTGAGCCCCTAATTTCTAGCTACTTTCTTTTTCTTTTGATCTCAAGACGCATTTGAAACATTGAGACCGCTGCTGCAAAATGGGACCCGCATGTCATCCTCTATGTACAATAAATCTTGGATTATTTTTGGCTCCTGATATTTGGTCACTTGCCTTTTTCTTTTGATCACTGCCGCCTTTGAAACGTTGAGGATTGCTGGCTCGTGGGTCCCGCATGTCATCCTCTACGAACAATAAAAGTTTCCTTTCTTGGAGTTATTTTTTACCCCTAATTTCTGGATATTTGCCTTTTTCTTTTGATCCCCTGCCCCCTTTGAAACGATGAGGACGCTGTTGGCAGGTCGGTCCCACATGTCATCCTCTATGAACAATAAAAGTTTCCTTTGGTGGATTTATTTTTGACCCCTAATTAATTTCTGGTTATTCCTTTTTTTCTTTTGATCCCCTGCGCTTCTCAAACGGTGATACCGCTGATGCTAAATGGGACCCGCATGTCATCCTCTATGTACTATAAAACTTTCTTTTCTTGGATTTTTTGGCACCTCATATTTGGTCACTTGCCTTTTTCTTTCGATCCCCTGCCGCCTCTCAAACGTTGATACGCTGCTGCTAAATGGGACCCGCATGTCATCCTCTATGTACAATAAAGTTTCTTTTCTTGGATTATCTTTGGCTCCTGATATTTGGTCACTTGCCTTTTTCTTTCGATCTCATGCCGACTTTGAAACGTTGAGGCTGCTGGCTCATGGGTGCCGCATGTCATCCTCTATGAACAATAAAAGTTGGGGATGTCTATTTGTCAGCTGACTGATTTTCAATTCAGCGTAAGTCAGTTTTTCTTCAAATTATAAGACGGCACATGGCATAGGCAAAAATCAGTCAAGCCCATAAAAAAAGAATTTTACCAAGCCTTGTATGTGGGCTAAATCCCTATAATTAGCAACAGACAAACAAGTTGCAAACAGAAAAAAAATCCATAATACATGATTTAAAGACCTTAAAACGTTGTTTGGCGAAAATTACATGTTTTGTATTATGTAAACATAGTTGTAATGGACTGTAAACTGTGAGATGGGGAAACTGAAAGAAAATCGTCTACATGATTTGAAAGTAAAATTACAGACTTGTTTGCCTAATTTTACATGTTCCAAATCATGTAAATACCAGTGTAATGGACTGTAATTCGTCATATACAAATTTACACAAAAAGTTCAGTAAATATCTATCCGCTGACTTAGTCATGCACGCGTTTTACATCCAAAACCTCCCGACACAAACGTGTGCAGCTATAGCAGATGGCTAAGTACGGTACACAGTGGCTCAGAGAAACACGTGCAAGTCCACAATCGCGATGCCTAATTGGTTGGACAGAAATTCGACTGATGGCCAAAAAAGAATAAGTCGACTGTTTCTTAGCAAATCCTAAAAGTTTCCTTTGTTGGATTTATTTTTTACCCTCTGATTTTCGGCTATTTCCTTTTTCTTTTGATCCCCTGCCGCCTTAGAATAGTTGAGGATGCTGCTGCCTCATGGGTCCCGCATGTCATCCCCTCAGAAAGGTAATTGTTTCTTTTCTTGGTTTTGTTTACCAACTGATTTTTGGCTTATTTTTTCTTTCGATCTCCTGCCGCCTTGAAAACGTTGACGACGCTGCTGGCTCATGGGTCCCCAATGTCAGCCTCCCCGTACTGCAAATCCTCTTTATGCAAAGGTTGAGGATGCTGCTGCCTCAAGGGTCCCGCATGTCATCCTCTTAGAACGATAAATGTTTATTTTCTTGGATTTTTACCAACTGATTTTTGGTTTATTTTTTCTTTCGATCCCCTGCCGCCTTTAAAACGTTGACGACGCTGCTGGCTCATGGGTCCCGATGTCAGCCTCCCCGTACAAGAAACATGTGATATCTTGATTATTTTGCAGACAATAAACAGTGTATTTCGCTCTGAGCTATTTCAAAGGGATAAATTAAATCTTTGTTTTTACATAAACAAACTTATATGTTGAATCTCCTTGTTTTTTGTTTTTGCCAAGCATAGGACTTTCCTGTTTTGGAGTGGGCTTAAATTGTACGAGTCAAAAGGCTTCCAGCACGATAGTTCGAAGGCCCAGATGTCCAGATGCAGCCCAATTGAAATCTTTCTTTTCATGGATTTTTTGACACCCTGATTTCTGGCTACTTCCTTTTTCTTTTGATCCTGTGCCGCCTGGAAACTATGAGACCGCTATTGCAAAATGGGACCCACATGTCATCCTCTATGTACAATAAAAGTTTCTTTTCGTGGATTATTTTTGGCTCCTGATATTTGGTCACTTGCCTTTTTTCTTTCGATCCCGTGCAAAATGGGACCCGCATGTCGTCCTCTATTTACAAAAGAAGTTTCCTTTCTTGGAGTTATTTTTTACCCTAATTTGTGGCTACTTCTTTTTTTTTTTTTGATTCCCTGCCGCCTTTGAAACGTTGAGGACTCTGCTGGCTCATGGGCCCCACATGTCAGCCTCTGTGAACAATAAACCTTTCCTCTGTGAACACTAGCATTGACGAACTGAATGTGAACATGCGTTACAGGCTTTTTTTAGTAAATTTTGTCAACCAATTGCTAGCTTCTGTAAATATCACTAGTAGTACATACATCGCGAAAGCATTAGAATATTAGACCATGTTCACAAGAATAACATCAAGTCTGAACTACATTAACAGAGTGATAAAATATATTGTTCAGACCAGTACAAAATATAGGGAGTTAAACTAACACTATGCAGAAATTGGCCCTTCTCTTGCATCTATCCCTCTAGCAAAGGGATCAGCCACTGACAAGTCATGTACCAACCAGCTAAGAACACCGTCCGAGCTGAACTTATCTAAGGATGGTAAATATCCAAACTGAAAATCAACATCTCTATAAGCGGTGTTCTTCAGGTCTAGCTGCTTGAACTGGGTATCCCACCAGATCTCCTTGTGATGATATCTTACACCAAAATTCATTACTTTGAGCATTCTAGTGTTCTGTATAAAGAACCTGGAGACAATAACATCATTTCTCCTTCCTCGGTAGTCAGAAATCGAAATTTCTTTGAGGTGGAGATCAAGGCATTCAATGGGACAGGCTGGCTCATTATGCAGCACATGAACCTTATTGCCGGTTCTATAAAACTGCAAAGAAGTCAAATTAAGTAGTCAGTACAATAACAAAGTACTTCATAGCTATCAACTAATGAATATCTCAGGTGAGTTGAATCATGTGTTAATTGAGGACCGTGGAACAACATAATCCCCTGACACGTTCCAATTTGATAGATGCACTTTTTTACATCTGTTATTGTCATTGTAAAGTTGGGGAAAGGTTACCAACATGGGAAACTCCAATCCGCAACTAGTTGCGGGTGCACCCCATTTTTCTTTTGACACTTCCAAGTTTCCAAAAAAAATGTAAACTAAAAGTCTGGACATACATTGTGTTCTATCATGTGCTTCTGTGAAGTTTCATCCAAAAATATGATAATATGTGATCTACACAAAAAAAGAACAAATGATGTGTAAATAGTAAGTCACACTATTTACATATGTCTTCTCTTTTTTACACAGATCACATATTATCATGTGTTTATATGAAACTTCACAGATGCACAAGATACAACACATTGTATGACAAGAAGTTTAGTTTTGAACCAACATAATATAACTCCATTGTGGATGTTCTTCTAGTACAATTGTTCAACTGATCTAGGCTAATAAGTAATAACAGGTTAACTCCATGTAACTCTACAGTTTTTGCTCATAGTGGTAAACAGTTAACAACAACGAATTTACCTGGATATATAGCTTCTCCGTGCAGGGAAAGCATCTAAGAAATGCAAGTAGTTGATCCAGACGAGGGCCGTCAGATTTTAGAACCAAGTTCTTCACTGTGCACAGAGAATTTTCCAAGCTTATGGGCATCATCCTCTACAGGACAATGGTACATATGTCAAAAAAAATAACAAAAATGTGAGTTAATTCAACAAGAAGAAGGCTGTTCTACCAAAAAGTTTATGCGTCCAATAACAAGTTGGCAGCCAGGGTACGACGCAAAGCCCAACACCATCAACTTTGGTGCGTTGGCGACCTGGATTAGTAGTGGAACATCATCAACGCATATGACCAATCTCTCGAGGCAAGATGCATCCATAATTTGCACCGTGTCTAACTGAATAAGTTCGGTGGTGTTGCGTTTCCAATAGCTAGCCACACTAATTGTACGAAGATTTGGCATTTGAATGTTGAGTTGGGTGAACCCGTGGACCCCCTCAAGGTGAAGTGCCTCGAGCACAATACAGCGGGTGAACAGGCGGTCGATGTTCGTCGCCTTACAGATGTAGACGTCATAGAGCAAGAGCCTTTTGAGTTGGGGGAAAAGAAGCATGGAGTTGGCATGAATCTCGGGCAAATAGCAAGTAGAAATGCTGACAATGCGCAGCGTGGGCGCGCAGCGGAACGCGGACAGCGGGAAGGAGCGCATCACAGTTCCAGCATCGAATCTGAGGTTCTCGACGCAAGATAGGGTGCTGGACCGGAACCAGCTGTCGAGCGTGGTGTCGACCTTGCAAGTGGTTCTGAAGGGGTCGATTGACACGCTTCTGGCGGGGCCAGGGTGAGCGGCGAGGATACTGGAGACCGCGGCGATGCGTTTGTGGTTTTGCTTGGCGAGTTCGTCGTCGATCTCGAGGTTAAGTGGGACGGAGTGCCAGAGGTGGCGCCACCGTTTGGAGACCAAGGTTGTGCTTACAGCGGATACAGTGGGCAGGTGGGAGATGATGATGTGGAGAATCTGGTCCGGTAGGCGGCTGATGAGGTCGTTGTCGCCGACGAGGAGGTTAAGTGGGACGGAGCGCCAGAGGTGGCGCCACCGTTTGGAGAGCAATGTTGTCCTTACAGCGGATATCATGGGCAGGAGGGAGATGATGATGTGCAGCATCTCGTCGGGGAGGCGGCTGATGAGGTCGAGGCTCGACGGAGGCTCTTCCCGATCTGGCTCGACCCGCCTTCGGGAGTTGAGCGGCTCCGCCTCCATCTGACACGGCGGCGACACACGCAACGCCGCAGTCGTCTGCTGGACAGGGGAATAGGCGCAGCGGCGGTGGTGAGGACAGAAAGGTACTCGGCGGTGGATTTAGGTGGATGGCGGATGCAAGTGCGCTGGGGGTTTTTGGAGGAGACGGCAAGCGCTATGCAAGGAACTATTGCGGCGGGCGGCCAGCCGGGGTGCCTGAGGAGAGAAAGGTAGTATACTATGCGGTGCGGCGTTTGCGTCTCCCTTCCCCACGCGTGCAGCCTTCACATTTCACAAGACGTGCGAGTTTTTCAACAGAGATTATCAAGTGGAGAGACTTTCCCAATGCAATTGTCTCTCCACTTGATAATCACTCTTGAAAACACCGAGAAGATGGCGGTGAAGAAGACGGAGAGGCAAGGAAAAAAACAATATGAATTGAAATCAAATATAATACGGGCGTTCCTTCTCTCTCTGGTCTCTGCTGCACTTACTGCACCTGTGGTGCAGGCGTGTGACCCGAGAAGAAGCTAATGTACTGTATAGCCGTCCCTTGCACGCCGTGTAGCTGTATTTTGTCTCGTCAAATCAGCTCGGGACAGTTTCAGCAGAGAAAACATCATTTTTTCTTGCCATCATCATAATAGGCGAACATTACCACGGGCACACGGTAGTGCACATCCAACTTGTACTACTCAATCCTCCATATGCTGCACAAACCACCACTTTAACTTTTTCTTCGCAGTTTTCATGATTTTTAGCAGTTTCCACCATGTGGTGGTCTAATCTGTTGCAATTTTTACCACTTGGTCATCTGATCAGTTATTTTGTCATGTCGATGGCAAAATCAACAAGTGGATGCCAACTTTTTTGAAGGGCTACTCTCTAAAACACAGTTTGCATTATGGCATGTTTGGTATTTTCCCTAGGTAGTACTACATCCTAAAAAAAATTGACTACATGCTTTTATTTGCCTATTTTAAGCACCTTTTACCATGATTTCAAATTTAGGTCAAACTCACGGGGGCCATAGGATGCACGGCATTTATTTGGCAATTGTTTCAGTATGGCCAACTAGTTAGGCCTCCTTTGGTTCATAGGAAATGGAAAGTATAGGAAAAGGAAAATCATAGAATTGGGATGTCATGTCTACTTCAATCCTATGGGAATCGTGCTCCTTTGATTCATATGATTGTCATAGGAATTATGTTGGATTCGGTTCTTATGGGAAAAATTCCTATACAAGTCATTTGATTCATAGGAACTATTCATATAGGAATCTTGTAGTGCAAATCTTATAGGAAAAAAACCATTAGCTAATACCTCATGGAAAAGTTCCTTTGCCACAATCAAAGACACATCATGTTCCTATAGGATTCAACTTGGCATAACATTCCAATCATGCACCTTTCATATTCCTACGCCCTCCATATTCCTTTGAATAAAAGGAGCCCGAAGTTTATTTGATTGTAGCAAAGGAATTTTCCATGTATCGACAGTTTGACATGGTATTTTAATAACCAATCAAGAAGGCATGCAAACGTACTTAAAAACACACATGGTGCCAAAATCGGTGAAAGGGAATATTCTCAAGAACATAGGTAGGTCATGTTTGGCATTGTTCCTAGGTATTTCATCACAAATGATGAATCCATGATAAATTACTAACATTCGGAAGTTTGCCATGGTTCTAGCATTAACCAACTCACCTCTCACTTCGGAAGAGAGCCATGCGAACTCCAAGATGGATTCTGTCAAAAAAAAAACTCCAACATGCATGGTGCCAAAATCTGGTAAGTTCTACTCAGTTTTTCCTTAGTTTTTCCTCAGTTTTACCCAAACGTTTGTCTGAAACCCGCAGAAGCAACTCAGACGGCAGGATTCCCGTTTAGTTGACCGTTCTGTCACGTGTGGGGCCGCGTCGTGTGGGCCCGCGTCGCGTGGGGCTGGTAGAAAGGGACCGCGTGGGACAGGACGAGAAGCGTTTGGTTGCACGTGAGCAGGAGCTGGGTTCTGTCTCTCTCGGCCCCAAATTGGCATTATTTAGTGCACCTTTTTCCCCTCTTTCTCTCTGTCCTTTTCACCAAATTAGTATAAAATCTAGAGAAGCTTGCATTTCTGACTTTCTTCAATTATTTGTGCCTTTTGGCCCTCGTTGTTTGCCCAATATGGCAGCAAATCTAGTACTCCCTCTGGTCCATATGTATGTAGTTAAATCTAGAAGCAAATCTCCAGGATAATGTACGATAAATTCACAGTCATAGTAAATCAAGAAAACTAAGTACGGCCAACAAAATATAGTAGACTAGGGATAGATAATCCCTAGATAATATGGATAGATAATAGGCTGCATACACAGCAGCCAACATAGTAACAGGTTCTTCACAGCACCATCATATTAACATAACAACAAGGGATCCCTAGCTAACAACAAAGGGATCCCAACAACAAACTAGGAGGCAGCAGCAGCAGCAGCACACGTCCAGGGACTCCGCCTACCCCATCTGGCTCTGCCTCCACTTGTTGCTCTTGCTCCCCTTGGGAGCCTTGGGCTTGAGCGGAGGCATGCGGCCGGCGGAGATCTCCACCCGCTGCAAGCTGCGGAGGTGCATGCCGAGCGCCCTGTGCTTGGCGCGGAAGGAGTGGACGTTCACCGTCGTGCCGACGTTGGGGAAGGTGTTGCTGATGTTCTCAGCATGCGTGACGAGGCAGTTGAAGTCCGTGGCGCCGAGTCTCCTGGTGCAGAAGGGGCACCTGTACACCTCCTTGGCGAAGTAGGAGATGTACTGGCCGACCTGCAGCCTCCGCAGGACCTGGCGAGTCTTGACGTCCTCCTCCTCTTCGTCGCTGCCGACGTCGCTGCCAGACATCTGATCCATATCAAACAGAAACTAGTGAATGAGTTGCAACGATGACTAACGTACATGATAACAAAGTTAAGAAAAACAGAGTCAGCCTCAGTTAGAGTGGACATGATTATATATCTACAGGGAAGGTGTTAGCGAACTAAAGCTCATGCACAACAGATTTGTACACAGCAATGGTTCGCTGAACCCTCCCTGTAAAAATTTGTGCCCAACCATTCATCATAGGCAAAGAAACAGATTCTAGATCTGAACTAGATCTAAACTTGAACACATTCGAGATTATTTGCAAAATTAAACGGTTGATATCTTTTGATTAGTGCATAAAATAACTGATTGAGATCCCATGATTACTTGCATAAATTAACTGATTGAGATCCAATATTACTTGCATAAATTAACCGAACAGCCGAACCCCAAATCTTAAACGAAATCAAGAAGTGATCAAAACAAAATGGAATAAAATCGGCGCAAATATTAGCCCAATACTCATCCATCTACAGATCCATCTACACCAGCAAAAATAGGGTTCAAAAAGGAATGGGGAACAAAAAAGGAAGCAAACCGTAGTTACCTCGTTCCATGGGTCCTCCAGGGAGGTGTCGTAGGGGTTCGGGGGCGGGACGTACGGCACGGGGTCGTAGGGGTCGACCCATCCCGCCGGGATCTGACTGCCACCGGCGGCAGCAGCGTCCGATGCACCGGCGGCGGCGGCGGCGGCGGAGGCGTCGTCGTCCGTATAGGGGACGGCGCCGAAGATGGAGGCGTCGCGCTTTGCGCCCACCTCGACGATGGGATTGGCATTCTCCTTGTCCATCTCTACGGCGGAGGAAGAGGAAGAGGGAGAGGGAGAGGGTTTTTTGCTTTGGAGAAGATGATGGGACGTGAGAGAGTTGGCGATGCGTGAGCGAGTGAGAGTGACAGAGAGAGTGCGAGGAGGCGTCTATAAAGGCGAGGGGTGGTTAATGCGACCCGCGTCCTACGCGTGCACCGGTGCACGTCTGCACGTCTTGGACTTCTGCAACGCGACACGCGTCCACGATTGCACGTCTCGACTTCTCCACCGCGACCCGCGTCTACGCGTCAACAATTGCACGTGTCCTCGAGTCTAACCCTGGAAATTTAGATATACTCAGGTATACCCTCGAGTCTTATACTAGCATTTTTTGTGTGCTCAATTTTCCCCTCGAGTGCTAATACTGGCTAGTGCAATATACTCAGTTTTACCCTCAAGTGGCTGGTCAACAGAGAGTCAACAAATGGGATTAACTAGTTAAATGAGTCATTTAATGTGCAAAAAAATCCTAAAAAGAGTGGCACTTACTCATGGAGTCTTTACCACAAATTGCCACTTCTCAAATCATAGATAAATCATAGATAAATCAAGTTTTACCACAAATTGCCACTTCTCAAATCACCTAGTAGCTATGAAGGTGCATGGTTTTCCACAACAAGCCCTTCCCAAAACAGCTTCCCCCAAATCATACTTTGTCTAAATGAGGCCACAATTCTCACACTGATGTATATTGGTATTGCAAATAGTTTGAGGTAGGCCAAGATGGGTTTCATTGTACAAAACACACATTTTCCATTTTTCAAATCTCAAATTTGAATCCCTTAGTCTGTTTACTACTCAGGTGCCCTTGGTTTCTTGATAGTACTCAGTTTTGCCCTCTCTCTTCACAAATTCTCGCAGACGTGCATCATCGCCCTGATTGGTCTAGCCCATGTCACGCGGATCGTGCCCGCCGACCGTTGATCGTATGATATAGGGAACGGGCAGGATAACCCCTCTCTCTCTCTGTTGGCGGTTAATTAGCTTCCACCCTCTAAGTATGCTGAAGGGCGGTTTTCTGTATTATTTTTCACGCGCTAAAAATTATAAACTATTTTAGGCGTTACTTTTCACGCAAAAAAATGATAAACCATCAACAATTTGTTGTAGCCATTACTTTTCACGCAAAAAAATGATAAACCATCACCGATTTGTTGTTGCCATTACTTTTCACGCAAAAAAATGATAAACCATCAACAATTTGTTGTAGCCATTACTTTTCACGCAAAAAAATGATAAACCATCACCGATTTGTTGTTGCCATTACTTTTCACGCAAAAAAATGATAAACCATCACCGATTTGTTGTTGCCATTACTTTTCACGCAAAAAAATGATAAACCATCAACAATTTGTTGTAGCCATTACTTTTCACGCAAAAAAATGATAAACCATCACCGATTTGTTGTTGCCATTACTTTTCACGCAAAAAATGATAAACCATCAACAATTTGTTGTAGCCATTACTTTTCACGCAAAAAAATGATAAACCATCACCGATTTGTTGTTGCCATTACTTTTCACGCAAAAAAAATGATAAACCATCACCTAATTTGTTACAAAAGCTGGTTTCAGTGAGACCTAACCAAGTTTGGCATACATGATGGCATACCTATAACAACAAGGAATATCTAAAAGGGAAAGTTTCAGAAAATTTGAAATTTAGGGTGAAATGATGCCATACATGATGCTGTTTTTCGAGGTTTTGACCTGAAAATCAATTGGGTATTATAAAGGGAAATAAAAAGTTCGAAAAATGTAAAAACGAAACAATCTATCTATCTATGTATAGAAGATCAGCTGTATGAAATTTGAGGTTATTTAGAGAAGGTAGAAAAAATCACCTTGTTAGAAAAGCTGGTTTCAGCGAGACGAAACGGCATGCGCTTAAGCAAAGTGATTTTTTCGAACATCTCCAAATGACCACAAATTTTCCATACATGATGCCATACGTGTAACAACAAGGAACCCTATCTAAAAAGTGTCAAAAAAGTTTGCCCAACCGTATAGCTCTATCAAAAAGAACCTCACCATGGCGCTAGTATAATTTTGGGATAGTTACAAACTTTCGTTACCTAACCTTCAACATGAAACTTGTTTCAAATTCATTTTGGCCTACGAGAAACAAATCCCAACTTGATTCGAGCACCACAGCCTCCAAACGATGCCGATGCCGATATCGGCATGGTCAGAACGGCTATGCTCGCCGCCACTGCTAGGTCAACGTCGGGATGCACCCTCAATCCCGTCCCCTCATTCGATCACTGACACACCAGAGATACCGCCGAGGCCAATGCCGAACGTACATGCTGATGCCAATGCCGAACATGCATGCACGCCGCTGTGGGCACGGCCACGCCGACCCGCTATGCTGGACGCCACAGACCGCCGCGAGGTCTTTCCCTTCGCCACCACACTCTCCTAGCACCCACCTATACACGCCAGAAAGGAGAGACACTAGTTTTCTCTACATTGCTCGTGTTCGTGTCCGACACGGTCAGTCAAAGTTTTGACGTAGTCTTCGATGTCGTCGACCATTTCTTCTCTTCTTTGCATGGTTAAACGCGTCTAGTTCATATCTATCTAATGCGTCTGGTCTCGCCTCATGCAGTTCATTGTGGACGTCGATCTCATCTCGGCACCCCGCATGCCACCTCCTCCGTGCCATCGCTGTAGAGCTCCATTTAAAAATCTAATCCTACCCGTGTATTGCCCCTTGTATCAGCGTCATGGCCCCACTTGTCATTCGATATACCGAAGCCCCACTCGTTCGCGTTTTGGTCAGGGATACAGCGATGCTTACGGTCAAACAAAGATGGATGGTCTGACGTGTCTTTGCGGGCTCTACGTGGCCCCACTAGTCAGAAGATAACGGTCAACCGTCGGGCAACCGGCCGTTACATCACGTGTGATGGTTTCAGACAAAAGTTTGGGTAAAACTGAGGAAAAACTAAGGAGCTGGGGAAAACTGAGTACAACTAAGGAACCGAACTCCAAGATGGATTCTGTCAAAAAAAAAACTCCAACATGCATGGTGCCAAAATCTGGTAAGTTCTTCTAAAAAATATTTTGGTGTGCCATGTTTGGTATTTTGATATATATGTAGATTACTTACATCACAAACAACTACTCAATGCTTTCGTTTGCCATATGGGTGTTACGTACTTGGATGCAACGCATATGTTTGGTCATTTTTTGGGGGGTACCACACATTTAGTGCACATCACGTATATATAGTTTCCCCTTTTTTAATTGTACTTCGTGTACTTCGCGTTGAAATTTCAAATTATATGGAAATGAGCCCAGAACTAATTTAATATATGGTCACAAACCGAAATAATTCGTGAAATTTTGAAATGTCCATCCTACCATATCAACCACATGAAAAAATTGCATTGGCGGCAATCTGCCACTACAAATTTTAACCATTTCACGCAAAACACTCATGTAGTAATTTGTTCCCTTCTAGCACTTCATAAATCTCCCCGGTCTTGTTTGAAAAGGAGCCCCCGTCCGAAGAGTCCCTGTTTATAACTAAAACTAATTATTTCAGTACCGCATAAATTGCAATTACCATTAGATAAACAAGACTAAGATAGAGCATGTACCACCTGTCAATTACCGGTTCGCAATCTCCATATGCTCGCAATGATCGGTTCCACATTATACTTGGTCGAATTCAATTAAACATACAAGTACATCATGCCGAAGTTTTGTTCTAGGACATGGACACGTTCAAACTAATCACGGTAATAGATGATACAACATCGCACACATAAATAGACGACATGTCTAAAATCATACATTTTTTGAACACAGAAATGTCCCGAAGGACCTCGCGACACTGCTTTTATATTATGATGACGGTGGGATTACAGACTGCAAGCTAGGAGGACCCTCCAAGTAAAAGGAAACTACAGACAAGACATCCAAAAGTACAAAAAGAACTCTAGTTCTAGAAAAGGAAACTCCATCCGGTCCTTCTCCACCGAGCTCAGATTAGCCTCAAAGCGCGATCATCTTCTCCATCGAGACCGGCAAGATCAACCACCTACCGTCTCGTTGGCGCATGCGGGCACGTCGCCTCATGTTGAAAGTATTCGAGCAAGTCGCCGCTCATGTCGCAACCATCGTTGCTGCAATCCACCTTCAACAAGGAGGCAAATCTACTTAAATCCTCATCCTCTTCGTAGATGCCGTCGCAGTTCGGGCACACGAGACTGGGTAGGTTTCTTAAGCAGCTTCCGCATGCAATGTGATGTCCCTCCCCCATGCGAATGCACTGCTTAATACAAGGAAATTTACATGACTGTTGGCCCAAAGAAAAATATAGTTGGGTGGAACCTAGTGAAGAAAGTACTAACCCGTTATAGTGGACGTCGTGCGATTTGAGAGCACAAACCGCAGATGAACGTTCTTCTCACCACATTCTTTTCCATAACACATTCACGGGAAAAGTACATGCTTTCAGATGGAGGACTTTCACCTTGGAAGACGCCCTGGCATCCCGGGCACGCGCCACCGGGCAGGTTCCTAGCGCAGCTGTCGCATGCAACCTTCTTGCACGAACAGCACTGCTTAATACAAGGAAATTAACACGACTGTTAGCCCAAATTAAAATACATCTTGATGAACCTAGTGAAGAAAGTACTAACCCGCCAAAATGGAGGTTGTGCGGATTGAGAGCACAAACCGTAGGTGAGCAGTCTTCTCAAATTAGCATCGTCGACAAAAGCTCGATCTAAAGCTACCAGGGGGGACCTCCATGCCCAACGATTCTAAATGGGAATATGAATTTAGAGGATGTGAAGGAGATAGGGATAGAGGGTCGTAGTCTTCGACTTGTATACTCCCTCCGGTTCATATTAATTGACTCTAATATGGATGTATCTAGACACATTTTAGTTCTAGATACGTCCATATTGAAGTCAATTAATATGGATCGGAGGGAGTAGTATATATAGGGGAGGGAATTGCAGATTCCACCAAGGAACGAGATCCAGTAACTTCACTGGCGACTTGTACGTGAGTCATTCGATCAAGATCCAACGCACATGGTTGATCCAAATTTTAAACTTAAAATTAAACTCAATTTTCAAATGAAGTAAAACTTTACCAGAATACTTAAGAAAGATATATATCTTACTGTAATGTTTTCGATTTTTTTCGAGCAACTTAAAATGTGACTACAAATTCTGGATCAACTGTGTCCGTTGGATCTTGATCCGATGGCTCATGTACGTAAAGTTGCATTTTGGAGTAAGTAAAGTCACTGGCCTCAAGTTCCACCACCTCATACTTCGTATGTTGCACAAAAACACCATTTGGAAGGATATTTTGCGGTTTCCACCATGTACTGCTCCAATCTGTTGTGATTTCACCACTTAATCTTCTAATCAACCAATTATACTGGTAAATATTCTCTTACTTTGCATCTCAAACATTTCCCTGACTTTGAGTCCCTGCGCGCTAGTACACTCAATAAAGACAGAGAGAGAGGAGAGACGCTGAGGAGGACTTTGAGTTCTAGTACCTCACCTGGCCGGAATAAGTACGCTGGCAGCCTGACCTGCCCTAAGTACGTCCGGTCAAATCGATGCCTTGCCTTGCACGCCGTCTGCGCGCATCCATGTCTTCCCGATGAAATTGTCAGTCCAAAAAAATCGGAAATTTAATTCGGCTATTGGGCGGATATGCTACCTCGACCCAAAAAAACATATTTTTAATTTTCAAAAAATTCTAACAAAAAAATCCGCATGTACTTCTCGATAATCTATGTGTGTTCGTGTAGTTTCGTGAAAAGCCGATATTTTTTGTGGTTGATGTAAACAGCTTTATTTTTAGCAATAAATTTTATCTTTTTTACATAGCCCAAACGACAATTTAGTTTTTTATGGAAAGACTTTATGCGCTCTTAGCATGTGAAGATGAAAAGATTAATTTTTTGTTTGGATTTTTTTTACATTTCAAAATATATAGATGTTGCAGTTCAAACTAAAGGGAGCATACGCAACCAGGAGCCAAAACATCCTCCCCCAAAAAATATGATTTGTTTTCTATTTGCGACGCTTCCGCGATGCCTATCACATGTCTGTATAGCCGCAGCTAGCACCATCGAGCACGCCCCAATGCTCTGTGTGTTGTCTTGTCAATTCAATGGTCAAGGTAATCTGACCAAAAGATACGTCTTGGAGTACGCGTGCGCCTTATTCCTTGAAATGGAGGTAGTACTTTATATTTGGCCCAAATGCGAAAAGTGTTACTCCTCCTATTCTAGTATACCATACTACGTATTACTCAAAACAAGTTCGAAGTTATGTCAAGTATGACTAGTGCAAATAAACCCTCTGGCATTAAGAGTATGAGAAGTTCGGATCATGATGAACAAGTTAATCTTCAAAACGTACAGCTATGTCAAGTATGACTAGTGCAAATAAACCCTCTGGCATTAAGAGAAACATCAAATAGTACAAAACACCTGAAAAAAAACGAAATTACAACAAAATCCTTGAGATGCCCTTCGTCTTCAACCTCCAGACCATGTCGACGACACCATGGCCGACACTAATCCAACCCAGGAAGCCAGAATCCTAGGATAAGCAAGCTCGGAAGGTAGGTGGCCACGGAAGCTCTAGCACGTACCAATTCAGCACGCGCGAGGGCCCGCCCAGCATCTCAATCGGCACGGTGTGAAGCCAGTCCTCGTCTCGAGCTCTCTCGAAGCGTGAGAGCTCGCCGGATTCTCTGTCGAGAGCAAGAATGAAGTTTCCGAGCCCACCGAACACGTACCACTGGAAGAAACGGGCGTTGCACCCCACAAAGAGGATATCCGACCGGCCTGTGTGCGTGGCGTGGAGAGGCACGATGGCGCCGGAGGAGGTCCAAGCGTGGCCACCAGGGCCAGGCGAGAACACGCAGGTCTTGCAGATGCCGTCATGATAGATCAGGCACGTCACCCTGTAATTTGACAGACTGATGCGCGCCGCAGCGTCCTCGCCATGGAGGGCGGCGCCCAGGAACAAGCTTACGAATGTTGTGTGCGAAACAGCAGGGGGTGGAGGGACCGTCACGTACTGACCTGCCAGGGGATCGCAGACGACGAGACGTGAAGGCTGCTCGAAAGGCTTTCCGTGTTCGGTGTGGTCGAAGTCCGCAAGGAGTAGGAGGCCGCCCCGAGAGTCGGCGAGCTCCAAACTGAGGTCGCCGTTTGGCGCCCGTGGGAGGAAGTCGAGCGCGAGATTATTTGCGGCGACCCCGGCCCAACATGACGAGGAAGAGGGAACGAAGTGGGGCAGCAAGCCAGACGGCCGATAGTGACAATGGGAGAAGCTGATGTGGTAGTGGCCGGCGACTATGGAGGATGGCGCGCCGTGGCGAGCGGAGAGGACACGGAAGTCCTCCGCCGCGATGACCTTGCGCCAGCTCCTGCAGGCGAACGCGGCGCGGACGAGATCCAGAGGCGAGGTGAGGCGCAGGAACACCAGCCCGAGAAGTTCATCCGGGATGGCGTCACCCTTGTCCTCCTGCCCGGACTTCCTCTGAGCATTCTTCCAGCGGGGGCGGCTGTGCCCCATCTCCGGCTGGACCTAGCTCGCGTACGGGGGCGAGGTGTGCTGTAGGGAGGAAGCTAGGGAAGTAGCGAGGCGGCCGGCTTGGTAGAGACTAGAGGAGTTAAGGAGGAGACTTATGTACTGAAAAAGTTCCGTGGAATCAAATTCCTATATTGGTTAATTACATGCAAGGATGAGCAGAGTAGTTGGTTGTGTAATTGAAACGAGATTACGAGCTTGATCCCCACACACGAACCACATCGTAAAGCTTCATGAAAGAAAAATAGGAAAACAACAAAATTGTGTGGCACAACAGTTGCTTTCTCCAAGTTCCTATAGAGGGAGTACTATGTACATATTCAAACTAGACAAATCATGTATCTACCCCCTAACCCCTAAAACTCAGTCTTATGAAATCTAGCATAAAGAGATCGAAGTCGTTTTGGGTTTCAAACATGGAAATTTCAAGAACATCCCAAAAGCTTCATTTTAAACTTGTCTAAATCTTGGTCAAACCTAGGATTTGACCAAGATATGATTCAAATGTGCAGAAAATTAAAAAAAATCAGAAAAATGAAAAACCAAAGTACATAGTCTTCTTATGTCATATAGTAAGCATATTCAAGTTGATAAACAAGGTTTGGACATATTCAAACCATACAAATCATGTATCTATACCCCTAACCCTAAACTTTGTCTTATGAAGTCAAGCATGAAGAGAAGTGGTTTTGGGTTTCAAACATGGAAATTTCAAAAACCTCCCAAAAACTTCATTTTAGAGTGACTGAGAAGGTTACATGTTTCCCTTTTCGTTTTCATGTTTTAAACTTGTTTAAATTATCTTGGTAAAACCTAGGATTTCATGAAGATACAAATGGGTGGGCACAATATTCAAAAAAATCAGAAAATTGAAAAACCAAATCACATTGTCTTCTTATGTCATATCGTAAGCATTCAAGTTGATAAATTAACAAGGTCTAGATATATCCAAACCAGACAAATCATGTATCTACCCCCTGTCGATCTTATGAAGTCTAGCATGAAGGGAAGTCGTTTTCGGTTTCAAACATGGAAATTTCAAGAACATCCCAAAAGCTTCCATTTTAGAGTTACTAAAAGAAGGATATACAGACTTCCCTTTTTCATTTTCATGTTTTAAACTTGTTTAAATCCTTGTCAAACCAAAGATTTTGACCAAGATTCAAATGGGCATAAAAATTTAGAAAAAAAATCAAAAGAGAATGAAAAACCAAAGCACATAGCATTCTTATATATGTCATATGTATAGTAAGCATTCAACTGATAAACCAGGTCTAGACATATTCAAACCAGAAAAATCATGTATATATCTACCCCTAAAACCCTAAACTCTTTCTTATGAAGTCAATCATGAAGAGAAGTGGTTTTGGGTTTCAAACATGGAAATTTCAAGAACCTCCCAAAAGATTTAATTTAGAGTGTGACTAATAAGGATCCATGCTTACCTTTTCATTTTCACAATTTAAACTTGTTTAAATCTTTGTCAAACATATGATTTGACCAAGATTCAAATATATGGGCATAAAATTCAAAAAAAATCAGAAAAATGAAAAACAAAAGCATATAGTCTTCTTATGTCATATAGTAAGCATTCAAGTTGATAAATTAACAAGGTTTGGACATATTCAAACCATACAAATCATGTATCTACCCCTAACCCTAAACTCGGTCGATCTTATGAAGTGTAGCATGAAGAGAGGTCGTTTTGGGTTTCAAACATGGAAATTTCAAGAACATCCCAAAATGCTTCATTTTAGAGTGACTAAGAAGGATCCAGGCTTACTTATTCGTTTTCACGTGTTAAACTTGTCTAATCTTGGTCAAACCTAGGATTTGACCAAGATTCAAATGCGCAGAAAATTTAAAAAATCAGAAAAATGAAAACCAAAGTACATAGTCTTCTTATGTCATATAGTAAGCATATTCAAGTTGATAAACAAGGTTTGAACCTTGATCTGTAGTAGTGGGCAAAACCCTAGTTTAACCTATTTAATTACAGATTCGTAGGTTGATTTTTCTACATTTTTATTATTACTAACCTATTTAATTATAGATTCGTAGGTTGATTTTTCTATACCTTTTTATTATTACTATGCAGCACAAGTGTGTTTGCCCGTCGAGTGAAACTCGGAGGAAGAGGGATCACTCGGAGGAAGGAGAGAAGAAGGGAGAGAATTATGGTGTCTCCCCTTTTTCGGGTGATGATGTTGACTTTTGTGCAGGGTTTGTCAGTGCGCAGGAGGTGCGAGCGAGCGAGCGAGCGAGTCGAGAGAGGCCGAGAATGAGAGAGATTTGTTTTTTTTGTGAGAGGGACAACCGAAGGATCCAGAAGGACCCACAGACTTCCAATACGCATCCTGATGCGTCTTCTCTTGACAAAGAAGATGGCTGGGAGTTTGCGTACCTATTGCACGTGACTTGTGCTCACTGAAGTGTGGGACCTCACGCGTGGGCACCACACGTAAGTGACAGACCTGTTGGTGTAAAAACTCGGTTGATTATTATAGTGCATTAGAACAAAGTTTCCTATGGATTCAAGGGTAGGAAATCCAAGTTAACTCATTTACATGACATTATTTTTCTTATGTCATATAGTAAGCATTAAAGTTGATAAACAATGTCTAGACATATTCAAACCAGACAAATCATGTATCTATACCCCTAACCCCTAAACTCTGTCTTATGAAGTCAAGCATGTGAACAGATGTGGTTTTGGGTTTCAAACATGGAAATTTCAAAAAACTCCCAAAAGCTTCATTTTAGAGTGCCTAAGAAGGATACATGCTTCCCTTTTCATTTTCATGTTTTATAAAACTTGTTTTAATTATCTTGGTCAAACCTAGGATTTGACGAAGATACAAATGGGTGGGCACAATGTTCAAAAAAATCAGAAAAATGAAAAACCAAATCACATAGTCTTCTTATGTCATATCGTAAGCAATCAAGTTGATAAACAAGGTCTAGATATATCCAAACCAGACAAATCGTGTATCTACCCCCTTTCGATCTTATGAAGTCTAGCATGAAGGGAAGTCGTTTTGGGTTTCAAACATTGAAATTTCAAGAACATCCCAAAATTAAGCTTCATTTTAGAGTGACTAAGAAGGATACAGACTTCCCTTTTCATTTTCATGTTTTAAACTTGTTTAAATCTTGGTCAAACCAATGATTTGACCAAGATTCAAATGGCCCTAAAAATTAGAAAAAAATCAAAAGAATGAAAAACCAAAGCACATAGCATTCTTAGATATGTCATATGTATAGTAAGCATTCAAGTTGATAAACAAGGTCTCTAGACATATATATTCAAACCAGAAAAATCATGTATATATCTACCCCTAAAACCCTATATAATTAAACTCAGTCAATCATGAAGAGAAGTGGTTTTGGGTTTCAAACATGGAAATTTCAAGAACCTCCCAAAAGCTTCATTTTAGAGTGACTAAGAAGGATCCAGGCTTACTTATTCGTTTTCACGTGTTAAACTTGTCTAAATCTTGGTCAAACCTAGGATTTGACCAAGATATGATTCAAATGCGCAGAAAATTAAAAAAATCAGAAAAATGAAAAACCAAAGTACATAGTCTTCTTATGTCATATAGTAAGCATATTCAAGTTGATAAACAAAAGGTTTGGACATATTCAAACCATACAAATCATGTATCTATATATACCCCCTAACCCTAAACTTTGTCTTATGAAGTCAAGCATGAAGAGAAGTGGTTTTGGGTTTCAAACATGGAAATTTCAAAAACCTCCCAAAAACTTCATTTTAGAGTGACTGAGAAGGTTACATGCTTCCCTTTTCATTTTCATGTTTTAAACTTGTTTAAATTAGCTTGGTCAAACCTAGGATTTCATGAAGATACAAATGGGTGGGCACAATGTTCAAAAAAATCAGAAAAACGAAAAACCAAATCACATAGTCTTCTTATGTCATATCGTAAGCAATCAAGTTGATAAACAAGGTCTAGATATATCCAAACCAGACAAATCATGTATCTAGCCCCTTTCGATCTTATGAAGTCTAGCATGAAGGGAAGTCGTTTTGGGTTTCAAACATTGAAATTTCAAGAACATCCCAAAAGCTTCATTTTAGAGTGACTAAGAAGGATACAGACTTCCCTTTTCATTTTCATGTTTTAAACTTGTTTAAATCTTGGTCAAACCAATGATTTGACCAAGATTCAAATGGCCCTAAAAATTCAGAAAAAAATCAAAAGAATGAAAAACCAAAGCACATAGCATTCTTAGATATGTCATATGTATAGTAAGCATTCAAGTTGATAAACAAGGTCTAGACATATATATTCAAACCAGAAAAATCATGTATATATCTACCCCTAAAATCCTATATAATTAAACTCAGTCAATCATGAAGAGAAGTGGTTTTGGGTTTCAAACATGGAAATTTCAAGAACCTCCCAAAAGCTTCATTTTAGAGTGACTAAGAAGGATCCAGGCTTACTTATTCGTTTTCACGTGTTAAACTTGTCTAAATCTTGGTCAAACCTAGGATTTGACCAAGATATGATTCAAATGTGCAGAAAATTAAAAAAAGATCAGAAAAATGAAAAACCAAAGTACATAGTCTTCTTATGTCATATAGTAAGCATATTCAAGTTGATAAACAAGGTTTGGACATATTCAAACCATACAAATCATGTATCTATACCCCCTAACCCTAAACTTTGTCTTATGAAGTCAAGCATGAAGATAAGTGGTTTTGGGTTTCAAACATGGAAATTTCAAAAACCTCCCAAAAACTTCATTTTAGAGTGACTGAGAAGGTTACATGTTTCCCTTTTCGTTTTCATGTTTTAAACTTGTTTAAATTATCTTGGTAAAACCTAGGATTTCATGAAGATACAAATGGGTGGGCACAATATTCAAAAAAATCAGAAAATTGAAAAACCAAATCACATTGTCTTCTTATGTCATATCGTAAGCATTCAAGTTGATAAATTAACAAGGTCTAGATATATCCAAACCAGACAAATCATGTATCTACCCCCTGTCGATCTTATGAAGTCTAGCATGAAGGGAAGTCGTTTTCGGTTTCAAACATGGAAATTTCAAGAACATCCCAAAAGCTTCCATTTTAGAGTTACTAAAAGAAGGATATACAGACTTCCCTTTTTCATTTTCATGTTTTAAACTTGTTTAAATCCTTGTCAAACCAAAGATTTTGACCAAGATTCAAATGGGCATAAAAATTTAGAAAAAAAATCAAAAGAGAATGAAAAACCAAAGCACATAGCATTCTTATATATGTCATATGTATAGTAAGCATTCAACTGATAAACCAGGTCTAGACATATTCAAACCAGAAAAATCATGTATATATCTACCCCTAAAACCCTAAACTCTTTCTTATGAAGTCAATCATGAAGAGAAGTGGGGGTTTCAAACAGAAAATAGTCTTGATGACCCACAAGTATAGGGGGTGTATCGTAGTACTTTCGATAAATAAGAGTGTCGAACCCAACGAGGAGCAGAAGGTGTTGACAAGCAGTTTCGATGAAGGTTTCACTGTAAATGCTCACAGACAAGTATTCAGGGGGTTTTGATATTGCAGATAAATAAAGTACAAGTAAATAAAATGCGAGAGAAATAATTGCAGCGAGTGGCCCAATCCTTTTTAGCACAAAGGACAAGCCGGTTTGTTTACTTATAATGACCAAACGTTCTTGAGGACACACGGGGATTTTAGTCTAGTGCTTTCGCTACATACAGCTGATTAATCTTCATTGTTTTGATAAGTGTTGTGTGGGTGAACCTATGCTAATGCACCGCCCTTCCTAGGACTAATACATACTTGTGATTATACCCCTTGCAAGCATCCGCAACTACAAGAAAGTAATTAAGATAAATCTAACCACAGCCTTAAACTCTGAGATCCTGCGATCCCTCCTGCATCGATATACTAACGGGGGCTTAGGTTTCTGTCACTCCGGCAACCCCGCAATTAGCAACCGAATACAAGATGCACTCCCCTAGGCCCATAAATGGTGAAGTGTCGTGTAGTCGACGTTCACACGACACCACTAGAAGAATGACACCACAACTTAAATATCATAACATTGAATATTACTCAACCATAATTCACTACTAACATTTAGACTTCACCCATGTCCTCAAGAACTAAACGAACTACTCACGAGACATCATATGGAATACAATCAGAGGTGATATGATGATGAATAACAATCTGAACATGAACCTTGGTTCAATGGTTTCACTCAATAGCATCTACAACAAGTATAGAATAACACCGGGAGAGTTTCCCCTATCAAACAATCAAGATCAAACCCAAATCGTTACAGCGGTGACGAGGTGCTGCGGTGGTGATGGCGGTGTAGATGGTGGAGACGATGATGATGATGATGGAGATGATGTCCAGCTCGATGACGATGGCGATGGCGTCGATTTCCCCCTCCGGGAGGGAATTTCCCCGGCGGATTCCTGCCCGCCGGAGAGCTCTTTTCTCTCTGGTGCTCTCCGCCCCGCAGAGGCGGCTGTAACCCTTCGTGAGGATCCCTCTGTGGCTTAGGTTTTCGGGACGAAGGAGTACGCGAAGAAAAGGAGGCGAAAAGGGTCGTGGGCCCCCCAGAGCATAGGGTGGCGCGGCCAGGGCCTGGGCCGCGCCGCCCTATGGTCTGGGCCCACAGTGGCCCCTCTCTTCTTCCCCTTCTGGCTACCTCCGTCATTTGGAAAAATAGGAATTTACGTGAAATTCCCTTCCACAGTTGATCTTCCGAAATATTGTGTTCTGACGGTGCTTTTTCCAGCAGAATCCTGGCTCCGGTGTTTGATCCTCCAATGATGATGAAACATGCAAAATAGATGAAATAACATAAGTATTGTGTCCCAATATGAAATATATCAATGAATAACAGCAAATTATGATACAAAATAGTGATGCAAATTGGACGTATCAACTCCCCCAAGCTTAGACCTCGCTTGTCCCCAAGCGAAACTGAGCTCGATAAACAAGACCACATGTTTATGGAGTGAAGAGTCGATAAATAAAATACGGACAAGAAGCATCATATTCATTCACACAAGACATTCTAGTAAACAACTTCCTCATATAACTCATCTCGAAATAAGTAAAGAGAAATCACAAGTAAAGGTGCATAAGAAATCATAGTTGGTGATGGCAAACTTTGTTCTTGGTCAGAGAACTGCTAACGGATTGTACTTCTAAGCAAAGCTTTCATGTTAGAATTTATAGCTGAGCCTTCATATTTAAGCATAACAATCTCTTCATAATCATTGATAACTTCAAAGTCATATTTATTCAGATAAAATTGGTACTAAACAAGAAAGTATAAAAGACATGATCAACTGAATCATAGCATAAATGATTGGTTCACAACAACTCAATTGCTTGCTTAGGATAGAGGGAAATAGGTATACTGACTCAACATAAAAGTAAAAGACAGGCCCTTCGCAGAGGGAAGCAGGGATTAAATCATGTGCTAGAGCTTTTCAAGTTTTGAAATCATATAAAGAGCATAAAAGTAAGATTTTGAGCGGTGTTTGTTGTTGTCAACGAATGGTAGCGGGCACTCTAACCCCCTTGCCAAACGAACCTTCCAAGAGCGGCTCCCATGAGGGACGGCATCTCTACCAGCAAGGTAGATCATCCCCCTTCTCTTTTGTTTACACATGTATTTTAGTTTTATTTAGGATGACACTCCCCCCAACCTTGGCTTTCTCAATCCATGGCTAACCGAATCCTCGGGTGCCTTCCAACATTCACATACCATGGAGGAGTGTCTATTGCAAAATTAAGTTGCTTACTGATGAATCAGAGCAAAACATGTGAAGAGAATTATTAATGAAAGTTATTAATTGAGGCTGGGAACCTCATTGCCAGCTCTTATTGCAAAGTTATTGGGTAAGCGGATGTGCCGCTAGTCCATTAGGAAAAGTTCGCCCAACAAGATTGAAAGATAAAACACCACATACTTCCTCATGAGCTATAAAACATTGACACAAATAAGAAGTAGTATAGTTTGAATAATTTAAAGGTAGCACATGAAGTATTTACTTGGAATGGCAGAAAATACCATGTAGTAGGTAGGTATGGTGGACACAAATGGCATAGGTTTGGTCTAAGGTTATGGATGTATGAGAAGCATTCCCTCTCGATACAGGTCTTTGGCTAGCAAGGTTTGATAGCAAGCATAAAGGTTGAGGGAAACAAACAAATATACATATGATAGAAACAATCATGCATCTTTCTCATAAGCACAAGCAATTTTAACTTAAGAATACTAAGCATAGAGATAATGGAGTAATGTATCTAAGTGTATTTCTCTCCTTCATTAAACATCAAGATGTTGTTGCTATTGACCAATGCTAAGTTTGCCAAAACCAAATAGATTTACTTAATGTTCCCAAAGTGATATCAATACTCATGTCAAGAGTAATCATATAATGGAGATTGCAAACTAAAATAAGGTGTGCAAAAAGTAAATGATAAGACTTCTCATTAATATTCCATAACGATAACTCACACCAACGGATACATCGATAACTAACTAAGAGAGATACTTCCACATTGCATACTATTCTATATGATAACTTCCCTACTCATGATATGACACTACTTGATAGTAAAAGATAAAGGTGGTGATGTGATACCGCGGCACTCCCCCAAGCTTGGAACAAACCAAGGGGATGCCAATACCGATGATGAATTACTCCTTCGGTGATGATGGTGAATCTTTGTCGTCATCAGACTTCCATGGAAGAGGCCCTCCATCAACAAAAGACATCTTGGTTTCCGGAAACCTGAAACTAGCAGCATGACTTATGCGCTTAAACCTGTTTTCATACTCACAGTTCTGATTATGGACATCATAGAGTTGAGCTTGGAGTTTGTTGGTGGTGTCGTGAAGTGAGAAGATATCGTCCCACAGCTTCGCAGTCTCCTTTTTGTGTCCATCAATGAGTTCAGACACAATCTTGTGAAAGATATCCACTTCACGCTCAGCCATCTTCTTGTAGTTGAAAACCTCTTGTTCCAGCTTCTCCATCCTGTCTTCCAAGCTCCCTTCTCCCTTAGGACCCTGGACATCTTTGATCTGCAACTCTCCATCCACGAGCTGCAACTCTTTGGGGTGCATCTTCAGCTCGTTCATGTACGGGTTGACGACGTCCTCAAAGAAGCTGTCCTTCTGAGTTCCCGACGAAGACATGATGGATCTAGATCCGAAGCAGATCCTGGCAGAAAACAGCTCGAAACAAAACACGACGAGAAAACGATATTACGGACCTCCAGGGGTCCGGGGGATTATATAGCAAATATTTTTACGACAAAAGGAAGGTTCCAGGTCGAAAACGAGTCGGAAAGGGGCAACGAGGCGGCCAGACCATAGGTCGGCGCGGCCAGGGTGGGGCCCGCGCCGGCCTATGGTGGCACGCCCTCGCGCGTCTTTTCCACTCCGTTTCGATTCCGTAATTTTTCATATTTTCCAAAAACAGCAAAAATAATGTTCGGAAAGGTAAACGCGGACTTTTTATTACCTATACTGTTACCTATTCAAAGTCCAGTTCTGGCGGACTGTCAATTTGTCCTTTGATGAAAGCCTCCGGTGTTTCCACTTGAATAATATCAACATCAACATTATAAGAATCGCCCGAGATATAATGCTTGAGTCTTTGTCCATTCACCACTTGTGTGGCATTGCCTTGGAGAGAGCTAATTTTAATTGCTCCTGAACGATACACCTCCTCAACAACATATGGTCCTTCCCACTTCGAGAGTAATTTCCCTGCAAAGAATCTGAGACGAGACCGATACAATAGAACTTGATCTCCAACATTAAATTCTCTTTTAATGATCCTTCTATCATGCCACTTCTTAACTTTTTCTTTAAAGAGTTTAGCATTTTCATAAGCTTCACTTCTCCATTCATCTAGAGAACTTAATTGCAACAACCTCTTATTACCGGCTAATTTAGGATCTTTATTTAGTTCTCTAACAGCCCAATAAGCTTTGTGCTCTAGTTCTAGAGGTAAATGACAAGCTTTTCCATAAACCATTTTATAAGGCGACATTCCCATAGGATTTTTATAAGCAGTTCTATAAGCCCATAACGCTTCTTTCAATTTGCTAGGCCAATTCTTTCTAGATTTATTAACAGTCTTACCCAAGATAGCTTTAATCTCTCTATTTGATAATTCTACTTGACCGCTAGTTTGAGGGTGATAAGCAGAAGCAATTCTATGATTAATACCATACTTAGCAAGAGTTTTTCTAAAACCTCCATGAATGAAATGAGAACCTCCATCAGTCATAATATATCTAGGTACTCCAAATCTAGGAAATATAATATCTACAAGCATTTTTATAGAGGTCTCACCATCAGCACTTTTTGTAGGTATAGCTTCTACCCATTTAGTAACATAATCAACAGCGACAAGTATATGAGTGTTACCGTCTGAAGAAGGGAAAGGTCCCATGAAGTCGAATCCCCAACAATCGAATGGTTCAATAACAAGAGTGTAATTCATAGGCATTTCATTGCGTCTGGAGATATTACCAACTCTTTGACATTCATCACAAGATAAAATAAATTTCCTTGCATCTTTGAAGAGTGTTGGCCAATAAAAACCTGATTGTAGAACCTTTTGCGCGGTTCTATCTCCAGCGTGATGTCCTCCATAAACACTTCCATGACATTTATTCAATATCTCCTGTTGTTCATATTCAGGAACACATCTTCGCATAATACCATCCACTCCTTCTTTATATAAGTGTGGGTCATCCCAAAAATAATGCCTCAAGTCATAAAAGAATTTCCTCCGTTGCTGAGCTGAAAAGGTTGGAGGCAAGTACTTCGAAACAATAAAGTTAGCATAATCTGCATACCAAGGGCTCTCTCGCGAGCTCACCTTTATTACAGCCAATTGTTCATTTGGAAAACTATCATTAACAGGAACAGGATCATAAGCAATATTTTCCAATCTAGACAAATTATCAGCAACAGGATTATCAGCACCTTTCCTATCTATAATGTGTAAATCAAATTCTTGCAACAGAAGTACCCATCTAATAAGCCTTGGCTTAGCATCTTTCTTTGTCATAAGGTATCTAATTGCAGCATGATCAGTATGAATTGTAACTTTTGAATCAACAATATAGGGTCTAAACTTATCACAAGCAAAGACTACAGCTAACAATTCTTTTTCAGTTGTAGCATAATTTCTTTGAGCAGCATCAAGAGTCTTACTAGCATAATGAATAACATTTAATTTTTTATCTACTCGCTGTCCAAGAACAGCGCCTACAGCAAAATCACTAGCATCACACATAATTTCAAAAGGCAAATTCCAATCAGGAGGTTCAACTACAGGAGCAGTTGTTAAGGCTTTCTTTAAAGTTTCAAAAGCTTCCTTACAATCATCATCAAAAACAAAAGGTACATCTTTTTGAAGAAGATTAGTAAGAGGCTTTGAAATTTTAGAGAAATCTTTAATAAATCTCCTATAAAACCCAGCATGACCAAGAACACTACGAATACCTTTAACATCCCTTGGATAGGGCATCTTCTCAATTGCTTCAACTTTAGCTCTATCAACTTCAATACCTCTCTCGGAAATTTTATGTCCCAATACAATTCCTTCATTAACCATAAAGTGGCATTTCTCCCAATTAAGAACAAGGTTAGTTTCTTCACATCTCTGCAAAACTTTATCGAGGTTTCGCAAGCAATTATCAAAAGAATTCCCATAGACAGAAAAATCATCCATGAACACCTCTACAATACTTTCGCAAAAACCATGAAAAATAGCAGACATGCATCTTTGAAAAGTAGCAGGAGCATTACATAAACCAAAAGGCATACGCCTATAAGCATAAGTTCCATAAGGACAAGTAAAAGTGGTTTTCTCTTGATCTTTAGCTTTAACAGCAATTTGTGAAAACCCAGAATAACCATCAAGAAAGCAAAAATGAGTATTTTTAGACAACCTCTCTAACATTTGATCAATAAAGGGTAAAGGGTAATGATCTTTCTTAGTAACTTTATTAACTTTTCGAAAATCAATGCACATTCTATAACCTACAACTATTCTTTGAGGAATAAGCTCATCATTATCATTAGGCACAACAGTCATTCCTCCTTTCTTAGGAACACAATGCACAGGGCTAACCCATCTACTATCAGCAATAGGATATATAATACCAGCTTCAAGGAGTTTTAATACCTCAT
The DNA here is from genome assembly GCA_030979885.1 of Lolium multiflorum. Lineage (NCBI taxonomy): Eukaryota > Viridiplantae > Streptophyta > Magnoliopsida > Poales > Poaceae > Lolium > Lolium multiflorum. Next base: position 82,737,163 of record CM061751.1, read on the forward strand.
TCCTTACCACTTCCTTCATCTTCGGAATTAGACGACGTTGATGTTCAACAACAGGCTTTGCATCTTCTTCCATATTAATAGCATGTTGGCAAATAGAAGGAGAAATCCCTTTCAAATCATCAAGAGTATAGCCAATAGCTCCTCGGTGTTTCTTCAATATTTCCAATAACCTTTCTTCCTCAATCTCTGAAAGCTTAGAACTAATAATAACAGGATATATTTTCTTATCATCAATATGAGCATATTTAAGATTATCAGGTAAAGGCTTTAGATCAAAAACAGGATCTTCCTTCGGTGGTGGTGTTGTACCCAGATCTTCCACCGGTAAATCATGCTTGAGAATAGGTTGGCGACGAAAAATTTCCTCAAGCTCATCTCTTTCTTTCCTAAAAGCTTCACTTTCACTATTCTCCAAATGTTGCTGCAAAGGGTTATTAGGAACAAGAACAATAGATGCACACTGCTCCATTTTAAAATCATTACTAGGCAAGTCAACTTTATAAGGAGTTTTGGTAAATTTAGAAAAGTTAAATTCATAAGGTTCACCAGCAAATCTAGTCAAAATTTTCTCTTTCTTACAATCTATAATAGCTCCACAAGTATTTAGAAAAGGTCTACCAAAAATGATAGGACAATAATCACTAGCAGCAGAACCAAGTACCAAAAAGTCAGCAGGATATTTAATCTTACCACATAGAACTTCCACATCTCGAACAATACCAATTGGAGAAATAGTTTCTCTATTAGCCAGATGAATAACCACATCAATATCTTCAAGTTCACAAGAACCAATTTCGTGCATAATCTCCGTGTAAAGTTCATAAGGAATAGCACTAACACTTGCACCAATATCACATAAACCATAATAGCAATGATCACCAATTCTAACAGATAGCATAGGAACACTAACTTGTTTGGATTTATTAGGATGTGAAACAATATTAGAAGCATCTTCACAGAAAATAATATGACCATCCTCCACATTTTCAGTCACAAGATCTTTAACTATAGCAACAGCAGGTTCAATTTTAATTTGTTCTTCAGGTTCTTTAGGTTTCTTTTCACTTTTATTAACCGCACTAGATATGACAGAGTACTCCTTCATTTTAGCAGGGAAAGGAGTTTTTTCAATATAAGCTTCAGGAATAACATTATCAACAGTTTCAATCACTACACATTTGTTTACAGATGAATCAATTTTATCTTTATACGGTTCATGATACTTATCAAAATTCTTCTTAGGCAGTTCATAATGAGAGGCAAAAGCTCTATAAAGATTTGCAACAACTTGGGAATCAAGACCATATGTAGCACTCATATTACGAAATTTATCAGTATCCATAAAAGCTTCAATGCATTTATAATCATAAATTATACCTGATTCTCTATCTTTATCATTCTCCCATCCTTCAGTATTTTCTTGGATCCGATCAAGAAGGTCCCTTTTAAACTCTTCTTTGTTGCGTGTAAATGATCCAGAACAAGAAGTATCCAGCAAGGTCTTGTCTTGAAAAGAAAGTCTTGCATAGAAATTATCAATAATAACATTACCAGGAAGCTCATGAATGGGGCATTTGAGCATTAAAGACTTCAATCTCCCCCAAGCTTGGGCAATACTTTCTCCATCATGAGGCCAGAAATTATATATGCGGTTCCGATCTTTGTGAATTTCACTTGGAGGATAAAATTTGGAATAGAATAAAGGCACAATGTCCTCCCAATCAATAGAATCACCATTCTTCAGCAATTTATACCAGTGCGCCGCTTTACCAGACAGCGATATAGTGAATAGTTTCTTCCTAACTTCATTCATGGAAATACCTGCACATTTGAATAACCCGCATAATTCATGCAAAAATAGTAAATGATCACCAGGATGGACAGTTCCATCCCCTTCATAGCGGTTATCCATAACACGTTCAATAATTTTCGTAGGTATTTTATATGGTACTACTTCCTCACCTGGCGCTTCATCCACTACCGTTGCAGTAGTAGTAGATTTCCCAAATAGAAATTGAAGAGAAGATCTCTCCATAATGATTATAGCAGCAGGCAGAAATAAAATCAGCACAAACAGTAAAGGTTTTCCTTACCAATTCCACTTACCAATAGCGCTTCACTCCCCGGCAACGGCGCCAGAAAATAGTCTTGATGACCCACAAGTATAGGGGGTGTATCGTAGTACTTTCGATAAATAAGAGTGTCGAACCCAACGAGGAGCAGAAGGTGTTGACAAGCAGTTTCGATGAAGGATTCACTGTAAATGCTCACAGACAAGTATTCAGGGGGTTTTGATATTGCAGATAAATAAAGTACAAGTAAATAAAATGCGAGAGAAATAATTGCAGCGAGTGGCCCAATCCTTTTTAGCACAAAGGACAAGCCGGTTTGTTTACTTATAATGACCAAACGTTCTTGAGGACACACGGGGATTTTAGTCTAGTGCTTTCGCTACATACAGCTGATTAATCTTCATTGTTTTGATAAGTGTTGTGTGGGTGAACCTATGCTAATGCACCGCCCTTCCTAGGACTAATACATACTTGTGATTATACCCCTTGCAAGCATCCGCAACTACAAGAAAGTAATTAAGATAAATCTAACCACAGCCTTAAACTCTGAGATCCTGCGATCCCTCCTGCATCGATATACTAACGGGGGCTTAGGTTTCTGTCACTCCGGCAACCCCGCAATTAGCAACCGAATACAAGATGCACTCCCCTAGGCCCATAAATGGTGAAGTGTCGTGTAGTCGACGTTCACACGACACCACTAGAAGAATGACACCACAACTTAAATATCATAACATTGAATATTACTCAACCATAATTCACTACTAACATTTAGACTTCACCCATGTCCTCAAGAACTAAACGAACTACTCACGAGACATCATATGGAATACAATCAGAGGTGATATGATGATGAATAACAATCTGAACATGAACCTTGGTTCAATGGTTTCACTCAATAGCATCTACAACAAGTATAGAATAACACCGGGAGAGTTTCCCCTATCAAACAATCAAGATCAAACCCAAATCGTTACAGCGGTGACGAGGTGCTGCGGTGGTGATGGCGGTGTAGATGGTGGAGACGATGATGATGATGATGGAGATGATGTCCAGCTCGATGACGATGGCGATGGCGTCGATTTCCCCCTCCGGGAGGGAATTTCCCCGGCGGATTCCTGCCCGCCGGAGAGCTCTTTTCTCTCTGGTGCTCTCCGCCCCGCAGAGGCGGCTGTAACCCTTCGTGAGGATCCCTCTGTGGCTTAGGTTTTCGGGACGAAGGAGTACGCGAAGAAAAGGAGGCGAAAAGGGTCGTGGGCCCCCCAGAGCATAGGGTGGCGCGGCCAGGGCCTGGGCCGCGCCGCCCTATGGTCTGGGCCCACAGTGGCCCCTCTCTTCTCCCCCTTCTGGCTACCTCCGTCATTTGGAAAAATAGGAATTTACGTGAAATTCCCTTCCACAGTTGATCTTCCGAAATATTGTGTTCTGACGGTGCTTTTTCCAGCAGAATCCTGGCTCCGGTGTTTGATCCTCCAATGATGATGAAACATGCAAAATAGATGAAATAACATAAGTATTGTGTCCCAATATGAAATATATCAATGAATAACAGCAAATTATGATACAAAATAGTGATGCAAATTGGACGTATCAAACCTCCCAAAAGATTTAATTTAGAGTGTGACTAATAAGGATCCATGCTTACCTTTTCATTTTCACAATTTAAACTTGTTTAAATCTTTGTCAAACATATGATTTGACCAAGATTCAAATATATGGGCATAAAATTCAAAAAAATCAGAAAAATGAAAAACAAAAGCATATAGTCTTCTTATGTCATATAGTAAGCATTCAAGTTGATAAATTAACAAGGTTTGGACATATTCAAACCATACAAATCATGTATCTACCCCTAACCCTAAACTCGGTCGATCTTATGAAGTGTAGCATGAAGAGAGGTCGTTTTGGGTTTCAAACATGGAAATTTCAAGAACATCCCAAAATGCTTCATTTTAGAGTGACTAAGAAGGATCCAGGCTTACTTATTCGTTTTCACGTGTTAAACTTGTCTAATCTTGGTCAAACCTAGGATTTGACCAAGATTCAAATGCGCAGAAAATTTAAAAAATCAGAAAAATGAAAACCAAAGTACATAGTCTTCTTATGTCATATAGTAAGCATATTCAAGTTGATAAACAAGGTTTGAACCTTGATCTGTAGTAGTGGGCAAAACCCTAGTTTAACCTATTTAATTATAGATTCGTAGGTTGATTTTTCTACATTTTTATTATTACTAACCTATTTAATTATAGATTCGTAGGTTGATTTTTCTATACCTTTTTATTATTACTATGCAGCACAAGTGTGTTTGCCCGTCGAGTGAAACTCGGAGGAAGAGGGATCACTCGGAGGAAGGAGAGAAGAAGGGAGAGAATTATGGTGTCTCCCCTTTTTCGGGTGATGATGTTGACTTTTGTGCAGGGTTTGTCAGTGAGCAGGAGGTGCGAGCGAGCGAGCGAGTCGAGCGAGGCCGAGAATGAGAGAGATTTGTTTTTTTTTGTGAGAGGGACAACCGAAGGATCCAGAAGGACCCACAGACTTCCAATACGCATCCTGATGCGTCTTCTCTTGACAAAGAAGATGGCTGGGAGTTTGCGTACCTATTGCACGTGACTTGTGCTCACTGAAGTGTGGGACCTCACGCGTGGGCACCACACGTAAGTGACAGACCTGTTGGTGTAAAAACTCGGTTGATTATTATAGTGCATTAGAACAAAGTTTCCTATGGATTCAAGGGTAGGAAATCCAAGTTAACTCATTTACATGACATTATTTTTCTTATGTCATATAGTAAGCATTAAAGTTGATAAACAATGTCTAGACATATTCAAACCAGACAAATCATGTATCTATACCCCTAACCCCTAAACTCTGTCTTATGAAGTCAAGCATGTGAAGAGATGTGGTTTTGGGTTTCAAACATGGAAATTTCAAAAAACTCCCAAAAGCTTCATTTTAGAGTGCCTAAGAAGGATACATGCTTCCCTTTTCATTTTCATGTTTTATAAAACTTGTTTTAATTATCTTGGTCAAACCTAGGATTTGACGAAGATACAAATGGGTGGGCACAATGTTCAAAAAAATCAGAAAAATGAAAAACCAAATCACATAGTCTTCTTATGTCATATCGTAAGCAATCAAGTTGATAAACAAGGTCTAGATATATCCAAACCAGACAAATCGTGTATCTACCCCCTTTCGATCTTATGAAGTCTAGCATGAAGGGAAGTCGTTTTGGGTTTCAAACATTGAAATTTCAAGAACATCCCAAAATTAAGCTTCATTTTAGAGTGACTAAGAAGGATACAGACTTCCCTTTTCATTTTCATGTTTTAAACTTGTTTAAATCTTGGTCAAACCAATGATTTGACCAAGATTCAAATGGCCCTAAAAATTCAGAAAAAAATCAAAAGAATGAAAAACCAAAGCACATAGCATTCTTAGATATGTCATATGTATAGTAAGCATTCAAGTTGATAAACAAGGTCTCTAGACATATATATTCAAACCAGAAAAATCATGTATATATCTACCCCTAAAACCCTATATAATTAAACTCAGTCAATCATGAAGAGAAGTGGTTTTGGGTTTCAAACATGGAAATTTCAAGAACCTCCCAAAAGCTTCATTTTAGAGTGACTAAGAAGGATCCAGGCTTACTTATTCGTTTTCACGTGTTAAACTTGTCTAAATCTTGGTCAAACCTAGGATTTGACCAAGATATGATTCAAATGCGCAGAAAATTAAAAAAATCAGAAAAATGAAAAACCAAAGTACATAGTCTTCTTATGTCATATAGTAAGCATATTCAAGTTGATAAACAAAAGGTTTGGACATATTCAAACCATACAAATCATGTATCTATATATACCCCCTAACCCTAAACTTTGTCTTATGAAGTCAAGCATGAAGAGAAGTGGTTTTGGGTTTCAAACATGGAAATTTCAAAAACCTCCCAAAAACTTCATTTTAGAGTGACTGAGAAGGTTACATGCTTCCCTTTTCATTTTCATGTTTTAAACTTGTTTAAATTAGCTTGGTCAAACCTAGGATTTCATGAAGATACAAATGGGTGGGCACAATGTTCAAAAAAATCAGAAAAACGAAAAACCAAATCACATAGTCTTCTTATGTCATATCGTAAGCAATCAAGTTGATAAACAAGGTCTAGATATATCCAAACCAGACAAATCATGTATCTAGCCCCTTTCGATCTTATGAAGTCTAGCATGAAGGGAAGTCGTTTTGGGTTTCAAACATTGAAATTTCAAGAACATCCCAAAAGCTTCATTTTAGAGTGACTAAGAAGGATACAGACTTCCCTTTTCATTTTCATGTTTTAAACTTGTTTAAATCTTGGTCAAACCAATGATTTGACCAAGATTCAAATGGCCCTAAAAATTCAGAAAAAAATCAAAAGAATGAAAAACCAAAGCACATAGCATTCTTAGATATGTCATATGTATAGTAAGCATTCAAGTTGATAAACAAGGTCTAGACATATATATTCAAACCAGAAAAATCATGTATATATCTACCCCTAAAATCCTATATAATTAAACTCAGTCAATCATGAAGAGAAGTGGTTTTGGGTTTCAAACATGGAAATTTCAAGAACCTCCCAAAAGCTTCATTTTAGAGTGACTAAGAAGGATCCAGGCTTACTTATTCGTTTTCACGTGTTAAACTTGTCTAAATCTTGGTCAAACCTAGGATTTGACCAAGATATGATTCAAATGTGCAGAAAATTAAAAAAAGATCAGAAAAATGAAAAACCAAAGTACATAGTCTTCTTATGTCATATAGTAAGCATATTCAAGTTGATAAACAAGGTTTGGACATATTCAAACCATACAAATCATGTATCTATACCCCCTAACCCTAAACTTTGTCTTATGAAGTCAAGCATGAAGAGAAGTGGTTTTGGGTTTCAAACATGGAAATTTCAAAAACCTCCCAAAAACTTCATTTTAGAGTGACTGAGAAGGTTACATGTTTCCCTTTTCGTTTTCATGTTTTAAACTTGTTTAAATTATCTTGGTAAAACCTAGGATTTCATGAAGATACAAATGGGTGGGCACAATATTCAAAAAAATCAGAAAATTGAAAAACCAAATCACATTGTCTTCTTATGTCATATCGTAAGCATTCAAGTTGATAAATTAACAAGGTCTAGATATATCCAAACCAGACAAATCATGTATCTACCCCCTGTCGATCTTATGAAGTCTAGCATGAAGGGAAGTCGTTTTCGGTTTCAAACATGGAAATTTCAAGAACATCCCAAAAGCTTCCATTTTAGAGTTACTAAAAGAAGGATATACAGACTTCCCTTTTTCATTTTCATGTTTTAAACTTGTTTAAATCCTTGTCAAACCAAAGATTTTGACCAAGATTCAAATGGGCATAAAAATTTAGAAAAAAAATCAAAAGAGAATGAAAAACCAAAGCACATAGCATTCTTATATATGTCATATGTATAGTAAGCATTCAACTGATAAACCAGGTCTAGACATATTCAAACCAGAAAAATCATGTATATATCTACCCCTAAAACCCTAAACTCTTTCTTATGAAGTCAATCATGAAGAGAAGTGGTTTTGGGTTTCAAACATGGAAATTTCAAGAACCTCCCAAAAGATTTAATTTAGAGTGTGACTAATAAGGATCCATGCTTACCTTTTCATTTTCACAATTTAAACTTGTTTAAATCTTTGTCAAACATATGATTTGACCAAGATTCAAATATATGGGCATAAAATTCAAAAAAAAATCAGAAAAATGAAAAACAAAAGCATATAGTCTTCTTATGTCATATAGTAAGCATTCAAGTTGATAAATTAACAAGGTTTGGACATATTCAAACCATACAAATCATGTATCTACCCCTAACCCTAAACTCGGTCGATCTTATGAAGTGTAGCATGAAGAGAGGTCGTTTTGGGTTTCAAACATGGAAATTTCAAGAACATCCCAAAATGCTTCATTTTAGAGTGACTAAGAAGGATCCAGGCTTACTTATTCGTTTTCACGTGTTAAACTTGTCTAATCTTGGTCAAACCTAGGATTTGACCAAGATTCAAATGCGCAGAAAATTTAAAAAATCAGAAAAATGAAAACCAAAGTACATAGTCTTCTTATGTCATATAGTAAGCATATTCAAGTTGATAAACAAGGTTTGAACCTTGATCTGTAGTAGTGGGCAAAACCCTAGTTTAACCTATTTAATTACAGATTCGTAGGTTGATTTTTCTACATTTTTATTATTACTAACCTATTTAATTATAGATTCGTAGGTTGATTTTTCTATACCTTTTTATTATTACTATGCAGCACAAGTGTGTTTGCCCGTCGAGTGAAACTCGGAGGAAGAGGGATCACTCGGAGGAAGGAGAGAAGAAGGGAGAGAATTATGGTGTCTCCCCTTTTTCGGGTGATGATGTTGACTTTTGTGCAGGGTTTGTCAGTGCGCAGGAGGTGCGAGCGAGCGAGCGAGCGAGCGAGTCGAGAGAGGCCGAGAATGAGAGAGATTTGTTTTTTTTTTGTGAGAGGGACAACCGAAGGATCCAGAAGGACCCACAGACTTCCAATACGCATCCTGATGCGTCTTCTCTTGACAAAGAAGATGGCTGGGAGTTTGCGTACCTATTGCACGTGACTTGTGCTCACTGAAGTGTGGGACCTCACGCGTGGGCACCACACGTAAGTGACAGACCTGTTGGTGTAAAAACTCGGTTGATTATTATAGTGCATTAGAACAAAGTTTCCTATGGATTCAAGGGTAGGAAATCCAAGTTAACTCATTTACATGACATTATTTTTCTTATGTCATATAGTAAGCATTAAAGTTGATAAACAATGTCTAGACATATTCAAACCAGACAAATCATGTATCTATACCCCTAACCCCTAAACTCTGTCTTATGAAGTCAAGCATGTGAAGAGAAGTGGTTTTGGGTTTCAAACATGGAAATTTCAAAAACTCCCAAAAGCTTCATTTTAGAGTGCCTAAGAAGGATACATGCTTCCCTTTTCATTTTCATGTTTTATAAAACTTGTTTTAATTATCTTGGTCAAACCTAGGATTTGACGAAGATACAAATGGGTGGGCAAAAAATTAAAAAAATCAGAAAAATGGAAAACCAAATCACATAGTCTTCTTATGTCATATCGTAAGCAATCAAGTTGATAAACAAGGTCTAGATATATCCAAACCAGACAAATCGTGTATCTACCCCCTTTCGATCTTATGAAGTCTAGCATGAAGGGAAGTCGTTTTGGGTTTCAAACATTGAAATTTCAAGAACATCCCAAAAGCTTCATTTTAGAGTGACTAAGAAGGATACAGACTTCCCTTTTCATTTTCATGTTTTAAACTTGTTTAAATCTTGGTCAAACCAAGGATTTGACCAAGATTCAAATGGCCCTAAAAATTCAGAAAAAATCAAAAGAATGAAAAACCAAAACAAAAGGTTTGGACATATTCAAACCATACAAATCATGTATCTATATATACCCCCTAACCCTAAACTTTGTCTTATGAAGTCAAGCATGAAGAGAAGTGGTTTTGGGTTTCAAACATGGAAATTTCAAAAACCTCCCAAAAACTTCATTTTAGAGTGACTGAGAAGGTTACATGCTTCCCTTTTCATTTTCATGTTTTAAACTTGTTTAAATTAGCTTGGTCAAACCTAGGATTTCATGAAGATACAAATGGGTGGGCACAATGTTCAAAAAAATCAGAAAAACGAAAAACCAAATCACATAGTCTTCTTATGTCATATCGTAAGCAATCAAGTTGATAAACAAGGTCTAGATATATCCAAACCAGACAAATCATGTATCTAGCCCCTTTCGATCTTATGAAGTCTAGCATGAAGGGAAGTCGTTTTGGGTTTCAAACATTGAAATTTCAAGAACATCCCAAAAGCTTCATTTTAGAGTGACTAAGAAGGATACAGACTTCCCTTTTCATTTTCATGTTTTAAACTTGTTTAAATCTTGGTCAAACCAATGATTTGACCAAGATTCAAATGGCCCTAAAAATTCAGAAAAAAATCAAAAGAATGAAAAACCAAAGCACATAGCATTCTTAGATATGTCATATGTATAGTAAGCATTCAAGTTGATAAACAAGGTCTAGACATATATATTCAAACCAGAAAAATCATGTATATATCTACCCCTAAAATCCTATATAATTAAACTCAGTCAATCATGAAGAGAAGTGGTTTTGGGTTTCAAACATGGAAATTTCAAGAACCTCCCAAAAGCTTCATTTAGAGTGACTAAGAAGGATCCAGGCTTACTTATTCGTTTTCACGTGTTAAACTTGTCTAAATCTTGGTCAAACCTAGGATTTGACCAAGATATGATTCAAATGTGCAGAAAATTAAAAAAAGATCAGAAAAATGAAAAACCAAAGTACATAGTCTTCTTATGTCATATAGTAAGCATATTCAAGTTGATAAACAAGGTTTGGACATATTCAAACCATACAAATCATGTATCTATACCCCTAACCCTAAACTTTGTCTTATGAAGTCAAGCATGAAGAGAAGTGGTTTTGGGTTTCAAACATGGAAATTTCAAAAACCTCCCAAAAACTTCATTTTAGAGTGACTGAGAAGGTTACATGTTTCCCTTTTCGTTTTCATGTTTTAAACTTGTTTAAATTATCTTGGTAAAACCTAGGATTTCATGAAGATACAAATGGGTGGGCACAATATTCAAAAAAATCAGAAAATTGAAAAACCAAATCACATTGTCTTCTTATGTCATATCGTAAGCATTCAAGTTGATAAATTAACAAGGTCTAGATATATCCAAACCAGACAAATCATGTATCTACCCCCTGTCGATCTTATGAAGTCTAGCATGAAGGGAAGTCGTTTTCGGTTTCAAACATGGAAATTTCAAGAACATCCCAAAAGCTTCCATTTTAGAGTTACTAAAAGAAGGATATACAGACTTCCCTTTTTCATTTTCATGTTTTAAACTTGTTTAAATCCTTGTCAAACCAAAGATTTTGACCAAGATTCAAATGGGCATAAAAATTTAGAAAAAAAATCAAAAGAGAATGAAAAACCAAAGCACATAGCATTCTTATATATGTCATATGTATAGTAAGCATTCAACTGATAAACCAGGTCTAGACATATTCAAACCAGAAAAATCATGTATATATCTACCCCTAAAACCCTAAACTCTTTCTTATGAAGTCAATCATGAAGAGAAGTGGTTTTGGGTTTCAAACATGGAAATTTCAAGAACCTCCCAAAAGATTTAATTTAGAGTGTGACTAATAAGGATCCATGCTTACCTTTTCATTTTCACAATTTAAACTTGTTTAAATCTTTGTCAAACATATGATTTGACCAAGATTCAAATATATGGGCATAAAATTCAAAAAAAAATCAGAAAAATGAAAAACAAAAGCATATAGTCTTCTTATGTCATATAGTAAGCATTCAAGTTGATAAATTAACAAGGTTTGGACATATTCAAACCATACAAATCATGTATCTACCCCTAACCCTAAACTCGGTCGATCTTATGAAGTGTAGCATGAAGAGAGGTCGTTTTGGGTTTCAAACATGGAAATTTCAAGAACATCCCAAAATGCTTCATTTTAGAGTGACTAAGAAGGATCCAGGCTTACTTATTCGTTTTCACGTGTTAAACTTGTCTAATCTTGGTCAAACCTAGGATTTGACCAAGATTCAAATGCGCAGAAAATTTAAAAAATCAGAAAAATGAAAACCAAAGTACATAGTCTTCTTATGTCATATAGTAAGCATATTCAAGTTGATAAACAAGGTTTGAACCTTGATCTGTAGTAGTGGGCAAAACCCTAGTTTAACCTATTTAATTACAGATTCGTAGGTTGATTTTTCTACATTTTTATTATTACTAACCTATTTAATTATAGATTCGTAGGTTGATTTTTCTATACCTTTTTATTATTACTATGCAGCACAAGTGTGTTTGCCCGTCGAGTGAAACTCGGAGGAAGAGGGATCACTCGGAGGAAGGAGAGAAGAAGGGAGAGAATTATGGTGTCTCCCCTTTTTCGGGTGATGATGTTGACTTTTGTGCAGGGTTTGTCAGTGAGCAGGAGGTGCGAGCGAGCGAGCGAGCGAGTCGAGAGAGGCCGAGAATGAGAGAGATTTGTTTTTTTTTGTGAGAGGGACAACCGAAGGATCCAGAAGGACCCACAGACTTCCAATACGCATCTGATGCGTCTTCTCTTGACAAAGAAGATGGCTGGGAGTTTGCGTACCTATTGCACGTGACTTGTGCTCACTGAAGTGTGGGACCTCACGCGTGGGCACCACACGTAAGTGACAGACCTGTTGGTGTAAAAACTCGGTTGATTATTATAGTGCATTAGAACAAAGTTTCCTATGGATTCAAGGGTAGGAAATCCAAGTTAACTCATTTACATGACATTATTTTTCTTATGTCATATAGTAAGCATTAAAGTTGATAAACAATGTCTAGACATATTCAAACCAGACAAATCATGTATCTATACCCCTAACCCCTAAACTCTGTCTTATGAAGTCAAGCATGTGAACAGATGTGGTTTTGGGTTTCAAACATGGAAATTTCAAAAAACTCCCAAAAGCTTCATTTTAGAGTGCCTAAGAAGGATACATGCTTCCCTTTTCATTTTCATGTTTTATAAAACTTGTTTTAATTATCTTGGTCAAACCTAGGATTTGACGAAGATACAAATGGGTGGGCAAAAAATTAAAAAAATCAGAAAAATGGAAAACCAAATCACATAGTCTTCTTATGTCATATCGTAAGCAATCAAGTTGATAAACAAGGTCTAGATATATCCAAACCAGACAAATCGTGTATCTACCCCCTTTCGATCTTATGAAGTCTAGCATGAAGGGAAGTCGTTTTGGGTTTCAAACATTGAAATTTCAAGAACATCCCAAAAGCTTCATTTTAGAGTGACTAAGAAGGATACAGACTTCCCTTTTCATTTTCATGTTTTAAACTTGTTTAAATCTTGGTCAAACCAAGGATTTGACCAAAGATAAAAATTCAAAAAAAGCAAAAGTTGAAAAACAAAAGGTTTGGACATATTCAAACCATACAAATCATGTATCTATATATACCCCCTAACCCTAAACTTTGTCTTATGAAGTCAAGCATGAAGAGAAGTGGTTTTGGGTTTCAAACATGGAAATTTCAAAAACCTCCCAAAAACTTCATTTTAGAGTGACTGAGAAGGTTACATGCTTCCCTTTTCATTTTCATGTTTTAAACTTGTTTAAATTAGCTTGGTCAAACCTAGGATTTCATGAAGATACAAATGGGTGGGCACAATGTTCAAAAAAATCAGAAAAACGAAAAACCAAATCACATAGTCTTCTTATGTCATATCGTAAGCAATCAAGTTGATAAACAAGGTCTAGATATATCCAAACCAGACAAATCATGTATCTAGCCCCTTTCGATCTTATGAAGTCTAGCATGAAGGGAAGTCGTTTTGGGTTTCAAACATTGAAATTTCAAGAACATCCCAAAAGCTTCATTTTAGAGTGACTAAGAAGGATACAGACTTCCCTTTTCATTTTCATGTTTTAAACTTGTTTAAATCTTGGTCAAACCAATGATTTGACCAAGATTCAAATGGCCCTAAAAATTCAGAAAAAAATCAAAAGAATGAAAAACCAAAGCACATAGCATTCTTAGATATGTCATATGTATAGTAAGCATTCAAGTTGATAAACAAGGTCTAGACATATATATTCAAACCAGAAAAATCATGTATATATCTACCCCTAAAATCCTATATAATTAAACTCAGTCAATCATGAAGAGAAGTGGTTTTGGGTTTCAAACATGGAAATTTCAAGAACCTCCCAAAAGCTTCATTTTAGAGTGACTAAGAAGGATCCAGGCTTACTTATTCGTTTTCACGTGTTAAACTTGTCTAAATCTTGGTCAAACCTAGGATTTGACCAAGATATGATTCAAATGTGCAGAAAATTAAAAAAAGATCAGAAAAATGAAAAACCAAAGTACATAGTCTTCTTATGTCATATAGTAAGCATATTCAAGTTGATAAACAAGGTTTGGACATATTCAAACCATACAAATCATGTATCTATACCCCTAACCCTAAACTTTGTCTTATGAAGTCAAGCATGAAGAGAAGTGGTTTTGGGTTTCAAACATGGAAATTTCAAAAACCTCCCAAAAACTTCATTTTAGAGTGACTGAGAAGGTTACATGTTTCCCTTTTCGTTTTCATGTTTTAAACTTGTTTAAATTATCTTGGTAAAACCTAGGATTTCATGAAGATACAAATGGGTGGGCACAATATTCAAAAAAATCAGAAAATTGAAAAACCAAATCACATTGTCTTCTTATGTCATATCGTAAGCATTCAAGTTGATAAATTAACAAGGTCTAGATATATCCAAACCAGACAAATCATGTATCTACCCCCTGTCGATCTTATGAAGTCTAGCATGAAGGGAAGTCGTTTTCGGTTTCAAACATGGAAATTTCAAGAACATCCCAAAAGCTTCCATTTTAGAGTTACTAAAAGAAGGATATACAGACTTCCCTTTTTCATTTTCATGTTTTAAACTTGTTTAAATCCTTGTCAAACCAAAGATTTTGACCAAGATTCAAATGGGCATAAAAATTTAGAAAAAAAATCAAAAGAGAATGAAAAACCAAAGCACATAGCATTCTTATATATGTCATATGTATAGTAAGCATTCAAGTTGATAAACCAGGTCTAGACATATTCAAACCAGAAAAATCATGTATATATCTACCCCTAAAACCCTAAACTCTTTCTTATGAAGTCAATCATGAAGAGAAGTGGTTTTGGGTTTCAAACATGGAAATTTCAAGAACCTCCCAAAAGATTTAATTTAGAGTGTGACTAATAAGGATCCATGCTTACCTTTTCATTTTCACAATTTAAACTTGTTTAAATCTTTGTCAAACATATGATTTGACCAAGATTCAAATATATGGGCATAAAATTAAAAAAAATCAGAAAAATGAAAAACAAAAGCATATAGTCTTCTTATGTCATATAGTAAGCATTCAAGTTGATAAATTAACAAGGTTTGGACATATTCAAACCATACAAATCATGTATCTACCCCTAACCCTAAACTCGGTCGATCTTATGAAGTGTAGCATGAAGAGAGGTCGTTTTGGGTTTCAAACATGGAAATTTCAAGAACATCCCAAAATGCTTCATTTTAGAGTGACTAAGAAGGATCCAGGCTTACTTATTCGTTTTCACGTGTTAAACTTGTCTAATCTTGGTCAAACCTAGGATTTGACCAAGATTCAAATGCGCAGAAAATTTAAAAAATCAGAAAAATGAAAACCAAAGTACATAGTCTTCTTATGTCATATAGTAAGCATATTCAAGTTGATAAACAAGGTTTGAACCTTGATCTGTAGTAGTGGGCAAAACCCTAGTTTAACCTATTTAATTACAGATTCGTAGGTTGATTTTTCTACATTTTTATTATTACTAACCTATTTAATTATAGATTCGTAGGTTGATTTTTCTATACCTTTTTATTATTACTATGCAGCACAAGTGTGTTTGCCCGTCGAGTGAAACTCGGAGGAAGAGGGATCACTCGGAGGAAGGAGAGAAGAAGGGAGAGAATTATGGTGTCTCCCCTTTTTCGGGTGATGATGTTGACTTTTGTGCAGGGTTTGTCAGTGAGCAGGAGGTGCGAGCGAGCGAGCGAGCGAGTCGAGAGAGGCCGAGAATGAGAGAGATTTTTTTTTTGTGAGAGGGACAACCGAAGGATCCAGAAGGACCCACAGACTTCCAATACGCATCCTGATGCGTCTTCTCTTGACAAAGAAGATGGCTGGGAGTTTGCGTACCTATTGCACGTGACTTGTGCTCACTGAAGTGTGGGACCTCACGCGTGGGCACCACACGTAAGTGACAGACCTGTTGGTGTAAAAACTCGGTTGATTATTATAGTGCATTAGAACAAAGTTTCCTATGGATTCAAGGGTAGGAAATCCAAGTTAACTCATTTACATGACATTATTTTTCTTATGTCATATAGTAAGCATTAAAGTTGATAAACAATGTCTAGACATATTCAAACCAGACAAATCATGTATCTATACCCCTAACCCCTAAACTCTGTCTTATGAAGTCAAGCATGTGAACAGATGTGGTTTTGGGTTTCAAACATGGAAATTTCAAAAAACTCCCAAAAGCTTCATTTTAGAGTGCCTAAGAAGGATACATGCTTCCCTTTTCATTTTCATGTTTTATAAAACTTGTTTTAATTATCTTGGTCAAACCTAGGATTTGACGAAGATACAAATGGGTGGGCAAAAAATTAAAAAAATCAGAAAAATGGAAAACCAAATCACATAGTCTTCTTATGTCATATCGTAAGCAATCAAGTTGATAAACAAGGTCTAGATATATCCAAACCAGACAAATCGTGTATCTACCCCCTTTCGATCTTATGAAGTCTAGCATGAAGGGAAGTCGTTTTGGGTTTCAAACATTGAAATTTCAAGAACATCCCAAAAGCTTCATTTTAGAGTGACTAAGAAGGATACAGACTTCCCTTTTCATTTTCATGTTTTAAACTTGTTTAAATCTTGGTCAAACCAAGGATTTGACCAAGATTCAAATGGCCCTAAAAATTCAGAAAAAAATCAAAAGAATGAAAAACCAGAAAAATCATGTATATATCTACCCCTAAAACCCTAATTAAACTCAGTCAATCATGAAGAGAAGTGGTTTTGGGTTTCAAACATGGAAATTTCAAGAACCTCCCAAAAGCTTCATTTTAGAGTTACTAAGAAGGATCCAGGCTTCCCTTTTCATTTTCATGTTTTAAAATTGTTTAAATTATCTTGGTCAAACCTAGGATTTCATGAAGATACAAATGGGTGGGCACAATATTCAAAAAAATCAGAAAAATGAAAAACCAAAGCACATAGTCTTCTTATGTCATATAGTTAGCATTAAAGTTGTTAAACAAGGTCTAGACATATTCAAACTAGACAAACCAAATGTATCTACACCCCCTGACCCCTAAACTCTATCTTATGAAGTCAGGCATGAAGAGAAGTGGTTTTGGGTTTCAAACATGGAATTTTCAAAAACCTCCCAAAAACTTCATTTTAGAGTGACTAAGAAGTATACATGCTTCCCTTTTCATATTCATGTTTTAAACTTGTTTAAATTATCTTGGTCAAACGACCTAGGATTTGACAAGATTCAAATGGGCATCAAAATTCAAAAAAAATCAGAAAAATGAAAACAAAAGCAAATAGTTTTCTTATGTCATATAGTAAGCATTCAAGTTGATAAACAAGGTCTAGACATATTAAAACCAGAAAAATCATGTATATATCTACCCCTAACCCTAAACTAATCTGTCGATCTTATGAAGTCAATCATGAAGAGAAGTGGTTTTGGGTTTCAAACATGGAAATTTCAAGAACCTCCCAAAGGCTTCATTTTAGAGTGACTAAGAAGGATCCAGGCTTACTTATTCGTTTTCACGTGTTAAACTTGTCTAAATCTTGGTCAAATTTAGGATTTGACCAAGATTCAAATGCGCAGAAAATTAAAAAAATCAGAAAAATGAAAAACCAAAGTACATAGTCTTCTTATGTCATATAGTAAGCATATTCAAGTTGATAAACAAGGTCTAGACATATTCAAAGTTTCAAACTAGACAAACCATGTATCTACCCCCTAACCCCTAAACTCTGTCTTATGAAGTCAAGCATGAAGAGAAGTGGTTTTGGGTTTCAAACATGGAAATTTCAAAAACCTCCCAAAAACTTCATTTTAGAGTGACTAAGAAGGATACATGCTTCCCTTTTCATTTCCATGTTTTAAACTTGTTTAAATTATCTTGGTCAAACCTAGGATTTGACAAGATTCAAATGGGCATCAAAATTCAAAAAAAATCAGAAAAATGAAAAACCAAAGCAAATAGTTTTCTTATGTCATATAGTAAGAATTAAAGTTGATAAACAAGGTCTAGACATATTCAAACCAAACAAATCATGTATATATCTACCCCTAACCCTAAACTCTGTCTTATGAAGTCAAGCATGGAAATTTCAAGAACATCCCAAAAGCTTCATTTTAGAGTGACTAAGAAGGATCCATGCTTACCTTTTCATATATTTTAAACTTGTTTAAATCTTTGTCAAACCTAGGATTTGACCAAAAGATTCAAATGGGCATAAAATTCAAAAAAATCAGAAAAATGAAAAACACTACGAACAGTGAACAATACTGTTTCGCGTCCCTACAGTACACCATGTACAGTGTTGCGAGTGACCTGTGTCCTTCACGGATAGAGATCAGGTGACATGCACCTTTCGCATGTCACCTGGTGACATGCGGCTTAAATCTAGATTTAAATATTGCGTAAAAATCATGTCCCAACCTATAGCCCTCTCGATTTATAGGCCCCTGCCGCCTCTCCCCATTCACTTCACTTCTCGCTACCTCACTCCTCTCGATTTATATAGGCCCCTGCCGCCTCTCCCCATTCATCTTCAAAATCCTATAGCCCCAACCTGTACAGTGCTCGTCGGCGGCTGTACCATCCACAACCTCTGTATTAGCGCCTCCCTGCACCCCCATCTTCCGGCGATGAATCCCACGAGTGGACAAGGGGGCCTGTTAGGTGTGCGGCCCACCGTCGTAATCCCCCAGCAGCAACTACAGGACCTCGCCGCCAACTCGCACGCCCCCCTACAGCTGCTGCAGCAGGCGCATGGCGGCCTCGCCGTTGAGTCTGATGTGCCCACCAAGCGGCAGCGGATCAACGACCTCTCCGTGGGCTCAGACGTGACAGTCCTGCTGCAGCTGCAAGACAACCTCGCCGTCGCCGGGGAGTCGGTCCTCTCCAAGGAGGAGAGCTTCGAGGTCAGTGGTTAATGTAGTTTAATCATTGGTTTAAAACTAGTTAGCCCCCTACTGAGTATTATTCGGAGGGGATTTGATGCAAAATACTTCATTCACCATGTTTTGGCGTGAGTATTTGCGGCAGATCAGGACAACCTGAGAGATAGCCTGTCCTGGGGCATTATTAGTTTTTTTTTGAGGGGTTCCTCGGGCCTTATTAGTGAAGCGTCCAATTTCTATTCACGTAATCCATGCCAGCAGGCCTCAGGACTTGTAATTTTGCATTGGAATCAATCCCTCAGCCTGATCCATGCTGGAACGGGGTGGATGCCTGGAAGGAGAAGCAGCAATCGGAGCACGTATGCGGAACGACCAGAAACGCGAGAGCATAGAGGTGTTGCGGTTCCACGTCCACCCGACGTGCGCGGAAGTGTTTCCTGAGGATCCCCGCGACTCTGATCCTGTCCAATACTCTTCTGCCAAACAGATAAAATGTGTTCTTATTAAGAAAGACCCAGATATTACTCACTGAACCATGTGAAAACACGTCAACCAAACAAGGCACAAGGGATTTCTACTGCACTAATACTAGCTGCATTACCACTTTCGAACTTCAATGCAAACTTGAAACTTCACTGCAGTCTTTTTCCCCCTTTCGAACTTGAGATCCAGCCTCTCCATCGATTGATGCATAGGGCAAACTTTATTAGTTCATGTTTCGTTCTTAGTTTGAAACTTTATTACTCCAAGCTCCGGAGTACTCATATTACTACAGTATTGCAATTGAAATTTATACATATTACAATTACTATTGAAGTTAGTCTTGTACATATTACTATGAGTATTGAAGTTTAAGTCCTGCAAACTTTCGGAGTACTATATTTTTACTATTGAAGTTACACTCTTGCACTTTATTAGTATAATATCATGTGTCACACAGGGTCGCTCTGTGAATCTACCATCTAATGAAGGACGACAACATGAAGCGTCTCTGCAAGTAATCCGGCGGTCGCTCCTGGATGAGTCGCGCGAGTTGATTGACCATGCGTCCAAGCTCCGAGATGTGAACGCACATCTGGTAAACCGTGCTATGAAGCTATGGAATGAGTATGCCGTACTCTTGAATGAGCACTCATCTCTATCAAAGGAGAACTCATCTCTATCGAAGGAGAACCTCTCCATGGTAAATCAGAACGGGTCTCTAACGAAGGAGAACATCTCCATCCTAAAAGAGAACTCATCTCTGAAAAAGGAGAACATCTCCATCCTAAAAGAGAATTCATCTCTGAAAAAGGAGCACACCTACTACAAGTGGCGGAGCATGACAGGAAACAAGTAATCTTCTTCGGGTGTGAAGAAGTTGTACCCATATGTGCATGTAGAGAGGTGGAGACGGTTGCCGATGAGACAAGTGAGTAGATTGAGGAGGGCAGCCACAACCCACAACGTTTGTAGTTACAAATCTTCTATCGTAAAAGTAGTAGTATCGAAATTAATATGTATCCCTTAATATATGTGGTGTTTGGCAATATATAGTTTAACATGCAAGGACTCTGCAATGTAATTTGTATCAGTTTGATTGGCTTTCTACCCAAGTGAGCATGTGTCATATTTGTCCAAGGTTTGATTTTTGCATCTTATCATATTTTGTTGAATACCATACTAAAAAATTCCATGTGCATCATTTTGATGCAGAGGCTGGGGGTCTCAACTTCCATTACGAAAAGGATTTGTCAAGACATGAAACATTGGATAAAATCTTTGACTGTACCCTGCAAGTGTGGCACCTAGAAACAATGATTAAAATTCAAAGCTGCATCTCCTACCAATACAAATGGTATATCAGACAATTTTGAAACAAATTGAATCCAACCCGAAATAAATTAAATTATATTTGGAAGAAGATATGTAGAAATACCCCTGTACAGTAGGACGCTATGTGCAATGCACGACATATTGGCAAAAAATTACCCGCATGTACCAAAGGCATGGGCACCAAGATCTGATGCAAATTTGAATTCGGCCAAAGGAGGGTACTAGCAAAGATTTCGATCGTGTCAGCGATCCAGACATTCTTATGAAGTAAAGGGAATTTGATCATCTTGGTCTTGCAAGTAATGAAATGTGGGGACTCCTAAGATCGACGCCTTCAACACTGATGTTTCTTTCTATCAGAAGCTAGTGGCTGACAACTTTGATTCCTATTCGGCTGATGCAGATATCCATGAGATCATCAAGAGGATCTTGGAACATGTTGAAGCACGTGTCGACATTCTGCTCTCGTGCTTGAAGGCAGATGATTTTGATAGGGTGATGCAAAAGCCGCCATATGGTCAATAGATTGTTATTATATACAAGGATGTTTCTTGGGTCATCATCTAGATCTTTTGTTTTCTTATGTGTTAGCAGTACTTTATGGAAACTATGTTAGTATTGTCTTATACTGAATTGTTGCTATATCTGGACACCGGATGCTTATGTTCTATGACATTATGGAATGTATGGAAAAAAGATGACACCTTTTTAGCTATTCAGAAAAGGCAAAAAAACAACAACAATTTGTTTCCCACAATAAAATGAAATCTTATTGCACCTTTCCCCAAAATGTTAATGCACATTTTACCTTGGGCATTTTTGTTAAGACCCATGGTTTTTTATATAAAATGGTAGGCCATATTTTGAAGCTAGTTTTTTTAAAAAAACATATCAAAATTCAAGCTTATCATTTTATAGCCACAAGTTCACTTTTTTTTCTTCATTTTTTCTGAAACAGGGTGGGAATCGACTGCATGCCATTCCTTGCAAACATTGGCGAATGTCGGAAATAATCTTAGATAGGGCGAACTCTAAAAGAAGAGGTAAATACCGAAATAGTCCCGAGACATTGTGATGCATGTAATTCTAACGCAATCCCAATAAACCAAAACATATTTTATTATAAGTAGAACCTATATACATACCAATTATGTAATGGCAAAACTTTAGTTCTTTTGAAAATCATTTTGTAATTGGATCGATCAAGAATTTTTTCAATATCTTTTGCTCGATGCACAACTCGGAATTTATGATCTTTGTTGTCGAGCCATTTCAGGAGTCCTTTAAGTCATAGGATAGGAAAAACGTATGTACATCTTGTCTATTTGAATCCTATGGGAATATGAGTTTCTTTGATTGTACCAAAGGGATTTTTCCATGAGGGATGACCTAATGTTTTGTTCATATAGGATTTGTAGTACAAGATTCATATGGGATATGTTCCCTTTGAATATAACCAATAGTGTAGAATAATTCCCGTAGGATCTAAATCCTATAAATCAAAGGAGCCTCAGTTGTTTTCGTCACCACATATAAAATCAGCGCCAACTCAATGAGATGATAAATGTTGTCGGATGAAACATGGCGTTTCTTTCAAATATAAAGAAATATCTGAAGTCTTCAATTCTACGCGTATGATAATGAATAGCTCAAGGTTATTTTACATATACTAAGATCCATGATACATCAATCTTTTTAATGCGGAGAACGAGTCTATATATGTTTTTTGGTACCTAGTCCATGTTTTGTTTTCGAAATCGGCTCCACGCAGTGTTCACTAAAATAGGCGCAACTTTGTCATATGAAGTCCGTTTTAAGTACTCAAATATTCAGAAAAAAACACATATATATGAATGGATGGATATTCACTAAAAATCAAGGTAGGATGGCTGCCGTACCGCCCATGCTTACAAATGAGACCTTGATGGGGTCGGACCGCGTCCATTTTTTTTCGCGCATCCACCAAACCATTTCAACGAAGCGCCAAAACAGCGGCGAAAATAGCTCGGGTTGCCGCCTCCAATTTTCAAATGTTCGAATTTCCGATCTTATCCTTTCATCAAAAACGTCCCCAGCGGTTCTTCTCTTGGCCAAGGCCAATCTCACCCCAGCCATTAAAACATACCACCGGCACAGGCGCCGAATCCCACATCTCTCACGCGTCACACACCGAATCGGAGCATCTCGCCCGACGACGGCAGTGCACCACCGTCCCACCTCGCCACCACAGCCTCCTGACCAGACGCTGTAGTGTCCGAGAAGACGTTGTCAAGCAAGCCGGAGCCGCTTCCCCTACGAAGGCGCACACCGCACCATTTGTGCTCCACCGTAGCCGACGCCCACCGCGCCGGATCCTGCTCAGGGACGCCGTCCACCTCCGCCGCTGCGTCGGATCTGCTTCCCGACTCCCTGGTCTACCGCACGGTGAAATGGGTAGACCCCGCGCCCAACCGGTCCACCGCGCGAAACCAAAGCGTAAAGCCGTCCACTCCCCATGCGAAGGTTGGTGTTTAGCCGCTTCCGTTATGCATTTCATTTCCGAACATCAGTTTCGTGCGATCTGGGGTTTCAAGTTTACTTTTCCTACAATCTGTTTGGTGCTATCTGGTATGACTGTAGTAGAAGTCAAGCCTGCAGAGTGATTAGTCGACATTATTAAACTGCATGTTTATAAATCTTGTAATCATCAATTGGCATGCACAGGGAAATCATTTATTTTTGATCTACGCTTTATTCCTTTTTGAGCTATCATCTACTTGCTACTACTAATTTGCCCTTCTACTGCTCTACTCAAAGTTCCATGATAAATCTCGTTAGCATTTTTTTCTAATGCATGCTAAAGATACTGTAGTAGAGTACAAAGAGGGCCGGAGAGAAAATATAGGCATCACCAGTGAACAATCAAACACCTCTCCTGTCTCCATCGATAACAATCATTTTCTTATTCAGAACTTGATCCTACTGAACAAGAGTCTGAGGGAGACCTGAGTAAAGAGGATGCCCTTGTCAAGCACCCTACTCCACCACCCAAGGTGATTGCTCGCTCTTTTCATTGGCATTATTGTTGCATCTTCAATAACTGTGATGTATCTGTCCAACCCAGCCCAAGTTATAGCATTATCATCTGCTCAGTTAACACATAATAATAACATATGTTTCATCATGTCTTGGCTTGCTGTTCTTATGTTCCATAATCGTATCAAGCATGTATATGATTTTGTTGATTGAAGTACCGTTTATCTCTGGCAGGCATCAGGGACTTCACGTAAGGACGTTTCAAATACCAACAAGGTGAAGAACATAGTTCAACAGGAAGATCAATATCTGACAGCTCACCTAAAAATAAAAAGGGTTCAAGCTGGTCATGTCAGATCACAAACAAATGCAGTGAACAGAGTAAAAACAAGGTCTCAGACTCAGAGTCACTCTAATCTAGTTGAAAATGATGACCAGGCAAAAAAATATTGTAATGCGAAACACCAACATAAAAAGCTTCGACCTAACCCCACATCGGTTGGTCTAAAAGCTGTAGACGGAGCAAATACCAAACCACATGTTCCCCAGCCACCTGTTGCCAATCCAGTTACCCAAGAACAATTCACAGCAGACCCAGTTTCAACAGCAGGTTCTCAACACCTAACTAATCACGATCGCCCGCTGACATTTAGTCCTGCCAGAGACAACTTCTTCCTTAAAGATGATGGTGGGGCCGAATTAGGTACGTGTTCCCTTACATGCTCCGTTACATAAATACCTTGATAGCTTGATGTAATGCTTAAATTTGCAGTTCCACCACGACCAAGAAAACGAAGGGGGCCAACGACTTTGAAATCACTTAAAAATAAGATTGCCCGAATGGGAACAAGATTTCCCATCACATCAGTTATAGCAGGTATCAGAAGGCCACTGGATCCACAAGAATCATCTAATATAGCATCGATCACAGGCGTTTTTGTCAGGACTCAAATTCCTATCTTTCCATCATGGAAACAACACGTAAACACCCCTTCTCATTTTGAAGGTTTACTGCACATGTTACATGTAAGTCATTTTCGTAAACAATACCATGTTGCTCGTTCACATTCCCTCTAGCTTTCTGTTGGCTAGCTATCTAACACATGAACGGTTCCCATTGTTGTAAACAGACATGTCTTGAGTTTGATGATGACATGAAGAATGTAATCACTGTTATCAGGAGCATATTCTCTTCAGCGTTGCGCCAGGAGCGCCATAGGCTAAAGATGAGATACTTTGCTGGGAGGACTCCTAGCGATATTCCAACAACCTCTCCTATACTACAGATGACTGATGATCAATGGTGTGATCTTGTTGAGTATTGGTCTGCTCAAAAGAATTTGGTATGTTCTGTGAAGACAGTGAGACAAGATCACATTACTGATTCCTTTTTAAGCATGTGTCTCACAAGTCTTCATTTGTAGTTCATCGCTCGAAGTAACATGCGTGCTCGTAATAATGTACGTTTACAACAGCGTACAGGATCTCGTAGCTTGATTGGACACCTCTACTGTATGGTAAGGAATGTTATCTGTACAACTATATTTAAATTAGTAAATCATTTAGAATTTATAGATGCACAATATACATCGTAAATTGATGTCTCTGTTTTATTTATATTTTTTTTGAAAACTTTCAATTGTCGCATGTCGGCATGTGACGTGGTTGTGAAACTAATTTATATTTTCTCTTGCGAAAATATCAGAAGGCAAGGCAAGCATACTGTGAGAGTACAGACAGAGAGATGAGTCTACTTGAGCAATTCAAGGTGTGCCAGACGAGCAGAAATGGTTTGACTGGACATTTTGCACAGAGTGTTATTGTAAGTATTCTCTACTAATGTCAGTTATGGTTTTCAATTGTATTCAGAAATATCTTGTCATATTTGTCAAGCTTCATGCACTAGCCAACACAACCAAATGTCTGAACTGCTGGAAAGGGCTAGTACAATTCACTTATATACTTCTCAGCAATATCATGCACATTACGAATTCTACACATGGATCCATGCATATTTTTATAGTCCTGCTATTACGTGTTAGCAATAGAAGACATGTCAATATGATGTAACATGCTCTTACTAAAATGTATATGCGGTAATCAGCCATGCCAGTTTGTAGGATTATTAGAGGTAGTTCATACACATGTCTTCACATTATAATCTCTTCTCTTACACATGTGTAACAACTGAAAACTCCTCAGTCTGACATGAAAGTGGAGCTGGCAAAACCAAAGAAAGATGGTATAGAAAAAACCCAGGAAGAATGTCTGAATTCATTTTCCAAGGTACTACAATGTCATGGTATAGCCAACAACACATTCCTGCGTAATGCTGGGTTCACAACTAATTTGTCGAGGTCCAAGTCCAAGTCAAAGCCCAAGCGCAGGTTGAGGTCCAAGTCATTGTCTTTTTATGTTCTCGAGGAACTACTCAAAGAGGAACGAGCAATAGTGGCTGCACAAAGAGTAGTCATCCACCGTATAACTGCAGGATTAGAAGCAAGTCAAGCCCACCTGGGCAACATCCTGAGAAAGTGTGGGAGATGCTGAATACCACAGTGAACACTGACAGTCAAAGGTGTCCCTTGGTTGTGTGAAAGGGTTTGTGATGCTGAACTATTTTGTTGGTGCTTCTATCTGCACTTGTTATGTACCTGGTGGTTGTTTCCTTGGTGATGTGGATTAAATGAAAACTGAATGGATTGGATGCACCAATATTTAATCAAGGTTTAATCTGATTTGTAGTATTTTTTATATTGCGCTGCATGGGAAAAGTATAACTATTAGTTGGCCCATTGGTGACCATTTTCATACATTATTTTAGTTGATTGGTCCTTGTCCTTGTATCCCTGAAAGGAGGCAGTACTACAGTAAGCTACCAATTTTGCTAGTACAGTATTTTTTTAGCGCCAGCTAAATTGAAAATATCTGTCAAGCGCTACAATCTCCCGCCAATAAAATCCAAAATATTTGTACATGGGAACTGATTTTGGTTGTGATTATGACTTGATGTGACCGTATAGTAGTGTCATGCGCATGCGGGACTGGTGTTTTGAAACATAGGAGCATATGCTCCCTCCATTTTGAAATGCATCTTACACATATTTTGAATTTCAAAAAAAATGAAACAAAAAATTCGCATGTACATCTTCTCGTGCTACGCCCTTAAAAAGTTGCGACTTGTCGTGTGACGTGTGTAAAAAGATAAAACACAGTACTAAAAATAATGCTTTTCACAAGATAAGTTTTCTCTTTTTTACATAGACCACAAAAAATATTGGTTTTTCGTGAAACTTGACGAACGAACATATATTATGAATATGTACATGTAAATTTTTTGCTAATTTTTTTCGACATTTTAAAATATGATTTTTTGGTAGAGGGAGCATATGCACCCGGGAGCCAAATTGAATTTCCGCATGCATATGACACTACTCTATGTTACTACCTTCATAATGCATAGTAACTTAGATGTAGTACTATCATGCATGATTGTTTTAGTTAGTATGTAGACTCATTCTATCTTGAAAAGTGTTATGGTAACATAGCTAGTTACCACAACCAGCTCTATGTTAATACTCCTTAGTTACTCCCACTATGAGTAGTCTAAGTAGCATGGTCTACCCCGGAAGTAGATCCTCTAACGTGCAATAGACAAGTCGGGTAAGCTACACCTCTCTAATTTTCCTTCTCCACATCTACATGATTAAGTCTAATTTGATCTAAATTAACTTCCATAATATATGTAAGCCATATGCATTTACGATAATTAGTAACAATCAAAATTATGACTATCTTTTTTAAATATTTATACGATTTTTTATACAGTAAAAATATACAGTGGTTGCTACAGTAAATACGTACAGTATTTGTTACATTTTCCTGATTTTTCTTCTACGTTTTGCACTACTTAAGCACTGTGCTTACCTGACTTGTCATCTCTACGTTAGAGGATATGGTTCCGGTCTACCCCTGGCCTTATATTACAATCACGAGTATATATTACTTGGACCATCTGTACAACATACTTTTGTTGCTCCTTGCAAAAAAAAAACATACATTTGTTGCGACTGGATTATTAATAAAAGCCGTGTGCATCACCACGATGCAGAGGCTGGGGTCATATCCCCTTTTCGAAGAAAAAAAATTACTTAGTCAAGCTGCAAAATCTCCTAGTACCAATCCCGAAATATTTCAGAAGGGCTTTTCAAAATTGATTTTCAAGATATATCATGATTATGCTCGTGGTAACCGATTTTCAACGTGATGATGACTTGATGTGACACTTGACCGTACTAGTACGGTCTCATATTTTTGTATTACTTGGACTATAGCCAAATTCGAAATCTCATTCCAGCGGCAAAACTTCCCGCTCGAAAAATACAAATATTTCACACGCCTCTAACTTCCCATTCTACCCTCGTAAAGATGACAACAATGTCCATGCATAAGTCGGTTGGTGGGGGGTCTACCCGTCATTTTTTTCGATCACCACCTCCCTAGCTCCGAAACTCCCCGAAAAAAAATTCATTTCCCTCACTCTCTCCTCTGAGACCACCCACCGGAACTTCCCAAGTCCCTCTCTCTCCCACCTCCACGACCACCGCACCGGAACATCCCCGCCGGACTTCCCTGGCCTACCCGAGCCCTCGCGATCCTCGTCATCCGGCTGTCTGCCGGAGCCGCTTCATCGACGCCGTCATCAACCGGACTGGATCATCCCCGCCGAACCTCGAAACCATATACTCATCCAGCAGTCTACCGCAGTCGCTTCAGCTGCGGTATCGTCCACCCCACCGGAGCCGCTTCGCCGGATCCGTCGTCCACCGCATCGGATCTTGCTCACCGACACCGCTGTGCATGAACCGGATCTGCTTCACCGGCGCCGTGCATGATCTAAACTCTTCTACTGTCGCTTTTCTATTGCTTGCCTGCAAGTTCTTGTTTAATCTTGGGGGAATCTGTTTGTGCTAACGACGCGCCGTTACGTTTTTGCAGATGAGATGAGTAACCATGAAGTGTAATGGCCGTCTCTCCAACCCCAAGTAGCACATGTAGCGTACTTCATCACCGGATCTATCAACCCCAGGAAGATCTGCTGTGACTCCCACAGAGTGCTTCTCCTAATGTAAGTCCCTTGTTTTAGCGCCATGTTCTGGGTTCAGATGCTTGTTTGTCTGAAGCTCTTTTAGTTCATTCCTAGCTATGACCGTAACATCTTGCTATTTTCTACTTCATTGCTAACTTTAAGCGATTGAACATTTTGGTTTGCATTCCCTGCTCTGTAGATGTAGCCATCATAACTTCTATCTTGCTCAGTCGTTGTTACAAAAATTATACTGTAGGTATTATAGTAACATCCTGCTATAATTTAGTTCATGGCCAATTTTAAGTAATTGCACATGTTGGTTCGCATTCCCTGCTCTATAGCTTTTGGCATCGTAACTTCTATATTTGGTTTACATTCCCTGCTCTGTAGATCTAGCCATCATAACTTTATCTTGCTCAGTCGTTGTTACAAAAATTATGGCCTGCTACTATGTTGTTTGTGCCAATTTTTTACTCCATGAACATGTTGGCTTGCATTCCCTGTAGGTGATGCCATTGTTTTGTATCTAGTTCATTGTAAGCTAACAAAGTAAGGACTTAGTTTGGCATGCTATCACTCTGCTATCTAGCCTGTAGTACAAATAAACTTGTCATACTACTAGATAATAATTTTGCGTGCCATCTTGTTCTTCAAAAGCTGCATTATTGACTTGTTTCTCTGACTTGGCATGACGCTCACATATGGAAAGCTGAACATATTGGTTTGCATTCCCTCTTATACAAGTTCACAGGTGATCCCACTATATTCTGTATCTGGTCCATCCTAAGCTCAAGCATTAACTATCCTCTATGTGTTGCTCATTACAAGTTTATATCCCGAAACATCTTGATTTGCATCCCCTTCACTATAAGTTCAGGAGTATTATTTAGTTCACTTGGCACATGTTGGTTCACATTCCCTCCTCTTTAGCTTTTGCCATCGTAACTTCTATTTTTGGTTTACATTCCCTGCTCTGTAGATGTAGCCATCATAACTTCATCTTGCTCAGTCGTTGTTACAAAATTTATAGCCTGCTACTATGTTGTTCATGCCAATTTTGTACTCCCTGAACATGTTGGTTTGCATGGGACTCGACAGTAGTAAGTCTGCTGTTTCATTCTAACATGCTCTGTTATATTGGCTGTTGGTATGCGGCATGCACTCTTTGTTTGCTTATTGTGCGCATTACAATGATCTTGTTATAACGACGAAATGATGAGTTCCAAATTCTTTGCCAAACAATATTGTAGTGTCTTTGCCTTTCCATTGTTGCTGTCTTAACTTGTAATGTCTTTGTTTCAGATATAGGTGCTGCATGGACAACTTAAAAGATTGCCGGATCGCTTCATTGTATTGCTAGGTTTAATTACCATTCAATTTCTCTGGGTTCTGTAATATTTTTTCAATGCCTTGCAGCTGATGTAATATTTAGTTAGTTTTTATAGTTCTTTCGCGCATTTTTTCTTTGGTGCTTGTGGTAAGTGAGGCTATCCGACAGAAATCAATGCTGCGTAAATATTCTCAGTATCTAAATCACGAATTCCCATCCCTTAAACGGCCCAATTAAGCGAAATCACATATGTGCATGCCCGCAAAATCCTAAAGCGCATATTATGCCGGCATATAAACAGCAACTAAACGGGCTGGCCCACTTACTTCTTGGGCCAGCCCATTTGATTTACGGTGGACCCCACACACTAATTGGGCTGGCCCACTTGCTTTAAGGTGGACCCCACCAACTACTGGGCCGGCCCACTAATTAGTTGGGCCAGCCCATTTGCTTTTTGGTGGACCCCACATAATAAATGGGCCGGCCCTTTAAGAGGAAAGTGGGACCACCTGTGTTTTTGGCCCCCCACTATCTTGTTGGGCCGGCCCACTTGCTATATGGTGGACCCCACATACTAGTTGGGCCGGCCCTTTCAGGAACGTGGGACCCACATGTGTTTTTGGCCCGGCCCACTATCTTGTTGGGCGGCCCTTCTTATATGGTGGTCCCACATACTAAATGGGCCGGCCCTTTAAGAGGAAAGTGGGACCCACGTGTTTTTGGCCGACCCGCTATCTTGTTGGTAGCCCACGCTATATGGTGGACCCCACATACTAATTGGGCCGGCCCTTTAACAGGAAAGTGGGACCCACCTGTGTTTTGGCCCGGCCCACTATCTTGTTGGGCCGGCCCACTTGCTATATGGTGGACCCCACATACTAAATGGGCCGGCCCTTTAACAGGAAAGTGGGACCCACCTTTGTTTTTGGCCCGCCCACTATCTTGGGCCGGCCCACTTGCTGCATGGTGGACCCCACAAACTAAATGGGCCGACCCTTTAACTGGAAAGTGGGACCCACATGTTTTTGGCCGGCCCACTTGCTATACGGTGGACCCTACACACTAAATGGGCCCCTTTAAGAAAGTGGGACCCCTGTGTTTTGGCCAGTCCACTTGCTTCTTGGGCCGGCCCATTCTTGTAAGGTGGACCCCACATGTTAAATGGGCCGGCCCATTTAAGTTTTGACCGATCAACCTTAGAGTTAGGCCGCCCACGTAACTAATGGACCGGCCAGCTATATAGTTGACCGGTCAAACTATGTCATACCCGCCCGCTTAAGACGTGGCGGGCCTCGTGTGGGCCTACCATCTACCACGGAGTTTCAGCGGTTAACGCCGTTAAGCGGCGATTAACGGCGTACGTGTCGGTTGCATGACGTCGGCGATCAACGGGCTCCAGAAAACACTTCGCAACGGTCCGATTTTCCGTGGCGGAAGGGCGCCAAGCGCGATGGACCGAAAAATCGTCGTTGGACTTTGCCTGACGCAGTTTCCACAACAGAACCCATATCGTCGGGTTAGGCCCATAGGCGACGAAAAATACCCCTTAGCGGACGATTTTGAGACGTTGTCTATCAGAACTTTTCTTGTAGTGTAATATAATGTACTACGAAACCTTCCAGCGACTCGGTCTGCCGGACTCGCGCCTTGAGAACACCAAAGTCACATTCCACGGCATCGTCCCAGGCGGAAAGCCTTTCCAATCGGCAAGGTCACGCTGCCGGTCACCTTCGGCACGCCGTGAATTACCGCGAGCGGATAACATTCGAGGTGGTCAACTTCCGCAGCCCATACCACTGCGTCCTCGGTCGCCGGCGTTCGCCGAGTTCATGGCCGCGCCATTACGCCTACAACATGATGAAGATGCCCGGGCCCGGTATCATAACCGTCCACGGCGACCGGCAATGGCAGAGTGCGGACGACGGTGCCAAGCTCGCCGACGCCGTCATCGCCGAAGAACTCGACAACAACGCCGAGCTCGCCAAGTACCGGTCGACAGCAACGACCCCACCATCCTCGAGAAGCCGACCGAGCTCGACTCGCTGCAGCGACCTTCAAGCCTACTACCGATACTCGCCAAGTAGACCTTGTAGAAAATGATTCGAGTAGGCAGGTTACCATTGGGACGGTCTGTCCGCCCAATAGGAAAGCACGCTCATCAAGTTCCTCCGTGAGAATCGAGATATCTTTGCATGGAAACCGTCTGACATGCCAGGTGTCCCGAGAGAACTTGCTGAGCACAAATTACACGTCGACCCCACCGCACGCCCCGTTAGGCAGGCGATGCGGCCCGTGGGAGAAGAGCGCCGGCGTGCAATCGCCGAAGAGGTGAACCGGCTACTCGCCGCCGGTTTCATCATAGAAATCAAGCACCCCAAGTGGCTGGCAAACCCAGTTTTGGTGCTGAAGAAAAACAAGACGTGGCGCATGTGTATCGATTACACAAGCCTGAACCGCGCCTGCCCCAAGGACCCATTCGTCCTACCGCGAATCGACCAGATTATCGACGCGGTCGCTGGTTCCGAGTCGCTATGCTTCCTCGATGCATATTCCAGCTACAACCAAATAAAGATGGCCAAGGAGGACCAGGAGAAGACGGCGTTCATAACGCCGCTCGGCGCCTACTGCTACACAGCCATGACCTTCGGCCTCCGAACGCCGGCGCCACCTACCAACGGTGCATGAACAGCTGCCTAGAAAGCCAGATCGGCCGCAACGTCCACGTCTATATAGACGACGTGGTCGTGAAGTCGACTCCGAGGACGACCTGGTCGCCGACCTCGCCGAAACATTCGCAAACCTGCGGCGGTACCACATCAAGCTCAACCCCCGAAGTGCACCTTCGGAGTCCCATCCGGACAGCTACTCGGCTACGTCGTCTCCAAACACGGCATCGAGCCCAACCCGAGAAAACGGCAGCGGTCATGCGCAAGCAACCAACCTGCCTAGTCGACGCGCAGAAGCTTGCCGGGCGGGTTGCGGCACTCAGTCGCTTCATCCTCGACTCGGCGACAAGGCCACGCCACTCTATCGCCTCTTGAAGAAATCAGAATCGTTCGAGTGGACAGATGAGCGCAAAGATCCTAGAAGAGCTCCAACACGCTCTCAGAATGCACCTGTCCTCGCGGCCCCACTCCCTCAAACGATGTTGCTATACGTCGTCGCATCGAATCGCGCGATAAGTGCGTCATGGTCGTCGAACGGAAAGAAGGAAAGAACGGCGATCCAACGCCGGTCTACTACATCGAAGCCCTCATCGAATCGAAGCAGCGCTACCCGCACTAAAACTGGTGTACGCGCGAGGCCCAGCGGCGACTGGCCCCTTACTTCCACGAGCACCCCATCAAGGTAGTCGCCTCAACACCACTCGCCGACATCATCCGCAACCGCGACGCAACTGGACGGATAGCCAAGTGGGCAGTCGAACTCGGCGTCCACAACATCACGTACGAGTCGCGCCATGCCATCAAATCTCAGGCACTCGCCGACTTCCTCGCCGACTGGGAAGAAGCACAGCAGCCAAGCTCCCCCGCCGACCTCAAGCATTGGACACTACACTTCGACGGCTCCAAAAACCTCGAAGGAGCGAGCGCGGTCGTCTCACCTCGCCCAAAGGCGACGTCGTGCGGTACGTCTTGCAGCTCCGATTCGAACCCTGCACCAACAATATGGCCGAGTATGAAGCACTCCTCCATGGCATGCGTGTCGCAAAGGAGATGGGCGCAACTCGCCTGCGATGCCTCGGCGACTCCGACCTCGTCGCCAGCCAGACGTCCGGCACTGCGACGCCTCCGACGCCAACATGATCGCCTACAAACGAGCGGTCGACCAAGCCGGCGCCAGCTTCCGGCCACGTCGTCGAGTGGATCGACGGGCGCAAGAACGAAGAAGCGGACGCCTTGTCCAGGCTTGGGTCCAGCGCACCACCCCCGAGTCTTCCTCGACGTCCTCGCCCGTTCATCGGTGCACATACCACGGGAGATCGACATCGCCGAACCATGCACCCGACTCCGCCCTAGTCGCACTCGCCTCGATCTTGAGACCGGCGAGCCGTACCTCAGCTACCTCGAGCGCCAGTACTGCCGACGGACGAAACAGAGGCACGCCTCGTGCGCCTTTGCAAGTCCTTTACAATCATCAACAACGAACTCTACAAACGCAGCATCTCGGGATATTCCAGCACTGCGTCACCGCCAATGAAGGTCGCAAGATCCTCCGAGACATCCACGCGGGCAAGCGCGGCCATCATGCAGCGCCCGCTCGATCGTGGCCAAAGCTTTTCGGCATGGCTTCTACGCCAACAGCTCACGACGACGCCATGGCTATCGTTCGAGCATGCGCCGGTTGCCAGAATACGCCGGCCAGTCGCACATGCCGGGCTCAGCACTGAAGACCATACCCCTCACCTGGCCATTCGCCGTCTGGGGCATGGATATGGTGGGAAGTTCAAAACGGCGCCCGGCGGATATACCCATCTCCTCGTCGCCGTGGACAAGTTCACCAAATGGATAGAAGCAAAGCCCATAAAAATGCGACGGCAAAACGGCGACCAAGTTTCTCCGGAGTTGATCTACCGCTACGGCTATCCCCACATCATCACGGATAACGGCACAAACTTCGCCAAAGGGGAAATGGCTGACTTGCGAAGAAAAGGGCATCCGACTCGACCTCGCGGCAGTCGCACACCCCGAGTCGAACGGACAAGCGAAAGAGCAAACCGAGCATCCTCCATGGGATCAAACCACGGCTGATGGTACCTCTGGAGCGCGCGGCTGGCTGCTGGGCCGAAGAACTATCTTCGGTACTGGGGCATTCGCACAACACCAAATAGGTCGACTGGCTACACGCCCTTCTTCCTAGTGTATGGCGCCGAAGTCGTCATGCCAACAGACATCGCCTATGATTCACCACGAGTCGCCAACTACGCCGAAGAAGAAAACGAGCAATCTCGGCAAGACAACGTCGACCTCCTCGACGAGGCACGAGACCTCGCACTCTCCGAACGGCCATTTACCAGCAAGGCCTGCGCCGATACCATAGTCGCCGAGTGCACAGTCGCTCCTTCCAAGAAGGCGACCTCGTCCTTCGGCTCATACAGGACAAAAAGGGCATGCACAAGCTTTCTCCCCCATGGGAGGGACCGTTCGCCATCAGCCGCGTGCTTGGCAACGATGCCTACTACCTCACTGACGTCCGCAAGAACGACAAGGGCGAGCCGCTCACCAGAGAAGTCGAGCGCCCCTGGACGTCAACCTTCTCCGCCGGTTCTACACCTAGCATAAACGTGTAAGCGACTTCAAGAATATCAATGAAAAACACTTGTCTCTCCAAATCGCATTCGCCAACCATTCTGCAGTGCTCGCCGACCTTAACTCATCTCCCATCCCCGCGAGTCGAATCGCCCAAAGTGCGCGACTCGGGGACTGCGAGACCTTCGATTGTTCCTGCGACCGAGCAATCCACGATCGACCAAGTAGCTCGGCTAACAAGAACACAACGGGCCACCGGTCGCAATACCAGGACCGGTCCGCCCCGTGTCTCTTACGCGTCAGCGAACACGGTGGTGGATCGGCAGGGTCGCTTGCTCGACCAGCCTCCGGGCCCGCAATCGCACGGTGCTACGCTATAAAGCACAACTCCACGCCCTCCTCTACCTTAGGCAGGTGACTTGAAAGGCTAAGTACTTCGACTAGGGACCCCGCAAAACGGACCCGCGGTTCGCCAAGGAAAAACGCCCGACCAAGAACCCCTTTGGAGTCGCCTAGCGACTGGCTCACCGAGCCACGACGAGAGGCGCGCTACACAGACAGCGCAATAAATCCACTCACCCACCCATGAAGCTGTTATCCGCGCAAAACGACTACGTACTGCGAATGGGGACGCCCAGCTTGAACAGGAAAACAGTCATGCCGATAGCCTTCATCGGGGTCGCACAGCGACTGGCCCTCGGGCCATGGAAGAGTAGGAACACTCCAATCGCTCGAACAAGCAAAGAAAAGAGCAGCAAAAGACACCAACATTCATTCACCAAAAGCATCTCATGTACAAATAACACACCCTCGAGTCAATCGCTCGGGGACAACACATCCGCTCACTACAAAGCACCCAACCTACTTGGGCGAGCTCGACTTTCCCTCCACCACTGGCTCGCTCCGTCCCCGTGACGGAACCGGGGGTGTGCGGACGGGGTTGACGGGCCTTGGTAGCGCGGCATGGAAAAGCCGCTCGGCGGGGAAATCCTGCGGGCCGGCACCTTCTCCGCGTCTTCGGGGGCCGGCGGGCGCGATGTGCGTCTCCAAGTCCGCGGTCGCCAACACCCGGTCGGCGTAGGGCGAACCGCCTCCATCGGACGCAACACCTCGGCGACGTCGAACTCTCCAGTCTCGGACGGGAAGCCGGCGTCACCTCCTCCACGTCAAAGCCCTCAGAATAATGGGCAAGCACCATGCTAAGCGCCATGGTGACACCCACTCGACAGGAGGAGCGGCGGAGCCAATCAACCACCGCCGGAATATCGGAGACGGCCTTGAAGACCGACGGCGCGTCCCGAGGAATTACCTCCCGCGGGCTCAGGTGCAAGCGCCGCCGGGATCTCCCCGC
This sequence comes from Lolium multiflorum, assembly GCA_030979885.1. Lineage (NCBI taxonomy): Eukaryota > Viridiplantae > Streptophyta > Magnoliopsida > Poales > Poaceae > Lolium > Lolium multiflorum. The sequence continues at coordinate 82,774,005 of CM061751.1, forward strand.
ACAGCAATGATGCGCGTGCGTCGCCTCTGGAGACACTAGAGTCGGCAGGCTCAACGTCGCATTGCCACGGAAACACAAGCGGGAAAAATTCTCTAAGTCGAACTCGCTCTATCGGGGACTCGTGATACGTCTCAACGTATCGATAATTTCTTATGTTCCATGCTACATTATTGATGATATCTACATGTTTTATACACATTATATGTCGTATTTACGAATTTTATGGAACTAACCTATTAACAAGATGCCGAAGTGCCAGTTGTTGTTTTCTGCTGTTTTTGGTTTCAGAAATCCTAGTAACGAAATATTCTCGGAATTGGACGAAATCAACGCCCAAGGTCCTATTTTTGCACGAAGCTTCAGAAGACCGAAGGGGAAAGGAAGTGGGGCCACGAGGCGCCGCCACAACAGGGCGGCGCGGCCTGGGCTTGGCGCGCGGCCCTGTCATGTGGGGCCCTCGTGTGGCCCCCGCGTTGCCCTTCCGCCTACTTAAAGCCTCCGTCGCGAAACCCCCGGTGCGAGAGCCACGATACGGAAAACCTTCGAGACGCCGTTGAATCCCATCTCGGGGATTCAGGAGATCGCCTCCGGCACCCTGCCGGAGAGAGGGATTCATCTCCGGAGGACTCTTCATCGCCATGATCGCCTCCGGAGTGATGAGTGAGTAGTTCACCCCTGGACTATGGGTCCATAGCGGTAGCTAGATGGTCGTCTTCTCCTAATTGTGCTTCATTGTTGGATCTTGTGAGCTGCCTAACATGATCAAGATCATATATCTGTAATACTATATGTTGTGTTTGTCGGGATCCGATGAATAGAGAATACTATGTTATGGTGATTATCAATCTATTACTTATGTGTTGTTTATGATCTTGCATGCTCTCCGTTATTAGTAGAGGCTCTGGCCAAGTTTTTACTCTTAACTCCAAGAGGAGTATTTATGCTCGATAGTGGGTTCATGCCTTCATTGATACCTGGGACAGTGACAGAAAGTTCTAAGGTTGTGATGTGCTGTTGCCACTAGGGATAAAACATTGATTCTATGTCTAAGGATATAGTTGTCGATTACATTACGCACCATACTTAATGCAATTGTCTGTTGCTTTGCAACTTAATACTGAAAGGGGTTCGGATGATAACCTAAAGGTGGAATTTTTAGGCATAGATGCAGTTGGATGGCGGTCTATGTACTTTGTCGTAATGCCCTGATTAAATCTCACTATATTTATCATATCATGTATATGCATTGTTATGCCCTTTTCTATTTGTCAATTGCCCGACTGTAATTTGTTCACCCAACATGCTTTATCTTATGGGAGAGACACCTCTAGTGAACTGTGGACCCCGGTCCTATTCTTTACATCGCATACAATCTACTGCAATACTTGTTTTACTGTTTTCTTGCAAACAATCATCTTCCACACAATACGGTTAATCCTTTGTTACAGCAAGCCGGTGAGATTGACAACCTCACTGTTTCGTTGGGGCAAAGTACTTTGGTTTTGTTGTGCAGGTTCCACGTTGGCGCCGGAATCCCTGGTGTTGCGCCGCATCACATTTCTCCACCATCAACCTTCAACGTGCTTCTTGGCTCCTCCTGGTTCGATAAACCTTGGTTTCTTTCTGAGGGAAAACTTTCCACTGCGCATCATACCTTCCTCTTGGGGTTCCCAACGGACGTGTACATCTACGCGCATCAAGCCTTTTTCTGGCGCCGTTGGGAGATCAAGACACGCTGCAAGGGGAGTCTCCACTTCTCAATCTCTTTACTTTGTTTTTGTCTTGCTTTATTTTATTTACTACTTTGTTTGCTGCACCTAAACAAAACACACACAAAAATTAGTTGCTAGTTTTACTTTATTTACTGTCTTGCTCTCTATATCAAAAACACAAAAAAATTAGTTACTCGTCTTTACTTTGTTTGCCTAGTTTACTTTTTGCTTATTGCATCATGTTTCCTTTTAATTTTACCACAAAAGACATACCGGTAGGACGTGGGTCTATAGTTGGGAGAAATAATATAGAAGAATTTTTCAATCATGTTAGTATTACTGAAGATTTTGAAGATAGACACTTGGTAGAACTTGCACCTACCTATGAAATTGCTGCTGCTGCTTTAGTTCGCATGTTGGAAACTAAATTTGTTAATCTCAATCCTATAATCCAACACATGTTTCTTACACTCGGTGATATGGAAGAAGGGGAAAAGAAAGATTTTGTTTTAGAAACTCTTCTTAGAGAATTTGGTGGTCTAGCAAGAGAGGCTAGAAAGGTCTTTGCTAAATTTAATATGCTAGGTTCTCATACTAATTTTGTTGGTCTCCTTGAAAAAATGGACATGGATAGAATAAGGTACACTAATAATATTAATGATGGTGGGGAGATCAAAGCACCAATACCATGTAAACTCCTAGCTATGAATGATGCACTAGAAAATAACTATGCTTGGCTTGTTCCTGAAAATTTGTTCGATGAGAATAGCAAGCCCAAGACTAATGAAAAGGGAGACGCTAAAACTTATGTATCCAATATACTATGCTTGGTTGAGAAAACTCCCAACACCCCTGGTTATGATGTTGATGCTTCTACTCTTGATGTTACTTGATTTGCACTTTCTGCGCCTAGCTGAAAGGCGTTAAAGAAAAGCGCTTATGGGAGACAACCCATGTTTTTACTACAGTACTTTGTTTTATATTTGAGTCTTGGAAGTTGTTTACTACTGTAGCAACCTCTCCTTATCATGTTTTTGTGCCAAGTAAAGTTTCTATGTCAAAGTTGATGTTATATTTGGGATCGCTGCGCAGAAACAGCATTGCTGTCTGTCACGAATTCTGGCACAAGTCTCTGTAGAAAATTCGAAAAATCTGCCAATTTACGAGCGTGATCCTCAGATATGTACGCAACTTTCATTAGTTTTGAGTTTTTCCATTTGAGCAAGTCTGGTGCCATTTTAAAATTCGTCTTTACGAACTGTTCTGTTTTGACAGATTCTGCCTTTTATTTCGCATTGCCTCTTTTGCTATGTTGGATGAATTTCTTTGATACATTAATGTCCAGTAGCTTTATGCAATGTCCAGAAGTGTAAAGAATGATTGTGCCACCTCTGAACATGTAAACTTTTATTGTGCACTAACCCTCTAATGAGTTTGCTTGAAGTTTGGTGTGAAGGAAGTTTTCAAGGGTCAAGAGAGGAGTATGATATACTATGATCAAGAGAGTGAAAGCTCTAAGCTTGGGGATGCCCCCGTGGTTCATCCCTGCATATTCTAAGAAGACTCAAGCGTCTAAGCTTGGGGATGCCCAAGGCATCCCCTTCTTCATCGACAAAGTATCAGGTTCCTTCTCTTGAAACTATATTTTTATTCAGTCACATCTTATGTTCTTTACTTGGAGCGTCGGTTTGTTTTGTTTTTGTTTTTGTTTGAATAAAATGGATCCTAGCATTCACTTTGTGGGAGAGAGACACGCTCCGCTGTTGCATATGGACAAATATGTCCTTAGGCTTTACTCATAATGTTCAAGGCGAAGTTTCTTCTTCGTTAAATTGTTATATGGTTGGAATTGGGAAATGCTACATGTAGTAATTCTAAAATGTCTTGGATAATGTGACACTTGGCAATTGTTGTGCTCATGTTTAAGCTCTTGCATCATATACTTTGCACCCATTAATGAAGAAATACATAGAGCTTGCTAAAATTTGGTTTGCATATTTGGTCTCTCTAAGGTCTAGATAATATCTAGTATTGAGTTTTGAACAACAAGGAAGACGGTGTAGAGTCTTATAATGTTTACAATATGTCTTTTATGTGAGTTTTTCTGCACCGGTTCATCCTTGAGTTTGCTTCAAATAACCTTGCTAGCCTAAACCTTGTATCGAGAGGGAATACTTCTCATGCATCCAAAATCCTTGAGCCAACCACTATGCCATTTGTGTCCACCATACCTACCTACTACATGGTATTTCTCCGCCATTCCAAAGTAAATTGCTTGAGTGCTACCTTTAAAATTTCCATTCACCTTTGCAATATATAGCTCATGGGACAAAATAGCCTTAAAAACTATCGTAGTATTGAATATGTACTTATGCACTTTATCTCTTATTAAGTTGCTTGTTGTGCGATAACCATGCTTCTGGGGACGCCATCAACTACTCTTTGTTGAATATCATGTGAGTTGCTATGCATGTCCGTCTTGTCTGAAGTAAGAGGGATCTACCACCTTAATGGTTGGAGCATGCATATTGTTAGAGAAGAACATTGGGCCGCTAACTAAAGCCATGAATCATGGTGGAAGTTTCAGTTTGGACATATATCCTCAATCTCATATGAGAATAATAATTGTTGCTACATGCTTATGCATTTAAGAGGAGTCCATTATCTGTTGTCCATGTTGTCCCGGTATGGATGTCTAAGTTGAGAATAATCAAAAGCGAGAAATCCAAAATGCGAGCTTTCTCCTTAGACCTTTGTACAGGCGGCATGAAGGTACCCCTTTGTGACATTTGGTTGAAACATGTGCATTGCGATGATCCGGTAGTCCAAGCTAAGTAGGACAAGGTGCGGGCACTATTAGTATACTATGCATGAGGCTTGCAACTTGTAAGATATAATTTACATAACTCATATGCTTTATTACTACCGTTGACAAAATTGTTTCATGTTTTCAAAATAAAAGCTCTAGCACAAATACAGCAATCGATGCTTTCCTCTTTGAAGGACCTTTCTTTTACTTTTATTGTTGAGTCAGTTTACCTATCTCTCTCCACCTTAAGAAGCAAACACTTGTGTGAACTGTGCATTGATTCCTACATACTTGCATATTGCACTTGTTATATTACTCTATGTTGACAATATCCATGAGATATACATGTTATAAGTTGAAAGCAACCGCTGAAACTTAATCTTCCTTTGTGTTGCTTCAATACCTTTACTTTGATTTATTGCTTTATGAGTTAACTCTTATGCAAGACTTATTGATGCTTGTCTTGAAGTACTATTCATGAAAAGTCTTTGCTTTATGATTCATTTGTTTACTCATGTCATTACCATTGTTTTGATCGCTGCATTCATTACATATGTTTACAAATAGTATGATCAAGATTATGATGGCATGTCACTTCAGAAATTATCTTTGTTATCGTTTTACCTGCTCGGGACGAGCAGAACTAAGCTTGGGGATGCTGATACGTCTCCAACGTATTGATAATTTCTTATGTTCCATGCTACATTATTGATGATATCTACATGTTTTATACACATTATATGTCGTATTTACGCATTTTGGAACTAACCTATTAACAAGATGCCGAAGTGCCGCTTTGTTTCTGCTGTTTTGGTTTCAGAAATCCTAGTAACGAAATATTCTCGGAATTGGACGAAATCAACGCCCGGGGTCCTATTTTGCACGAAGCTTCAGAAGACCGAAGGGGAAAGGAAGTGGGGCCACGAGGCGCCGCCACACAGGGCGGCGCGGCCTAGGGCTTGGCCGCGCGGCCTGTCATGTGGGGCCCTCGTGTGGCCCCCGCGTTGCCCTCCGCCTTAAAGCCTCCGTCGCGAAACCCCCGATACCGAGAGCCACGATACGGAAAACCTTGCGAGACGCCGCCACCGCGGAATCCCATCTCGGGGGATTCGGGAGATCGCCTCCGGCACCCTGCCGGAGAGGGGATTCATCTCCGGAGGACTCTTCATCGCCATGATCGCCTCCGGAGTGATGAGTGAGTAGTTCACCCCTGGACTATGGGTCCATAGCAGTAGCTAGATGGTCGTCTTCTCCTAATTGTGCTTCATTGTTGGATCTTGTGAGCTGCCTAACATGATCAAGATCATCTATCTGTAATACTATATGTTGTGTTTGTCGGGATCCGATGAATAGAGAATACTATGTTATGGTGATTATCAATCTATTACTTATGTGTTGTTTATGATCTTGCATGCTCTCCGTTATTAGTAGAGGCTCTGGCCAAGTTTTTACTCTTAACTCCAAGAGGGAGTATTTATGCTCGATAGTGGGTTCATGCCTTCATTGATACCTGGGACAGTGACAGAAAGTTCTAAGGTTGTGATGTGCTGTTGCCACTAGGGATAAAACATTGATTCTATGTCTAAGGATGTAGTTGTCGATTACATTACACACCATACTTAATGCAATTGGTTGCTTTGCAACTTAATACGAAAGGGGTTCGGATGATAACCTGAAGGTGGACTTTTTAGGCATAGATGCAGTTGGATGGCGGTCTATGTACTTTGTCGTAATGCCCGATTAAATCTCACTATATTTATCATATCATGTATATGCATTGTTATGCCCTTTTCTATTTGTCAATTGCCCGACTGTAATTTGTTCACCCAACATGCTTTATCTTATGGGAGAGACACCTCTAGTGAACTGTGGACCCCGGTCCTATTCTTTACATCGCATACAATCTACTGCAATACTTGTTTTACTATTTTCTTGCAAACAATCATCTTCCACACAATACGGTTAATCCTTTGTTACAGCAAGCCGGTGAGATTGACAACCTCACTGTTTCGTTGGGGCAAAGTACTTTGGTTGTGTTGTGCAGGTTCCACGTTGGCGCCGGAATCCCTGGTGTTGCGCCGCATCACATTTCGCCACCATCAACCTTCAACGTGCTTCTGGCTCCTCCTGGTTCGATAAACCTTGGTTTCTTTCTGAGGGAAACTTGCCACTGTGCGCATCATACCTTCCTCTTGGGGTTCCCAACGGACGTGTACATCTACGCGCATCAACTCGCCACGCTCGGGGACTGGACCCCCGAAGCGGACTCGCCACGCTCGGGGACTGGATCCCGAAGCGGACTCGCCACGCTCGGGGACTGGCCTCCGAAGCGAACTCGCCACGCTCGGGGACTGGACCCCCGAAGCGGACTCGCCACGCTCGGGGACTGGACCCCGAAGCGGACTCGCCACGCTCGGGGACTGGCCCCCCGAAGTGGACTCGCCACGCTCGGGGACTGGGCCCCCGAAGCGGACTCGCCACACTCGGGGCTGGACCCCCGAAGCGGACTCGCCACGCTCGGGGACTGGACCCCCGAAGCGGACTCGCCACGCTTAAAGGCCAAACCCCGTAACGGGCTCGCAGTACAAGTTGCCGACCGAAAAAACTAAAAGAAAGTAAACACTCACCGAGCAATTGCCGCGACATCTCGCGGACGAAGGCCTCGAAGCTCGTCTTTTCAGCTTGAACAGCCAAAGAGTGCCTTCCGACGCCTCCTTTTCGGCCGCAAGCTCCTTCGCATCTTGCCCAAGCGGGCGCCGGCTCCTCACGCGGTGAAGCGGCTGCACCTGGCGGCGTCCCTCGCCTCGCCGAGGCATCAAGCCGACCTTGTAGTCAGCGATTACATCTTCGAGCTCCTTGCCCTTGTCCTCCAGGACCTTGGTCAGATCGGCGACCTCGCCTTCGCCTTCTTCTTCGCCTCCTCGGCTTGCTGGGCTCGGAAGTCGGCCTCCCTAAAGTAGGACTCCTTCACATACCCCTCTCGAGCCTCGGCAAGCGCCTTTTCCGCGCCTCTGCAAGAAGTGGAAGATCATGAGGGCAAGAGCAGAAAATACACCGGCTGAAACCAAGGCACGTGCGACAGATACTTTTGCCAAGGGCGATTAGGCGACGGTTTTCTTCGCCGCCTCTTCCACGAGGGCCGTCAGTCGCTTTACCTCTGCCTGCACAACAAAAAGGAAACCTCGGTACAACGATTGCTTGGTTCCAATATGAAGAGACTCGACTCGCCCCTTCAGCCCGAGTCGACCCTCGGGGCTGGGAGGGAACCACGCCGAACATACAAAACTTACCACATGAACTTCACTAAGCGCCGTGTGCAGCTCGGTGAAGGACAGGGTCGATAACGGAGGTCCGCGAGACTCGTGCGTCCCGCCTTCTTGCATCACCGCCTCGGTCGATGGCGCTCCTCCGTCGGAGCAGCGGGATCGGCTAGGACGAGCGGATCCCTGGCGGCCTTGGTCCGCCGCTCCTTCATCGGCGCTGGAGAATCGCTCCCGCGGCTGCGCTCGGCTCCCCCTCGGTCGAAGGGGACGATGATCGGATCTAAGCCGCGTCGGGAGTGACATTCGCCGTCGCCCTCTCGCGCGACTCACACTCGCCGGGGATAGCTCCCGTCGGGCGGCTCGGCAGGGCTCGCGGTCGCATCCGCCGCCTGGCTCTCGGCGACAGTCTCCTCCCGCACGGAGATTAAGTCCGCGGGATCGGCGGACGCCTTCTTTGCCTCGGCGGCTTTCTTCAGCTCGGCGGCCTTCTTCGCCTCTGCCGCCTTCGTGGCGCAGCCCACGCCACCGGGCGGGCCTTGTTAGGACCTTCCTCTTGGATCTGCAAAGAAGAATATGAGACTCCAATACCATAGTAACAAATCAAGACACAAGCAGGGACAAGCCGTGATGCGCGTAGATGTACACGTCCGTTGGGAACCCCAAGTGGAAGGTATGATGCGCACAGCAGCAAGTTTCCCTCAGTATGAAACCAAGGTTATCGAACCAGTAGGAGCCAAGAAGCACGTGAAGGTTGTTGGTGGAGGAATGTAGTGCGGCGCAACACCAGTGAAACCGGCGCCAACGTGGAACCTGCACAACACAATCAAAGTACTTTGCCCCAACGTAACAGTGAGGTTGTCAATCTCACCGGCTTGCTGAAAACAAAGGATTAAGCGTATCGAGTGGAAGATGGTGGTTGTTTGCAAAGAACAGTAAAAACGGTAGAATGTATTCAGATGTAAAAGAATGGACCGAGGTCCACAGTTCACTAGTGGTGTCTCTCCAATAAGATAACTAACATGCTGGGTGAACAAATTACAGGCGAACAATTGACAAATAAAGATTCAATACATATCAATGATGATTACTATGTGATTTAATCAGGGCATTACGACAAACTACATAGACCGCTATCCAGCATGCATCTATGCCTAAATAATCCACCTTCAGGTTATCATCCGAACCCCTTCCAGTATTAAGTTGTAAACAACAGATAATTGCATTAAGTATGGTGCGTAATGTAATCAACACAAATATCCTTAGACAAAGCATCAATGTTTTATCCCTAGCAACAACACATCCACAACCTTAGAACCTACTGTCACGATCCCAGATTTAATGGAGGCATGAACCCACTATCGAGCATAATTACTCCCTCTTGGAGTTACAAGTATCAACTTGGCCAGAGCCTCTACTAGCAACGAGAGAGCATGCAAGAACATAAACAACACATATATGATAGATTGATAATCAACTTAACATAGTATTCTCTATTCATCGGATCTCACCAAACACAACATGTAGCATTACAAATAGATGATCTTGATCATGTTAGGCAGCTCACAAGATCTATAACAATGAAAGCACAAGCGGAGAAGACAACCATCTAGCTACTGCTATGGACCCATAGTCCAAGGATGAACTACTCACGCATCAATCCGGAGGCGGGCATGATGATGTAGAGCTCCTCCGGTGATGATTCCCCTCTCCGGCAGGGTGCGGAGGCGATCTCCTGAATCCCCGAGATGGGATTGGCGGCGGCGGCCTCTCAGTAATGTTTTCCGTATCGTGGCTCTCGGTACAAGGGGTTTCGCGACGGAGGCTTTAAGTAGACGGAAGGGTAGGTCAAAGGGCATCACGAGGGGCCCACACCACAGGCCGGCGCGGCCAGGGCTTGGGCCGCGCCGCCCTGGTGTGTCGCCACCTCGTGGCCCCACTTCGTCTCCTCTTCGGAAGCTTCGTGCAAAAATAGGACCCTGGGCGTTGATTTCGTCCAATTCCGAGAATATTTCCTTACTAGGATTTCTGAAACCAAAAACAGCAGAAAACAGCAACTGGCACTTCGGCATCTTGTTAATAGGTTAGTGCCGGAAAATGTAAAATAATGTTGTAAAGTATGTGTAAAACACTCAAGTATTGTAATAAAAGTAGCATGGAACATAAGAAATTATAGATACGTTTGCGGCGTATCAGCCGCCTACTTCACGGTGGGGATGGCCTTGACGCCCGGGCCGACTCGGGCCCCGGCTTCCAAAGCATCCTTGAGGGGGCGACGGAGGTCGGTAGCGCCCTCGAGGATGGTTTGGCGCGTCGCTGGGGCGCGGTTCGCCCTCCTTCTTCGCGGGCTCCTTCCTCTCGGAGGGGGTCGACTCCTCTCCTTCGTCGTCCTCCTGGGCGCTGCGAGGAGGCCGCCCCCGCTTTGCGCCTCGAGGAAGCCTGATGAAGTCCCGCGCCTCGGAGTCCGACTCGGTGCGGCCCCCCTCGTCTTCAACCTCGTCGTCCTCGTCTTCGGTCATCTCCGGAGGCTCCTTCCCCGCGAGTGGGGAAGATGGACGGCGGGTCTGCCACCGCTGCGTTCCAAGCGACTGACCGAGTTAACAATCACGTGGCTTCCCTAAGAACGAGTAAAAAGGGTAAAATGTTACCTTTGGCGCTGGCTTGTCTTCGGAGAAGGGCTGCAGCCCGTCATCAAAGGAGGTGAAGACGGTGGTGGTGACCTTGGCGAGTGCCTTCCGGTACTCGGCCTCGTCCCACTCGGTCGCCGGACCGGGTGCAGTCGTTCTGCCCCTTGTACTCCCACATGAGGTGGGCGCGGCAGCGAAGAGGAACCAATCGGCGGCCGAGCCAACAGTTGTACATGTTGGGGTGCTTCCTGGGCTTCAGTGGCAGTCACGTGGTAGAAACGGCCGTTGTTGTTATTCTGGTTCCTTCTACCTGCGAAGCGGCGCTGTTGCTGGGCAGGTGCAGCGGTGTTGGCGGCGATCTTGGCAAGCTTCTTGGGGCATTCTTTGGAAAAGTGGCCCACAACTCCACATTCATAGCAGTTTACAGTGGACTTGTCCTTCGGGGTGACGGGGATGGCATTGCTTCCAGTTCTCGGGCCAGTGTTGGTGTTGGTGTTGTTCCCATTGTTGTTGTGGCTGTTGGGGTTGCGGTTGTTATTGTTGTTGCCTCCGGGCTTCGGGGGTCCTCCGTTGTTGTTGCTGTAGTTGGGGCGATAAGTCTGCGCAGGTGGCCTGTTGTTTCTGGGGGTGAATCCTCCAGAGGAGTTATTGCGGTGCTTCTGGGTATGGTGGGGTCCACTCTGGTTCATCATTCTGCGTTTGCGGTTCTCATTGGCCTGATGCAGCTTTCCTTCCATCTGTATGGCTGAGTCCACGAGGGCTTCGAGGTCAGCGAACGGAATATTCACTAACACAGTTTGCATCTCGTCGTGCAGTCCGTTCAGAAATCTTTCCTTTCTTTTCTCATTAGTGTCGGTCTCGTCCGGGGCGTACCTTGACAGAGTGAGAAACCTGTCGCGGTATTCCACCACGGACATTCTTCCTTGCTTGAGTTCACGGAACTCGTCTCTCATTTTCTTGATTAATCCTTGGGGCACATGGTACTTGCTGAACTTCAGCTTGAAGTCTTCCCATGTCATCATCTGTCCCGCATTCATTGCACGGGCACTAGTCCACCAGGCTCTTGCAGGTCCTGACAGGTAGTGGGTGGCAAACAGTACTTTTTCTGCGGCTTCAACTCCCGCAACTTCAAGGTTGTTCTCTATTGTCTGAAGCCAGTCATCAGCATCGAGGGGCTCTTCGGTTTTGTTGAACATTGGAGGGTTGGTGTTCTGGAAATTCTTCAGCTTTGACCCAGGGTGATCGTGGTTTCCATGGCCTTGATTGTTCTGAGCTAGCTGTTGCAGTGCGGCAAGGTTTGCTTGGCGTTCAGCTCTTTCTGCTTCCCGGTCTGCCATCATTGTTTGCAGTAGTTGCATCATGGCATCCTGGGTGGCGTTGCGGGTTGGTGGGGCCATCTAAACATGTAGATAGATCATGAGGTAAGAGGGAAATTTTCTATGGCTTATTTTGAGTTAAGTTTAAACTTAAACTTAAGATATTTTCAGGATGAATATAACACATATTTTATTTATTCACAACAAACATCACACATTACAAGCTAAAGCACTAAGGGTTTTAAGAACCCTTTTTCCACAATCTACGATACATGGTGCGGGATACAACTCACACCTACGTAAGTGAAGCTAGTGCAACTATTCCTCATTGTCTTCATCCACATCGATGGGAATGATCCCATCCTCTGCAGCCTCCAGAAACTCATAGTCCTCCTCATCAGTGAACTCGTCATCCTCAAAGTCGTTGTCGTCACTCAGGAAGTCATCGCCTCCTTGGATGTCTTCTCCATCCTCCTCCATCTCCTGGATCTGGTCCTGCTGGGTCCGGACAGTCACCTCCAAGGTGCGAATCTTCTCGCGAAGACGGGTGATAGTAGCGACATTCTTGGCGCGCTGCAGGCGGAGTGACCGGCGGTCCTTGGCGAGTAGCCTGATGGCGTCGGCATGATGAGCCAAAGCCATCTGGGCACGGTGGGCATGGACACGTGTCAGCTCCAGGTCCTTCCGGGTCTCATGAAGCATAAAGTCCAAATGCTGCACATGGATCTTGAGCACCGGGTGCGAAGAGAGTGCCATGGGTTCTCCCATGGTGTCGTGCCTCGCGAAGTGAGCGAAGCGGCTTCCCCGGAGTGCGGCGATGTTCTGTCCGCACACCCGAGCAAGTCCCTCCTGAAGGGCGTGAGCAAGACCGTCCACCCAGCTGTATGCCTTGAAGGAGAAAAGGATCCTCTCCGAGATGGGAGGCTCCGGACTTCCCTTCAAGTCAGCGGTGATCATCCACTGCTGTTCCCCAGCGGGGGTGTTGTGGATCCGGACTCCGTGGAACTGGGGAGGTGGGCGTTCGAGCTTCTCGGACACTAGGTACAAGTCGCGCTCAAACACCAGACTTCCTCCGTTTTCCAGATCGTAGGTCTCCGTCTGGACGTAGGGCTCCATCTGAAAGTGAAATGGATGAGTAAGTTAGAGATGTGAACAAGTGTGGAAAAATTTGAAATGGATTTATAAGGAGGAGCATGGCTTATTATTTTTAAGAAGATCTGGTAGAGAAGAAAATGAATAAGTTTTTCACAAATACTCACTTCATTTGTTTTAGAAACTTAAAATTTTCCGAACGTCCATTCTAACTAGGGTCTCCTAAGGTCAAACAATGGCTCTGATACCAACTTGTCAACACCCGGATTTTTAAGTCCAGATGCCTATTATGCCATACATCGCAATCCCAGGAATATTGTTGTTGCGAGACATAATAGTTGAATATCATAGAGTCATCATTTATTACAACACAGAATTGTCTTACAAAGATGGATCACATGATCCAATATTACAATAGTAGTTGATCTATTGATCAACGAACATCACAAAGAGCGGAAGCGAAGTAGTAGTGGCTATCTAATCCACAGGCCAACGCTTGACGTCAGGAGCGGTCCTAGTTGTCGTAGACGTCCTGCTGTCCATCTTCCTCGTACGCTGTTCACCTTCATAATCTGGCCATTTGAATAGCCAGGGACAAAGCCATGAGTACTTTTAAAGTACTCGCAAACTAATACTAGTGTAAGCACTATCAATTGTGGTAAGGGGATGCTAAGCTCTAGGTTTATTTGCATAAAGCCAAGTTTATTTCATAAACATTTAGTAAAGATGCTTGAATCACTAGACTAACTCAAGTGGGAACATTAGTGTCATTCCCACAACTCTGTTGTGATTCAATTCAAAATCACCATTCACCTTTCAAATTCAAGTCACCAGTCATATGTCACATTTTTGAAAATGGTCTGATGACGGAACAGTATGGCCTTTCCAATCGTCCGTAACCGTGGACACGGCTATTCGAATAGTTCTACACTCTGCAGAGGTCGTACACTTGTGCCACAATATTTGCAATAATCCGTCAGGGTTAACTGGCCCTGATTTATCATACTCCGTATGCGGACTACCAACCATAACCTTTCACTTATATACTCTAGTACAGGCACCTCTCCCCATGAGCTTGGCCTCCCGGTGAGAACCAACTGTTAACCTGGGAACTGCACAGGGCTTGGGCCGGACAATTCACCTCATTTCACGTCATTTCATATCATCTCATATTTCTTTGGAGGCAGCCCTTGGCATAACCCCGATGACGCTTGTTTAGAGGGAACCCATACTAAAGCACATAAATTTCTAGTTAAGCCCTTACCCATTTTGGGTATTGTGGGGGTACTTTCAAAATTGGAATGGTATCGCATCCGAACCCAACCATCAGTTTTATATCAAAAATCACCATCTTCTCTTGGTCATATTCACCTTCAAAGTCATTCAATGGAATGAACCATCATTCCAAGGTTTCAACTTCATTTCAAAGTCACATGTTCCCATCTAGAGTAGTCAAATTTTAATTGATTAGCACTAGCAACTATTTCATGAGGGGTGCTAAGTATCTTGGAGCTTGCTAGGCTAAGTGTGATTCTCTTGTACTACTCTATAATTCAACCAAGTGAATCATAAACCAAAAAGTAACTTTGATAAATAAAATCAAGTAAAGCTTGTAAAGTAAAAACTTTGGGATAGGTTCATAAAGTAAAATGTAATGATGCCTTGCTCTGGTAGAGCTTTGCACCCTGATGGTTAGCAAGTTTATTAGCTTGCATTAGTCTAGCTTGCAAGAATATTAGCTTGCATTAATATTAGCTTGCCTTGATTGGTGAGGTGATCAAAGTGTTCTTCTTCTTCCTCTTGGTAGAATACCTCCTCCTCTTGATAGTCTCCGGTACTAGCGTCTATAAACGAATACGAGGATACAATCACCAAACAATACTTAAGTACTCTTAATTAGCCTTAGTGGCTCACACAATGATCTAGCATCACTACTTAATATTTATTACAAGATTATGCTAGGGTTTCCTTATTTAGTAATAGGAAAATAATTTCCTCTTATTAAAAATGGAGTTAGGGTTTCTCTTTGGTTTGTGAGAAAATAATTTCCTCTCTTTGAATCTTCTTAAGATTTAATTTCTCTTATGAATAATATATGACCTAGGTTGACTAAAGTCAACCTCTTCATACTTATCATTTGAGAAAATGATTTAAATGAGGTTCCATACCTCATGTAATTTAATACTAACATGGTAGTGATTTAATGCCACCAAATAATTTAATATGAGGTTACCTAGGCTATGATCACTCCCTCATATTGAAAAACTTTAGAACAAGATTTAAGTGAGAGGAATATCTCTCATATGATTTATCACATAGTGGTAACTAATTTAAAGGACTACTATTGAGGTGATTTAATATTCTTAAAATAACCAGGGCTGATCCTATGTTGACCAAGGTCAACACTTCACACTTAGTATTTGAGAAAAGTGAGTTAAATGAGATTCATCATCTCATGTGATTTAATTAATCTTTGGAAAATTTAAATACTATTTAGATTTAAGATTTATAAGTGAGCAAGTATGAGCCTAGGAAATTAAAGGTCAAAACATTACTTCATTTTATTTGAGAAAGATGATTTAAATGAGGTGAGCACCTCATACCATTTTAATAACACCTTGCAATGGTTTAATGTCCTTAATTAATCTAAGGTGAGTTTTAATTGACCATGAGATCTACCTCATATTAATTTGGTTGAGGCAAGATTTAAATGAGACCAAAGTCTATTATATGATTTAATAAATAGGTTTGAAATATTTAAATACTACTTATGAGAATGATTAAATATTTTCAAATAGGAACCTATGGGTCAATAATATATGTGTTATTAATTCTCATTGAACTATTTGGATTAATGATTTTAGTGAGAAGCTATACCTCATATGAGTTAAACTATCATCTAAATGATTTAAAATCTATAAGTAACTAAGCATGAGACTTACTTGACCAAGGTCAGTACCTCTAGTTGGATTACTTAAGATCACATTTTAAATGAGAGAGAAGCCCTCATATTATTTGAATAAGTTTATGTGTGTGTATTAAATAGGCTAGAAATGGCTCCATAGCCATTATTTGAATCTAGTCCATGATCATGCAAAACAACTATGCTATATTTTTGCATAAACAATTAGATTATGTCAAATGTGATTTATTAGAGTTGGAATCAACTTAAAATCATTTCTAGATAATTTCTAATATTTATTTGAAGTCAGAAAAGGTCCTGCCTTGTTATTTTTATCATTTAAATTTAATTTCGAATTTGGACATGAGGCCAGTGGCATTGTTTCGATAATTTCATGAGCTTTCCAAATATATAAAATTTGTTCAATTTGGTTTGGTAGATTTTATCCTATTTAATTTTCAAAACAGCATCTGAGAAGAAAAATTAATTTCGAAATGCTTTTGTTTGAATTGTGGGCTTAGGCGGGAAACTAAGTGGGTTGCGCAGCGGGAGAGGGAGGTGGGCCGGCCCAGTATTGCTACGGGCTGGTTTGAATTACAGACAACTGGCGGGGGTGACGTGGCGCTATCTGGAGCGTTCACGGGATCGAGCGGCTCACCTCCTCCGGCGAGGTCCAAACCCTACCGACGGCCATAGGGGTTTCTAGGGGGTACCTGGGGCTCCGGCGAGGCTCGGCGAGGTGGGCGTTCGGCGTGGAAGACGACGGCGATGCGGACGAGGGTCGCGGGAGGTGCTGAGAAGGTCGGAGTCGTCGTCTTCGTCGAGCTACTGTGGCGGCGGACTCGATGAAATTCCGGCGACGGTGAGCTTAATTGGAGAGGGGAAAGAGTCGAGGATGCTCAGAGAAGAGAGGGGAGGCGGCTGGTGTGTTGTGATCGTCCAGGAGCGGCCTCCTTTTATAGGGGGTCGAGGTGCTGCGGGTGCCCGTGGGAGGTCGTCGACGGCGTGGCGTCTCCGGTGCTCCAAGGGGCAAGCTAGGAGGCGCAGGGCGTAGGCGACGGCTAGGCGATGCTTTGGGTGTAGCGGCGCGAGAGAAAAGAAGGGACAGCTCGCATTGCTTCCATGTCGTGCGTGTACGTCGGAAGGACGGCGATCATGGCGACGGCTAGGGTGCGCGCGCAGGCGTTCGAGCATGTCTAGGGTGTGGCGGCGTGGTGATGAGTGAGCGTGCTCAAGTGGAGGAAGAGAAGGATGGGCGAGTCCGGGCAAGGGCGTGCCTTTGGCGCGTCTAGGGCGTAGACGCCGTGCGGAGCGCTCACCGCGTGTCTGGCACGCCGTGGCGGAGTCTTGGGCGCGTGCGTGCTGGCTTCTAGCGTGCATCTCTTTGCTTAGGGGTGGTACGGCGTGTTTAGGGTGATGCGGGGAAGGCGGTAGACATGGTGTAGGGAGAGGAGGGGCTCGGATCGATCAAGTGTGTGTGGGTGAGCATGGTGCACGGCATGGAGAAGAAAGGTTCTCTCCTCACTTTAATCAGCCAATGCAAGGACATGGATCGATGCAGGGGAGGTACAAGAGGTTGATGATCACATAAGAAAAGGGGTGGAGGCTAAAATCCAGTGTGTAGAAGGGTGTGTGTCCAATCTGAAATGATGCCTGCCAAGTGTTCGATGAAATGGCCGCATGAAACTTTTTGTTGAATTTTGCAATTCTTTTTGGTGGAGCTCAATGATGTAATTAATGTGAAAGATTGGTGGTGGTGGTGCTCATTTTAGAGTTGGTTTGCAACAATTCAAAAAGTGGGGCATCTTCACATAGTTTTAAAGTCTCCACTTGTCAAATCTTTTCTGGTCAACCTGGTCAACTTCAGCAGAGATGGTCAACATGAAAGTTGGTCACTTTCACTTGGTCTTGGATGACATGGCATTGGTTGACTAAGTTTAGTTTAAGAATTGAGAAATACAGAGGGGTAAAGTGGGGAACATTTTATAAAATGGCCAAATGACCATTATCACATGTATGTTGATTTTGAGATTTGCTTTGATTTGATTTTGGTTTCTTTGATGCAATTGTGTTTATTTATCATATCTAAGAGTTTTACAAACAATAGATCAAGCAATGGTGGCCTTGGTTGAAGATTTGCAATTTGGCATAATGTGTATGTGAGTGAATTTTGGGAATTTTCTCCCTATTTGATTTCTCTCTATTTGATTTGACTTTGGTTGACTCTAATGTGGTTCTTATTAGTTTAGAAACATTTTAAGAGCATTGAAACCAATTCAAATGGTCTTGTTCAAAGATTTGCAAATTTGGCCTTAATACATAAGAGATGATGTGTCACTTTTTACTAAACTTGTAAATGGTTGATCTTGCTTCACTTGGACATGGGTTAGGGTCCATTTAGTGTTATATTAGGTTTAGAGATGGTTTCACACCATTTGGTCAAGGTTTGAAGTCATAGGTCAGAGTTTAGTGAATTGGCTATGTGTCACATAGGCTTCTATGCATATGTTGTATTTTATTTTTAAATTGACTTGGTTTGATTCAAATGGTGTTGTGGATTGTTGAAATGATATATGGAGGTGCTCCAACCATTCACAACAAGTCCTAGGGTCAATTTTCTTAAATTCCCATATTTGCTATTTTACTCTCATATGCCTCTATGGCATTTTTAGTTTCTTTTTATTCTTTTTGGTTTCAACTTGGAAATGATTTAAGAAGTACTATATAAGGTTTATAAAGCTTTTCCAATCCTTTAAATAAAGTGGAAAGGTCTAGGGTAAAGATTTATAATTATAGCCATAGGCACATATGCCTTTTTCTTATTTAACTTCCTTTTATTTTATTTTAGCTAGGATGGTGAGAAGAGGGGTGAGGTGTTAGGGTTTAAGATTATTTCAAATACCAATAACAAGCAATCATGGCAAGAGCACAAGAATTAAGCAGGATTATATGTACCAATCTTAGTTTAATAAGTTTTTGTTGGTTCCAAAATTTGGAACTAGGGAAATTTATTTATTTTGTTTTGAATTTACGGGATGTTACCTCCGCTGGAGGGTGTACTCCGGACGTAGAATCAGAACTTACGCCCTGACTGCGCCTTCTTGGGCAGTGCCATGTCGATGAAGTTCTCCCCGGACTTCACCTGGAACGTGATGGGGATCAGCGACTGCTCGTTCTTGCTAACCCGGGTCGCCCGCCCATAGAAGATGGACACCCACAAAGGAAAATACGGCGGGCAGCCCAGGTAGCACTCGCACAGTGCCACGAACAGCACGATTTGCTGAACGCTGTGCGGGCCGAGGTCGGAGACCTTGATGTTGTAGAAGGAGAGGAGTTGTCGGAAGAAATCGGAGGAAGGGAGAGCAAGACCTCGGTCGAGGAAACTCAGGAAAAGCACGAACTCGCCGGGGCGCGGGAGCGGCTCTTCGTTCGCCGCCGGCACTCTCCACCGTTCCCGCTTGAACTCGGGGATGATCCCCGCAGCCACGTACGGGATCAAGGCCTCCTTGGTGACCTTGGACTTGCCCCATCCTTTCGCCGCCATTGGAGTACGGAAAGGTTGGAATGAGGAGAAGATGAGGGAAGAATGCGGTGGAATGATAAGCCCTAACCCTGGGAGCGACCCTTTATACCGCCGCACTCGCCCGTATTAAGGAGAAGATCTGCTCGTTGATTCGTTCCGAAATCGCCGCCCCGTAATCAACGGTCGGGATTACCACGGGCTCCGGCTGAATAGCCGTTAAAACTAGCCGTTAGCGGTCACGTCAAGCCCAACGGTCAACTTCGCGCAAACGGCTCGCGCCTCGGTCAACGTGAAATCCAGCCGTTGGCTCTTCCACGTGTCCCTACGGTGAATGTACGCCGACTGGTAAACGGCGACTGGCTAGCGCCGACTGTCACACACCGACTGGCCAGCGCCGAGTGGCCCACGCCGACCGGCCAGTGCCGATTGATGTATGTCTCCTAACTCGTCAGGTACCGGCGACTAGAGGTCGGGACTACGCTGCGACCTCGTCTTTGAGAGCCCGATGGTGATTCATCCTGGTTCATCACCACCCTTCTTTGAAGATCGCTTTAAACCCACGATTCATCGCCACCGCGCTCGGGGACTACTGATGGGGATACACCCATAGGGGTTGGGTCGCCAGCCTTACTCGCTATGAAGAGGGAAGATCCAGCTGGGCCGCCAGTCGGCCTAAGCGACTGAGCCACGGAGCGACTGGGCCCCTGATCCAAGGAGGAGGCCCGTGCGACTGGATGAGGAGATTGCGTGCAGGAGGGGTAGCGAATCCCGGATTAATAGCAACTGTATGATTCGGAGTTATCTCCATGTAACCCTAGATCGGGGGTGTCCATATAAACCCCCGAGCTAAAACCCTAGAGACACATCATCTGAGATCCAATCTCCCCTTGTAAGCTCTTGGCGTAGCCGCCGACTGAGCCCCCCCTTGTAATTCTCCACTGAGCAATAAAGATCTAGCAGGACGTAGGCCCTTTACTCTCCGGAGGGGCTGAACCTGGGTAAACCCTTGCATCCTGTGCACCTCGATCCGCGTATGGCCATGTTTCCTTGCCCCTGCATCAACGAAGTGCTACCCCCGGTAGCATCTGCCGTGGTCATATCCACAACACCTATGGTAGCTGCGTCGGCGGCGGTCTAGGGATGAGCCGGTTTCCCCTATGGTCAAATGCAAATTCTCAATCCTTGCTATTGTTGCAAATGCGGAGGCAGTGAAGTCCAAGAGAAGCCAACCGGCTGACTCCAAATGGAGCAAACATGACCCAAGAGAGGTAAAATTAAATGTTGACGCCTCTTTTTTTGAAGAATTACATGCAGGGTCAGTTGGGGTGGTTCTACGTGACTATGAAGGCAAATTTGTTGCTGCAGTACGTCTTACTTGCCGCATGTGATCTTAGCGCAAGTGGCGGAAGCTTTAGCTATGAAGGAAGGCCTTTCCCTGGCAAATGAGATGGGCATCGCAAATCTGATTGCGGAGTCTGATTCCCTTGAAACAGTGGAAGCTTGCTTGCCTGGGCATCGGTGGTACAATGATTCGGCAACTATTTTTGCAGATTGTGTGGACTTGATTGCGGGGCTTGGTAATGTGAAGTTTAAACACTGTCCGAGGGAAGCCAACAAGGTGGCAGATGAGTTAGCTAGGTTTTGTTTTCAGAGTTCCAATTCTTGTAATTGGGTCGATGAACCCCCTAGCTTTATTCTGCAAACTCTCCTAGATGATGTAATAGTTGTGTGACCCGCGGCAGCAGGTTCCAGACGCACTCTTTTCCTTCTAGGGTACCTAAGGGGACTGGAAGGTTTTTTATGAGGCGGCCTGCTGTTTGCTTAATATAATGATATATTTTCAAAAAAAAAAAAACACAGACCAATCCAAGCTCAGCTGCCCAAGGCTGACCACGTTACTCCGGAGCTTGGGGATGTAGTACACGTCCCTGAAGGCGTGCTGTGGTCCTCCATCGATGTTGAAGCCGATGGTGTCGTGCCCCATGATCTGCACCACGGAGCCGTCGCCGAAGCGCACATTGCCGCGCACCGTCTCGTCGAGCTCCGCGAATGCCGCTCGATCTCCTGTCATGTGGTTTGACGCCCTGTGTCGAGGTACCAGGTGGAGTCGAGCTGGTCGGCAACCGGACCTGGGAAGATCTTGGCGTTCTCCTCGTTGAGGAAGATGAGCGCCTGCTCCGACCGGTCGGACGGCGCTGGTGGCGCGGGTGTGATGGAGGCAGGCGCAGCAGTTGGTGACGCGGTGTCGAGCTCGACCTCAGCGAGCAGCATCGCGGGATCGTCGTCGTCGTCGATCTTGGCCAGGTGCGCCTCCTCCCTCTTCTTCTTGCGACACTCACGCGCACAGTGTGTCTTCTTGCCGCAGTAGCGGCAGGTGTCATCCTTCTTGGACCCACCGGAGGCGTTGGAGCCTTCCCCGGCGGATCGCTTGTCGTCGCGGTCCTTGCCGCCGTTTTTGCCCTGACGGTGATCACCGCCCGAGCCGCTGCTGTTCCCGCCGTGGGCGCCGCGCGCGAAGCGCGCGCGCCACTCCTCCTCCGTGAGGAGCAGCTTGTCAGAGTCATCCTCTCCGTCCACAGCTTCGTTCTCCTCCACCACGAGCAGCCGCCCGCTCAATTCCTCGATCGACATCGCCTTGATATTTAGCAAGGACTCAATGGATGATGCCATCTGACGGTACTTACGTGGGAGAGGACGCGCAGGAACTTCCTCACGGCTTTGGGCTCGTCCTCCGGGTCGCCGAGCATCTCCAGATCACTGAGGATCGTGGAGAGGTGCAGCACGAAGGTCTCCACCGTCTCGCCGTCCTTGAACGCGAGGCGATCATAGTCGCGGCGGCGCGTCTGAGCCTTGGCGTCGCGCACGCGCTCCGCTCCGACGCGCAGTGTCTTGATCGTGTCCCACGCCGCCTTGGTGTTGTCCTTGGCGGCGAGGACGCGCACCAGCTCTGGCGGCAAGGCTCACAGTAGAGCCGACAGAGCGGCGCGATCGTCGTGCTCGTCGCAGTCGCCCTCGTTCACGGCTTCCCACTGATGAGGATTAGTTTCCCGATCTTTCACGATGCACCTTGATGTTCCATAGGACCGATAGATCTTGAACTTCCTCGACAGATTCAAGGATACTCAAGCACATATGATTACTCTTGACAACTCAAGAACTCACACATCTTTATTGGATAACTAGACGAACGTCCGTGACGCCGTCATAGGGCCAACCCGCAGGGGATGGTGATACTGGAGGAACCCAAGGTTCTACATAACTTGAATCAAAACTAGACTACCCAAACCCTAGCCGCCCCACCTCCTTATATGAGGGGGGTGGGCCGCCAACCCCTATTGGGTTGGGGCGCCCACTCATGGGCCTAACCCTAATTCGACTTGGACAGGCCCAAGTCAAATAGACTCTATTAAAACCCTAGATGGCCCACAGCATGACCTGGCTACATTATTATCTCCTAATAACAAGATTATAATAAACTACTGGTACAACCTTAGACCCAAATATCATATCAATGGATGTCCTAGAGTACCAGGCCCGGATATCCATATCACCCACAGCCCGTGGACTTGCAGCTGGACGCGCATGAGCATGGCCCAGTCCGCGTAGTTGGTGCGTGTCAGCGTCGGCGCCAGCTCGCGCCCATGGTGCTGCCCGCGACCACGGCGACCTGGTGAGAGAGAGGTGCGCCTCGGGGACTTTGATCCCGACCCGGACGCCGTGTCTTGGGCTTCTTCCCCGCCGACGTGTCCCTCTTTGGTGGCGGCGTCCTGGATCGGCAGGATCTGATACCACTTGTAGCCTTTCTTCTCTCTCGATCACACTCACGAACTAGTGCACAAACAGAGAGGAGAAAATGACAGGGAGTTTGTTGCTGTGTAATGCCTACAACTTTTATGTTCGCTTCTTCCTTTTATTCAGCAAAGCAACGATCGTGCCTGCTCACACGTTGCCCATACTGATCGTGCCATCCCACGACCGAGCACACGAGCTCACAACGCAAGGATCGGATCAGAAAACAAAGACCAAATCCTATCCTATATGTTCCTAGCAAATAGCTGACGGAACAACTAACTGACCTAACTGACCAAACTGACGAAGACTGAATTTAACACTTATTACTGACACACTACTTATTACTGACACACTAGATTGACCCGCACTTTTGGCTCTCATCCTCGCACCTCCCCCATATTTGGCTGTCCATTACTCCCTCCATCCCAAGGATTAGGGCGTATAAATCTGGGCGCTGTTATTTAGGCAGAGCATCGGTGTGGAGAAAAAAGTGCAACCTTCCTTTCTTGCCCATGCATGCATGTTGTGCCTCCCCATAATTTCTCTCCCGCACGATCCTGGGACTCCTCGTTTCTCGCACGCTGCCATCAATAGATGTCTTCTCCCTCCATCGGTGTGGGCCTGGTGCTGGTATGGTCGTATGGAGATGGAGGAGGTGCGAGGTGTGTTTATGTCGGACATGATTCGAGGAGGGAGGGGAAAAGGAAAACAGGGGCAAAATCGGGAGACTAACGTACCAGCGAACCATGCGCCTTAATCGTTGGAAAAAATTCGATTTTTTTATACGCCCTAATCCTTGGGATGGAGTAGATGCTTTGCGATGTGTGGACAAGGTAACGAATCTGTAGCGAACCAATGGAAAAAATCGAGAATACAGGCCTGGTGTATAAGGATACCAGTAGGCTACGCATTTAATCTCTAGGTGCTGGCGTCATGGGTACAGCCCGGGACAGCATCGTCCTCTAGCCCCTCGAATTTATGATGCGTAAATGATGTTGCCAATGTGATGACGCTGTAGCAAACTAGCAATTAAGCTCGGCCCCAGCATTGTCTCCTACCTCCCCTCAATTCAGCAGTGTCGTCGAAGAAGAGAAATCTGCTGACATCGGAGCACACCAGAAAAATCCTGAAGCGAGCAACAAATGGATGGGAGAATTGGGTATGAGGCAGTCGCTAGTTTCCCCCTGGTAGTGTTCCTGCAGATACCATTTTTTGTTGGGTGAACATGCTGAAATGTACTGAATTTTACAACCACATTTCCACACACGCAACCAAAACCGAACGCCCTTTACAAAAATCTACAATCACTAACGAAAAAACTAGATCCCAGAAACCGAGTCCTCCGTCCACATTGATTTAAAAAACACATTTCCTGCACTTCGGATTAACCATAATTAGCTCGGACGCAGACCAAAAAACCGTTGTCTCCCCTTGCTGCCCCGTCCCATGGAATGTACAGGCGAGTACAAAACTTTAAATGGAATACAACCAAAAACAACTGGATTTTTTTGGGTGGTCTAGCAATCCTCAAATAAGTAGTCAGCAAAGGAAATTAGACAACCACCGCAGGCGAGTACAAATTTTTCGTTCGCGTTCTGTACAGAGGGGATTGTGATGGAGCCGCAAGGGAAGTTAATTGCTGCACCTACCAGGGCGCTGACGTCATGTCTGTCTTGCACTGTTTCCCTGTACTTTGGCTGGTACAGGCAGAAATACACCGTCGGGTATACATACGCGAAGTTGCTACGTGGGAATGTACAAGTAGTGGACGGCTCCGGATGTAGAATCGAAGGTCAGATATGGGGGAGGTGCGTCCGCAGGTTCTACAACATATTTTCGCACACTAGATTAACTAACACTGAATAGTCGCTGGAGTAGTGAACCGACTTAGCAACACCCTGCGCAGCTTGCAGAGAGATTTCACCACAATACTCAATGACCAAAGACTAACATATGTTCACGTCCCAGTTCAGCCATTCCAACATCAGTCACCCCATGACACACCCGTAGTGTGAGATTTCTCAAGCATAAGTTCTGCGCAATGAAGCGTATCCCAGCATCAGTTACCGCAGGACAAAATATAAGCTCAAGTGTCTCCAGATGTGGTGAGGATGAGAGGGCCTTCATCCCCTCGTCATCCAAGAAGTTGGCGGTGTTTAGCACGAGAACACGAATTGGGCAGGACTGAATAAGCACCAGAAAACCCTTCTGTGTGAATCCTATTTCTGATGGCCAGCCAGAAAAACATCCTTCAAATTTGAGGTCTACGGTCTGAAGCATACGACAGTTTTGGGCTAGAGCGTAAAGGCAGTTATCAGTAAATGACATCCTGGTTTCACAATAACCGTCGTCAATATAGTAGCGCTGAAGGTTGAGCCAAAGTGAGATGCTTTTAAGGTTGCTGCAGCTCCGGGATAATGCAATTATGTCATTGTCATTTAGGGCACGGACATACTGAAGGCAAAGGTTCTCCAATGCTTTACACTTCCCTAGGACAACACGAAGTCCTATTTCTGGCCAAGTTTCAATATGCGCCAACCTTAAATCCTTCAAACTCTCGCAGCAAAAGTCATATATATCCATGCTATGAGCATCGTACAAGGGGTCATAGACCTTATCACCTGGAAGACGATCAAATCTTTCTCTTTTCTTCTCAAACTCAAACTTCTGGAGCTTCATCCAACCTGAACCAAACTTTAGGAGGTCATGATGATTGATTCCTTCGCAATTCTTCACTACAAGCTCATACAACGACCCATCCATACCAAGGTATTCCAACCACTCTACGCTGCCGATTTTCTCGCAATCAATAAGGTGGAGAGCAGATAGACCCGTGCAACCAACTGCAACCGAAAAAAGCCCAATTGATGTTATTTGTGGTGCAGAGATCAGCCGGAGAGATACCGATGTCTTGCAATAAGCTAAACAACCAAGCCCAGAGTCATCGATGTATGAGCAGAAGCTTAAGGTGAGGTCAATCAGCGAGGAACATTGAGATGAAAATACAAAGAGGCCTTTGTTATCCAACTGATTGCCATGTCCAGGTATCCAACCAGAGTAATCGATTTCCACTTTCCGCAAATTTGGGAACCGGGCACATAATGATGTCAGTGCTTCTGTAGCAGTGCAAAGACCAGAACCAACACGGATAGCACCCCTTTGATTCCCCTCTGTCTTGTAGAGCTGCTTTGACACAAGGGAGAGAGAATTCAGATCACTTGTCCTAGTGATTTTCTTGATAATCTCTGTCACCAGAGCCTCTGGTAGGTCCTCCATCAAGCGAATTCAGCTGTACGAATCAGGTAGTATCAAGGTTTAGAAAACAACCGAAGAGCTGGACTAAAACCTATGATATCAGAACAAAGCATGTGAGCATGGAGATCATGCTGGCAACACACATTATGAAGAATATAGAATATACTGATGAACTTTGTGCATTTACTCTATTCATCAAAAAATTGTTCATTATTCATAAGGGACATTAATTAAATTATTGCAGTAGCTAGCACCTTATCTAACTATACATTGCTAGTAAGACACAATGAAGCTACAAGCCCGTCATTAACTGATACAACTGCTATAAGTAGCAGAACCAGAATAACAACCGAAGAGAATGCAAAGAAAAATTGAGTCATTGGCACAAGCAACTCTACAAGATAAGACTCATGTGCTGAATCTGAACCAACTTATTTGGAGGCACCGAATTAATCACATGAAAATTAGCACTTGTAGTTCCCAGGCAAGAAAGTAGGGATTTAAACAAAAACGAATTAGATACGATTTCTTACTATATAATGCCCAGCTTTGTTTTTTAGATCTTCAGGGGGGGAGGATCCCCACCTGTAAATATTCCTGAAATTGGTGGCTACAAATTCGCATGAAGAGAAGTTAGGTGATCAGGCCATAGCCAGAGCGTGTCCCTATAAATCCTACCCCGATGAGTCCACAGGGCGTTGTCCATCAGTAGATACCACTCGATCTAGTACCTGTTCAACTAGAAATTAATACTACTGTTTACTGCAACCTAGGCTAATATTCCATCACAAAAAAACATGCTTTCTACCTAGGAGAATGGCTTTACAACTAAAATGGATGATGCTGCCGGTTTCCCTCTGGCAAGTCTCAATCAAGAAAGCGAATCGAAAAAAGCAAACCATGTACATGTCGATGGGGAACCAACGAAGAGGGGGCAGGAGAACCAAGAAACGGCGGTCCCTTCAGCACGGCTGGGAGGTAGTAACAGCGGCGATAGGGAATAGAACGTAGGAGGGGAACTTCGCCGCCGCTCGATCGATCAGCCTAGTCCGCAGCGGCGGAGAGTGTAAACCCTAGTCTCGCTCGCAACGCCCTTCGTCTCTAGAGGATGGGTCGTGCCGCCTAAGGCGAGCTGTAGCGGCGCCACGCTCACACGGGCCAAGCCCTGGAACCTTGTGCTGGGCTGCTGGCTTCTCACACTCGACGTAGTGTTAACATTTGAGCCATTATTTTCCCCTAAAAAACAAATTGAGCCATTATTTTCCTCTGGAGTATTTGGTTATGGACAATTTATTTTGCTACTACTAGTTTTATACTCGTATCTTTTTACAAACAGACACGTCAACTACCATGACTAGGTCTCGAAGACCAGCCGAATAGACTTAGTCTTTCCGAGGTGCTTATAGAGGTAGAATATACTGTGTTACAAGACTCGCCGGATCAGTTTTTTGAACTCAGGCTCTTAAAGGTGCTCATATGGGTAACATGTGTTTGTGTGCGTGCGTTCATAGAGGTGAGTGTATGCATATTTATGAGTGTATGCTTTTGTACTGTGTTTCGTAAAAAAATTAGAAATCTTGAACATTAAATTAGGCATTCAATCAAAAACCAAATCCTTCCATGTGTTCTAAGAAAAGTTACACATTAAAAATAGCAATCAATCATTTTAAAAGAAAAAATAGGAGTGCAGAGCGAGAGCGCAAAGGGAGAGTGCTCGAGCAGAGGCGGGGGCCCCTTCCCTTTACCCGTCGGTTGGCCATGGACCCTCCGTCCCCTACCCCCTCCCTGTCCCCTTCCCCCTCCCCAGTGGCGAGCCCGCGTTGTCACGAGGATAGGAGGCGCGGTGGGCGTGGATCTGACTCGGAGGAAACCCCGTGTTCGTAATGCTACGCGCTTGCCGGTGGGAAAGTTGTGACGCGGTGGGCGTGGATCTGACTCTGAGGAAACCCCGCGTTCAGCCGGTGGGTGTGGTGACCCTGCATACCACTGCATGTTGTAGTATGCCAGTCGTTGATATAACATTAAATCAATCCGCAAATATTACATCCCTCAGTAGTACAACAGAACATAGCAGGTCCATAACTCATTATTACAAACCATATATATACATATCATCTTGGAGCTCCTCTTGGGTCCTAAGAGGTTTACTCCTGGGTTCGACTTAGCTTACAATACAGAAGTCTTACTAGGTTATACATTTATCCCCACGAGCAGTTAAATACTAGAAGTTCGGACTGCTCGGTACAACTACGACTACTACTGGTTCTAAGATTGTACTCCTCCGGATCCCTCTCCGTTTCCGTAGACTATCAGGTAGTCTACACCTTCAACTCCTCCTGAGAGATCTGGTTCTTCGTAGCCGATGATGTCGGCTCCTTCAGGGTTGTCGTTGTCCTCCTCCAGATGGTTCAGATAGTCTAAGCAGGGGATTTAAGAGTGGTATGAGTACGAGCGTACTCAACAAGTTCATATTAGGAAAGAGGTGTTTAATGCACTAACTACGGTACCAGACCAGAAAGTCTGATACCATGCAAGTTTTGATAACCATTTCTTCAAAAGGTTGTTTTTATTCAGAAGAACTATGTCCGTCAGCCTTCACCGGTTGACTAGAACTTCATGGAGTTCCTTTCCGGCAGCGTTCGCAGTTCCAAATCCCGGAACAAGGAGTGACTGGTCACGATTTGTTACACTCTGCAGAGGTGTGTTGCTTTACCCATAAGAGATCTTAACCTTGGTGCCAACCGGGCAGCTTTCCCGTCCACACTTCCTTTGGTGTGAGGCCCGGTATAAGGTCCTAGTCAATCATGTTCCTCCGCTACCTCGAACACCCACCCTTTGTTGCATGCCCGACCCTGGGTCCACGCCGGTTCACTTACACCAATTAAGGCTGGGCCCCGACCACGACAACAGTGATGGGCTCTACCATACACTCCTACGCCGGTAGCTGCAACCCATCATAGACCGCATTACCGTGGGGAATTAGAATGGGATCCCCACCCTCCGGTTGTTCCGCAAGACACAACTGCTACGGTAAGCATTGCATTACCATGGGGAATTAGAATGGGATCCCCACCCTCCGGTTGTTCCGCCAGATACAACTGCTACGGTAAGCGCATCCGTTGATGAACGAGAGGTGGAAACACTTTTGACTACTCCGTCCCACTCCAGATCTTATGGTTAACACGGGTATTACGGCACAAGAATCACTGGACGACATTTGTTGTTTAATCCTAGATGGATATAAACCCTTGCAATGGAACCTCCACCATATCAACACATACCATGGTTCCATTGCCCACCACATAGTCATATTCATAGTTATGAAAATAGTATTTTTGGCTTTTCATGCAAGAGTGATAAACATAGTACTTTGCAATTAATTTGGTAAAAATACTCAAATGACATGAGCAAGCGATGAACTTGCCTGAACACTGCAAAGTTTTGCAGTTGGATGGTGTGGACTGACCCTTGTCCTCTGTTTCTGAAAAATAGCATCATTGTCCGATAAGGGCAATGGTTAAAGAAGCAATTATGCATGATTCAGTTTTAGGGTTTGTTCCCCCTTTTCCGGTGTTTATTATTTTATGTAGAAGGTTAATACTACGAACAATTTAGGGATACTCTGTTTAAGCTAAAATACAACCTTGAAATGTTGTCAAGGTGTTTTTATAGTCCAAAGGTATTAATGGACTTATTTTTATTATTGAAAATAATATGTGTGATTTAAATGATTATTTAAATCATCAAATTGAGACTTATTCTTAATTGTCTTCAAAAATTCCCTTTCATATTTTATTTAGATAGGGAATTTTATGCTGATCAATTTTCATATTTTTAGTTATTTTTTAGAGCTTTTATCTATTTTCTATTTAATTTTAAAGTTTCAGCATTTTATGAATTTGGGAAATGTCACAATTGCCCCTGGGCCCCACTGTCAGGGTGGCCCAGGTTAGGTCGGCCGACCCACCTAGTCCGGCCCCACCACCTCACTCTCTCCCTCTCTCTCGCGCGTGTCCGAACCTAACCCTAACCCTCTGGCGATTCGCGTCGCCGCCAGTCTTCTCGAATTATTCGGCCGTCGCCGGCGAGTATGGCGCATGACCGCCGTTCAACGGCGCTTCGGATCCAGCGGCGATTTGTGATGCGCCGCCGCTCGTTCCCGCCGTTCCTGGCTCTGGAGTGCTGCGATCTCCGCCCGCTCGATGCCGTGGCGCGCGTGGTGCCGTGGTGCCGCCAGGCCGCTTGGCCTGGTGCCGCCGCGCTCCGGCGTGTGCCGCCGTGGCCGCCATGGCTACGCCCGTCTGCTCGCCGGTATGTGCGCCTCCTTTCCTGCTCTCTCCTGTGCTTGACCTTCTTCCTCTGCTAGCTCTACTACTGTGATGTGCTTGCCTGCACAAGAGCTGTTGTGCTCTTGCGGCGCCATGTGTGCCTGCTCTATGCTATGCTGCGCTATGCATATGCTACTGCTTGTGTGATGCCTGCCATATTCTGTGCAAGAATTTCTAGCCTAAGCACTTTTGTGCTAGTATTGCTTGCTTAATTCCATTCTGTGCCTTTGTTCTTGTTGATAATCTTGCCAGATCCTCAAGTGTGTTCATTTCAATTGCTATGGCTTGGTTATAGTGTATAGTTCTTGCATATTTGCAAGTGCCTGAGCTACTGTGGCTAATTCTTGTGCTCAATTTTATGATTATGCTCAATTGAGTATCACTGTGGCTTATCTGTGTTATACAGTGATGAATTTATATGTTTGGCTGGTGTATTATGATCCAGTGGTTCATCAAGCATTTGATGTGCTTCTGGATACAACCATAAGGTTATTAATTGATTATCTGTGAAGCATCTCTTGCTTACTGTGGCTGTTTAAGTCATACAAGTACTGTGTGATGCTAGGGATTGATTCTTGCATGCTTTGGTATGCTCTAACAGGCGCTGGTGATCAATTGATCACCACTTGCTTGTTGCTTGCTTACTGATTCATTGCCTGTGTCTAACTGCAATGATCCATTGGATCATCTGCAGGACTTGGTGCATGGTTTTCCTCTCTATTTCATTTATCTATATAGTTTTGACTTATTAACTAGATAAATGATGTGAACTTCCTTGAAGTGATGATCACATGAGTTGATTTAGTAGAGCTAGAGGGATGCCAATAATATATTGGGAACCCTAGCTCATGCTGAACCCTATTGGGTTATGATGCAGTGGCTTAATGATTGTTCTTGTGGGTTTGAGGTAGCCCTGACAGCACTTGTGCTGCTGTTATGGTAGCTCCCCACTCTGTGGCTTACAATGCATGGACAAATGCTTGCTGGCTGATCATGTATGATTGCCAGAGGCTTTGTAATGTTGACAAATTTGGTAGAAGATTGTATATCTACCATTCTGATGGTGTAGCTAGACAATTAGGTGCTTGGTGTCTTGGAATGGCTACATGGATTGAATCCATGCTGGATTTCTCCGGTTGTGTCACTGTGTTGACACAACCAGTGTTCCCTTGGTTAATCCTCCTCCTAGCCTTTGTTTGATTTACTGGCACCATTTAGTCTTGCAACCAAATGATGATATATCCAGGGTTTCCCACCCACTTTGCTTCTGTGATGCAAGTGTATGCTTATTTATGAGAAAGACAGATGCTTGCTCATGATTCTTGTGTATACCTCACTCCAGCTCCTAGAATTGAGTGTTGGTGTAGAGGATTGCTTCAGTGATTGGTTGATTTGCTTGTCCAGCTCCTCCTAGCAAGCTTGTGGTGCTGGATTTAAGTGTTGTGGCTGTTTGAGCAGGTTGAACAGCAGTGGCTGTTCCTCATGTTCTTGAGTTCTTGGTTTTCTGATGAACTTACCCAGTGCAATCATGTCGATGGATTGACTAGGGTTTACTGTGGAGGCTTTATATGATCTCCTTCTCCTTCTCTGGTCGACAACAAGGCCTGGCAGCCTGTTGGTGACTCACCAGTGTGTGTGTGGTGTCTGCATGCACACCGTGCTAGCTGTGTGTGTGTGCACATCCTTGGTATCTGGCTTGTGTTTTGGCTGAGAGTGGATCAGCTCGGCAGACTTGACATTATCCACATTTCCATTTCTTTCTAACCTGCCAAGTGGCTATGCCACTTGGCATAACTCTTCTTTTGTTGTGATTATGTGCAGGGATCAATCTGTTGCTCCAATGATCATGAAGATCATCAAGTACAAGAATAAATGAAGTTTAGCTTGTAGTGTTAGGATAGATCATTGATTTGTAATTTCCTTTTCTTTTCTTTTTCTATTTTTGTCCAATTCTTGTAATATGTTGTAATATTTCATATTTTATTTCTGGATATTGTAAAGACAATGTATCTTATGTGTTTATCAATAAAGCTCCAATTTTCTCTATTGAGCTTTATATAATAATTGTTCTATTTATATCTTGATTATTTATGATTGTTTATTAAATTATCTCAAGTTTGAATTATGTGATAACCACTTGATGTTTGAATTTGAAATTCAAATTCAAATTTGGTTTGAATTCAATCATACAACTTAATTTAGAATTCAATCATGCAACTTAAGATTGTGATGCATCTTCTCTTCTCTCTTCTCAAAACCCTAATCTAGTTAAGTAAGAACAAGTTCATCGCACTCTCGAAACCCTAACCTTGTAGGATGTCGAGAGAGAAACCTGTTCCCCTTCGATGCAGTTTTGTTTTAAAAGCGCGAAATTTCCCCGTAATTTACCATGCAATGCACATCCCTTTCTAAAATCTACCCCTTGAACGTCTCTAAACCTGGGACATTACAGTGGGTGAGCGGTGGCACTAGTTGATGAACGGGGGTCTTCCCGGGCACGCCTGGAGGTGCGGTCGAAAATCTTCTGCGAGGAGGGGCGTGCAGCCATCGACAAGCTCGATGATTTGGAGGACCCGCTCGAGGATGGAGAAGAAGCACCGTGAGAGGACCCCACAAACGTCACCCGCAAGCGCGCCAGGGGCCGCGGCAGCAAGAAGGTGGCAGCGAAGGTGGTGTGCCTAGGGCGTGACACCAGCGCCTAAGCAGAGTTCCAAGGTTTGTGCTTGCTATGCACATATCCGGGACACCGCGTCGTCGATTGCACGACGAGGCTGGCGTGCCTCCATTGCGGCGAGGTGGGGCACATGCTAAGGGAGTGCTCACTCTCCCATCTTCCAAGGTCGCGCTCGCCTGACGACGGCGACAAGCCTACGAGGAAGAGGGTGAACGAAAATGGGCTAGGTCGCCGCGTGGATGACGGTGCCATCAGCCACCGTGAGCGTGTGCCAGGCTGCCATGGAACCACGCGCAAGGATCGGAGTCGCGCGCCCGTGGGTGTGAGAAGGGCTGCGGCGCCGTGCTAGAAGGAGGCACCACGCAGGGGTGCTGCTGCGTCGCATCGTGAGATGGCGTCGCCAAGGGCCGCCATCAAGCTCCACGACGACCAGTTGTGCCGTGACGGCCACGGATTAGGCGATGCCCGCTCGGTAGCACTGATGTCTACTCACGCTTCTTTTCCTGTAGACAGTGTTGGGCCTCCAAGAGCAGAGGTTTGTAGAACAGCAGCAAGTTTCCCTTAAGTGAATCACCCAAGGTTTATCGAACTCAGGGAGGTAGAGGTCAAAGATAGTCCTCTCAAGCAACCCTGCAATTAAGATACAAGAAGTCTCTTGTGTCCCCAACACACCTAATACACTTGTCAGATGTATAGGTGCACTAGTTCGGCGAAGAGATAGTAAAACACAGGTGGTATAGATGAATATGAGTGGTAATAACAATCTGAAATAAATATGGCAGCGAGTAAACATGCAGTAGAACAGTAAGTAAGCGGTGTTTGAGTATTGGAAACAAGGCCTAGGGATCATACTTTCACTAGTGGACACTCTCAACATTGATCACATAATAAATAAATAACTTCTCCTCATTTGTGCTACATATACTCTTGTTGCATGACAAACACCATTCATTGTGTGGGGCTACAAGAGCTCCCTCAAGCCGGAGTAAACAAGCGCCACAACATACGACATTCATATTTAAGTAACCTTTAGAGCATAATAGATCTTTGCAATTTAGACCGAGTACTAACATAGCATACACACTGTAACCATTAGGTTAAGACGAGAACGTGTTCGTTCAGCTTTGTGACACTAAATATCCTTTTTCTTTATAATAAAAAAGTACTTGTTGAACATTTTTTTACATCATGAACAAATAGTTTCGTATATATTTTGCGTCATGAACAATTAAATTTTTTACTCCATGAACAATTACTTTGTATTACGTAAATAATTTTCTGAGTTGCGATCCATTTGCAATCACGAATCGTGAGGCCAATCCAATCGCTAAGGAGTTTATAATATAATCCAACTCTCGTGTCTTAGTTGGAAACATAAGGTTTTCCTATTAAGGTGTGTTTGATAGTTCGGGTCTACCGAAAATCTCTCTCTCTTTACATACTTATTTTCAGCATAAATTGATCTGATATTTTGGTATGTGTTTGGTGGCCCGGGTCTATCTTTACAATGCTGAAAATATAAATTACGAAGAGATCCATATTTTACACAAAAGCCATTAAACAGAATAAAAAAACAATCGGGTCCTTAGATATTGATTGAGACAATGCGGCCCAGATTCCGACCATGGTTCATGCCCAACAATGGAGGAAAGAAGCCATGTGTCTTCGTAGAGACAAAAAATTGTCGATTTGAAGCGCACCTGATCCCTCGATCTAGTCGAGTTTTTGCTTGAAGAAAAGGTCGTCGAGTTCGTGTTTCCAGTGTCCAAGTTTCCCGCAGATGGCGCCAATAACAAAGGGTTAACATCGACAGTGCCTATTATGATGGACTTGAGTTTTAGGAAGGAGGACACCGGTGAACCGGCGGATCAACAGACCGATCAGCCAAACTTAGGCAGCCGACGAATATTACTATCAAGGGAGAATCGTGATTACGATATGTGGAACTAGGCTACAGGGGTGTTTGGTCTGATTCGATCTCTCCTCCCAGCCCATATATAGCGGACTGGGTCTCTGAGTCCACCTCGAGGTCGAGTTACATTTCATGTTGGTTCACTCGATATAGACTTATCTTTCCTCCTAATGAGATTCCTTCGGATTTCTCCGGACTTCTTCATGGGCTTTCATCTATTCCTTCATGGGCTTTGTACCAGGGATTGCAACGCTCATAGCCCGATATGGTATACCCATGTCAGGCGGGAGGAGCCAGGGGACGGTGGTCGCCGATATCAAAACAAGCTACATGTGTCGCGGGACCTTCGCCTCCGTCGAGACCAAGGAGCCTTTAAGTTGTTTTTTATAGGTGTTGGTAAATGTTTGATTTATCGTGTCTAGTGTTTTGTTTATGGGTCTTTCCAACCTCCTTGTGCAAAAATTAAGCTGCTAGATTTGAACAGATTATACTGGTATCTCTAAATCAGTAAATCTTGATTTAGGAGTCGATAAATCTCAGCCCATACTAAACCGCGCCTCATTTATTCTAGTACATGTATGATGCCTAGCAGGCAGTGTTGATCCAATCTCTTTTTTTTTGGCTGCATGCCTGCAGTTCTTCCGGGTCTACCGGTGTCTTTCATCATTTTGTAGATTGTTTTTCGAATTTTACGCTCAACATTGGATATTTCAATTTACAGGAGCAGTTGAACTTGAAGCCTTGGAGCGTGTACTGAGTTGTGCAAAAGTAGAGCCAATCAAGCTATCGTATGGAACTTTGAGGTCCATAAAAAAAAAGGTTTTCCAAGAAACTTTAAACACACAATCCCATGGTTTTCTCAAAACGTAAATTGAAAAAAAAAAGTTTCAGATTTGCCAAAAGAATAATGCAATAAGATCTAATAGCAATCAAGTCCCGCATATAATTTTCAAGATTACAAAACTAAGATGCAAATAATTCTAGCTAATAACATATAAGAGCTTCACTGTAATCACTTGCGGAGTGGGTCCCTTTCCTTTGGGCTATTAGTATTTTCCACAAAACATCACCTAAGGTCACAAGTTTTAGGAAAATGGACAACCCTAATAACACCACCTAATTTCATCTATTGGATTTTTTTTCGATAATAGCCACTTTATTACTTTGAGCAATAGATTCGGCCTCTGCATAGTTACGATGCACACAACCGTACAATTATAGTTATTACAAAATTTCTAACGAAACACACGACAAGTACTTAAAGTTATTGAAATGCAAAACATCTAGCTAGGTGGATCCAGGCGCAGATCACGTTGTCACCCATGTTGGGAAAAAAATATCCCTCGCTGTATCCTCCAACCGTGAAGACACCTCCATAGAGAGGTCTCGATGCTCCACCCGCTGAAGTGGCAACCATGAACGGAGCGTAGCTGTGCACCGGTATATGACCTGCATAAGAGAAGAATAAACATTATTAAAAACCTTGTCATTTCTGCATAGCCACATCGACCAAAAAAAGGGCAATCGCTCTCATCCTAATAAGACGCTTAAACCTAGTATTCACACCATTCAGCCATTTGCCGAAAATATTGACAACACTACGTGGTGGGTATAAGGTAGAACATATTTGGATGGTTTCCCACTCCAAACTCACACCAAACGCAGCTAAATACTGTGATGAAATATTTAAGGCATGTTGGTAGCCTAGAAACCCCTTGCCTCGCATCGGGCCCATAATTCTTGGTTCGTTTGGTTGCATGGGATCCTCCGTGTTCTTACACGAACCGCTTCTCAAAGCATCCTTGGGCCAGCCCCCGGAGCAACACTCCGTTCATGGTTGCCACTTCAACGGGTACCTCGTCATTGGTGGCAGCATGGTGATGTTTGTCTTTGTGGTCAGCGACATGGTGATGCTTGTGACCGGCGTGAACGGCGGTGTGATGGTGGTGTTCGGCTTCGTGGTCGGCGACTTGCTGATGCTTGTGACCGGCGTGAACGATGGTGTCATGGCGGTGTCTGGCTTCGTGATCGCCGACGTACTGATGCTTGTGATGGGTAAGGTAAGATTACCATGTTGCCATATAGATGAGGTTAGGAAAAGCATGCGACCAACCAAACAAAGTGAAAAGTGACATTGGTACCAACTGATGCAACCTAGGCTGTCAAACAAAGTGACTTTTTTGACCCGAAACTCGTATCAAACCGAGATGTGCGTTTCATTCTGACCCAATGAGACGAAAAACTCACCCAGGCTACCAAACGGGCCCTTACAAACCCGTGATCAGCAGATTTAAACTTTACATGATCGAAAAGATGAACACATTACGGCCTTTAAATTATTTTGAACAGCATACCCAGGTTGGAGTAGTCATGAGCATACGTAGTGACCGCTTCAATAACTACTGCCCGTCATCAGAATGACTCTGACAGCCCAATTTTGATGACATTTTTTTCGATGAATTTCGATGACTGCTTGATAGAGAGAAAATGGCCAGTGGCTCTCCACGCAAAGGATCAGCTACATTCAGGCATTCAGCACATGTCCAGCTCCTGCTTCCAGCACAGCACGTCGATTCTCTTTTATGCTAAAGCCTCATCCACCTGATCGACAAGACAGTCTGAATGCTCCGTCCCTGTCAATTTTCAGAAAATCACTTGGAGGAGTCCAAACCATGCGGTTGTGTGCTTGGTGCAGTACTGCAGTATTTCCATCTTTCTTCAGTTTTCCAAAGGAATTAACTTGTTAGTTAGCCGTAATTTGTTGGATAGCTTTAATACCACGGGTGGTCGAGAGAGAATTGATGCACCACAAGCTTTTGTGTAAGAACCATCTCACGCCCTGGAAATAGCATACCTGTCAGGGGCTGTCGGCAACTTAGCAGATCAAAGATCCGGAGAAGAGGCCCTGCAGGGGGATGCGTGGATAGATGACATACCTGGGGAGATGACGGAGGAGCTCTGGAGACAATGCCTCGTCCTATGGGAGGCGGTGGAGGATGTCGAGAGAGATGTCTCCACACCTGACCGCATACTTTGGAAAGGTGCGGAGCCTGGAATATACTCGGCAAAATGCACGTATGAGATGCTATGCCAAGGGAGTGTGAGATGGAGTATGAGCACACCGGTTTGGGGCTCCTTTTCACCCATGAAATGCAAGATCTTCGCCTGGTTGGCTCTGAGATACCGCTTGTGGACATCGGATAGGAGGGCAAGACATGGGTTACAAGAGCACCCGAATGTGTGTTACACCTGCCTGCGGGAGGAGGATAATGTGGACCACATTTTAACCTTATGCCCGTATGCAAGACAGGTGTGGTGTAGGGTGCTGCACAGTGCAGGTCTAAGGTTGGCAGACCCAGGGTTCATGGGGAACCTACAGAGATGGTGGACGGAGGCCCGCAAGAGAGTGAGGAGGTTCGACAGGAAGCGTTTCGACTCCATGGTTATCAGCACAGCATGGACGATCTGGAAGCAGCGAAATGCGAGGGCCTTCGGTAACGACAGGGAGCAGAAGACGGTGGACCAAATGGTTACCCAGATCAGAGAGGAGTTCCACATGTGGGAGAGAGCTAGGAGAGGAGTGAGGCTCGATGTAGCGAGAGAGTAGGCATAGGCGGAGGGAGGGTGGAGTGTGTGTGTGTTCGCAACACCTTGGTGCTGTTCTTGTAAAATGTTTGCTTCTCTTCTATAAAGATAAGGCACGTTTTGCGCGTGCTCTTAAAAAAAAAATCCGGAGAAGAAACCAGAACAACCGATGAGATTGCATATTCAATCAAGGTTACACTCTACTAAATACATGAAGTACTATCTGACGAAGAAACAAAATTACTCGAGTAAGGAACATGTTGATGTTGTAAGCACCATTTACAGGTGATAACAATGCCTGCATGAAGGGCAGGCACATAAAATAAACAGTTTCAAATCATCAGCTAGGATGGGTGTGTCTCGTAACAAATCCCCAAATTCATACAAACACTAAATTTCGCAACAATTTTCCCTTTACTGCTTACAGAATGTTCAGAATGGTCCGGCATTTCTGCAACAAACTAGTGAACAGTTCTCCCAAGGTTTCCAAAGATATAAGAAACGTATTGTCAAAAAATAGGCTAATAAGCTCGGCCAAAGCATACGACGGGCTATTGCAAAAAGTTCACCATCCATTTGGTGATTTGCGGCGACCTACCTTTCTATAGCTTAAAATGAAGATACAGACATGGCTTTATCTCCTACAGTTCCCCCCTCCAGGGCACTGTGTGCAGAATGAGCACAGAATTCCTACAATTACAACTCCAATTGTAACTTCGTCACTGCAATTTGCATCAAAATTGCCTATCGCATAAGCACGAAACCAGCCAAGCCTGATGCGATCATCATCTCCTGCTGTTTGCAGGTTCAGCCTTGTTAAGGTTTGCAAGCTCTTCAATCAGCTTCCTCTCGTCGCTGCTTAGACGCTTTGGAATCTCAACCTGGACACGTACTAGCTGGTCTCCGCGAGCATTGGACTTCCCAAGAAGTGGGACACCTTTCTTGGACATTACCAGAGTTGTGCCTGGCTGAGTCCCAGAGGGGATCTTCAGGTCAACTACCCCATCAACAGTGGGGACCTTGACGGTTGTCCCAAGAATTGCATCAATGTAAGAAACCTTGCATGTGTAGAGAATGTTTGTCCCATCTCGCTTGAGAACAGAATCAGAGAGAACATCAATAAAAACGTAAAGGTCTCCAGGCGGGCCTCCTCTCCGACCAGCGTTCCCCTCTGAACGGACCCTCAACCTGCTTCCAGAATCGACTCCAGCAGGGACCTTCAGACTGATCCTCTTTGTCTTGCGCACTCGGCCATCACCCCCACAGGTTTTGCATGGGGTGGCAAACTCACCAGTGCCACCGCAGGTATTGCAAGTGGACACCTGCTGGAATATTCCAAGCGGTGTTCTTGTGGAGGAGACTACCTGGCCCTGGCCACCACAAGTTTTACACGTGGTAGGTTTTGTGCCAGGCTTGGCACCAGTTCCATCACATGTATTACAGCCTTCCAGTCTGGTTATCTCAATTTCTTTCTCCACGCCAAACACTGCTTCTTTGAAATTAAGTACCAGATTGTAGCTCTCATCATCACCTTGCATTGGCCTGTTACGAGCAGCACGGCCACCGCCCATTCCACCCATTCCACCAAACCCTTCGAATAATGACTCAAAGAGATCAAATGGGTTTGAGTAATCCTGCAGGGCGAAAATGCTTATATGATTGTTAGACCAAAGCTACAAACAAAAAGAATGTTGATCAAACTTGTGAATTGGACAACTTACTCCTGTTCCCATGCCAGAGCCCTTCAGACCAGCTTCTCCATATTTGTCATAGATTGCTCGCTTCTCATCATCAGACAAAACCTATAACAGCAGCCATCTTCATGTTAGCTGGAAGAAATGTGCACTTCCTACAACAGAAGACATAGATAGATGGAACTTTAGGGTTTTCTGTATGACCAGTTGGACTAACCTCATAAGCATTGCTGATATCCTTGAACTTTTGTTCAGCACCAGGATCTCTAAAATAAATAAATAAACACAAAAACATAAGAACTAAATAAAGATAGAATCAAGACATGTCTACAAAATTAGAAGAGCGCAACATCAAGCAGTAAAAGCCATGAGAAAAGAGAAAGATTGAAAATGATTTATAAGGAGCTGAAAAGGAACAATGTAATGATTAGCCCACTTACTTGTTCACATCAGGGTGAAAGCTCCTAGCAAGTTTCCGATAGGCTGGAACAGGGAATGTTATTAGAACTAAAATACATATGTGTTTCCAATACTGACTAACAACCTAAGAAATCCCATAAAAATAAATAATAGAAGGCAAAGAACACTAGGAAGAGTGTGGACTCAAAACTCCAAATGAAGTAAAGGTGTTGTTAGTATAGTCTTTACATTTACAGGAAATGAAACCATTTAGCTTCCTAAAGCTTAAAATAAGATGCATTCTACTTTTGAGTCTAAATATAAAAAATGGCCCTAGAGGTCACCTTGGAATGCTTTACACCAACAACAATGTTTCACTTACATGCTAATGGTGCAGGCTATTTGTCTACCAGTGACAACGTATCATAATGCAGCACCGATTTATGTTACACATAGACTATATTGAGACTAAACCATTATTGAAATTGTAGGTTGGAAATTGACTATAAATAAAAGTTTGAATGTTTGACCATCACAAGGATTTTTATAATGGACTACATGATAAGTTGATAACTACGGTAGGGTTTAAAAACTGGACAGAACCAAAAACTTAATAACAAACTAGTACATAGTAAATCAAACTAAATAGCATCAGGTCGATCCATCAGAAGACACTCACCGCTCTTGATTTCGGATTTGCTAGAATTTCTTGACACGCCAAGTACAGAATAGAAATCCTGTCAATCAAAAACGTAACATCACTGAGGACATCAAGTATTTGCAAGCAATAACATCAGCAACCTAGGTCGGAAAAAAGAAGAACTCACCGCTTCGGCCCGAACGATAAATCGCGAACCCCTCCGATGGCGGAACCGTGGTGATGGCGCATGGTTTAAGCTAGCACTGGGTGACACTGGGTGTTTACCTCTGCCCCTGGCACTGCACCAACACAGGGATGGTAAGATTAATCTAGTGCTTTTGTGAGCGAATGATGTGCATAATAGTATCGTACATGTCGTTTAAATGTTAACTACTAGGACAACTTCTACTGTTCATGTCGCAATTGTAACGACCTGGGCAACTGCTAGTTTTTTGATAAATGGGTGAAAAGTCAATGTCACCTGCCTACCACAGACTCCACAATGAAATTTCTGTAGAGGGATGGAAGATATTGAATGATAACCGTACCCATTCTTGGAAGCCAGGAACCCCGGATCCATCGACACGGGGCAAACACGGGCCACGGTGGAACCCCGGCCCGCATAGATCGATCTAGATCGAGGTTCGAATTCGCTCCCGTGATTCGCTACAGGCAGCGAACCGGCGAAGCCGGAGCAGCATACGACGGGCGTCGTCGGCGTGGTCCTCGCCGCTCGGCGGAGACGGAGGGAGGGGGCGGGGGAGACGTGTGGGTGGGCGGCCGGGCGGGAAGGGGCGGCAGGGAGGCGGTGCAGTGGGTGGAGCATGGGGGCGGCGGGTCCGGAGGAGGTGGCGACGCCGGCGAGGTAGGGCAGGGCGGGGCAGGGGAGGCGAGCTTGAGCTTGGTGGGCAGCGAGCGAGGCGAGGGAGAGGTTGTAGCTGGGTGGGCTGTCTGGCCCAAACCTTATCTCTCTCTCTCTCTCTTGCTTTTTTTGTTGGACACGCGCTTTGCCGTCCATCAACCTTCCATCCGACGGTTCTGATTTGCCTGGTATTTACGTCGTGGTGCCACCCGTGGCTCTTCTGGTCCTGCTCGCGCTCTCTCGATCTCTCCCGCACTCTCTCCTTCTCTCGGTGAGAGATTATACGCACATGGAATAAATATTTTGATCATATGTCTAGATGCTTCCATGATGGAAATTACGTTTTAAATGTATTTTACAATGTCAAAAAATATTATGTAATATCGTGTGCACATCCGGATATTCTACATTTGCACAAAAAGTATTAAGAAAAGACATTTTATGTGGCGTGTGCAAAAGCCAAAACAATGCCCCCGCGTACTATTTTTGAACACTGAAAATTATTTTTTTACACAGGACACCGGTGACACGGAGAAGGCAATGTATTTTTTCGTGAAATTTATGTGCTAACACAAAATGTCGAGATTTACACCCTAATTTTTTTTTTGAGAGTACGCGAATGCGTACCTTACTTTTATAGAAGATAGAATATATGTACAAGAGATGCATGCTTAGACAACCTAAGCACACCAAGCACCTCCCAAACACACAGAGCCAACTACTCGCTAACCATTACCGAACACTCTCTCTCCTACCCTATGGGCCTGCCTAATCAACCGGAACTCCTCTAGAATTCGAGCAACCAAAGTGGGCGCCGTGTACTGTCTCTGCACATTGTGGAAGCAAAAGGCATTCCTATTCTTCCACAGACCATGGCTGACGGTACAGACCAGACCATCAAACCATTTCCTATCCTTGTTGCTGAATCTCGCCCTCTCCCAAGTCCACCAACTCTGAATCGTGCCATCAGACGTAGGAATCTCGAAAGTTAGCCGGAGAGCCTGGCGGCAGAGATACCAGACTTCCCTAGCAAACACACATTGCACCAGGATGTGCTCGGCAGTGTCTTCCTCTTGGAGGCACAAGAAGCAAGGGGACGATTGAGTTTGCAAACCATGCCGCAACCTTCGATCAGAGGTCCAGATCCTATGCTGAGCCGCCAACCAGACAAACAGTTTGCTCTTGGGTGTAGCCTTGCTCTGCCAAATAATCTCTCCCAACTCCCACCTGATGCTCCCCTCCATCATGCTGTAAGCAGAGCCCGCTGAGTATTCTCCACCACTCGTCCATGGCCATCTGAATCGATCTGGGCTGTCCACTTCCCTCTCCACCGATGAGACAGCTAGCCATAAGCGGACACATTCTCTTGCACCCAGGATCGCGACATTGCCCTGGATATCCAGCACCCAGCGATTATTCTGCAGCGCTTGCTGGACAGTCCTCGCATTCTTCACTCTCATGGGGACGTGTTGCGTAATCCCGGGCGCAAACTCGCTGGCCGACCTACCGTGTATCCAACGGTCTCTCCAAAACAGAACCTCACTGCCAACACCAACCTGAATATGCACAAGGCTGTCAAACGCTTCTCTAGCATGTGCATCCTTGATCATAGGTAAACCCTGCCAGGGTCTAGCGGGGTCAGTCCTCCTCAGCCATTCCCATCTGATGCGCAAAGCCAGGCCTTGCACACTCAGGTTCCTGATCCCTAAACCTCCATAGTTCTTTGGTTTGCATACACGATCCCAGGCAACAAGACACTGTCCACCATTAGCTCTATCCTTTGCCGCCCAGAAGAAACCCCTGAAACTCTTGTCCAACTCCTCTACCACCCATACTGGCGCTTCAGTTATGAGCAGAT
Source organism: Lolium multiflorum (assembly GCA_030979885.1). Taxonomy (NCBI): domain Eukaryota; kingdom Viridiplantae; phylum Streptophyta; class Magnoliopsida; order Poales; family Poaceae; genus Lolium; species Lolium multiflorum. Next base: position 82,818,245 of record CM061751.1, read on the forward strand.
GATGGACTGGTCTAGCTGTCATCACAGCCTGAACCAGAACCAGCCTGCCTTGCTTAGACAACAGTCCACTCTGCCAAGCCGGCGCGATCTTTATGGCAGCATCGATCATGGGTTGCCACTGTGCTTTGGTGAGTGGCTTGAGAGCTAGCTGCAACCCTAAATATTTGATAGGGAATTCAGCAATCTGGCAGCGCAACACATCAGCGACCAATTCCCGATCATGTCCATCCCCTCTGATAATGCTTGCCGCCGTCTTTCTATAGTTGACCCGGAGTCCTGTCGCCTCTCCAAAAACCTCAAGCAGTTCTCTGATTGTCACTAGGTCTGTGATCGTCGGCTTAACAAAGAGAACCACGTCATCCGCGAAGATTGATATCCTCTGAATTTGCGAACAGTTCCCAACTGGCGCAAGAAGCCCCTGATCCGTGGCCCGGCAGAACAGCAACGTGGCTACCTCCATAGCTATGACAAACAATTGCGGCGAGAGAGGGTCTCCCTGCCGTAGCCCTCGCGCGTGCATGAATTTCCTTCCAGGCATTCCGTTCACCACTACTCTGGTACTGGCTGTCCTCAAAGCAATGAGAATCCAACGTAGCCAGACAGTCGGGAACCCCAATCTCTGCAAAACCTCCAGCAGAAAGGACCATGATATAGAATCAAAAGCTCGGGAAATGTCCAACTTGAGGAGCACGCCAGCTTCCCTCCTGCTGTTGATTTTCCTCGCAAGTTGTCGCACCAGGATAAAATTGTCATGCAGGTTCCTTCCTTTTATGAAGGCAGACTGGTTAGGACTCACCAGTTCCTCCATCTTTGGTCTCAGACGATTAGCCAAGATTTTCGAGAATAATTTAGCGAAACTGTGGATTAAACTTATTGGCCTATTCCTGTGCATCCGTTTTCTTTGGGACCAAGGTGATCAGAGCACGATTCAGCTGCCCAAAGCGCCTTCCATCTCCTACATATAATTTCAGGATTGCCGCCATAATTTCTGGCTTGATAACAACCCAAGCTTTGTGGTAGAACGCACCCACAAAGCCATCCGGCCCTGGTGCCCTATCTGCGGGTATTTCCTTGATTACTTTCCAAACTTCCTCCTCCGAGAAAATCTCACCCAAATCTTCCAGAATATTTCCCCTGCTCGGCAAACCAAGGGCCTCAAGATCTAGGCTGAACTCCCTATTATTGATCTGCCCAAGCAGCCCACTGTAAGCATCAAAGAAAATCTCCTCCTTTCTACTCTGATCAGTGAACACCTCGCCATTATGTTTGATGGAAGGGATGAAGTTTCTTCTCCTTCTGGCATTTGCCACTACGTGGAACAGCTTGGAATTGGCATCTCCATCCTTGATCCATCTCATCCTCGACCTCTGTCTAGCCATAGTCCTTTCCAAGGAAGATAAGCCCAACACCAAATGCTTGAGCGATCTTCTCAACCACCACTCGTGGGCAGTAAGGATTCTGCTATCTTGCGCCGCATCCAATCTATGGATCACTAGGTTAGCCATTGCAATCTGGAGTTTGATGTTTCCCACTTTGCTAGCACTCCAAGCCTGCAGGTGTGTAGCCAGGTTCCTGTAGCATTCGTCTAATCTGCTAAAAGGATCTGTGATCCTATCATCACATCGCCAGCCCTCCTGAACTGCCTCCTGGAATCCCTCCAGATTGAGCCAAAACAGTTCAAACCTAAACCTCCTCTTGGAATGATGGCCCACATTCATCGATAGGTGTAAGGGAGCATGATCAGAAACAGCCGAGGAGATGGCCTGAAGCAGGGAGTTTGGGTATTTGAGATCCCAATCAACAGAAACCAGGGCTCTGTCGATCTTATTTAGACATTTTAAAATAGTATGTTTCTTAGACAGTGGGTGCATCTGAGCCCAAATAGATTCTGAAGAAAGAACCCCTAGCTAATTAATGCTTAGTTATTTTTTATTTAGTCTCTTTTTAGTAAGTTACACCAATGATATGTGAATTTGGCATAGGGGAGCACTAGTGCAACCTCTTTAAGAATTAGTACACCTATTGCACAAACTTAGCTTACGGTCCAAACTATACCAGGTCGACGCGTCATGAGGACCGGGTTTGGTAAGTGCATGTACAACGGTGATATCTTAACAACGTCATGTAGGATAAACGTTGAGGTAGAGGAAAGAGAAAGTTGAAAAAAAGGTTTGTCTTCTCTTAGGTAAGAGATGATCTATTAGCCAATCTCTCTCACCGGATATTTAGGATTTCTAGTTACTATAGATAAGATTAAAATATAACCTATTACACATCATATTTTATTGATATATCTAAATTACGTGGCGGAGTTAAGATAAGATGGTTTTATCAACCGCACATGCCCTAAGTAAGAGGGAGGGAAGATCACAAGTGGGTGGCATATACTTCGCAAATTAGGCCATAGGTTATTCTCTTATAACTTTATTTCCCAAACCAGAGCATGTTTGGTCAAATCCCGAGGTGGTGGTCATCCTAATCGTAACTATAAATCCTAATGGTAATGGTCCTCTCCAGTACTCCGTATAACCACACTCTCTCGCCGATATGGTATATTTTGAAACATGTATACTTCTACAGGGCAAATAAGAGACTAATTTACCACATTTTTAAGTTGTAATAATAAAGTACTCCCACGTGCCTAGTTCATATGCCACGGGTAAGATAACCATGTTGTGGTCTACCTAAGGGTGCAAGTGGAACATGTCATGGTCAGCCTACATGCTTGCATTGTTGCCCGCCGCCGCCCGCATAACCTATGTTATGGCTTTGATACACTAGTATATGATTGTGGTCTTCTTGTCTAAACCCTGTAATATTAGATCGTAGCTGCATAGTCTTTGCTGGAGGTAAAAAATTGGTCATAAATATATTAGTGCATTCATCCCAAAATTCAAGCGAAAGAATTCCAGTTGTCCGCTATGAAGGGAGCTAAACAACTCCAGAAGATCAGACTTGATGATATCCCAAAAATTCTGATAGAACTCGGCTGGGAAACCATCAGGACCATGGGCTTTATTATGTTCCATTTGGAAAATTTCCATTCTTACTTCATCCTCGGAATAAGGTGCCGTTAGAAAGTTATTTTCCTCCTCTGAAACATGGGGTATATCATTTGTTCTAGACTCATCCAATGAGAAGTTGCCTTCCTCGGATTCGCTGAACAAGACTTTGTAGTAATTAGTAATGTAAGACTTGAGTTGCTCATGGCCCTCAATCGTGCCTTCGTCCTGATGTAGGGATCGAATACGCTTCTTCCTATGTGTACCATTGGCAATACTATGGAAGTATATTGTATTCGAGTGATTGGCTTTTCAGATCAATTTGTTGCGTCGAAAGCAAAAGAACTTCTGTCAATGCCTCGAGATCATCTATAATAGACAAAGGTCGATTTTTCTCTTTTTTAAGTAAACCTGTTGTATGACGAGCCTAACCAGTCAGGTGTTTCGTGTCGCACGCATTTTATTATTTCACCTTTGAATTGGAGAATCCCCTGAGACAGGTCTTTCCCATACCATTTTGATCATACCACGGAATCCTTCTCGGTGTAGCCATCCAAGTTCAAACTTGAATGTGCGCCTACACGGAGCTCTAGGCAATCTGGTAGATAAAAGGATCTGAGCATGGTCTGACAAACCCACAATACGTTCTAGAGCATGTATCGATACCATAGGGAATTTAGATTCCCAGTATATATCCATCAATACCCGATATAGTTTCTCATACGTATGTTCTGGAAGGTTGTTTGCTGATGTATACTCACGCTTCTATTCCTGTAGACAGTGTTGGGCCTCCAAGAGCAGAGGTTTGTAGAACAGCAGCAAGTTTCCCTTAAGTGAATCACCCAAGGTTTATCGAACTCGGGGAGGTAGAGGTCAAAGATAGTCCTCTCAAGCAACCCTGCAATTAAGATACAAGAAGTCTCTTATGTCCCCAACACACCTAATACACTTGTCGATGTATAGGCGCACTAGTTCGGCGAAGAGATAGTAAAACACAGGTGGTATAGATGAATATGAGTGGTAATAACAATCTGAAATAAATATGGCAGCGAGTAAACATGCAGTAGAACAGTAAGTAAGCGGTGTTTGTATTGGAAACAAGGCCTAGGGATCATACTTTCACTAGTGGACACTCTCAACATTGATCACATAATAAATAAATAACTTCTCCTCACTTGTGCTACATATACTCTTGTTTGATAACAAACACCATTCATTGTGTAGGGCTACAAGAGCTCCCTCAAGCCGGAGTTAACAAGCGCCACAACATTCAGCATTCATATTTAAGTAACCTTAGAGCATAATAGATCTTTGCAATTTAGACCGAGTACTAACATAGCATACACACTGTCACCATTACACTATGAAAGGGGGAATAGATCACATCAATACTATCATAGTAATAATTAACTCCATAATCTACAAGAGATTATGATCATAACCTACGCCAAGTACTGCATGATGCACACACTATCACCATTACATCATGGAGGAGGAATATACTACTTTAATAACATCATAAGAGTAGCACATAGACTAATAGCGATACAAAGCTCATCATATGGATCTCAATCATGCAAAGCAATTCATGAGATCATTGTATTGGGTACACGAGAGAGAGATTAACCACATAGCTACCGGTAGAGCCCTTAGCCTCGAGGGAGAACTACTCCCTCCTCATCATGGGAGACACGATGGCGATGAAGATGGTGGTGTTGACGGAGATGCCTTGGGGCACTTCCCGTCCGGCGGCGTGCGGAACGAGACTTACGTCCCCGAATCTTGGCTTCGCTATGGCGGCGGCTCTGGAACTTTTCTCGTATCATGGCTTATCTTTTTAGGGTTTTTGCATCTGGGTGACTTTATAGGCGAAGGGGCAGCCTCGGAGGAGCCAGGGGTGGCCCCATAGGCTAGCCCCCCTCTGGTCGCGCCGCCATGTGGGGTGGGGCCCCCAGGGCACTCCTCTGGTGCCTCTACGGCTCTCAGAGCTTCCGGAAAATAAGGTTCGGCGTTGATTTCGTCCAATTCAGAATATTTCCTTTGTAGGATTTTTGAACCAAAAACAGCAGAAAACAGGCACTTGGCATCTTGTTAATAGGTTAGTTCGGAAAATGCATCAAAACGATATAAAGTGTGAACAAAACATGTAGGTATTGTCATAAAACTAGCATGGAACATAAGAAATTATAGATACGTTGGAGACGTATCAAGCATCCCCAAGCTTAGTTCCTACTGCCCTCGAGTAGGTAAACGATAACAACAAATAATTTCTGAAGTGACATGCTACCAACATAATCTTGATCAACATTATTGTAAAGCATATGAGCTGAATGGAGTGATTTGAAGCAAAAGATTGCTAACAAAATATAATGACTAAACAAATGAATCATATAGCAAAACTTTTCATGAATAGTACTTTCAAGACAAGTATCAATAAGACTTGCATAAGAGCTAACTCATAAAGCAATAGATTCAAAGTAGAATTCATTGAAGCAACACAAAGGATGATTAAGTTTCAGCAATTGCTTTCAACTTGTAACATGTATATCTCATGGATATTTGTCAACACAAAGTAATATGATGAATGCAAATAAGCAAGTATGTAAGAATCAATGCACAGTTAACACAAGTGTTTGCTTCTAAGATAGAAAGAAGTAGGTAAACTGACTCAACATAAAAGTAGAAGAATGGCCCTTCGCAGAGGGAAGCATGGATTACTATTTTTGTGCTAGAGCTTTTATTTTGAAAACATAGAAACAATTTTGTCAACGGTAGTAATAATTCATATGTGCTATGCATAATACTTCCTACAAGTTGCAAGCCTCATGCATAGAATACCAATAGTGCTCGCACCTTGTCCTAATTAGCTTGGATTAACACGGATTATCATTGCATGACATATGTTTCAACCAAGTGTCACAAAGGGGTACTGATGGCGTGTAACTCACACGTTCGTTGGGAACCCCAAGAGGAAGGTATGATGCGCACAGTAGCAAGTTTTCCCTCAGAAAGAAACCAAGGTTTAATCGAACCAGTAGGAGCCAAGAAGCACGTTGAAGGTTGATGGTCGCGAAATGTGATGCGGCGCAACACCAGGGATTCCGGCGCCAACGTGGAACCTGCACAACACAACCCAAGTACTTTGTCCCAACGAAACAGTGAGGTTGTCAATCTCACCGGCTTGTTGTAACAAAGGATTAAGCGTATCGAGTGGAAGATGATTGTTTGCAAGAAAACAGTAAAACACAATTGCAGTAGATTGTATGCGATGTAAAGAATAGGACCGGGGTCCACAGTTCACTAGAGGTGTCTCTCCCATAAGATAAAAGCATGTTGGGTGAACAAATTACAGTCGGGCAATTGACAAATAGAGAAAGGCATAACAATGCATATACATGATATGATAAATATAGTGAGATTTAATTGGGCATTACGACAAAGTACATAGACCGCCATCCAACTGCATCTATGCCTAAAAAGTCCACCTTCAGTTATCATCCGAACCCCCAGTATTAAGTTGCTAAGCAACAGACAATTGCATTAAGTATGGTGCGTAATGTAATAACAACTACATCCTTAGACATAGAATCAATGTTTTATCCCTAGTGGCAACAACACATCACAACCTTAGAACTTTCTGTCACTGTCCCAGGTGTCAATGAAGGCATGAACCCACTATCGAGCATAAATACCCCCTCTTGGAGTTAAAAGTAAAAACTTGGCCAGAGCCTCTACTAATAACGGAGAGCATGCAAGATCATAAACAACACATAAACAATAGATTGATAATCACCATAATCATAGTACTCTCTATCCATCGGATCCCGACAAACACAACATATAGTATTACATATAGATGATCTGATCATGTTAGGCAGCTCACAAGATCCAACAATGAAGCACAACAAGGAGAAGACGACCATCTAGCTCTGCTATGGACCCATGGTCCAGGGTGAACTACTCACTCATCACTCCGGAGGCGACCATGGCGGTGTAGAGTCCTCGGGAGATGAATCCCCTCTCGGCGGGTGCCGGAGGCGATCTCTGAATCCCCGAGATGGGATTCGCGGCGGCGACGTCTCTGGAAGGTTTTCCGTATCGTGGCTCTCGGTACTGGGGTTTCGCGACGGAGGCTTTAAGTAGGCGGAAGGGCAACGCGGGGGCCACACGAGGGGCCCGGGGGGCAGGCCGGCGCGGCCGGGGCTGGCGCCGCCCTATCCCTGGCTGCCTCGTGGCCCCACTTCGTTATCTCTTCGGTCTTCTGGAAGCTTCGTGCAAAAATAGGACCCTGGGCGAAGATTTCATCCAATTCCGAGAATATTTCCTTACTAGGATTTCTGAAACCAAAAACAGCAGAAAACAGCAACTGGCTCTTCGGCATCTTGTTAATAGGTTAGTTCCAGAAAATGCATAAATATGACATATAATGTGCATAAAACATGTAGGTATCATCAATAAAGTAGCATGGAACATAAGAAATTATCGATACGTCGGAGACGTATCAGCATCCCCAAGCTTAGTTCTGCTCGTCCCGAGCAGGTAAAACGATAACAAGGATAATTTCTGAAGTGACATGCCATCATAATCTTGATCATACTATTTGTAAACATATGTAATGAATGCAGCGATCAAAACAAAAGTAATGACATGAGTAAACAAGTGAATCATGAAGCAAAGACTTTTCATGAATAGTACTTCAAGACAAGCATCAATAAGTCTTGCATAAGAGTTAACTCATAAAGCAATAAATCAAAGTAAAGGTGTTGAAGCAACACAAAGGAAGATTAAGTTTCAGCGGTTGCTTTCAACTTATAACATGTATATCTCATGGATATTGTCAACATAAAGTAATATAACAAGTGCAATATGCAAGTATGTAGGAATCAATGCACAGTTCACACAAGTGTTTGCTTCTTAAGGTGGAAGGAGATAGGTAAACTGACTCAACAATAAAAGTAAAAGAATGGTCCTTCAAAGAGGAAAGCATCGATTGCTGTATTTGTGCTAGAGCTTTTATTTTGAAAACATGAAACAATTTTGTCAACGGTAGTAATAAAGCATATGAGTTATGTAAATTATATCTTACAAGTTGCAAGCCTCATGCATAGTATACTAATAGTGTCCGCACCTCGTCCTACTTAGCTTGGACTACCGGATCTTTGCATGCCATGTTTCAACCAAGTGTCACAAAGGGGTACCTCCATGCCGCCTGTACAAAGGTCTAAGGAGAAAGCTCGCATTTTGGATTTCTCGCTTTTGATTATTCTCAACTTAGACATCCATACCGGGACAACATGGACAACAGATAATGGACTCCTCTTAAATGCATAAGCATGTAGCAATGATTATTATTCTCATATGAGATTGAGGATATATGTCCAAAACTGAAACTTCAACCATGGTTCATGGCTTTAGTTAGCGGCCCAATGTTCTTCTCTAACAATTTTTGCATGCTCCAACCACTAAAATGATAGATCCTTCAGACAAGACGGACATGCATAGCAACTCACATGATATTCAACAATAGTTGATGGCGTTCCCCAGAAGCATGGTTATCGCACAACAAGCAACTTAATAAAAGATAAAGTGCATAAGTACATATTCAATACTACGATAGTTTTTAAGGCTATTTTGTCCCATGAGCTATATATTGCAAAGGTAAATGATGGAATTTTAAAGGTAGCACTCAAGCAATTTACTTTGGAATGGCGGAGAAATACCATGTAGTAGGTAGGTATGGTGGACACAAATGGCATACACTACAAGAAAAGTTCTGATAGACAACGTCTCAAAATCGTCCGCTAAGGGGTATTTTTCGTCGCCTATGGGCCTAACCCGACGATATGGGTTCTGTTGTGGAAACTGCGTCAGGCAAAGTCCAACGACGATTTTTTCGGTCCGTCGCGCTTGGGCGCCCTTCCGCCACGGAAAATCGGACCGTTGCGGAAGTGTTTTCGGGAGCCCGTTGACTGCTGACGTCATGCAAACTGACACGTGGCAGACGCCGTTAACTGCCAGTTAACGGCGTTAACCGGCTGAAACCCCGTGGTAGATGGTAGGCCCACACGAGGCCTGCCACGTCTTAAGCGGGCCGGGCCAGATGACATAGTTTGACCGGTCAACTATATAGCTGGGCCGGTCCATTAGTTACGTGGGCCGGGCCTAACCTCTAATGTTGACTGGTCAAAAGTTAAATGGGCCGGCCCATTTAACATGTGGGGTCCACCTTACAGCCCCAGGCCGGCCCAAGAAGCAAGTGGCCGGGCCAAAAACACGGGTGGGTCCCACTTTCCTGTTAAAAGGCCGGCCCATTTAGTGTGTGGGGTCCACCGTATAGCAAGTGGGCCGGCCCAACAAGCTAGTGGGCCGGGCCAAAAACACAGGTGGGTCCCACTTTCCAGTTAAAGGGTCGGCCCATTTCGTTTGTGGGGTCCACCATACAGCAAGTGGGCCGGCCCAACAAAATAGTGGGCCGGGCCAAAAACACGAGTGGGTCCCACTTTCTGTAAAAGTGAAGCCCATTTAGTATGTGGGGTCCACCATATAGCAAGTGTGGTGACGGCAGATAGTGGGCCGTGCAAAAACACGAGTGGGTCCTTTCTGTTAAAGGGAGCCCAATTAGTATGTGGGGTCCATAGCCATATAGCAGGTGGGGCCCAACAAGATAGTGGCCGGGCCAAAAACACGGGTGGGTCCCACTTTCCTCTTAAAGGCGGCCCATTTAGTATGTGGGACCACCATATAGCAAGTGGGCCGGCCCAACAAAATAGTGGGCCGGGCCAAAAACACATGTGGGTCCCACTTTCTGTTAAAGGCGGCCCAACACGTATGTGGGGTCCCATATAGCAAGTGGGCCGGCCCAACAAGATAGTGGGCGGGCCAAAAACACAGTGGGTCCACTTTCCTCTTAAAGGGCCGGCCCATTTATTATGTGGGGTCCACCAAAAGCAAATGGGCCGGCCCAGTAGTTAGTGGGGTCCACCTTAAAGCAAGTGGGCCAGCCCAATTAGTGTGTGGGGTCCGTAAATCAAATGGGCTGGCCCAAGAAGTAAGTGGGCCAGCCCGTTTAGTTGCTTGTTTATATGCCGGCATAATATGCGCTTTAGGATTTTGCGGGCGGCACATATGTGATTTCGCTTAATTGGGCCGTTTAAGGGATGGGAATTCGTGATTTAGATACTGAGAATATTTACGCAGCATTGATTTCTGTCGGATAGCCTCACTTACCACAAGCACCAAAGAAAAAATGCGCGAAAGAACTATAAAAACTAACTAAATATTACATCAGCTGCAAGGCATTGAAAAAAATATTACAGAACCCAGAGAAATTGAATGGTAATTAAACCTAGCAATACAATGAAGCGATTCGGCAATCTTTTAAGTTGTCCATGCAGCACCTATATCCGAAACAAAGACATTACAAGTTAAGACAGCAACAATGGAAAGGCAAAGACACTACAATATTGTTTGGCAAAGAATTTGGAACTCATCATTTCGTCGTTATAACAAGATCATTGTAATGTGCACAATAAGCAAACAAAGAGTGCATGCCGCATACCAACAGCCAATATAACAGAGCATGTTAGAATGAAACAGCAGACTTACTACTGTCGAGTCCCATGCAAACCAACATGTTCAGGGAGTACAAAATTGGCATGAACAACATAGTAGCAGGCTATAAATTTTGTAACAACGACTGAGCAAGATGAAGTTATGATGGCTACATCTACAGAGCAGGGAATGTAAACCAAAAATAGAAGTTACGATGGCAAAAGCTAAAGAGGAGGGAATGTGAACCAACATGTGCCAAGTGCAATTACTTCATTTTGGCCGTGAACTAAATAATACTCCTGAACTTATAGTGAAGGGGATGCAAATCAAGATGTTTCGGGATATAAACTTGTAATGAGCAACACATGGAGGATAGTTAATGCTGGAGCTTAGGATGGACCAGATACAGAATATAGTGGGATCACCTGTGAACTTGTATAAGAGGGAATGCAAACCAATATGTTCAGCTTTCCATATGTGAGCGTCATGCCAAGTCAGAGAAACAAGTCAATAATGCAGCTTTTGAAGAACAAGATGGCACGCAAAATTATTATCTAGTAGTATGACAAGTTTATTTGTACTACAGGCTAGATAGCAGAGTGATAGCATGCCAAACTAAGTCCTTACTTTGTTAGCTTACAATGAACTAGATACAAAACAATGGCATCACCTGTAGTACAGGGAATGCAAGCCAACATGTTCATGGAGTAAAAAATTGGCACAAACAACATAGTAGCAGGCCATAATTTTTGTAACAACGACTGAGCAAGATAAAGTTATGATGGCTAGATCTACAGAGCAGGGAATGTAAACCAAATATAGAAGTTACGATGCCAAAAGCTATAGAGCAGGGAATGCGAACCAACATGTGCAATTACTTAAAATTGGCCATGAACTAAATAATAGCAGGATGTTACTATAATACCTACAGTATAATTTTTGTAACAACGACTGAGCAAGATAGAAGTTATGATGGCTACATCTACAGAGCAGGGAATGCAAACCAAAATGTTCAATCGCTTAAAGTTAGCAATGAAGTAGAAAATAGCAACGTGTTACGGTCATAGCTAGGAATGAACTAAAAGAGCTTCAGACAAACAAGCATCTGAACCCAGAACATGGCGCTAAAACAAGGGACTTACATTAGGAGAAGCACTCTGTGGGAGTCACAGCAGATCTTCCTGGGGTTGATAGATCCGGTGATGAAGTACGCTACATGTGCTACTTGGGGTTGGAGAGACGGCCATTACACTTCATGGTTACTCATCTAATCTGCAAAGACGTAACGGCGCGTCGTTAGCACAAACAGGTTCCCCCAAGATTAAACAAGAACTTGCAGGCAAGCAATAGAAAAGCGACAGTAGAAGAGTTTAGATCATGGACGGCGCCGGTGAAGCAGATTCGGTTCATGCACATCGGTGTCGGTGAGCAAGATCCGATGCGGTGGACGATACCGCAGCTGAAGCGACTGCGGTAGACTGCTGGATGAGCATATGGTTTCGAGGTTCGGCGGGGATGATCCGGTCCGGTTGATGACGGCGTCGATGAAGCGGCTCCGGCAGACAGCCGGATGACGAGGATCGCGAGGGCTCGGGTAGGCCAGGGAAGTCCGGCGGGGATGTTCCGGTGCGGTGGTCGTGGAGGTGGTAGAGAGAGGGACTTGGGAAGTTCCGGTGGGTGGTCTGAGGGAAATGAATTTTTTTGGGAGGGTTTCCGGGGCTAGGGAGGTGGTGATCCAAAAAATGACGGGCAGACCCCCCCACCAACCGACTTTCTGTCATCTCCACAAGGGTAGAATGGGAATTTGAAAGCGTGTGAATTTTTTGTATTTTGTGGGCGGGAAGTTTTGCCGCTATGAGATTTTGAATTTGGCTAAGGTCCAAGTATAATGATAAAAAATTGTGAGACCGTACTAGTACCTCTGTTCAAGGCCGAGTGCAAAATCAAATCATCATCACCTTGAATATCGGTTACTATCATCGTGTTCTATCTTCTTATCCCATTCAAAAACACGCCTGAAATATTTCTAGATTGGCGGGAGATTTTGCCGCCCGACTGAGATTTGATTTTGAATATGGCTATGGTCAAGTAATATAATATAATACTAATATAAAGACGGTACACCTGGTTAAGTACTAATTGCTCTGCTTCGGCAGTTAAGGCCAGCAGCCACATCAAGCCATCATCATTACAAACAAAATCAGTCAAATCTAGAAGCTAGTATAGGATAAATTCACAGCAGCATAATAAATCCAGAAAACTAATATAATACTACATAAACTGCATACAAGAGCCAAAAGCAGCCAATAACAATGTTAATGTTCACGACAAACTAATCTGAAAATAATACAAGACACAATGTATGGCCAACATGAAGATTAGGATACCCCAGGATGAACGAATATGTTCTTCATTCAGCATATATTTCTTCGTCACTCCATTGAAGGAAATTTTCATTGAACTCCTTTCGTCTGCAGTGTGCAGCCAATACATCCTCCAAACGGTATGGCCTTTGTTCATTTCTCATACCGTAGTTTCCTAATCTATTCACATGTATTGGCCACTCATCCCAGGCCTTTATATCATCAAAGTACTCTCTGATATAACCCAAATCCGTGTAGTAGATGCAGCCAGGTCGAAGTGTCGGGTGCACTCTGGTGTCGACGGAGATACACCGGATATAATGGACGAAGAAGGCACGACTGCCAATGTTATTGACGGCATGGAGAGAGCGGCTCTCAGTGTCCACACGGTACACCAATGGTTGACCTTCCTCCAAATGCTTGTTGTCCAACAACACAAGCAGCAGAGCACCATCCGACTCCACAAGGTAGAACTTGTTATTTCCAAGTTCTGGAAATGAAAATAGTGTATCCATTTTGACAGTGCTCGCACGCTGCTCCAACTGGACATTGTTGGTGCACACTAATTTTCCGAACTCAAAATTGTTCACAGCTATTGCATACAATTCACCATTGAACGGGGTAATGCAACGCAGACAATGGTGCTCGATCGAAAATCTTCCTTCTCCCCAATCTTCATCTATACCCTTAGTTGGAGTGCTCTCATCGACCCAAGCAATTTCCGCCGGGTAATCTTTGGAAACGAAGACCATAGTCGGGGACTTCATCACAGCGACTGACTTCAGAATAACGTTTGGCATATGCGCCTCAAACATAGTATTCAATGTCTTTGTGAGTGGGTTCAGAAGCCGTATCTTGTGCGGCTGGTTCTTCTGGGCAAGCACGATGACGCCACGGCAAAAGCCGACAAAGTAGTATCTAAAATATATTGATGAAGATAACATTCAGCACTAAGATGTTTACGATTGAAAATAAAAATAGATTAACTCTATAGATATGGAGGAATTTGAACCTTGCATGAACTTCCGTTAGATCGATGGTGACGTAGCGGGATGTGCGGAGGTGGAGGAAGGTGAAATCAGCAGCGCGTGGAAGGCCGTGGTCTAGCATGATCCATTCGTGCAGGTGCACGTCGGGCTCAGGTAAACCTGAGCGCCAATTTCTACAGACTTGCCTCATAGCAGAGTAGGTGTCAGCGTACTGCTCGTTCGCCAGTAAGCATTCGCCGATCTTGTGAAGTGGTCCATCAGCCGAGAGAGAGGCCCAGTTCACGGAGGCGACGGCCGCCGGCGCATTCTTCTTGTCCATCGCCGGCAGGGAGCGCGCGTGGGCGGTTGGTGTTTTTTCCTTCGATTTGGAGAAGTTGATGGGACGTGAGAGGCGTGGTTGCGTGCGTGAGTGAGAATGAGACTGTGTGCAGAGGGAGGGAGAGAGGGGGCTCTGGCAACGTGACGGTTGGTCTCGGCAGTTTCTCAAAAAAGCTAGACGTTTGGTCTCAACACGCGCACCGCCTAACCGCTGTGCACCGCGACACGCGTCCGTGGTACTGCACGTCTGCACCGTTACGTGTACTCAGTTAGCCTTACACTGGAAAAATATCTGCACTCAGTTTTCCCCTCGAGTACTAATACTGGCTAGTGCATTACCTCATAAAAAAAAATACTGGCTAGTGCAATATACTCAGTTTTACCCTCAAGTGGCTGATCAACAGAGAGTCAACAAATGGGATTAAGCTATCTAATTGAGTAATTTCATGCGCAAAAAAAAAATCATAGTGCCTCCTACTCATGGAGTCTTGTTAAGAAGAGGAGGTCTAATACGTGGAAAACAGAATAGCACACCACAGGTCCGAAATGATGGAAAGGGCTAGGCAATCCACTTATTATAGAACTCAACAAAAACCACATGGAACTATATTAAACTTATGCAGTAGCCAACGCAACCAAAAGTCAGAAGTGCAGGCTGAATCCCAAAGGCACAACACAAAAAGGAAACTTGCAACCTTATATAAAAGGGGCTATGCAACCCACTTATATACACATTAACAGCCATCCTCGTGTGTGACAAGAGAAATTCAACACTGGATTCGGAGGTAGGCACATGAAGCTTTACAAGGGCCAATGGGGCACCAACAATTTAAGGATGAATTGAACCACACCGTCAACAATTCAAACTCGAGACCTTGGCTCTAATACCATTTAAGTTCGAACGGATTGAAAAGGCTAGGCAACCAATTTCTAAAACATCCACAGGAACAACTACCAAGTTGATCCCAGCCGTAGATAAATGCATCCACCAACAAAATAGGAACAGTGCCTCAGTCTCAGTAAACATTTCACAATACCAAGGTACTCACATGTCAATGTCAGTGTTTTCATCTCCAATTATCTATGGCATTTTATTAGTCTTTTGAGAGATTATAACAAACTTGATTGGCCTCCTGCAGTAGGGCATCACATGCTTCTGATCTCGATCTCAACATGTCAACTTGGTTTCTTAACACATCTGCTGCAGCTCGTTCTATTTGGATTTGTTCCTCCAGAACTTGTGCAGAGAAAGACTTGGACTTGGACTTGGACTTGGACTGCAAAAACCCAGCATTTCGCAGGAAAGTGTTTTTGGTGATATCTTTATTTTTAAGTACCATGGTAAATGTCTCCATACATTCTTCTAGAGTTTTTTCCATACCATCTTTCCCGGGTTTTGCCATCTCCAATTTCATATTTGCCTGAAAAGTTTTGAGTCGTGTAAAAATAAAAGTTATTACAGAGAAACATGCAGACGGTAGATTTAATGTGTATGAACTACTTCTAATCCTACAAGTTGGTATGCCTGATTACACATCAAATGCATTTTCACAAAAACGCCTACAAGATCATATTGACATATTGCTCCTACAAATTGGCAAGTGTGTAGTTAAAAAATTTAAATCATAAAGAAGACTTACAATAACACTTTCTGCAAGTTCTCCTATCACATTATGTTTGTTCTTCTGGCATGCCTCGAACTGCTCTGCCAGAGTCATCTCTTTGTCTGGTTGCATGTTGTTTGCATGATCTACTTTCTGCATTTTTGTACAATCATATGGAGATCAAATAACGTGGTTGAAATGGAGGATGGAAATATAACATGCACACGGAGTTCTACACAATTTACGAGTAACATATGTAGCAGTACAGACCAGCGGGGCATTACTTTTTGCCAGAGATGCCCAACCAAGTGACGAGATCCTGTACGGCTTGGTAAACGTTGTTTCAAGCGGTTAGCCTGGTTCCTTTTAGACAACGTCTGCAAAAGGAGACTAGTGAGACACTGGCGCAAAATAAGTATTCGGAATTTAATCTGGTTTCACGGTCCTCATAAGCCATACCACATTCTTTGGATCAGACCAATGCTTGACAAGATCTCCCCACTGCTCGTCAGTCATACAGGGTGCAGGAGACTTTGTTCGAACATTGGCAGTAATCTGGCCAGTGAAGTATGTCGCCTTAAGCTTATAGCGGTGCTGGCGCAACAATTCTTTGAATATGGAAGCGATGACAAACTTTACATCCTCATTATCCTCATCGAATTCAAACCTTAACTGCTCACAACGGTGGAATGATTGGTGAGTTATATAGCATAGAAACAACAGTAAGCTACAAGAAATGGGACAGATCAATGTGGAATAATTTATCATTACCAGGAGAAGCATGACTTACGTGTAAATTATGCACTAAACTCTCGAACTGTGAAGGGGTGTCAACGTGCTGCTTCCACAATGGGAAGGTAGGAAGTTCATTCCTGATAAAATGGCCAACCTGTGATACAAGATATGAAGATTCATGCGGATGAAGTGGCCTTCTGCCACCTACAATAGATGTGATGCGAAATCTTGAACCCATTCCGGAAATCTTAGCTGCAAGTTTTTTTCCTACCGTTGGCCCCCTCGTTTTTATTGATCGTGGCGAACCTACCAAGTTAAGCATTACATCAAGCTATCATGGTATATAGATACATAAGGGAGCATTAAACTACAAGTCTTGAAAAAAGTATTACCTTTTTTGGCGTGGGTCTCATCATCGGGAGAGGAGTTGTCTTTCGCAGGACTAAGGGTCGGAGGGAGATCATCACCAGTTTGCTGGTGTTGTGGCAGCACTGTTTGGACATTTGAGGCTGTATCATCTGGGACTAGCATCATGTGTCCTTGGCCATTATTACCTACCACCACTCCTGATGGTGCCAATTCTTGGCTAGAATTTGCTGTGGAAACTGGTTCTGTTGGCAATTGTTGCTGAGAATCAGTATTGGCAACTGGTGGTTGTGGAATGTGTGGGCTGGTACATGCTGGGGCTACTTCTGTCTGATTCGATGGTTTGTGGTTTTTACGAGACCTTTTACTGTTATCATTCTTGGCCTGTTCGCCACCTCGTGTCAGTCTCTTGTTAGACCTTGTAATAGGAGGAGCAGCACGAGCATCAGGCTTAACTCTTTTTTTATTACGCACTGTCACCCATCCTCCGGTATCAGCCTGAGGTTCCTGTTGAGTGTTCTTCCTCCTATTCGTTCTTGAAAAGTTCTTTCCCGAATCTGCAGATGCCTGTCACACATAAATGATATTTCAATGTACAATATTATATGATGATGATATGCAGATGGAATGGAAAAACAGTCAGGCAACATATGCCAAAACATATATGAGGCGTTAACTAAGCAGGAAAAATTGTAGTAATGAGATTGAACATGGCATGGGTAACATATTTGGTAGGACTGGGATACAACAAATGGAAGTTGGGACAAATAATTCGATGACAGGACAGAGAAAACTCACCTTGTTGTGTTGCAGACGATAGTCGACCAGGGCATCTTCCTGAGTCAGCTCGCCATCACAATCAGCAGGATCAAATTCTGAATCAGAGGAATGTTCCGTATCCTTTGTGAGGGAGGTGGGTGGCGTTTTTGCACTAGACCTTGTAGAAGGATGTAGTGTTAGGCCCAACGAGGCTGCAACTCGGCTATTATGCAGAATAGTTTGCCTCCGTTGCTCTTCGTACTCATTCTCGAGTGGAAGACCTAACATGCATTGGCGAGAAATGCAGATGAGATTTATCATGGAACTGTGCATATAAGAACAAATTAATAGTAGCAGTGAGACTGCTCAAAAGGTGTAATGACAAACAAACTATGGCTCAAAAATAATTGATGTTCATATTGTCAAGCTTCATGCACTAGCCAACGCAACCGGAAGTCCGGACTGATGGAAAGGGCAAACAAATTATGGCTCAAAAATAATTTATGTTGGGCAACAAAGGGCAGCAGCAACAATTTTTAGGATAAGTATGATGTCAAGCTTCATGCAGTAGCCAACGCAACCAAAAGTCCGAACTGATGGAAAGGGCTAAGCAATCCACATATAGACTCAAACACATATAAGTGTCATTTTCATGCCAATGGTTAACCATATGGAATGGCGTGTGCTTAATATAATTGCCTAGGGTCTTCCAAATTCCAACAGATCGATCTATTGGATGAACTTGCTAGAGCATGCAATTCGAAATGGTATCAGACCTACAAGGTCCTGAGTTCAAATCCTAGCAAGTAGCAACGCAGTATTCAAAATAAATATTTGCAGCCTTCCTAAAAAAATATCTAATGATACATGCCTAAGGCTCGGTCTATTGAATGAGTGGTTTTATCACTTAGCACCACAAGTTGGGGATTTTTAATCACAAAACACCAACATTTGGGGAAATTATTTCACATAACACATTATTTGTCATTAGTCGGCTTGACAAGAGCATGACCCTACAGCGTGACACCAATTTACAGTACGTGAGCATGTTTGCTACAAACAAATGAATTTTGGTGTGAAATTTTGTAGACACTCTGTGGAAATGAGAATATGAGTCACACTTGTTACATATGCTACACACAAATGAATTACCATATGACAAATATCCACAAGAAATTATAACCACACAAGAACATGAGATTTGGGTAATATATTCTGTACCAGCATAAGGTTTTGATAATGTTTACCAATACAACTACCCTGGACATAAGATTTTATTTTGAACTGTCTGGACTTAAGATTTAACAACTAGTGTTGACAAACAGCTTTGTATTTGCGTTTAACAGCAAATACCACAAAATAAAGTCTAATTGTCTTTCTCCTGCGGTCACTCTTAAACTGACGGTGGCCGGAGGTCACTAATGGGCTATCAAACAGAGATCGTGTATTCTGCGAAACAATTACCCCAAATGTTAGTGTTTTGTGATACAAATTTCTAGGGTTGTGGTTCTGTGATAAAAAAAATCCTGAACTTCTGGTGTTAAGTGATAAAACCTCATTGGATGAACTGGCTAGAGCATGCAATTCCACATGGCGCACACAGAGTTGCAAATAGAAAAAAATACAGGCAGTTTAATACTATCAATAAATTGCTCTCCTAGCTTGACTGCTATCATAACCTTTGTAATACGTACTACCACCATCCCGAAGTTTTTATCAAAAATCATTAACATGCAAAATACAAATTTAATATCATTAAATAGATAACGAATATATTTTCGTACGGTATCTACAAAATATTATATTTCTTGATAGATTGTTCTGAAAGTTTGGTCAAACTTTACTTGGTTTGACTTTTATAAATAAGCCTTCAGGTTTGGGGTGGAGGTAGTAATGTACTATCCTCCGTCCTAAATTAGTTGTCTCAAGTTTGTTAAAATATGGATGCATCAAGACACTAAAACATGTCTAGATACATTCATATTTAAAAAAATTTGGGACAACTAATTTGGGACGTTCAAACCCCAAAAAAGTACCGCACAGAAGTGATATTTGGAAAAGAAATGCGTAACGAAAGCGGACATAAGCTCTGCCTCTCCATCAGCAGATGTAAGGTTACGATCAGCAGAGTTCCGAGATAAAAAAAATACAGGCAGTTTAATACTATCAACAAATTGCTCTGCTAGCTTGACTGCTATCATAACCTTTGTAAAATGCATACTTCAAACCCCCAAAACATATCACACAGAAGTGATTCTCGGAAAAGAAATGCATAACGAAAGCGGACATAACCTCGATCTTCCTCTCGATCAGCAGATGTAAGGTTAAGATCTCATATAGCTACGCGGCAAACAACTATCTACACTGATCTAATATCAGCAAGAATGCATTGCAAGAAAGCAACGAAAACTAGTGTAAGAAATCAAATGCATATAACAAAAGCGGACATGTAAAGTATTCATCAACCTTCGTCTGAGGCCCGGGCGGATTTACTCTTTGGTTGGGGGTGGTCGACTTTGGGGCCGCGTTTTTTGCCCATCTCGATCTCCGGTGAGGTGGACTACAGAGTCGGGGAAGCAGATCCGGAGGAGATATGGCGCGGTGAACGTCGGCGTCGAGGAAGCTAATCCGGCTTGCTAGGCAGCAAGGGAGCCGGTAAAACGTGGTCGGTCACTACGGTGGCCGGTGAGAAGGCAGTGATGGTGAGGAGGGGCGGTGGGGCACGGCCGTCGTCGTGGGAGTGTGCCTGGTAGAAGCATGAGAAAGATGTGGTGTTCGAATTGTGCTCTACAGGGAAATATCCTCTGTGGACCGATGTTTATAGGCCGACGGGCAAACCGCAGGTTTTGGGGTAGCTTGAAAATGGGACGCGCCAACAATTTCGGCGCGTGTTTTGCGGCAGAGATGAAAGTCACCCATAAGAAACTTTCCTCATGGATGCTTGTTGCTTGGTCGTGTGGACAACATATATAGTGGGAGATGCCCATAGCTAGCTAGGCCATTCATATCAAACTCGAGTGATTATCACTAAGTTTACAATGAATATATTTCATGACACTTGATATTGGCCGGATAGTAGAAAATATATTTCATGACTATCGATCCCATATTAGTTAATTTATATTATTTCAATTGCTAAAATATTTTCATATTCTTTTAGAGTTCTAAAAAACACACTACACAAGGGATATCACTACCTTCTAGGTCCCGGTCATCAGATTTAGAGTAAAGTAGCTTAGCGACAGATTTAGACCTTTGTGCAACAAATACATGAGTTGGTGATATGTGCAAAAGAACAGGTTAAGTGAGTGTTTTGTGCAACAATGACAACAATAAGTGGAGTTTCGATCGTGCAAAGGATAAAAGGTGGAAGAGGGATCACACGGAAGGAGAAATTAAGAGAAAGGGAGAGCAGTGCCTCACGGGGCCGCTGTTATTTATGGTGAAAAGAAATGCTTCACTTTTTTCGGTGAGTGATGTTGACTGGCACACAGGGTTTCAGTTATGTAGACCTGCAGTGCAGGCTACGCGCCCGTCTAATATTCATTTTTTTCAGCGACAAGGGAGAGAGAGAGAGAGAGAGAGAGAGAGAGAGAGAGAGAGAGAGAGAGAGAGAGAGAGAGAGTCTTGACGACGAGTCTTTACTTGACAAAGAAGATTGCTGGGAGTTTGCCTACCTACCGCACGTGACTTGTGCTCACTGATGTGTGGGACCTACACGCATGGGACCACACGTAAGTGACCGACCTACTTTATTCTAGGGGTGCCCCTCAAGCTAATACATAATCTGCAACATGAAACTATATTCGCTTATAAAATCTGAACTTTGAAATCCAATTTAATTTAAGTCTATTATTGGTCATATCAACTATCAAGTCTAAAATTACATTCTGAAACTTGTTCAACGCTTTCTCATGAATTATTATGGTAGTTTTTTAAAATCAAATGCTAATTGATTGAGATAATAAAAAACATATATTTTTAAACACAGTACAAACGCAGATGCTCACATACACGCGTATACACTCATCCCTATGAACACACACACGCACACCCTACCCCTATGAGCACCTCCGGAAGACTGAGCCGGCGGATTGAATCTTGAAATTGACGAAGTCACCACAGGCGCCTCGCTGTCGACGGGAACGTCGCCTCCTATTTGTAAATAAAAATAAGAAGTCAATGTTGTGGTAAGTTAGGAGGTTCAAAGGGTAAACCAAATATAACGTTTTGTTCAATCTCATAGTTCATATTACCAAGTTTGATTATCCCTGGACAACATTGTTTGTTATAGTGTTCCCTAATTGGGCATGGTGGTGCATCTTGCCATTTCTAACAATGTTGATGACTAGACTTTTCAAGTTTTCGGTATAAAAAATCGTTTTTCATTTTCTAGATGATAAAATATGTTTTTTTGTGCATGGGGTAGAAAAGATATGGGTCAAAATGGCGCATCTACATTTTTTAAATAAATTACGCCATATTTTAATGACAAATCCCAAATTTACGGTTTTTAGTGCTTTCTAGCTAGTTTCGCACATTTAAATGACTTTATGCTGATTTATTCAAAGTAATTCAAATTTGAATTGTAGATATGTTATAACTTGGTCCTACAAGTCCCCATAAATAATTTTTATATACATATTACTTACTATATATAGAAACCAGCGATAGTACTGAAATATTCAACCCCTTTGCAGGATAATCATGTAAAACATTTTGACCTGGTTTTGAAATAAATAAATGAAACTGAAGAAAACCTGAAAAATGAAACCCTTCTACATGGAGTGTGCTTGTATGTGTTAGTTGACAGGGAAAATAAGAAACATGTGATAGGGTAGTGAAAAACAAAATGTCTTCACAAAGCGGACTATCGTGTATGAAGATTCATGGTTTGCAAGCCAAATGATATAGTTATGGCCATATTTGTGGCACAGTTTGTTACAATGTGCCCAAATTGGGCATGGTGGTGCATCTTGCCATTCCCAACAATGTTAATGACTAGACTTTTCAACTTTTCGGTATAAATTTTTTTTTTCATTTTCTAGATGACAAAATATGTTTATTTTGTGAATGGTGTACATATAAGATACGGGTCAAACTGGCAACTCTACATTTTTTAGATAAATTACGCCATATTTTAGTGCCAATTCCCAACTTTTACGGTTTTAGTACTTTCAAGATAGTTTCGCACATTTAAACGACTTTATGCTGATTTACTGAAAGTAATTCCAATGTGAAATGTGGGGGTGTTATAACTTCGTCAAAGAAATCCCCCAAAAACATAGTTTAGGGTTGGGGGTAGATACGGAGTACATGATTTGTATGTTTTGAATATGTCTATACCTTGTTTATCAACCTGATTGTTAATTACTATATATATGACGTAAGAAGGCTATGTGCTTTGGGTTTTCATTTTTTTTGATTTTTTCTGAATTTTTATGCTCATTTGAATCTTGGTCAAATCCTAGGTTTGACTAGGATTTAAACAAACTTAAAACATGAAAATGAAAAGGTAAGCCTGGATCCTTCCTAGTCACTCTAAAATTAAGCTTTTGGGAAGTTTTAGAAATTTCCATGTTTGAAACCCGAAACCACTTCTCTTCATGCTTGACTTCATAAGACAAAGTTAAGGGTTAGGGGTAGATACATGCCTTTTCTGTTTTGAATATGTCTAGACCTTGTTCATCAACTTGAATGCTTACTATATATATATATGACATAAGAAGGCTATATATATATGTGCTTTGGTTTTTGGTTTTTGTTTTTTCTGAATGTTTATATATGCCCATTTGAATCTTGGTCAAATCCTAGGTTTGACCAAGATTTAAACAAGTTTAAAACATGAAAGTGAAAAGGTAAGCATGGATCCTTCCTAGCTAGTCATTCTAAAATGAAGCTTTTTGGGGGGTTCTTGAAATCTCAATGTTTGAAACCCAAAAACCACATCTCTTCATGGTTGACTTCATAAGACATGCAGAGTTTAGGGTTAGGGGTAGATACATGATTTGTCGGGTTTGAATATGTCTAGACATGCTTGTTTATCAACTTGAATGCTTACTATATGACATAAGAAGGCTATATATGTGCTTTGGTTTTTCATTTTTCTAGTTTTTTGAATGTTATATGCCCATTTGAAGATTTTGGGTGGTTCTTGAAATTTTCATGTTTGAAACCAATACGACTTCTCTTCATGCTAGACTTCATAAGATCGACCGAGTTTATGGTTAGGGGCTAGATACATGATTTGTCTGGTTTGAACATGTCTAAACCTTGTTTACCAACTTGCAAGGCTTACTATATGACATAAGAAGACTATGTGCTTTTGTTTTTCATTCTTCTATTTTTTTATTTTATGCCCATTTGAATATTGGTCAAATCCTATGTTTGACCTGGATTTAAACAAGTATAAAATATGAAAACGAAAAGGTAAGCCTGGATCCTTCTTAGTCACTCTAAAATGAAGCGACTTTTGGGATGTTCTTGAAATTTTCATGTTTGAAACCCAAAACCACTTCTCTTCATGATTGCTTCATATATAAGACAGAGTTTAGGGTTAGGGGCAGATATATACATGATTTTCTAGTTTGAATATGTCTAGACCTTATTTATCAACTTGAATGCTTACTATATGACATAAGAATGCTATGTACGTGCTTTGGTTTATCATTCTTTTGGTTTTTTCCTGAATTTTTATGCCCATTTGAATCTTGGTCAAATCCTAGGTTTCACAAAGATTTAAACAAGTTTAAAATCTGAAAATTAAAAGGTAAGCATGGATCCTTCTTAGTCACTCTAAAATGAAGCTTTTGGGAGGTTTTTGAAATTTCCATGTTTGAAACCCAAAACCACTTCTCTTCATGCTTAATTGACTTCATAAGACAGAGTTTAGAGTGTTAGGGGTAGATACATGATTTGTCTAGTTTGAATACGTCTAGACCTTGTTTATCAACTTGAATTCTTACTATATGACATAAGAAGGCTATGTGCTTTGGTTTTTCATTTTTCTGGTTTTTTTGAATTTTATGCCCATTTGAATCTTGGTCAGGTTCCTAGGTTTGACCAAGATTTAAACAAGTTTAAAACATGAAAATGAAAAGGTAAGCCTCGATCCTTCTTAGTCACTCTAAAATGAAGCTTTTGGGGGGTTTTTGAAATTTGCATGTTTGAAACCCAAAACCACTTCTCTTCATGCCTTACTTCATAAGACGGAGTTTAGGGTCGTTAGGGAGTAGATACATGATTTGCCTGGTTTGAATATGTCTAGACCTTGTTTATCATCTTGAATGCTTACTATATGACAGAAGAAGACTATGTGCATTGGTATTTCATTTTTTTTTTGAATTTTCATGCCCATTTCAATCTTGGTGAAATCCTAGGTTTGAGCAAGATTTAAACAAATTTAACACGTGAAAACGAATAAGCATGGATCCTTCTTAGTCACTCCAAAATGTACCAATTGATAGATGTGTTAACTTTGCTTCATGGAAAAAATAATGTCATGTAAATGAGTTAACTTGGATTTCCTGCCGTTGAATCCATAGGAAACTTTGTTCTAATGCACTATAATAATCAACCGTGTTTTTACACCAACATTGCCAACAGGTCTGTCACTTACGTGTGGCGCCCATGCGTGAGGTCCCACACTTCAGTGAGCACAAGTCAAGTGCAGTAGGTACGCAAACTCCAAGCCATCTTCTTTGTCAAGAGAAGACGCATCAGGATGCGTATTGGAAGTCTGTGGGTCCTTCTGGATCCTTCGGTTGTCCCTCTCACAAAAAAAAAAACAAATCTCTCTCATTCTCGGCCTCGCTCGACTCGCTCGCTCGCTCGCTCGCACCTCCTGCTCACTGACAAACCCTGCACAAAAGTCAACATCATCACCCGAAAAAGGGGAGACACCATAATGCTCTCCCTTCTTCTCTCCTTCCGAGTGATCCCTCTTCCTCCGAGTTTCACTCGACGGGCAAACACACATGTGCTGCATAGTAATAATAATAAAAAGGTAGAAAAATCAACCTACGAATCTATAATTAAATACGTTAAACTAGGGTTTTGCCCAGTACTACAGATCAAGTTCATAAAAAATCCAACTACGGGGTTCGAACAACCCCATTTCTAATCCAAGATTTTTTCGACCTCATCCAAATGGCCTCAAACTATAGGGTTAATTAGCATCTAGTGCAGAATGTGTGAACATGTATGCACTATGTGTGCTATAACTTGTATGTCTTTCAAATTTGAACCAAATTTGAAATATATGAAATGGGGCTTTTGGCTTAAACGTTTGAAACCCAAAACGACTTCTCTTCATGCTAGGCATCATAAGACCGAGTTTAGGGTTAGGGGGTAGATACATGATTTGTCTGTTTTGAATATGTCTATACCTTGTTTATCTACTTGAATATGCTTACTATAGATATATATGACGTAAGAAGACTATGTGCTTTGGTTTTTTTTTATTTATTTTTCCAGAATTTTTATGCCCATTTGAATCTTGGTCAAATCCTAGGCTTGACCAATATTTAAACAAGCTTAAAACATGAAAATGAAAAGGTAAGCTTGGATCCTTCTTTGTCACTCTAAGATGAAGTTTTTGGGAGGTTTTCAAAATTTCCATGTCTGAAACCCAAAAACACTTCTCTTCATGCTTGACTTCATAAGACAAAGCTAGTTTAGGGCTTTAGGGGGTAGATACATGATTTGTCTAGTTTGAATATGTCTAGACCTTGTTTATCAACTTCAATTCTTACTATATGACATAAGAAGACTATATGTGCTAGCTTTGGTTTTTGATTTTTTGATTTTTTTGAATGTTTATGCCCATTTGAATCTTGGTCAAATCCTAGGTTTGACCAAGATTTAAACAAGTCTATAACATGAAAATGAAAAGGTAAGCCTGGATCCTTCCTAGCTAGTCATTCTAAAATGAAGCTTTTGGGGGGTTCTTGAAATCTCAATGTTTGAAACCCAAAAACCACTTCTCTTCATGGTTGACTTCATAAGACATGCAGAGTTTAGGGTTAGGGGGTAGATACATGATTTGTCGGGTTTGAATATGTCTAGACATGCTTGTTTATCAACTTGAATGCTTACTATATGACATAAGAAGGCTATATATGTGCTTTGGTTTTTCATTTTTCTAGTTTTTTGAATGTTATATGCCCATTTGAAGATTTTGGGTGGTTCTTGAAATTTTCATGTTTGAAACCAAAACGACTTCTCTTCATGCTAGACTTCATAAGATCGACCGAGTTTATGGTTAGGGGCTAGATACATGATTTGTCTGGTTTGAACATGTCTAAACCTTGTTTACCAACTTGCAAGGCTTACTATATGACATAAGAAGACTATGTGCTTTTGTTTTTCATTCTTCTATTTTTTTAATTTTATGCCCATTTGAATCTTGGTCAAATCCTATGTTTGACCTGGATTTAAACAAGTATAAAATATGAAAACGAAAAGGTAAGCCTGGATCCTTCTTAGTCACTCTAAAATGAAGCGACTTTTGGGATGTTCTTGAAATTTTCATGTTTGAAACCCAAAACCACTTCTCTTCATGATTGCTTCATATATAAGACAGAGTTTAGGGTTAGGGGCAGATATATACATGATTTTCTAGTTTGAATATGTCTAGACCTTATTTATCAACTTGAATGCTTACTATATGACATAAGAATGCTATGTGCTTTGGTTTATCATTCTTTTGGTTTTTTCCTGAATTTTTATGCCCATTTGAATCTTGGTCAAATCCTAGGTTTCACAAAGATTTAAACAAGTTTAAAATCTGAAAATTAAAAGGTAAGCATGGATCCTTCTTAGTCACTCTAAAATGAAGCTTTTGGGAGGTTTTTGATATTTCCATGTTTGAAACCCAAAAACCACTTCTCTTCATGCTTGACTTCATAAGACAGAGTTTAGAGTGTTAGGGGTAGATACATGATTTGTCTAGTTTGAATATGTCTAGACCTTGTTTATCAACTTGAATTCTTACTATATGACATAAGAAGGCTATGTGCTTTGGTTTTTCATTTTTCTGGTTTTTTTGAATATTATGCCCATTTGAAGATTTTGGGAGGTTCTTGAAATTTTCATGTTTGAAACCAATACGACTTCTCTTCAGGCTAGACTTCATAAGATCGATCGAGTTTATGGTTAGGGGGTAGATACATGATTTGTCTGGTTTGAACATGTCTAAACCTTGTTTATCAACTTGAAAGCTTACTATATATATGACATACGAAGACTATGTGCTTTTGTTTTTCATTCTTCTATTTTATTTTATTTTATGCCCATTTGAATCTTGGTCAAATCCTATGTTTGACCTGGATTTAAACAAGTATATAATATGAAAACGAAAAGGTAAGCATGGATCCTTCTTAGTCACTCTAAAATGAAGCGGCTTTTGGGATGTTCTTGAAATTTTCATGTTTGAAACCCAAACCACTTCTCTTCATGATTGACTTCATATATAAGACAGAGTTTAAGGTTAGGGACAGATATATACATGATTTTCTAGTTTGAATATGTCTAGACCTTGTTAATCAACTTGAATGCTTACTGTATGACATAAGAATGCTATGTGCTTTGGTTTATCAATCTTTTGGTTTTTTCCTGAATTTTTATGCCCATTTGAATCTTGGTCAAATCCTAGGTTTCACAAAGATTTAAACAAGTTTAAAATCTGAAAATTAAAAGGTAAGCATGGATCCTTCTTAGTCACTCTAAAATGAAGCTTTTGGGAGGTTTTTGAAATTTCCATGTTTGAAACCCAAAACCACTTCTCTTCATGCTTAATTGACTTCATAAGACAGAGTTTAGAGTGTTAGGGGTAGATACATGATTTGTCTAGTTTGAATACGTCTAGACCTTGTTTATCAACTTGAATTCTTACTATATGACATAAGAAGGCTATGTGCTTTGGTTTTTCATTTTTCTGTTTTTTTTTGAATTTTATGCATGCCCATTTGAATCTTGGTCAAATACTAGCTAGGTTTGACCAAGATTTAAACAAGTTTAAAACATGAAAATGAAAAGGTAAGCCTCGATCCTTCTTAGTCACTCTAAAATGAAGCTTTTGGGGGGTTTTTGAAATTTGCATGTTTGAAACCCAAAACCACTTCTCTTCATGCCTTACTTCATAAGACGGAGTTTAGGGTCGTTAGGGAGTAGATACATGATTTGCCTGGTTTGAATATGTCTAGACCTTGTTTATCATCTTGAATGCTTACTATATATGACAGAAGAAGACTATGTGCATTGGTATTTCATTTTTTTTTGAATTTTCATGCCCATTTCAATCTTGGTGAAATCCTAGGTTTGAGCAAGATTTAAACAAATTTAACACGTGAAAACGAATAAGCATGGATCCTTCTTAGTCACTCCAAAATGTACCAATTGATAGATGTGTTAACTTTGCTTCATGGAAAAAATAATGTCATGTAAATGAGTTAACTTGGATTTCCTGCCGTTGAATCCATAGGAAACTTTGTTCTAATGCACTATAATAATCAACCGTGTTTTTACACCAACATTGCCAA
Organism: Lolium multiflorum; assembly: GCA_030979885.1. Lineage (NCBI taxonomy): Eukaryota > Viridiplantae > Streptophyta > Magnoliopsida > Poales > Poaceae > Lolium > Lolium multiflorum. The sequence goes on from CM061751.1 coordinate 82,847,472, forward strand.
CAGGTCTGTCACTTACGTGTGGCGCCCATGCGTGAGGTCCCACACTTCAGTGAGCACAAGTCAAGTGCAGTAGGTACGCAAACTCCAAGCCATCTTCTTTGTCAAGAGAAGACGCATCAGGATGCGTTTTGGAAATCTGTGGGTCCTTCTGGATCCTTCGGTTGTCCCTCTCACAAAAAAAAAAAAAACAAATCTCTCTCATTCTCGGCCTCGCTCGACTCGCTCGCTCGCTCGCTCGCACCTCCTGCTCACTGACAAACCCTGCACAAAAGTCAACATCATCACCCGAAAAAGGGGAGACACCATAATGCTCTCCCTTCTTCTCTCCTTCCGAGTGATCCCTCTTCCTCCGAGTTTCACTCGACGGGCAAACACACATGTGCTGCATAGTAATAATAATAAAAAGGTAGAAAAATCAACCTACGAATCTATAATTAAATACGTTAAACTAGGGTTTTGCCCAGTACTACAGATCAAGTTCATAAAAAATCCAACTACGGGGTTCGAACAACCCCATTTCTAATCCAAGATTTTTTTCGACCTCATCCAAATGGCCTCAAACTATAGGGTTAATTAGCATCTAGTGCAGAATGTGTGAACATGTATGCACTATGTGTGCTATAACTTGTATGTCTTTCAAATTTGAACCAAATTTGAAATATATGAAATGGGGCTTTTGGCTTAAACGTTTGAAACCCAAAACGACTTCTCTTCATGCTAGGCATCATAAGACCGAGTTTAGGGTTAGGGGCTAGATACATGATTTGTCTGTTTTGAACATGTCTAAACCTTGTTTACCAACTTGCAAGGCTTACTATATGACATAAGAAGACTATGTGCTTTTGTTTTTCATTCTTCTATTTTTTTTTATTTTATGCCCATTTGAATCTTGGTCAAATCCTATGTTTGACCTGGATTTAAACAAGTATAAAATATGAAAACGAAAAGGTAAGCCTGGATCCTTCTTAGTCACTCTAAAATGAAGCGACTTTTGGGATGTTCTTGAAATTTTCATGTTTGAAACCCAAAACCACTTCTCTTCATGATTGCTTCATATATAAGACAGAGTTTAGGGTTAGGGGCAGATATATACATGATTTTCTAGTTTGAATATGTCTAGACCTTATTTATCAACTTGAATGCTTACTATATGACATAAGAATGCTATGTGCTTTGGTTTATCATTCTTTTGGTTTTTTCCTAAATTTTTATGCCCATTTGAATCTTGGTCAAATCCTAGGTTTCACAAAGATTTAAACAAGTTTAAAATCTGAAAATTAAAAGGTAAGCATGGATCCTTCTTAGTCACTCTAAAATGAAGCTTTTGGGAGGTTTTTGAAATTTCCATGTTTGAAACCCAAAACCACTTCTCTTCATGCTTGACTTCATAAGACAGAGTTTAGAGTGTTAGGGGTAGATACATGATTTGTCTAGTTTGAATATGTCTAGACCTTGTTTATCAACTTGAATTCTTACTATATGACATAAGAAGGCTATGTGCTTTGGTTTTTCATTTTTCTGGTTTTTTTGAATATTATGCCCATTTGAAGATTTTGGGAGGTTCTTGAAATTTTCATGTTTGAAACCAATACGACTTCTCTTCAGGCTAGACTTCATAAGATCGATCGAGTTTATGGTTAGGGGCCGGTAGATACATGATTTGTCTGGTTTGAACATGTCTAAACCTTGTTTATCAACTTGAAAGCTTACTATATATATGACATACGAAGACTATGTGCTTTTGTTTTTCATTCTTCTATTTTATTTTATTTTATGCCCATTTGAATCTTGGTCAAATCCTATGTTTGACCTGGATTTAAACAAGTATATAATATGAAAACGAAAAGGTAAGCATGGATCCTTCTTAGTCACTCTAAAATGAAGCGGCTTTTGGGATGTTCTTGAAATTTTCATGTTTGAAACCCAAACCACTTCTCTTCATGATTGATTTCATATATAAGACAGAGTTTAAGGTTAGGGACAGATATATACATGATTTTCTAGTTTGAATATGTCTAGACCTTGTTAATCAACTTGAATGCTTACTGTATAACATAAGAATGCTATGTGCTTTGGTTTATCAATCTTTTGGTTTTTTCCTGAATTTTTATGCCCATTTGAATCTTGGTCAAATCCTAGGTTTCACAAAGATTTAAACAAGTTTAAAATCTGAAAATTAAAAGGTAAGCATGGATCCTTCTTAGTCACTCTAAAATGAAGCTTTTGGGAGGTTTTTGAAATTTCCATGTTTGAAACCCAAAACCACTTCTCTTCATGCTAATTGACTTCATAAGACAGAGTTTAGAGTGTTAGGGGTAGATACATGATTTGTCTAGTTTGAATACGTCTAGACCTTGTTTATCAACTTGAATTCTTACTATATGACATAAGAAGGCTATGTGCTTTGGTTTTTCATTTTTCTGATTTTTTTTGAATTTTATGCATGCCCATTTGAATCTTGGTCAAATACTAGCTAGGTTTGACCAAGATTTAAACAAGTTTAAAACATGAAAATGAAAAGGTAAGCCTCGATCCTTCTTAGTCACTCTAAAATGAAGCTTTTGGGGGGTTTTTGAAATTTGCATGTTTGAAACCCAAAACCACTTCTCTTCATGCCTTACTTCATAAGACGGAGTTTAGGGTCGTTAGGGAGTAGATACATGATTTGCCTGGTTTGAATATGTCTAGACCTTGTTTATCATCTTGAATGCTTACTATATGACAGAAGAAGACTACGTGCATTGGTATTTCATTTTTTTTTTTGAATTTTCATGCCCATTTCAATCTTGGTGAAATCCTAGGTTTGAGCAAGATTTAAACAAATTTAACACGTGAAAACGAATAAGCATGGATCCTTCTTAGTCACTCCAAAATGTACCAATTGATAGATGTGTTAACTTTGCTTCATGGAAAAAATAATGTCATGTAAATGAGTTAACTTGGATTTCCTGCCGTTGAATCCATAGGAAACTTTGTTCTAATGCACTATAATAATCAACCGTGTTTTTACACCAACATTGCCAACAGGTCTGTCACTTACGTGTGGCGCCCATGCGTGAGGTCCCACACTTCAGTGAGCACAAGTCAAGTGCAGTAGGTACGCAAACTCCAAGCCATCTTCTTTGTCAAGAGAAGACGCATCAGGATGCGTTTTGGAAATCTGTGGGTCCTTCTGGATCCTTCGGTTGTCCCTCTCACAAAAAAAAAAACAAATCTCTCTCATTCTCGGCCTCGCTCGACTCGCTCGCTCGCTCGCTCGCTCGCACCTCCTGCTCACTGACAAACCCTGCACAAAAGTCAACATCATCACCCGAAAAAGGGGAGACACCATAATGCTCTCCCTTCTTCTCTCCTTCCGAGTGATCCCTCTTCCTCCGAGTTTCACTCGACGGGCAAACACACATGTGCTGCATAGTAATAATAATAAAAAGGTAGAAAAATCAACCTACGAATCTATAATTAAATACGTTAAACTAGGGTTTTGCCCAGTACTACAGATCAAGTTCATAAAAAATCCAACTACGGGGTTCGAACAACCCCATTTCTAATCCAAGATTTTTTCGACCTCATCCAAATGGCCTCAAACTATAGGGTTAATTAGCATCTAGTGCAGAATGTGTGAACATGTATGCACTATGTGTGCTATAACTTGTATGTCTTTCAAATTTGAACCAAATTTGAAATATATGAAATGGGGCTTTTGGCTTAAACGTTTGAAACCCAAAACGACTTCTCTTCATGCTAGGCATCATAAGACCGAGTTTAGGGTTAGGGGGTAGATACAGGATTTGTCTGTTTTGAACATGTCTATACCTTGTTTATCTACTTGAATATGCTTACTATAGATATATATGACGTAAGAAGACTATGTGCTTTGGTTTTTTTTTATTTTTCCAGAATTTTTATGCCCATTTGAATCTTGGTCAAATCCTAGGCTTGACCAATATTTAAACAAGCTTAAAACATGAAAATGAAAAGGTAAGCTTGGATCCTTCTTTGTCACTCTAAGATGAAGTTTTTGGGAGGTTTTCAAAATTTCCATGTCTGAAACCCAAAAACACTTCTCTTCATGCTTGACTTCATAAGACAAAGCTAGTTTAGGGCTTTAGGGGGTAGATACATGATTTGTCTAGTTTGAATATGTCTAGACCTTGTTTATCAACTTCAATTCTTACTATATGACATAAGAAGACTATATGTGCTAGCTTTGGTTTTTGAAATTTCCATGTTTGAAACCCAAAACCACTTCTCTTCATGCTTAATTGACTTCATAAGACAGAGTTTAGAGTGTTAGGGGTAGATACATGATTTGTCTAGTTTGAATACGTCTAGACCTTGTTTATCAACTTGAATTCTTACTATATGACATAAGAAGGCTATGTGCTTTGGTTTTTCATTTTTCTGATTTTTTTTGAATTTTATGCATGCCCATTTGAATCTTGGTCAAATACTAGCTAGGTTTGACCAAGATTTAAACAAGTTTAAAACATGAAAATGAAAAGGTAAGCCTCGATCCTTCTTAGTCACTCTAAAATGAAGCTTTTGGGGGGTTTTTGAAATTTGCATGTTTGAAACCCAAAACCACTTCTCTTCATGCCTTACTTCATAAGACGGAGTTTAGGGTCGTTAGGGAGTAGATACATGATTTGCCTGGTTTGAATATGTCTAGACCTTGTTTATCATCTTGAATGCTTACTATATGACAGAAGAAGACTACGTGCATTGGTATTTCATTTTTTTTTGAATTTTCATGCCCATTTCAATCTTGGTGAAATCCTAGGTTTGAGCAAGATTTAAACAAATTTAACACGTGAAAACGAATAAGCATGGATCCTTCTTAGTCACTCCAAAATGTACCAATTGATAGATGTGTTAACTTTGCTTCATGGAAAAAATAATGTCATGTAAATGAGTTAACTTGGATTTCCTACCGTTGAATCCATAGGAAACTTTGTTCTAATGCACTATAATAATCAACCGTGTTTTTACACCAACATTGCCAACAGGTCTGTCACTTACGTGTGGCGCCCATGCGTGAGGTCCCACACTTCAGTGAGCACAAGTCAAGTGCAGTAGGTACGCAAACTCCAAGCCATCTTCTTTGTCAAGAGAAGACGCATCAGGATGCGTTTTGGAAATCTGTGGGTCCTTCTGGATCCTTCGGTTGTCCCTCTCACAAAAAAAAAAAAACAAATCTCTCTCATTCTCGGCCTCGCTCGACTCGCTCGCTCGCTCGCTCGCTCGCACCTCCTGCTCACTGACAAACCCTGCACAAAAGTCAACATCATCACCGAAAAAGGGGAGACACCATAATGCTCTCCCTTCTTCTCTCCTTCCGAGTGATCCCTCTTCCTCCGAGTTTCACTCGACGGGCAAACACACATGTGCTGCATAGTAATAATAATAAAAAGGTAGAAAAATCAACCTACGAATCTATAATTAAATACGTTAAACTAGGGTTTTGCCCAGTACTACAGATCAAGTTCATAAAAAATCCAACTACGGGGTTCGAACAACCCCATTTCTAATCCAAGATTTTTTCGACCTCATCCAAATGGCCTCAAACTATAGGGTTAATTAGCATCTAGTGCAGAATGTGTGAACATGTATGCACTATGTGTGCTATAACTTGTATGTCTTTCAAATTTGAACCAAATTTGAAATATATGAAATGGGGCTTTTGGCTTAAACGTTTGAAACCCAAAACGACTTCTCTTCATGCTAGGCATCATAAGACCGAGTTTAGGGTTAGGGGGTAGATACAGGATTTGTCTGTTTTGAACATGTCTATACCTTGTTTATCTACTTGAATATGCTTACTATAGATATATATGACGTAAGAAGACTATGTGCTTTGGTTTTTTTTTATTTTTCCAGAATTTTTATGCCCATTTGAATCTTGGTCAAATCCTAGGCTTGACCAATATTTAAACAAGCTTAAAACATGAAAATGAAAAGGTAAGCTTGGATCCTTCTTTGTCACTCTAAGATGAAGTTTTTGGGAGGTTTTCAAAATTTCCATGTCTGAAACCCAAAAACACTTCTCTTCATGCTTGACTTCATAAGACAAAGCTAGTTTAGGGCTTTAGGGGGTAGATACATGATTTGTCTAGTTTGAATATGTCTAGACCTTGTTTATCAACTTCAATTCTTACTATATGACATAAGAAGACTATATGTGCTAGCTTTGGTTTTTGAATGTTTATGCCCATTTGAATCTTGGTCAAATCCTAGGTTTGACCAAGATTTAAACAAGTCTATAACATGAAAATGAAAAGGTAAGCCTGGATCCTTCCTAGCTAGTCATTCTAAAATGAAGCTTTTGGGGGGTTCTTGAAATCTCAATGTTTGAAACCCAAAAACCACTTCTCTTCATGGTTGACTTCATAAGACATGCAGAGTTTAGGGTTAGGGGGTAGATACATGATTTGTCGGGTTTGAATATGTCTAGACATGCTTGTTTATCAACTTGAATGCTTACTATATGACATAAGAAGGCTATATATGTGCTTTGGTTTTTCATTTTTCTAGTTTTTTGAATGTTATATGCCCATTTGAAGATTTTGGGTGGTTCTTGAAATTTTCATGTTTGAAACCAATACGACTTCTCTTCATGCTAGACTTCATAAGATCGACCGAGTTTATGGTTAGGGGCTAGATACATGATTTGTCTGGTTTGAACATGTCTAAACCTTGTTTACCAACTTGCAAGGCTTACTATATGACATAAGAAGACTATGTGCTTTTGTTTTTCATTCTTCTATTTTTTTATTTTATGCCCATTTGAATCTTGGTCAAATCCTATGTTTGACCTGGATTTAAACAAGTATAAAATATGAAAACGAAAAGGTAAGCCTGGATCCTTCTTAGTCACTCTAAAATGAAGCGGCTTTTGGGATGTTCTTGAAATTTTCATGTTTGAAACCCAAAACCACTTCTCTTCATGATTGCTTCATATATAAGACAGAGTTTAGGGTTAGGGGCAGATATATACATGATTTTCTAGTTTGAATATGTCTAGACCTTGTTAATCAACTTGAATGCTTACTATATGACATAAGAATGCTATGTGCTTTGGTTTATCAATCTTTTGGTTTTTTCCTGAATTTTTATGCCCATTTGAATCTTGGTCAAATCCTAGGTTTCACAAAGATTTAAACAAGTTTAAAATCTGAAAATTAAAAGGTAAGCATGGATCCTTCTTAGTCACTCTAAAATGAAGCTTTTGGGAGGTTTTTGAAATTTCCATGTTTGAAACCCAAAACCACTTCTCTTCATGCTTAATTGACTTCATAAGACAGAGTTTAGAGTGTTAGGGGTAGATACATGATTTGTCTAGTTTGAATACGTCTAGACCTTGTTTATCAACTTGAATTCTTACTATATGACATAAGAAGGCTATGTGCTTTGGTTTTTCATTTTTCTGATTTTTTTTGAATTTTATGCATGCCCATTTGAATCTTGGTCAAATACTAGCTAGGTTTGACCAAGATTTAAACAAGTTTAAAACATGAAAATGAAAAGGTAAGCCTCGATCCTTCTTAGTCACTCTAAAATGAAGCTTTTGGGGGGTTTTTGAAATTTGCATGTTTGAAACCCAAAACCACTTCTCTTCATGCCTTACTTCATAAGACGGAGTTTAGGGTCGTTAGGGAGTAGATACATGATTTGCCTGGTTTGAATATGTCTAGACCTTGTTTATCATCTTGAATGCTTACTATATGACAGAAGAAGACTATGTGCATTGGTATTTCATTTTTTTTTTTTTGAATTTTCATGCCCATTTCAATCTTGGTGAAATCCTAGGTTTGAGCAAGATTTAAACAAATTTAACACGTGAAAACGAATAAGCATGGATCCTTCTTAGTCACTCCAAAATGTACCAATTGATAGATGTGTTAACTTTGCTTCATGGAAAAAATAATGTCATGTAAATGAGTTAACTTGGATTTCCTGCCGTTGAATCCATAGGAAACTTTGTTCTAATGCACTATAATAATCAACCGTGTTTTTACACCAACATTGCCAACAGGTCTGTCACTTACGTGTGGCGCCCATGCGTGAGGTCCCACACTTCAGTGAGCACAAGTCAAGTGCAGTAGGTACGCAAACTCCAAGCCATCTTCTTTGTCAAGAGAAGACGCATCAGGATGCGTTTGGAAATCTGTGGGTCCTTCTGGATCCTTCGGTTGTCCCTCTCACAAAAAAAAAAACAAATCTCTCTCATTCTCGGCCTCGCTCGACTCGCTCGCTCGCTCGCTCGCTCGCACCTCCTGCTCACTGACAAACCCTGCACAAAAGTCAACATCATCACCCGAAAAAGGGGAGACACCATAATGCTCTCCCTTCTTCTCTCCTTCCGAGTGATCCCTCTTCCTCCGAGTTTCACTCGACGGGCAAACACACATGTGCTGCATAGTAATAATAATAAAAAGGTAGAAAAATCAACCTACGAATCTATAATTAAATACGTTAAACTAGGGTTTTGCCCAGTACTACAGATCAAGTTCATAAAAAATCCAACTACGGGGTTCGAACAACCCCATTTCTAATCCAAGATTTTTTTCGACCTCATCCAAATGGCCTCAAACTATAGGGTTAATTAGCATCTAGTGCAGAATGTGTGAACATGTATGCACTATGTGTGCTATAACTTGTATGTCTTTCAAATTTGAACCAAATTTGAAATATATGAAATGGGGCTTTTGGCTTAAACGTTTGAAACCCAAAACGACTTCTCTTCATGCTAGGCATCATAAGACCGAGTTTAGGGTTAGGGGCTAGATACATGATTTGTCTGTTTTGAACATGTCTAAACCTTGTTTACCAACTTGCAAGGCTTACTATATGACATAAGAAGACTATGTGCTTTTGTTTTTCATTCTTCTATTTTTTTATTTTATGCCCATTTGAATCTTGGTCAAATCCTATGTTTGACCTGGATTTAAACAAGTATAAAATGTGAAAACGAAAAGGTAAGCCTGGATCCTTCTTAGTCACTCTAAAATGAAGCGACTTTTGGGATGTTCTTGAAATTTTCATGTTTGAAACCCAAAACCACTTCTCTTCATGATTGCTTCATATATAAGACAGAGTTTAGGGTTAGGGGCAGATATATACATGATTTTCTAGTTTGAATATGTCTAGACCTTATTTATCAACTTGAATGCTTACTATATGACATAAGAATGCTATGTGCTTTGGTTTATCATTCTTTTGGTTTTTTCCTAAATTTTTATGCCCATTTGAATCTTGGTCAAATCCTAGGTTTCACAAAGATTTAAACAAGTTTAAAATCTGAAAATTAAAAGGTAAGCATGGATCCTTCTTAGTCACTCTAAAATGAAGCTTTTGGGAGGTTTTTGAAATTTCCATGTTTGAAACCCAAAAACCACTTCTCTTCATGCTTGACTTCATAAGACAGAGTTTAGAGTGTTAGGGGTAGATACATGATTTGTCTAGTTTGAATATGTCTAGACCTTGTTTATCAACTTGAATTCTTACTATATGACATAAGAAGGCTATGTGCTTTGGTTTTTCATTTTTCTGGTTTTTTTGAATATTATGCCCATTTGAAGATTTTGGGAGGTTCTTGAAATTTTCATGTTTGAAACCAATACGACTTCTCTTCAGGCTAGACTTCATAAGATCGATCGAGTTTATGGTTAGGGGGTAGATACATGATTTGTCTGGTTTGAACATGTCTAAACCTTGTTTATCAACTTGAAAGCTTACTATATATATGACATACGAAGACTATGTGCTTTTGTTTTTCATTCTTCTATTTTATTTTATTTTATGCCCATTTGAATCTTGGTCAAATCCTATGTTTGACCTGGATTTAAACAAGTATATAATATGAAAACGAAAAGGTAAGCATGGATCCTTCTTAGTCACTCTAAAATGAAGCGGCTTTTGGGATGTTCTTGAAATTTTCATGTTTGAAACCCAAACCACTTCTCTTCATGATTGATTTCATATATAAGACAGAGTTTAAGGTTAGGGACAGATATATACATGATTTTCTAGTTTGAATATGTCTAGACCTTGTTAATCAACTTGAATGCTTACTGTATAACATAAGAATGCTATGTGCTTTGGTTTATCAATCTTTTGGTTTTTTCCTGAATTTTTATGCCCATTTGAATCTTGGTCAAATCCTAGGTTTCACAAAGATTTAAACAAGTTTAAAATCTGAAAATTAAAAGGTAAGCATGGATCCTTCTTAGTCACTCTAAAATGAAGCTTTTGGGAGGTTTTTGAAATTTCCATGTTTGAAACCCAAAACCACTTCTCTTCATGCTTAATTGACTTCATAAGACAGAGTTTAGAGTGTTAGGGGTAGATACATGATTTGTCTAGTTTGAATACGTCTAGACCTTGTTTATCAACTTGAATTCTTACTATATGACATAAGAAGGCTATGTGCTTTGGTTTTTCATTTTTCTGATTTTTTTTGAATTTTATGCATGCCCATTTGAATCTTGGTCAAATACTAGCTAGGTTTGACCAAGATTTAAACAAGTTTAAAACATGAAAATGAAAAGGTAAGCCTCGATCCTTCTTAGTCACTCTAAAATGAAGCTTTTGGGGGGTTTTTGAAATTTGCATGTTTGAAACCCAAAACCACTTCTCTTCATGCCTTACTTCATAAGACGGAGTTTAGGGTCGTTAGGGAGTAGATACATGATTTGCCTGGTTTGAATATGTCTAGACCTTGTTTATCATCTTGAATGCTTACTATATGACAGAAGAAGACTATGTGCATTGGTATTTCATTTTTTTTTGAATTTTCATGCCCATTTCAATCTTGGTGAAATCCTAGGTTTGAGCAAGATTTAAACAAATTTAACACGTGAAAACGAATAAGCATGGATCCTTCTTAGTCACTCCAAAATGTACCAATTGATAGATGTGTTAACTTTGCTTCATGGAAAAAATAATGTCATGTAAATGAGTTAACTTGGATTTCCTGCCGTTGAATCCATAGGAAACTTTGTTCTAATGCACTATAATAATCAACCGTGTTTTTACACCAACATTGCCAACAGGTCTGTCACTTACGTGTGGCGCCCATGCGTGAGGTCCCACACTTCAGTGAGCACAAGTCAAGTGCAGTAGGTACGCAAACTCCAAGCCATCTTCTTTGTCAAGAGAAGACGCATCAGGATGCGTTTTGGAAATCTGTGGGTCCTTCTGGATCCTTCGGTTGTCCCTCTCACAAAAAAAAAAAACAAATCTCTCTCATTCTCGGCCTCGCTCGACTCGCTCGCTCGCTCGCTCGCTCGCACCTCCTGCTCACTGACAAACCCTGCACAAAAGTCAACATCATCACCCGAAAAAGGGGAGACACCATAATGCTCTCCCTTCTTCTCTCCTTCCGAGTGATCCCTCTTCCTCCGAGTTTCACTCGACGGGCAAACACACATGTGCTGCATAGTAATAATAATAAAAAGGTAGAAAAATCAACCTACGAATCTATAATTAAATACGTTAAACTAGGGTTTTGCCCAGTACTACAGATCAAGTTCATAAAAAATCCAACTACGGGGTTCGAACAACCCCATTTCTAATCCAAGATTTTTTTCGACCTCATCCAAATGGCCTCAAACTATAGGGTTAATTAGCATCTAGTGCAGTATGTGTGAACATGTATGCACTATGTGTGCTATAACTTGTATGTCTTTCAAATTTGAACCAAATTTGAAATATATGAAATGGGGCTTTTGGCTTAAACGTTTGAAACCCAAAACGACTTCTCTTCATGCTAGGCATCATAAGACCGAGTTTAGGGTTAGGGGGTAGATACAGGATTTGTCTGTTTTGAACATGTCTATACCTTGTTTATCTACTTGAATATGCTTACTATAGATATATATGACGTAAGAAGACTATGTGCTTTTTTTTTTTTATTTTTCCAGAATTTTTATGCCCATTTGAATCTTGGTCAAATCCTAGGCTTGACCAATATTTAAACAAGCTTAAAACATGAAAATGAAAAGGTAAGCTTGGATCCTTCTTTGTCACTCTAAGATGAAGTTTTTGGGAGGTTTTCAAAATTTCCATGTCTGAAACCCAAAAACACTTCTCTTCATGCTTGACTTCATAAGACAAAGCTAGTTTAGGGCTTTAGGGGGTAGATACATGATTTGTCTAGTTTGAATATGTCTAGACCTTGTTTATCAACTTCAATTCTTACTATATGACATAAGAAGACTATATGTGCTAGCTTTGGTTTTTGAATTTCCATGTTTGAAACCCAAAACCACTTCTCTTCATGCTTAATTGACTTCATAAGACAGAGTTTAGAGTGTTAGGGGTAGATACATGATTTGTCTAGTTTGAATACGTCTAGACCTTGTTTATCAACTTGAATTCTTACTATATGACATAAGAAGGCTATGTGCTTTGGTTTTTCATTTTTCTGATTTTTTTTGAATTTTATGCATGCCCATTTGAATCTTGGTCAAATACTAGCTAGGTTTGACCAAGATTTAAACAAGTTTAAAACATGAAAATGAAAAGGTAAGCCTCGATCCTTCTTAGTCACTCTAAAATGAAGCTTTTGGGGGTTTTTGAAATTTGCATGTTTGAAACCCAAAACCACTTCTCTTCATGCCTTACTTCATAAGACGGAGTTTAGGGTCGTTAGGGAGTAGATACATGATTTGCCTGGTTTGAATATGTCTAGACCTTGTTTATCATCTTGAATGCTTACTATATGACAGAAGAAGACTATGTGCATTGGTATTTCATTTTTTTTTGAATTTTCATGCCCATTTCAATCTTGGTGAAATCCTAGGTTTGAGCAAGATTTAAACAAATTTAACACGTGAAAACGAATAAGCATGGATCCTTCTTAGTCACTCCAAAATGTACCAATTGATAGATGTGTTAACTTTGCTTCATGGAAAAATAATGTCATGTAAATGAGTTAACTTGGATTTCCTACCCTTGAATCCATAGGAAACTTTGTTCTAATGCACTATAATAATCAACCGTGTTTTTACACCAACATTGCCAACAGGTCTGTCACTTACGTGTGGCGCCCATGCGTGAGGTCCCACACTTCAGTGAGCACAAGTCAAGTGCAGTAGGTACGCAAACTCCAAGCCATCTTCTTTGTCAAGAGAAGACGCATCAGGATGCGTTTTGGAAATCTGTGGGTCCTTCTGGATCCTTCGGTTGTCCCTCTCACAAAAAAAAAAAAAAACAAATCTCTCTCATTCTCGGCCTCGCTCGACTCGCTCGCTCGCTCGCTCGCTCGCACCTCCCTGCTCACTGACAAACCCTGCACAAAAGTCAACATCATCACCCGAAAAAGGGGAGACACCATAATGCTCTCCCTTCTTCTCTCCTTCCGAGTGATCCCTCTTCCTCCGAGTTTCACTCGACGGGCAACACACATGTGCTGCATAGTAATAATAATAAAAAGGTAGAAAAATCAACCTACGAATCTATAATTAAATACGTTAAACTAGGGTTTTGCCCAGTACTACAGATCAAGTTCATAAAAAATCCAACTACGGGGTTCGAACAACCCCATTTCTAATCCAAGATTTTTTCGACCTCATCCAAATGGCCTCAAACTATAGGGTTAATTAGCATCTAGTGCAGAATGTGTGAACATGTATGCACTATGTGTGCTATAACTTGTATGTCTTTCAAATTTGAACCAAATTTGAAATATATGAAATGGGGCTTTTGGCTTAAACGTTTGAAACCCAAAACGACTTCTCTTCATGCTAGGCATCATAAGACCGAGTTTAGGGTTAGGGGGTAGATACAGGATTTGTCTGTTTTGAACATGTCTATACCTTGTTTATCTACTTGAATATGCTTACTATAGATATATATGACGTAAGAAGACTATGTGCTTTGGTTTTTTTTTATTTTTCCAGAATTTTTATGCCCATTTGAATCTTGGTCAAATCCTAGGCTTGACCAATATTTAAACAAGCTTAAAACATGAAAATGAAAAGGTAAGCTTGGATCCTTCTTTGTCACTCTAAGATGAAGTTTTTGGGAGGTTTTCAAAATTTCCATGTCTGAAACCCAAAAACACTTCTCTTCATGCTTGACTTCATAAGACAAAGCTAGTTTAGGGCTTTAGGGGGTAGATACATGATTTGTCTAGTTTGAATATGTCTAGACCTTGTTTATCAACTTCAATTCTTACTATATGACATAAGAAGACTATATGTGCTAGCTTTGGTTTTTGATTTTTTGATTTTTTTGAATGTTTATGCCCATTTGAATCTTGGTCAAATCCTAGGTTTGACCAAGATTTAAACAAGTCTATAACATGAAAATGAAAAGGTAAGCCTGGATCCTTCCTAGCTAGTCATTCTAAAATGAAGCTTTTGGGGGGTTCTTGAAATCTCAATGTTTGAAACCCAAAACCACTTCTCTTCATGGTTGACTTCATAAGACATGCAGAGTTTAGGGTTAGGGGTAGATACATGATTTGTCGGGTTTGAATATGTCTAGACATGCTTGTTTATCAACTTGAATGCTTACTATATGACATAAGAAGGCTATATATGTGCTTTGGTTTTTCATTTTTCTAGTTTTTTGAATGTTATATGCCCATTTGAAGATTTTGGGTGGTTCTTGAAATTTTCATGTTTGAAACCAATACGACTTCTCTTCATGCTAGACTTCATAAGATCGACCGAGTTTATGGTTAGGGGCTAGATACATGATTTGTCTGGTTTGAACATGTCTAAACCTTGTTTACCAACTTGCAAGGCTTACTATATGACATAAGAAGACTATGTGCTTTTGTTTTTCATTCTTCTATTTTTTTATTTTATGCCCATTTGAATCTTGGTCAAATCCTATGTTTGACCTGGATTTAAACAAGTATAAAATATGAAAACGAAAAGGTAAGCCTGGATCCTTCTTAGTCACTCTAAAATGAAGCGACTTTTGGGATGTTCTTGAAATTTTCATGTTTGAAACCCAAAACCACTTCTCTTCATGATTGCTTCATAAGACAGAGTTTAGGGTTAGGGGCAGATATATACATGATTTTCTAGTTTGAATATGTCTAGACCTTATTTATCAACTTGAATGCTTACTATATGACATAAGAATGCTATGTGCTTTGGTTTATCATTCTTTTGGTTTTTTCCTGAATTTTTATGCCCATTTGAATCTTGGTCAAATCCTAGGTTTCACAAAGATTTAAACAAGTTTAAAATCTGAAAATTAAAAGGTAAGCATGGATCCTTCTTAGTCACTCTAAAATGAAGCTTTTGGGAGGTTTTTGAAATTTCCATGTTTGAAACCCAAAACCACTTCTCTTCATGCTTAATTGACTTCATAAGACAGAGTTTAGAGTGTTAGGGGTAGATACATGATTTGTCTAGTTTGAATACGTCTAGACCTTGTTTATCAACTTGAATTCTTACTATATGACATAAGAAGGCTATGTGCTTTGGTTTTTCATTTTTCTGATTTTTTTTGAATTTTATGCATGCCCATTTGAATCTTGGTCAAATACTAGCTAGGTTTGACCAAGATTTAAACAAGTTTAAAACATGAAAATGAAAAGGTAAGCCTCGATCCTTCTTAGTCACTCTAAAATGAAGCTTTTGGGGGGTTTTTGAAATTTGCATGTTTGAAACCCAAAACCACTTCTCTTCATGCCTTACTTCATAAGACGGAGTTTAGGGTCGTTAGGGAGTAGATACATGATTTGCCTGGTTTGAATATGTCTAGACCTTGTTTATCATCTTGAATGCTTACTATATGACAGAAGAAGACTATGTGCATTGGTATTTCATTTTTTTTTTTGAATTTTCATGCCCATTTCAATCTTGGTGAAATCCTAGGTTTGAGCAAGATTTAAACAAATTTAACACGTGAAAACGAATAAGCATGGATCCTTCTTAGTCACTCCAAAATGTACCAATTGATAGATGTGTTAACTTTGCTTCATGGAAAAAATAATGTCATGTAAATGAGTTAACTTGGATTTCCTGCCGTTGAATCCATAGGAAACTTTGTTCTAATGCACTATAATAATCAACCGTGTTTTTACACCAACATTGCCAACAGGTCTGTCACTTACGTGTGGCGCCCATGCGTGAGGTCCCACACTTCAGTGAGCACAAGTCAAGTGCAGTAGGTACGCAAACTCCAAGCCATCTTCTTTGTCAAGAGAAGACGCATCAGGATGCGTTTTGGAAATCTGTGGGTCCTTCTGGATCCTTCGGTTGTCCCTCTCACAAAAAAAAAAAAAAAAAACAAATCTCTCTCATTCTCGGCCTCGCTCGACTCGCTCGCTCGCTCGCACCTCCCGCTCACTGACAAACCCTGCACAAAAGTCAACATCATCACCCGAAAAAGGGGAGACACCATAATGCTCTCCCTTCTTCTCTCCTTCCGAGTGATCCCTCTTCCTCCGAGTTTCACTCGACGGGCAAACACACATGTGCTGCATAGTAATAATAATAAAAAGGTAGAAAAATCAACCTACGAATCTATAATTAAATACGTTAAACTAGGGTTTTGCCCAGTACTACAGATCAAGTTCATAAAAAATCCAACTACGGGGTTCGAACAACCCCATTTCTAATCCAAGATTTTTTTCGACCTCATCCAAATGGCCTCAAACTATAGGGTTAATTAGCATCTAGTGCAGAATGTGTGAACATGTATGCACTATGTGTGCTATAACTTGTATGTCTTTCAAATTTGAACCAAATTTGAAATATATGAAATGGGGCTTTTGGCTTAAACGTTTGAAACCCAAAACGACTTCTCTTCATGCTAGGCATCATAAGACCGAGTTTAGGGTTAGGGGGTAGATACAGGATTTGTCTGTTTTGAACATGTCTATACCTTGTTTATCTACTTGAATATGCTTACTATAGATATATATGACGTAAGAAGACTATGTGCTTTGGTTTTTTTTTATTTTTCCAGAATTTTTATGCCCATTTGAATCTTGGTCAAATCCTAGGCTTGACCAATATTTAAACAAGCTTAAAACATGAAAATGAAAAGGTAAGCTTGGATCCTTCTTTGTCACTCTAAGATGAAGTTTTTGGGAGGTTTTCAAAATTTCCATGTCTGAAACCCAAAAACACTTCTCTTCATGCTTGACTTCATAAGACAAAGCTAGTTTAGGGCTTTAGGGGGTAGATACATGATTTGTCTAGTTTGAATATGTCTAGACCTTGTTTATCAACTTCAATTCTTACTATATGACATAAGAAGACTATATGTGCTAGCTTTGGTTTTTGAAATTTCCATGTTTGAAACCCAAAACCACTTCTCTTCATGCTTAATTGACTTCATAAGACAGAGTTTAGAGTGTTAGGGGTAGATACATGATTTGTCTAGTTTGAATACGTCTAGACCTTGTTTATCAACTTGAATTCTTACTATATGACATAAGAAGGCTATGTGCTTTGGTTTTTCATTTTTCTGATTTTTTTTGAATTTTATGCATGCCCATTTGAATCTTGGTCAAATACTAGCTAGGTTTGACCAAGATTTAAACAAGTTTAAAACATGAAAATGAAAAGGTAAGCCTCGATCCTTCTTAGTCACTCTAAAATGAAGCTTTTGGGGGTTTTTGAAATTTGCATGTTTGAAACCCAAAACCACTTCTCTTCATGCCTTACTTCATAAGACGGAGTTTAGGGTCGTTAGGGAGTAGATACATGATTTGCCTGGTTTGAATATGTCTAGACCTTGTTTATCATCTTGAATGCTTACTATATGACAGAAGAAGACTATGTGCATTGGTATTTCATTTTTTTTTGAATTTTCATGCCCATTTCAATCTTGGTGAAATCCTAGGTTTGAGCAAGATTTAAACAAATTTAACACGTGAAAACGAATAAGCATGGATCCTTCTTAGTCACTCCAAAATGTACCAATTGATAGATGTGTTAACTTTGCTTCATGGAAAAAATAATGTCATGTAAATGAGTTAACTTGGATTTCCTGCCGTTGAATCCATAGGAAACTTTGTTCTAATGCACTATAATAATCAACCGTGTTTTTACACCAACATTGCCAACAGGTCTGTCACTTACGTGTGGCGCCCATGCGTGAGGTCCCACACTTCAGTGAGCACAAGTCAAGTGCAGTAGGTACGCAAACTCCAAGCCATCTTCTTTGTCAAGAGAAGACGCATCAGGATGCGTTTTGGAAATCTGTGGGTCCTTCTGGATCCTTCGGTTGTCCCTCTCACAAAAAAAAAAAACAAATCTCTCTCATTCTCGGCCTCGCTCGACTCGCTCGCTCGCTCGCTCGCACCTCCTGCTCACTGACAAACCCTGCACAAAAGTCAACATCATCACCCGAAAAAGGGGAGACACCATAATGCTCTCCCTTCTTCTCTCCTTCCGAGTGATCCCTCTTCCTCCGAGTTTCACTCGACGGGCAAACACACATGTGCTGCATAGTAATAATAATAAAAAGGTAGAAAAATCAACCTACGAATCTATAATTAAATACGTTAAACTAGGGTTTTGCCCAGTACTACAGATCAAGTTCATAAAAAATCCAACTACGGGGTTCGAACAACCCCATTTCTAATCCAAGATTTTTTTCGACCTCATCCAAATGGCCTCAAACTATAGGGTTAATTAGCATCTAGTGCAGAATGTGTGAACATGTATGCACTATGTGTGCTATAACTTGTATGTCTTTCAAATTTGAACCAAATTTGAAATATATGAAATGGGGCTTTTGGCTTAAACGTTTGAAACCCAAAACGACTTCTCTTCATGCTAGGCATCATAAGACCGAGTTTAGGGTTAGGGGGTAGATACAGGATTTGTCTGTTTTGAACATGTCTATACCTTGTTTATCTACTTGAATATGCTTACTATAGATATATATGACGTAAGAAGACTATGTGCTTTGGTTTTTTTTTATTTTTCCAGAATTTTTATGCCCATTTGAATCTTGGTCAAATCCTAGGCTTGACCAATATTTAAACAAGCTTAAAACATGAAAATGAAAAGGTAAGCTTGGATCCTTCTTTGTCACTCTAAGATGAAGTTTTTGGGAGGTTTTCAAAATTTCCATGTCTGAAACCCAAAAACACTTCTCTTCATGCTTGACTTCATAAGACAAAGCTAGTTTAGGGCTTTAGGGGGTAGATACATGATTTGTCTAGTTTGAATATGTCTAGACCTTGTTTATCAACTTCAATTCTTACTATATGACATAAGAAGACTATATGTGCTAGCTTTGGTTTTTGATTTTTTTGAATGTTTATGCCCATTTGAATCTTGGTCAAATCCTAGGTTTGACCAAGATTTAAACAAGTCTATAACATGAAAATGAAAAGGTAAGCCTGGATCCTTCCTAGCTAGTCATTCTAAAATGAAGCTTTTGGGGGGTTCTTGAAATCTCAATGTTTGAAACCCAAAAACCACTTCTCTTCATGGTTGACTTCATAAGACATGCAGAGTTTAGGGTTAGGGGGTAGATACATGATTTGTCGGGTTTGAATATGTCTAGACATGCTTGTTTATCAACTTGAATGCTTACTATATGACATAAGAAGGCTATATATGTGCTTTGGTTTTTCATTTTTCTAGTTTTTTGAATGTTATATGCCCATTTGAAGATTTTGGGTGGTTCTTGAAATTTTCATGTTTGAAACCAATACGACTTCTCTTCATGCTAGACTTCATAAGATCGACCGAGTTTATGGTTAGGGGCTAGATACATGATTTGTCTGGTTTGAACATGTCTAAACCTTGTTTACCAACTTGCAAGGCTTACTATATGACATAAGAAGACTATGTGCTTTTGTTTTTCATTCTATTTTTTTATTTTATGCCCATTTGAATCTTGGTCAAATCCTATGTTTGACCTGGATTTAAACAAGTATAAAATATGAAAACGAAAAGGTAAGCCTGGATCCTTCTTAGTCACTCTAAAATGAAGCGACTTTTGGGATGTTCTTGAAATTTTCATGTTTGAAACCCAAAACCACTTCTCTTCATGATTGCTTCATATATAAGACAGAGTTTAGGGTTAGGGGCAGATATATACATGATTTTCTAGTTTGAATATGTCTAGACCTTATTTATCAACTTGAATGCTTACTATATGACATAAGAATGCTATGTGCTTTGGTTTATCATTCTTTTGGTTTTTTCCTGAATTTTTATGCCCATTTGAATCTTGGTCAAATCCTAGGTTTCACAAAGATTTAAACAAGTTTAAAATCTGAAAATTAAAAGGTAAGCATGGATCCTTCTTAGTCACTCTAAAATGAAGCTTTTGGGAGGTTTTTGAAATTTCCATGTTTGAAACCCAAAACCACTTCTCTTCATGCTTAATTGACTTCATAAGACAGAGTTTAGAGTGTTAGGGGTAGATACATGATTTGTCTAGTTTGAATACGTCTAGACCTTGTTTATCAACTTGAATTCTTACTATATGACATAAGAAGGCTATGTGCTTTGGTTTTTCATTTTTCTGATTTTTTTTTAATTTTATGCATGCCCATTTGAATCTTGGTCAAATACTAGCTAGGTTTGACCAAGATTTAAACAAGTTTAAAACATGAAAATGAAAAGGTAAGCCTCGATCCTTCTTAGTCACTCTAAAATGAAGCTTTTGGGGGGTTTTTGAAATTTGCATGTTTGAAACCCAAAACCACTTCTCTTCATGCCTTACTTCATAAGACGGAGTTTAGGGTCGTTAGGGAGTAGATACATGATTTGCCTGGTTTGAATATGTCTAGACCTTGTTTATCATCTTGAATGCTTACTATATGACAGAAGAAGACTATGTGCATTGGTATTTCATTTTTTTTTTGAATTTTCATGCCCATTTCAATCTTGGTGAAATCCTAGGTTTGAGCAAGATTTAAACAAATTTAACACGTGAAAACGAATAAGCATGGATCCTTCTTAGTCACTCCAAAATGTACCAATTGATAGATGTGTTAACTTTGCTTCATGGAAAAAATAATGTCATGTAAATGAGTTAACTTGGATTTCCTACCGTTGAATCCATAGGAAACTTTGTTCTAATGCACTATAATAATCAACCGTGTTTTTACACCAACATTGCCAACAGGTCTGTCACTTACGTGTGGCGCCCATGCGTGAGGTCCCACACTTCAGTGAGCACAAGTCAAGTGCAGTAGGTACGCAAACTCCAAGCCATCTTCTTTGTCAAGAGAAGACGCATCAGGATGCGTTTTGGAAATCTGTGGGTCCTTCTGGATCCTTCGGTTGTCCCTCTCACAAAAAAAACAAATCTCTCTCATTCTCGGCCTCGCTCGACTCGCTCGCTCGCTCGCTCGCTCGCACCTCCTGCTCACTGACAAACCCTGCACAAAAGTCAACATCATCACACGAAAAAGGGGAGACACCATAATGCTCTCCCTTCTTCTCTCCTTCCGAGTGATCCCTCTTCCTCCGAGTTTCACTCGACGGGCAAACACACATGTGCTGCATAGTAATAATAATAAAAAGGTAGAAAAATCAACCTACGAATCTATAATTAAATACGTTAAACTAGGGTTTTGCCCAGTACTACAGATCAAGTTCATAAAAAATCCAACTACGGGGTTCGAACAACCCCATTTCTAATCCAAGATTTTTTCGACCTCATCCAAATGGCCTCAAACTATAGGGTTAATTAGCATCTAGTGCAGAATGTGTGAACATGTATGCACTATGTGTGCTATAACTTGTATGTCTTTCAAATTTGAACCAAATTTGAAATATATGAAATGGGGCTTTTGGCTTAAACGTTTGAAACCCAAAACGACTTCTCTTCATGCTAGGCATCATAAGACCGAGTTTAGGGTTAGGGGCTAGATACATGATTTGTCTGTTTTGAACATGTCTAAACCTTGTTTACCAACTTGCAAGGCTTACTATATGACATAAGAAGACTATGTGCTTTTGTTTTTCATTCTTCTATTTTTTTATTTTATGCCCATTTGAATCTTGGTCAAATCCTATGTTTGACCTGGATTTAAACAAGTATAAAATGAAAACGAAAAGGTAAGCTGGATCCTTCTTAGTCACTCTAAAATGAAGCGACTTTTGGGATGTTCTTGAAATTTTCATGTTTGAAACCCAAAACCACTTCTCTTCATGATTGCTTCATATATAAGACAGAGTTTAGGGTTAGGGGCAGATATATACATGATTTTCTAGTTTGAATATGTCTAGACCTTATTTATCAACTTGAATGCTTACTATATGACATAAGAATGCTATGTGCTTTGGTTTATCATTCTTTTGGTTTTTTCCTAAATTTTTATGCCCATTTGAATCTTGGTCAAATCCTAGGTTTCACAAAGATTTAAACAAGTTTAAAATCTGAAAATTAAAAGGTAAGCATGGATCCTTCTTAGTCACTCTAAAATGAAGCTTTTGGGAGGTTTTTGAAATTTCCATGTTTGAAACCCAAAAACCACTTCTCTTCATGCTTGACTTCATAAGACAGAGTTTAGAGTGTTAGGGGTAGATACATGATTTGTCTAGTTTGAATATGTCTAGACCTTGTTTATCAACTTGAATTCTTACTATATGACATAAGAAGGCTATGTGCTTTGGTTTTTCATTTTTCTGGTTTTTTTGAATATTATGCCCATTTGAAGATTTTGGGAGGTTCTTGAAATTTTCATGTTTGAAACCAATACGACTTCTCTTCAGGCTAGACTTCATAAGATCGATCGAGTTTATGGTTAGGGGGTAGATACATGATTTGTCTGGTTTGAACATGTCTAAACCTTGTTTATCAACTTGAAAGCTTACTATATATATGACATACGAAGACTATGTGCTTTTGTTTTTCATTCTTCTATTTTATTTTATTTTATGCCCATTTGAATCTTGGTCAAATCCTATGTTTGACCTGGATTTAAACAAGTATATAATATGAAAACGAAAAGGTAAGCATGGATCCTTCTTAGTCACTCTAAAATGAAGCGGCTTTTGGGATGTTCTTGAAATTTTCATGTTTGAAACCCAAACCACTTCTCTTCATGATTGATTTCATATATAAGACAGAGTTTAAGGTTAGGGACAGATATATACATGATTTTCTAGTTTGAATATGTCTAGACCTTGTTAATCAACTTGAATGCTTACTGTATAACATAAGAATGCTATGTGCTTTGGTTTATCAATCTTTTGGTTTTTTCCTGAATTTTTATGCCCATTTGAATCTTGGTCAAATCCTAGGTTTCACAAAGATTTAAACAAGTTTAAAATCTGAAAATTAAAAGGTAAGCATGGATCCTTCTTAGTCACTCTAAAATGAAGCTTTTGGGAGGTTTTTGAAATTTCCATGTTTGAAACCCAAAACCACTCTTCATGCTTAATTGACTTCATAAGACAGAGTTTAGAGTGTTAGGGGTAGATACATGATTTGTCTAGTTTGAATACGTCTAGACCTTGTTTGTCAACTTGAATTCTACTATATGACATAAGAAGGCTATGTGCTTTGGTTTTTCATTTTTCTGATTTTTTTTGAATTTTATATGCCCATTTGAATCTTGGTCAAATACTAGCTAGGTTTGACCAAGATTTAAACAAGTTTAAAACATGAAAATGAAAAGGTAAGCCTCGATCCTTCTTAGTCACTCTAAAATGAAGCTTTTGGGGTTTTTTGAAATTTGCATGTTTGAAACCCAAAACCACTTCTCTTCATGCCTTACTTCATAAGACGGAGTTTAGGGTCGTTAGGGAGTAGATACATGATTTGCCTGGTTTGAATATGTCTAGACCTTGTTTATCATCTTGAATGCTTACTATATGACATAGAAACTATGTGCATTGGTATTTCATTTTTTTTTTGAATTTTCATGCCCATTTCAATCTTGTGAAATCCTAGGTTTGAGCAAGATTTAAACAAATTTAACACGTGAAAACGAATAAGCATGGATCCTTCTTAGTCACTCCAAAATGTACCAATTGATAGATGTGTTAACTTTGCTTCATGGAAAAAATAATGTCATGTAAATGAGTTAACTTGGATTTCCTGCCGTTGAATCCATAGGAAACTTTGTTCTAATGCACTATAATAATCAACCGTGTTTTTACACCAACATTGCCAACAGGTCTGTCACTTACGTGTGGCGCCCATGCGTGAGGTCCCACACTTCAGTGAGCACAAGTCAAGTGCAGTAGGTACGCAAACTCCAAGCCATCTTCTTTGTCAAGAGAAGACGCATCAGGATGCGTTTTGGAAATGGGTCCTTCTGGATCCTTCGGTTGTCCCTCTCACAAAACAAATCTCTCTCATTCTCTGCTCGATCATCGCTCGCTCGCTCGCTCGCTCGCACCTCCTGCTCACTGACAAACCCTGCACAAAAGTCAACATCATCACCCGAAAAAGGGGAGACACCATAATGCTCTCCCTTCTTCTCTCCTTCCGAGTGATCCCTCTTCCTCCGAGTTTCACTCGACGGGCAAACACACATGTGCTGCATAGTAATAATAATAAAAAGGTAGAAAAATCAACCTACGAATCTATAATTAAATACGTTAAACCAGGGTTTTGTCACATTCAGTTGCATCGTTCATAAAATCAACTACGGGGTTCGAACAACCTCATTTCTAATCCAAGATTTTGTTGACCTCATCCAATGGCCTCAAACTATAGGGTTAATTAGCATCTGTGCAGAATGTGTGAACATGTATGCACTATGTGTGCTATAATTTGTATGTCTTTCAAATTTGAACCAACTTGAAATATATGAAATGGGGCTTTGGTTTAAACGTTTGAAACCCAAAACGACTTCTCTTCATGCCAGGCATCATAAGACCTAGTTTAGGATAGGGGTAGATACAGGATTTGTCTGCTTTGAACATGTCTACCTGTTTATCTACTTGAATATGCTTACTATAGATATATGACGTAAGAAGACTATGTGCTTTGGTTTTTTTTTTATTTTTTTATGCCCATTTGAATCTTGGTCAAATCCTAGGCTTGACCAATATTTAAACAAGCTTAAACATGAAAATGAAAGCTTTGATCCTTCTTTGTCACTCTAAGATGAAGTTTTGGGAGGTTTTCAAAATTTCCATGTCTCTGGAAACCCAAAAACACTTCTTCATGCTTGACTTCATAAGACAAAGCTAGTTTAGGGCTTGAGGGGTAGATACATGATTGTCTAGTTTGGAATATGTCTAGACCTTTTCTTATCAACTTCAATTCTTACTATATAACATAAGAAGACTATATGTGCTAGCTTTGGTTTTTGATTTTTTGATTTTTTTGAATGCTTATGTCTATTTGAATCTTGGCTAAATCCTAGGTTCACCAAGATTTAAACAAGTCTATAACATGAAAAATGAAAAGGTAAGCCCTCGATCCTTCCAAGCTAGTCATTCTAAAATGAAGCTTTTGGGGGGGGGGTTCGAAATCTCAATGTTTGAAACCCAAAACCACTTCTTCATGGTTGACTTCATAAGACATGGTTAATCAATTTAGATAGATACATGATTTGTCCAGTTTGAATATGTCTAGACATGCTTGTTTATCAACTTGAATGCTTACTATATACATGTAAGAAGGATATATATGTGCTTTGGTTTTTCATTTTTCTAGTTTTTTGAATGTTATATGCCCATTTGGAGATTTTGGGTGGTTCTTTAAATTTTCATGTTGAACCAATACGACTTCTTCATGCTAGACTTCATAAGATCTAATTTGTAGTTTATGGTTAGGGGCTAGATACATGATTTGTTTGGTTTGAACATGTCTCAACCTTGTTTACCAACTTGCAAGGCTTACTATATGACATAAAAGACTATGTGTTGTTTTTCATCATTCTTCTATTTTTTTATTTTATGCTCCATCGAATCTTGGTCAAATCCTATGTTTGACCTGGATTTAAACATGTATAAAATGAAAATCTAAAAGGTAAGCCTGGATCCTTCTTAGTCACTCTAAAAATGAAGCACTTTTGGGATGTCTTTGAAATTTTCATGCTTGAAAACCCCAAAACCACTTCTTCATGATTGACTGAGTTTAATCATATTTAGGTTAGGGCAGAGTATATACATGATTTCTAGTTTGAATATATGTCTACACCTTATTTATCAACTTGAATTACTATTTATATGACATAAGAATGCTATGTGCTTTGGTTTATCATTCTTTTTGGTTTTTTCCTAAATTTTTATGCCTATTTGAATTGGTCAAATCCAGGTTTCACAAAAAGATTTAAACAAGCTTGGTAAATCTGAAAATTAAAAGGTAAGCATGGATCCTTCTTTAGTCACTCTAAATGAAGCTTTTGGAGGTTTTTGAAATTTCCATGTTTGAAACCCAAAAACCACTTCTCTCTTGCTTGACTTCATAAGAGAGAGTTTAGGGTTAGGGTAGATACATGATTTGTCTAGTTTGAATATGTTCAGACCTTGTTTATCAACTTGAATTCTTACTATATGACATAAGAAGGCTATGTGCTTTGGTTTTTCATTTTTCCTCGGTTTTTTGAATATTATGCCCATTTGAAAGCATTTGGGAGGTTCTTGAAATTTTCATGTTTGAAACCAATACTAATTTCTCTTCAGGCTAGACTTCGTAAGAATCGATCGAGTTTATGGTTATGGGGTGATACATGATTTGTCTAGGTTTAAACATGTCTAAACCTTGTTTATCAACTTGAAAGCTTACTATATGATGCACTCTAAGACGACTATGTGCTCTTGTTTTTCATTCTTCTATTTTATTTTATTTTATGCCCATTTGAATCTTGGTCAAATCCTATGTTTGACCTGGATTTAAACAAGTATATAATATGAAACGAAAAGGTAAGCATGGATCCTTCTTAGTCACTCTAAAATGCGGCTTTTGGGATGTTCTTGAAATTTTCATGTTTGAAACCTAAACCACTTCTCTTCATGATTGACTTCATATATAAGACAGAGTTTAAGGTTAGGACAGATATATATCTACATGATTTTCTAGTTTGAATATGTCTAGACCTTGTTAATCAACTTGAATGCTTACTGTATGACATAAGAATGCTATGTGCTTTGGTTTATCAATCTTTTGGTTTTTTCTTGAATTTTTATGTCCATTTGAATCTTGGTCAAAACCTAGGTTTCACAAAGATTTAAACAAGTTTAAAATCTAAAATTAAAGGTAAGCATGGATCCTCTTTAACTCTCAAATGAAGCTTTTGGGAGGTTTTTGAAATTTCCATGCTTGAAACCCAAAACCACTTCTCTTCATGCTGACTTCATAAGACAGAGTTTAGAGTGTTAGGGTAGATACATGATTTGTCTAGTTTGAATATGTCTAGACCTTGTTGATCAACTTGAATTCTTACTATATGACATAAGAAGGCTATGTGCTTTGCTTTTCATTTTTTTTTGAATTTTAAGCCCATTTGAAGATTTTGGGAGGTTCTTGAAATTTTCATGTTTCAACCAATACGACTTCTCTTCATGCTAGACTTCATAAGATCAATTCCGAGTTTATGGTTAGGGGCTAGATACATGATTTGTCCGGTTTGAATATACCTAAACCTCGTTTATCAACTTGAAAGCTTATTATATGACATACTTAAGACTATGTGCTTTTGTTTTTCATTCTTCTATTTTTTTATTTTATGCCCATTTTGGAATCTTGGGTCAAATCCTATGTCTGACCTGGATTTAAACAAGTATATAATATGAAATGAAAAGGTAAGCACCTCGATCCTTCTTAGCCACTCCAAATGAAGCGGCTTTGGGATGTTCTTGAAATTTTCATGTTTGAAACCCAAACCACTTCTTCATGATTGACTTCATATATAAGACAGTGTTTAAGGTTAGGGATATATATATACATGATTTTCTAGTTTGAATATGTCTAGACCTTGTTAATCAACTTGAATGTTTACAGTATGACATAAGAATGCTATGTGCTTTGGTTTATCATTCTTTTGGCTTTTTCCTGATTTTTATGCCCATTTGAATCTTGGTCAAATCCTAGGTTTCACAAAGATTTAAACAAGTTTAAAATCTGAAAATTAAAAGGTAAGCATGGATCCTTCTAGTCACTCTAAAATGAAGCTTTTGGGAGGTTTTTGAAATTTCCATGTTTGAAACCCAAAACCACTTTCATGCTTGACTTCATAAGTTTAGGGGTTAGGGTAGATACATGATTTTTCTAGTTTGAATATGTCTTAGACCTTGTTTATCAACTTGAATTCTTACTATATGACATAAGGATGCCATGTGCTTTGGTTTTTCATTTTTCTGTTTTTTTTTTGAATTTTATGCTCCATTTGAATCTTGGTCAAATACTAGCTAGGTTTAAAACATGAAATTTAGCCCCAAAAATTGTACATATATGGATTCACTTTGAGATAATCCATGAAACTTTGGAAATGGCCATCTCGTGTCATGTTTCCCACAAATGAGAATTGGATTAATTGGTGGCAGACAAGTAAACACACATTTATGTGCGACAACCCAAATTGCAAAGTTTTCATGCATGCATGAAAAGTTGCAAATATATACATAAAATGGGCCATGATTCAAAAGTTTGACATGGTTCTTGTGTAGTAGTACCAAAGCTCCCACGTGGGAAGAAATTAAGATGGTCGAATTCCAACATATATGTTGCCACACTTTTTTGAAGGGCTCTTTTCTAAAACATTGGTATGGCATGTCTGCTATTTTCCCTAGCTATATAGAAAAACATGAACAATCCATGATTTCCAATTCCGTTTTTGAACTACCTTTGGCTTGATTTCAAATTTAGGTCAAAAATCATGGGGGGGGTAGGGGACAAGATCGTGTTTCTTTGGCTTGATTTGCAAGTTTTTTGGGGTCCTACAAATTTAGGGTAAAGATCACAAGGTTCTTTTTTTCTAAATTTTCACACTTAGAATTCAGCCATTATGAAGTGGTATCATAAATGCTAAGTGATGGTATCACTAGATATTTCTTTCCTATCCTAGGGTGATGTTGATCTGCACGCAAGGTTTTTCATGGTCGCAACCTGTATGTGCTTATTTTGACAGAATAACTCCTTTGGCAAAAGAAATTACTGGATCAACTACAATCTATTTCACCGGACTAACCTTTTTGTGTGGCTTTCTTTGTTTTTCTTCGCCAAAAGGATTACTTTTTTCAAAATCGCCCCCCTGCAGCAAGCTACGCGCCCGTCTAATATTCTTTTTTTCAATGACAAAAAGGGGGAGAGAGAGAGAGTCTTGACGACGTGTCTTCACTTGACAAAGAAGATTGTTGGAAGTTTGCCTACCTAAAGTGTGGGACCTGCACGCATATGGGACCCCGTACTGAGGGGCAGTCCGTGTGAGACGCAAAATAGGGTTTTTTGTTTAGTAAGGCAAAAAAATTAAGCCTTGGAGGGCCGAGGCGGGGCGGCCCGCCATTTTATACCTTTTACGCCCCACACACCTCGTTCCATTTGTCATGTCTACCAAGGAAGAGCTCTGAGGAGAAGATGCGCCCCGCTTCTCGGCCCCCCGGCGCCCACGATAAATACTACTACCGGTGGCAACACCGTCTCTAACAATCCCGTCGCGGGCGGGAGATTCTGAGGGGAGACGGATGCGGCTCGGGTCATTCCCGCCAAGTGATTGCCACACAAGGGTTACTACGCTCTTTTAATTACCTTCTGCTTTGGCCGGTAATACCTACCTCTAACTGCTATCTTCCCGCAGAGAGGTCGATCACGGGAGAAGATGATGTGAGGCAGATGATCAAGCCCGGTCAGAGAAGATGATGTAAAGGAGATGGTCAAGTCGGAGCAGAAGATGATGTGTGTAAAGGAGATAGTCAATGTCGGAGATGATGTAAAGGAGTTAGTCAATCTCGAGAAGATGTGGTGGCATCGACCAACCTCGCGGCCTTGGGCGATCCTGAGATTCACTCATCTTCGTTTGCACCTGTAATGATATGCCTCGATCTCGTAACATTTTGAACATTTTTCACTGGCTTACACATGAGTTTATCTCGGCTTAGGTCAACAAGGCCTCCGTATTTTAACTCTCGCATCCTCGCGCGGGAGAACTCCGAGTTACGCTGCAGCGCCTCGGGAATCGACCAAGAAAATTAGCACATCCGTCACAGATCTCCTCATCCTTCACGTCGTAAAATTCCAGCTGAGGTCGAGAAGAAGAGCAGCAGCTGGGCCTTCCCGCCGTTCAAGATGAAGGAGTCAAGACGAGGTTAATATTACTAGCTGACTTTGGGTTGCTGGTTTTTGGGTACTGACATGTAGACACCACTTAAGTCTGTCCTACATGTTAGTGACCATATTCGTTAATCAGCCAAATTGTGCCCTTCGTTTGCCGGTAACGCTCGATATGTTTGTTGTTACCTTTGGCAGGATCACTCCCCTTGCTTATCTTGTCGGAGGATGAAGTTGGATCTTGCCAGCCAAGTGGAGGGAGAGGTATCACCAGAGAGTTAGGGATCACATATTTCTACATTGCAGGCGTACCCTTTCCTAGAAGGGATGAGATCACGGCCCGTGCCTTGTAGGAGTTGTGACGAGGCCATTTATCTGGGAGAACGGATCAAAGCTCAGCTTGTCTCTTTGATGGAAGTCGCAAAACGCGTGATTTTCAATGCTAGAGAGGCGCGGGAACGACTTCTGGTGGCTGAAGATCTCGCATAGCAGCTTAATCATGTGCGCTTATTAGCTGCCTACTACTTTTGTAATTATTCACAATTATATATGTATCAATGGCTTGCCTTTTGTGGGATGGAGGAAATTGCACATACCACCACTTCTTGGTGCAGTTTTTGCACATAACACTTGAGATTCTTTTTACACAAATAACTAGATTTTGACGTAAACTTTTGCACAAAAAACAACCTTACTCCATGTTTTCTTTTGTCTTCTAAAGATAAGTAGGTGCTTCGAAAAATACCTCCGTTCCAATGCTTAAAGCTTTGTATATTTTTCTTGAAAAGTCAAACCAAGTAAAGTTCAACCAAACTCTTAGAAGAATCTATCAGCACATATAATATTTTGTAGACACCATATGAAAATATAATTTATTTTTTTCTATCTAATAATATTGATTTTGTATCTTGCATATTAATGCTTTTGGTAAAACTTAGTCAAACTTAACATAGTTTGACTTTCTAAAAATCAATATAATCCTTAAGCTTTGGGAAGTGGTTCTAGACGTGGTCTAGACGTGTTTCTACATATTGCCTTCGCATTTGCTAAACGCATGGAGTTTCTTCCGAAGTACAAAGTTTATTTTTCGAAATATTTTCGACTTTGTATTATTTTTATTCATTTTCCCCCTGGTTGTCATGTTTTCTGTCCGGCTTCCCCAGCCATGCGTGCGTGACACGAGTAGTGGGAGACATGGTGCCCAAAGGGATAGCTTTTATTAATGGTGGCGACGGTTCCCTAGGCCAATGCTTGCGATACGTCTCATCGTCGCTAGATGTGCCTTTCCCTTTATGTGCCGTGAGATTAATGCATCTACTTAGCCTTCATGCTTCATATTTATTTCAAGTGGAAACATCATAAAGATGATCACATAAGCTCGACGATTACCTATAACCTAAAAATTATCTTAATTTGTAAACGAAGACATAAAATAACTAGTTGTTTGATTAGAAAGACAAAGGAAATTTCTATGCTTGGAGATTGAGTTCATTTCATAGTTGTTATTAGACACATAGTAATATTACTTCTAGAGATAGTGGATTGTATATGCCAACCATAGGTATTTTTGGGAGGGTTCTCAATCCTTTGAATCACAAGCTCTATAGGAAAAACTCATGTGTAAAAAATCCTACTCCTGCATATACCTTTTTAGAAATCCTTTTGAACTAAATTAAACTCGGATTCATATTAGTTGACTATAATATAGATATATCTAGGACACATTTTAGTTCTAGATTCATCCATATCATTTGACAAGTAATATGAATCGGAGTGATTATATTAAATGGAGTACTAGTATATATTGTTCGAAAATGGTTGAATGTGAATGAAACCATTTCTGTGTCAAACTGATTTGATTTTGACAAAGAATCAAGACCAAAGAATTTAGGGGTATGCATATCCCAGTCAGTTTTACTCGCACTTCATGCAGCTGTAAGTTGAAGAATAAAAAGTCATATCCACTCCTACTTTCATGTCCATCGTTTCCATCCTTGGGTCTCCACTTCCATCATCGTTCTCCACTCGCCAACCGTTGTGTTTTTTCATCCTCTAGATCTCCCATTTGCATAGCTTTCTTTCCTCACCCCCGCAGAACCGCAGCACTCCTCCTTCCCGCTCGACTCCCCTACAAAACTCCAATCACACATACTTGCATCCGCCCTTTTAAATCCATCTCGTCTCCATGGCGGCATCGAACGACCACCAGCTGGATGGCGACTGGGGGAAGCTCCCCGCCGAGCTGTTCAATCTTCATTGCCCA
Source organism: Lolium multiflorum (assembly GCA_030979885.1). Taxonomy (NCBI): domain Eukaryota; kingdom Viridiplantae; phylum Streptophyta; class Magnoliopsida; order Poales; family Poaceae; genus Lolium; species Lolium multiflorum. Next base: position 82,879,852 of record CM061751.1, read on the forward strand.
GAGTCTGGACGTTACAGTCGACGTCCGGCTGGCCGCATGCTCCAAAACGCTGTGCCGCCATGTCCCCGACAACATGAATCTACACCATTGGGATGACCCCATGTCGATGTCTGATTCTCACCATTACACTATGATGATAGAAGCACACCACACAGGGATCACCGCAGCTCCCTCGACGATCCTCGCACACCATCCCGTGGCCGTTCATGCACAGATTCTGAAGGCATGAATGCGACCGGATCGCTGCTGGTGGGGATGTTAGGAACTGGTTCCTCGCGAACATCTACACGCACCAAGAAATCTCCCTACCATCGTCTGGAACTGGGCACATTTTTCAGAGAATGATTAGCTCCACTCTGCCTCCCGAAAGGTACACACGATGGGCGGCCATGCTGTTTTTGTTGAAGACGGTAATTGCTAAGTGCTCAATGTGCCGGACATTACTCGTATTGCTGCTCATCGCTTCATTCAATCGGGATTCGCTTGACCGGCTAATGCAGCTGTGAGTGAGGTTATTCTCTCTTGCTAGTTGGGGTAGGGATTACAAAGATGCTATCTGAGTTAACAACGGGTTTATTGTTGCTATGGGATGGGTGATCAAGACCACATATTGTCGGGATCAATCACAGTCGGGTAATTTTTCAATCCATATGATATACTTCGCAATAAATTTTAATATCAAGCCCATTCATGATATATTGTAACTAAAATAACTAATTGCTCACTAAGACTTTTTTTCACCTTTCAAATGACTGTGCACCATTAAATTATCCTAACTTGACTGAACCATTGCTACAAACGAATTACAGTATATGTAATGCACTAATCTGTCAACCCAAACCAGATTATTGCAGTATATGAATGCATTCCTGAATTAGTTACTGCATGCGCTTGTCAGAATATGAATAAGGAGCTTAGCCCTGGCCTCTTCATCAATTGATGCATGCAAACTTTCAATTTATTTCAATATTCAATGTACTCAAAGCATTACAATCCATGGATCAGATAAGGTTGAGACATGTATCTACCATCAATGAATATGAGTGTAATTAACATACATCTCAAATGGGAACAATTTATTTCTTCGAGATTTTATACAAGTATGACTGCATCCTCCATTTGATCCTACAAATGTGAAGTTGCAGCTAATGGTATTATTGTCTTCCTTAGCCATTCAAACACTATTTTTTGTTGTCTGTTTATAATGCAGATGCACACCTTGCCCCGCCATTCTGTGATCCCATCACCGATGTGTAAAGGAACCATCCTGCGTATGGTTTAGCTCCGACTGTTCGATGGTGCAAGCGCTGATGATCATCCAAGAAGACCCAGATATACGCAGCAATGATCACTCCTGAGCCACAGGTCTCCGCATCATGCAGTAATACCTTATCCCATGGGAGTGTCTCGCCCTCGCCATACATGTTTTTGAGAAAGATCTATCCCCGATTGGTCCCAATTGGAGTCGAGTTGACAGCCTTGGCACACACTCTCTGTTCATGGGACTGAATTATCCATTGAACCTGAAGATAAATGATGGCAATGCTCCATGGAACATTGACCTGGCGAGGTCAAATTTGTGTACATCACGTACTATGCATTTCGGGAACCAGTATTTAGTTGTATTTTAATGTTGTAACTCGTGCAGTGGGAAAAATGAGCCTGCGGAGTTATCACTCTTCCAGAAGATGGTTGGGATTTCCTTAATGTGCTTACAATGGCTTGAAGCTCGTTCAAAAATATCCCTTATTGTTGACAACCCTAAACCAGCCATGAATCTTTCTCGAGCAAATAATCTTTTTTGTACTGATATGTTTGAACAATTTAGTAACCTGTTTTGTATCTTAAGATGCTCTTCCTTTTTCTGAATCTTATATACCTGGACCCATTTCAATGTTGTCTCCGTTTACTCATTTATGCGATAAACCCAACATTGAAGTAATCTAATCTTATACTTTAAAACGGATGGTGATGAACTCGGTATTTCCATCCTTCGTAAACCGTGCGTTATTTTTAGTTTCATTTCAGCAAATGTTATTAGTATATGCACACCTTTTTTTTAATGTTGAGAGGATGGGCATTACAATGCTATATACTATATGGTGGTTGCTTAATAGAGAACAAATGAACGTCAAAGACGAAATCCTCCACTTCTTTGCAAATACTAATTGTCAAGATGATCGACTTCGTTGGTTCCTATTTAGCTAGACAGCAGCGAGTTTCACGCTTTTTGCGTCGACGCTAGGACTACCGCTGGGATTAGCTTCCTCCAAGCTAAACGATTTAGGAAATAATTCCTAGCGCCCTTGCAGTAGCTTGTTGGACATGCTCTAATGTTTTCCAGCTAAAAGATGCAATCTTTTAAGCACTTGGGTACGATATTGCATGCCGCCAAACGCGTCTTAACTAAGGTTTAAAATAGCGGCATAATGAATTAGCGCAACACCCAAACTATATGGACGCTATATCGTGGTAATAGTGTGGTATATTTTAAATAGTATTTTCAAAAAAATAACAAATATAGCCTAAAAATAAATAATTTTACTAGAACTAAAATAATGCACATATAGTCCAAAAGTGACTCGAATCATACATATAACCACATATAGAATGATCTCAAGCATATTGAAGGCTTAACATCAACATTTCCACAAGGCAACAACATAGTATAAATTATTTATTAAAAAAATTAGTATTAGCGATATTATTTTCTGATTTAAAGGAACCAATGTGTATTTGTCTATCACCACGAAAAGAAAGCAACTTGCCTGAAAATAGCGCGCTTAACGATATGAAGTTTTAGGGCGATATAGCATGTTGTTTCGCAACGCCACATCGAGCAAAATTACTAAGCGTGAACCCTCTAGATATGCTAATACATATTAGCTTACTGAGGCCCTGGTTTGACAAAGCAGTCTGAGTACGTATCTAAAAATATCAGCTCGAGATCGCATGCTTGTAAAAAAAAAAAAAGAGAGAGCAGACTACAATTACTTTCAGTCCCGAACCCTCTCTCTCCCACCCATACTCCCACCTACTTCTCCTCTTTTACACTAATGACCGCCATGAACGGCTCGCTTCCTCCTTTCCACCGCAATGGCTTACTTCTGGCTACGTATGAACATCACCGATATTTCTTGAACCTCAGTCGATTTGATCCACCGCATCCTCCAAGACCTTGATGGACGTCCGCCCTTCTATCCAGACGTGACCAGAGAAGACCGCGAGTACATCCGTTTACCTTTTGCAGCGTCGGTCCCATCTCTCGTGTACTTTCTTCTTCTTCGCCGGAAGCACCATTCAAGCCTTAAGATCGTATTTCAAGTGCGGGGCAATTCAGCTTCTCGGCCGCGCGACCCCAACTCCCCGCGCACGGTCTCTCCCGGTGGCGCACTCACCAAAGATGTGTCAAGTTGTCCGAACTCACTAGATGCAGTGGGCAGAATAATGATAGTTGGGATCTTAAACAAGTTCTTTTTCTTTAAAATTTAATGATGTGAAACCGAGTATTCTTCTCAAAAATTTTAATGACGGAAACAAGGACGTTAAGTACTAGTTCTGCAAAAAAGATGTTTAGTATGGCTATCCATCAAGGCAGCAGAGCCATGGTAGCCCGAACATACAAATATATGCTCCATGTTACCTCGTTTCTCGTAAAGTCCTAAAGCTTGCTCAATACATGTAAAATCAAATTGTCTTGCCGCTGCTAGATTTTGTACAAACTAATTAAAGAGATAGCTAGATGGTATTTTCTCCATGTATGCTACGTTCTGATTTATATGTTGTTGATTGATATACCGTGCTTAACTAGATGCGTAAGCAAACTCGCTTCCAACGTCACTGAGCAAATTCATTGCCTTAGGACCGCCGGACAAGATGTCCGTGACCGCCCCGAGTTCAGAATTCAAAGAAATTCACTAGCCAAAAAGCCAAAGGTGACGGGCAGGCGTGATGCAGCATTTCAACGTTGTATATTAAAAAGGGCGAGGGAAAGGCCGCCCCAAACGGCTGGTCACTCTGCCGGACCTCCTCGGCCTCATTTATGTGCAACTCGGACGGGCAACGATGACATGTATGTTGGTCATCCCCGCAGAATTCAAGCAATGTCTCGAAAGGGATTCTTCCCAAAGTCTACTGCTCAAGACCGCCGTAGGTCGCCACCGGTATGTGCACATCGATGAGTACCAGGGTGAACTGGTCTTGAAGGATGGTTGGTCCGGGTTTGCAGAGGCGCATGAACTGCAGCCTGATGACCTTCCTCCGTCTTCGAGGTGAAAAGACACTTCCTTGATGAATGTGTTGATCACTGACGTGAACACCTCCACCCGCAGGATAATTCCTTGTGCCGATCACCTAGTTGCATGCATGATCCTAGCAGCTTTTAGGAAGAGGGACTTAATAACTCAATATTTTATTGAATTAACTAGATGCCGCTTTTGACCGGGTTACTCCTCTGCTGATGTTCAAGCTGAACTTGGTTTTTGTATTAAGTTGGACTGGGGATACACTGGGATGAGACTTTGTTAATTAGCTAATATAGTATATGTTAGACTTGTTTTATTTTATTTTAATTTACTGTGATATGCTGCGGTAGTTTGTGCGGTCTGATGATTTGTATTATATCTAGGTACAGGGAGCTCAATATTTTGAAATATTCATAGATTTGTAAGTGTAAATGTGATATATCCCATGTAGTCAATGCTATCTTGTACGAACTTGTAAAATCTCATGGAAAAATACATTTTATTTTAGAAAGTGTAAAAGTGACCAATTTTTTGATCTGATTGTAGCAAACACAAGTGCAGATGGTCAAACTCCAAAAACTTCTCATATTCATTGTTACATGGTCGAGATATAAAGGTATTTCACGCACTTGTTTAATACTCAACTGCTTACATCCATGTTTGTTTGCAGTTTTTTTTGGACACCTCTTAATGCTCCCCCCGATCCATATTTTTTTTACACAGTACAAACACATACGCTCTCATATAGATGTATCTAGACACATATTAGTTGTAGAGACGTCCATTTTATCATCATGTAATGAGGATCAGATGAGCATCGTTTTCATTTTACCAAAATAAATGGATATACTGTATAGTACAACGTAGCCTGCAGCACGCACAGCAGCACACTGAACGGATCATAACCCACACGACATGTCTCACTGTCCGTAGGTCCGGACTCCCACCAGATACCGAGAAGCCCAGTTGACTGGCTGGTGAAGTTTGTGTGGATTCCTGCACTGCCTCGCCCTCCTAGACACGCCGTATTTTTTTGGACCGGGACACGCGATTTATTCCCTTGCTGATTGTCAAGGTATTTATTCTCGGGGCCACAAACTTCCCTCATGTTCGTAATCAGATCTCCCTGCACCTCGCCGTCCATCTCCTGTAGTCCTCTTCTTTACACCACCTAATACCACCACCACGGATTATCGCCAGCTTGACTCGGCCTTCACTTGATGCTGACGCGCACTTAAAAAACTCCACTATAAGGCGCGCATCCCCGATTCTCTTCCTTTGTCCATGGTCGTGAATGGCTGTGATGTTTCAATCACTAGCTGCTTTCGTCACATCTTTATTATATCTAAGCCGTATTGCCGGTTGCTTAGCATTGTTTTACAATACTTCTCTCAGCCAGTGTATATATTAATCCTCTGGTAAAGATTCGGGTTACACATGCACGCATGCTAGCTATGTTGGGACTGGATCTACCGCAAGCGTAGAATAACTGCTCAACAGTGGTCAATCCACGATCGATGATCACATATGAGGACACCGAGCATGCATGTCTGGCTTGTGGACTCTTTAGGCCGACGCTGATTTTTTTTTTGTTTGTTTGGTCAATCTGTACTGGCGGATGATGAACTGCAGCATTATTCTCGACAAGCAGATATAAATAAAGAAGCATGCATGGCTCATGTTAGCTTGATTTTAATCTCATAGCTACTATTTATATCAATTTGGCTTCTGCGATGATACAATTATGGCCTATCAATTTGATGATACATGTTGTACATATCAGCCTAGCTAGATTCAAAAGCTTATTTCAGACTGGGTGTTTGATAAGAACAATGATCCAGAGTTTGCTAGGTGCCTTTTATTATGCATTTGCTTGGAATTACGGGCAGAAGCTAGAGGCATTATCTAATTGAGGCCTCTTTTTTGCAGGGTTCAAACAAGAAGCTCAAGCTTGGAGAGAGCTTATCATGGAAGGAGACATCCAGAGAGCCCCCAGTGTGCAAGGTGTTTGGGCGCATCGATGAGGAGAATAACCGATAAATTTTCTGCAAGGTACTATGTACATCTGAGTTAGAGGTGATTTCCATCCTAGTCGTGTTCTCTGGTTTTACGGTGGGTGTCTAGAGTCCATCAACCTGAAGATGTCCACCGCATGCACCCGGATTTGGACCAGCAAAAAGATGGCAATGTTTTAATGGACAAAGGATGGCCAGAGTTTGTCAAAGCACATGACTTGAAGGTAGGATACCCCCTGACCTTCAAGAAGCTTGACACCAAATCATTGCAGGTGCTCATATTTGGTTACAATTGCTGTGAGAAGGTTATATGGTGTTGTTATCACCCATCGCTGGGGCAACAATATCAATCACAGCTGTATTAAGTTGTCTTACAAATGTTCTTTAGAGAGAGCTGGTCTATAATAGTATACTGCTCTCTTTAATGATGCATTGTGGTGAACATGATGGTACCATTACTGGATTGTGGTCACATGTGAGGGGGATGTTGAAATGTATAATTGGATTGCCTAGCCCTTTCCATTAGTTCGGACTTTTGGTTGCGTTGGCTAGTGCATGAAGCTTGACAAACCTTATTTATGTGTACAGCTCTCTAGTTGTACTATTAATTATTATGTGCTTATGTTAGCTGGATTGTGATGAACATGAGATGTTTTGTTTTACGTAAAGAAAAAACGTGATGTTTTTTTGAATCCTCTGGATATGTTTTGCACAAACTAGTGAAGTGACCGCTGACAAAACATATTATGCAAATAGGCAACCCTCGCAACGATCATGGGTTCAAGTGTTCAGATCCAAAGTGCCTTGACATAAGCAAGGCACAGATGAACAGTACGGTGACTTGTAGATTTGGCCGCTGGATTGAAAATAGATAGCTAAGATCAAAGTACGTAGCATGTAGCATATGTACTGTTCATGGTTCTAAAGCACATGCACCGTGGACGACGTACGTAGCACATGTCCGTACATTGCTGGTACCGTGCGCTACTAGTTAATAGTCATCTCGTCTAATTATTTTTTATCCAACTGGCTGAAAGGGAGGGGCAAGGCATGGTACGAGTACTATTTATGTGTGCCCCGCTTCATCAAGGCACTGATCTCATTCCAGCTCAAGTATTACCCCATGTAGCACCACTTTTTTTTGGGTTAGCCAGACAACCTTCCCAATAAAAAAGTACTACCTTCCCGCATGGGCCAATTGTTTGTACTTTTGGGCTGCCGCCGGCCATGTACATGGTGATTGCCTGCTTCGCATAACATTCCAAAAACACTTAATGGGCCTCCGACTCATGCCATTGGGGCCCTTCCTAATTTAAACACGGATATCCTATGATTGGCCCTCTAGAAACCGAGATTCTACATATAAAGTTATTTTTATTTCGTATCAATTATGATTATGATTCTTTTTAAATGCGCATAGCCAGTATGCGCATCTACATGGGCTCTATATTTTGATATATTCATATAGTCGATTTCAAAATTGTCATTAATTATATAAAGTTCCAAGATTTATTCTATTAGTGTGCAAGATCTTAGAGTGTATTTGTAGTTTAAAAAATGACAAACCTCTTCATCAGATTGTTGTTAACAAGTGCAGTGTTGTGAACTCAAAATATATTACATACTCCCTCGTAGATCAAATTTGATCTAATTAAGTTGAACTAAAACCCGGATCAACAATTAGTATGGATTAGATGCATGGAGTATTTAAAACAAATGAATAGGCAATATTTCAGTTTTTCCTTCAGTTGAGAATGCTAGAGCAGGACCCATTTGCCAGTAGCGTCCCTCAACATTTGAAGGTAAAAACAAAACAAGGGATCAAAAAAGCATCCTACATATCTCGGCTTAAAATATATCGAGAATTCACATATTTCTGTACATAGAGGCTGACATAGACCCATTGGCCAGCAGTGGAAAAAATCAAAGAGAGGAAACAATTATCGAACAGAGAAGCTGACATGTGGGACGCAGTCCTCAACTTTAACAAAGGCGAGGGATCGAAAGAAAAAGCAAAGCTGCCTAAATCAGCGGTCAAAAATAAATCCAAGAAACGAAATGTTTATTGTTCCTAGAGGCTGACATATGGGACCCACGAGCGAGCAGCGTCCTCAACGTTCAAAGGCGGCAGGGATCGAAAAAGGCAAGTGACCATATATCAGCCAAAATAATCCAAGGAAAGAAATTTATTGTACATAGAGGATGACATATGGGTCCCGCTTTGCAGAGCTGCCTCACCGCTTCCGCGCACGGGATCGAAAAAAGAAAGGAAAGGTTTATCGTTCGTAGAGGCTGAGATGTGGGACCCATGGGCCAGCAAAGTCCCTCTTAGTTTCAAAGGCGGCATGGATAAAAAAAGGCAAACAGCCAGAATTAGGGTAAAAAAATCAAACAAAGGAAACTTGACTGTTCATAGAGGTCGACATGTGGGACCCATGAGCCACAGCTGCCTCAACGTTTCGCAGGCGGCATGAGATCGAAAGAAAAAGGCAAATAGCCGAAATTATGTGTCAATAATAATAAATCAAACAAAGGAAAGGTTTGTTCATAGAGGCCGACATGTGGGACCGAGAGCCAGCAGCGTCAACGTTTTAATGGCGGCACGAGATCGAACGATAAAATAAGCCAAAAATCATTTGGTAAACAAAATCCAAGAAAAGAAACATTTACCGTTCCGAGAGGATGACATGCGGGACCCATGAGGCAGCAAAGATCCCAACGATTCCAAGGCGGCAGGGATCAAAAGAAAAAAAGGAAATATCCGAAATTAATTAGGGGTTCAAAATAAATCCATCGAAGGAAACTTTTTGTTCATGAGGATGACATGTGGGACCGACGTGCCAACAACATCCTCATCGTTTCAAAAGGGGCAGAGATCAAAAGAAAAGGCAAATAGCCCGGAAATTAGGGTCAAAAATAACTCCAAAAAAGGAAACTTTATTGTTCGAGAGGATGACATGCGGGACCCATGATTCAAAGCCTTACTCAACGTTTCAAAGGCGATGAGATCGAAAGAAAAACGCAAGTGACAAAATATCGTGAGCTAAAGATAATCAAGAAAAAAGAAACTTTATTGTACATAGAGGATGACATGCGGGTCCCATTTAGCAGAGCGGTCTCAACGCTTCAAATGCGGCTTGAGATCAAAAGAAAAGAAAATAGCCAGAAATTAGGGGTAAAAAACTCCAAGAAAGGAAAGCTTTATCGCTCATACAGCGACATGTTCGACCTATGAGCCCAGCGCCTATTGCTTCAAAGCAAGCAGTTTGTGATCAAAAGAAAAAGGAAATAGCCAAAATCAGATGGTGAAAAAAATCCAAGAAAAGAAACTTTTATTGTACATAGAGGATGACATGCGGTCCCATGAGCCAGCAGGTTCCTCAACGTTTCAAACGTGGCATGAGATCGAAAGAAAAAGGAAAGTGACCAAATATCAAGAGCCAAAAATAATCCAAGAAAAGAAACTTTATGTTACATAGAGGATGACATGGGTCCCATTTTGCAGCACGGTCTCAACGTTTCCAAGGCGGCACAGACCAAAAGAAAATGAAGTAGCCAGAAATCAGGTGAAAAAAATCCAAGAAAAGAAAGATTTCAATTGGCTGTATCTCTGACATCTGGGCCTTCGAATCCATCTCCGCCTTTTGTCTCGTACAATTTCAGCCCACTCCAAAACAGAAAGTTCGGATTTTTCTAAAAAACAGAAAGTCCTATGCATCGCAAAAACAAAAAACAAGGACACTCAACATATAAGTTTGTTTATGTAAAAATAAAGATTTAATTTATCCGCTTGCAATAGCTCAGAGCGAAATAATCAAGATATCACATGTTTCTTGTACTGGGAGGTCGACATCGGGGACCCATGAGCCAAAGAGGCCAACGTTTCAAAGGCAGGATCGAAAATAAAATAAAAAACCAAAGTACGTTGGTAACAAAATCCAAGAAAAGAAAACATTTATCATTCTCGAGAGGATGACATGCGGGACCCATGAGGCAGAAACATTCTCAAAACGTCAAGGCGGCAGGGATCAAAGAAAAATAAAGGAAATAAGTAAATTATTTAGGGGTCAAAATAAATCCACCAAAGGAAACTTTTATTGTTCATAGAGGATGACATGGGACCGACTCGCCAACAAGTCCCTCATCGCTTCAACCGGGTGGGATCAAAAGAAAAAGGCAAATAGCCAGAAATTAGGGTCAAAAATAACTCCAATAAAGGAAACTTTTATTGTTCGTAGAGGATGACATGTGCGGGACCCATGAGCCAAAGCTCACTCAACGTTTCAAAGGCATGAGATCGAAAGAAAAAGTCATGACCAAATATCAGGAGCCAAAAATAATCCAAGATTTATTGTACATAGAGGATGACATGTGGGTCCCATTTTGCAGCAGCGGTCTCAATGTTTGTAATGCGGCTTGAGATCAAAAGAAAAAGAAAGTAGCTAGTAATTAGGGGGTGAAAAAAATCCAAGAAAAGAAACTTGATGGACATAGAGGATGACATGCGGTCCCTTGAACCAACAACAGTTTACTCAACGTTTCAAACGTGGCATGAGATCGAAGAAAAAGGCAAGTGACCAAATATGAGAAAAAAAACTCCAAGAAAAGAAAGTTGATTGCTCATGAGGATGACATGGGTCCCATTTAGCTGCAGCGGTCTCACCGTTGAGAGAGGCGGCAGGGGATCGGAAGAAAAAGTCAAGTGACCAAATATGAGGTGCCAAAAATAATCCAAAAGAAAGTTTTATAGTACATAGAGGATGACATGCGGGTCCCATTTAGCAGCACCACTACACGTTTCCAAGGCAGTAGGGATCAAAAGAAAAGGAAATAGCCAAAAATCAGAGGGTGAAAAAAATAAAGAAAATAAACTTTATAGTACATAGAGGATGACATGCGGGTCCCATGAGCCAGCAAGGTTCCTCAACGTTTCAAACTTGGCATGAGATCGAAAGAAAAGGCAAGTGACCAAATATGAGGAGCCAAAAATAATTCAAGAAAAGAAAGTTTTATAGTACATAGAGGATGACATGCGGGTCCCATTTAGCAAAGCACGACGTTTGAGAGGGGGCAGGGATCAAAAGAAAAAAGAAATTGCCAAAATCGATGGTGAAAAAAACAAGAAAATGAACTTTTATAGTACATAGAGGATGACATGCGGGTCCCATGAGCTAGCAGTTCCTCAACGTTTCAAACGTGGCATGAGATCGAAAGAAAAGGCAAGTGAAAAAATATCAGGAGCCAAAATAATTCAAGAAAAGAAAGTTTTATAGTACATAGAGGATGACATGTGTCCCATTTAGCAAAGAGCGGTATCACCGTTAGAGGAGCAGGGGGATCGAAAGAAAAGTCAAGTGACCAAAATGAGGTGCCAAAAAATCCAAGAAAAGAAAGTTTTATAGTACATAGAGGATGACATGGGTCCCATTTAGCAGCAGCGGTATCACCGTTTGAGAGGCAGCAGATCGAAAGAAAAAGTCAAGTGACCAAATATGAGGTGCCAAAATAATTCAAGAAAAGAAAGTTTTATAAGACATAGAGGATGACATGCGGGTCCCATTTATAGCAGCAAGATGTTCACTTGAGAGGCGGCAGGGGATCCAAAGAAAAAGGTAAGGACCAAATATGAGGTGCCAAAAATAATCCAGAAAAGAAAGTTTTATAGTACATAGAGGATGACACAAGGGTCCCTTAGCAGCAAAGGTATCACCGTTTGAGAGGCGGCAGGGGATCGAAAGAAAAGGTGACCAAATTTGAGGTGCCAAAAATAATCGATGAAAAGAAAGTTTTATAGTACATAGAGGATGACAAGGTCCTGAAGTTACAGAATGCGGACACCGTTTTGAGAGGCGGCAGGGGATCGAAAGAAAAAGGCAAGTGACCAAATTTGAGGTGCCAAAAAACTCCAAGAAAAGAAAGTTGATTGCACATAGAGGATGACATGGTCCCATTTAGCAAAGAGCGGTCTCAACGTTTCCAAGGCGGCAAGGGATCAAAAGAAAAAGGAAGTAGCCAGAAATCAGGGGGTCAAAAAATCTAAGAATAGAAAGAATTTTGGTTCATAGAGGATGACATGCGGGACCCATGATCCCGCATCGTAAACGGCTCGTTGAACGAGATGGCGCGATGTAGAAAAAAACAATGCCGAGAGGCTGCCATCTCGCCCCACATCCTGGCGGTGGGATTTGCGTGGACTCGCCGGCAACCCGAGATTTCGAGATGCACCACGTCCCGGCCACCATACGCACGTTTTGGCCGCTTCGGCTAGGTGGCCTCAAAAACGAGAAAAAAAGTTTTGACATGCACCACGGAGGGACCAAAATCGTCGGCCATGGTACACCAGCAACCACGGCGCGACTTCAACTTCGTCGGCCATGGCAACTTTTCTTGTAGTGATAGTAGTTGGCTCAAGGATTTTGGATGCATGAGAAGTATTCCCTCTCGATACAAGGTTTAGGCTAGCAAGGTTATTTGAAGCAAACTCAAGGATGAACAGGTGCAGCAAAACTCACATAAAAGACATATTGTAAACATTATAAGACTCTACACCGTCTTCTCTTGTTGTTCAAAACTCAATACTAGATATTATCTATACCTTAGAGAGACCAAATATGCAAATCAAATTTTAGCAAGCTCTATGTATTCATTAATGGGTGCAAAGCATATGATGCAAGAGCTTAAACATGAGCACAACAATTGCCAAGTATCACATTATCCAAGACTTTTTAGAATTACTACATGTAGCATTTTCCAATTCCAACCATATAACAATTTAACGAAGAAGAAACTTCGCCTTGAACATTATGAGTAAAGCCTAAGGACACATGTGTCCATATGCAACAGCGGAGCGTGTCTCTCTCCCACAAAGTGAATGCTAGGATCCATCTTATTCAAACAAAAACAAAAACAAAACAAACCGACGCTCCAAGTAAAGAACACAAGATGTGACCAATAAAAATATAGTTTCTGTGGAGGAACCCATGATGTTGTCGATGAAGAAGGGGATGTGGGCATCCCCAAGCTTAGACGCTTGAGTCTTCTAAAATATGCAGGTGAACCACGGGGCATCCCCAAGCTTAGAGCTTTCACTCCTCTTGATCAGTATATCATACTCCTCTCTTGATCCTTGAAAACTTCCTTCACACCAAACTTCAAGCAAACTCATTAGAGGGTTAGTGCACAATAATAATTCACACATTCAGAGGTGACACAAACATTCTTTTCACTTCTGGACATTGCATAAAGCTACTGGACATTAATGGATCAAAGAAATAAATCCAACATAGCAAAAGAGGCAATGCTAAATAAAAGGCAGAATCTGTCAAAATGAACCACCGTAAAGACGAATTTAAAGTCGGCACCAGACTTGCTCAAATGGAAAAACTCAAAACTAATGAAAGTTGCGTACATATCTAGGATCACGTTCGTAAATTGGCAGATTTTTTCGAATTTTCTACAGAGAACTGTGCCCAGATTCGTGACAGACAAGAATGCTGTTTCTGCGCAGCGATCCCAAATATAACATCAACTTTGACATAGAAACTTTACTTGGCACAAAAACATGATAAGGAGAGGTTGCTACAGTAGTAAACAACTTCCAAGACTCAACAAAACAAAAAATTGTTGTAGTAAAAAACATGGGTTGTCTCCCATAAGCGCTTTTTTTAACGCCTTTCAGCTAGGCGCATAAAGTGCAAATCAAGTAACATCGAGTAGAAGCATCAAATTATTATTTTTCATGCAAACACAACTTGTTGCAGAGGGTACTTTAGGTGCTCCATTATCTAAATTCTCTATGGTGGTGCTAGGGGTTTTAGAAATTTTAGGCCTATAATAATTCTTTTGTTTAGGCACTTTAGAGGCGTACATGAATTTTTGCTCTTTACCCACATAAGCTTTCTCATTATACTTGAGAGAAGAAAAGGTTGAACCCAAGGTTCCCATAGCTTTTTCAAGTTCATCAATCCTATTGGTTTGATTATCATGGACAACACAAGTTCCTAGGACACTAATTCTTTCATCAATTCCTCCTAGGATTTATCAAGTTCATCAGTTTTATCCAATAACATTTCCAATTTAGTTTCAATACTTGGAAAAATTTTCTCTATGGTTTCCAATTTTTTCATAACATCCTCAAGAGAGATTTCAATTTTAACTTCATTAACAGGTGGTATTCCAACTAGACTCTCAATGATGCAACTAGCTTCTAAAGGAGTACCTAGGAAATTACCTCCCGAAAGAGTATCAAGAACATATCTATTCCAACTAGATAAACCAACATAAAAGTTCCTAAGAAGGATAGTGGTGGAGTGTTTCTTAATGCACCTAAGATGAGCATTACTAATTCTATACCAAGCATCTTTAAAACTTTCTCCACCTTGTTGCTTAAAAGAACGAACTTCAACTTCAGGATTACTCATGATAACAGTCATAAAGTAAACTAGGCAAATAAAGTAAAGACAAGTAACTAATTTTTTTGTGTTTTTGATATAGAGAGCAAGACAGCAAAATAAAGTAAAACTAGCAACTAATTTTTTTTGTATTTTGATTTAGTGCAGCAAACAAAGTAGTAAATAAAATAAAGCAAGACAAAAACAAAGTAAAGAGATTGAGAAGTGGAGACTCCCTTGCAGCGTGTCTTGATCTCTACAACGCTTTAAAAGAGCTTGATGGCGTGTAACTCACACGTTCGTTGGGAACCCCAAGAGGAAGGTATGATGCGACAGAGCAAGTTTTCCCTCATAAAGAAACCAAGGTTTAATCGAACCAGCAGGAGCCAAGAAGCACGTTGAAGGTTGATGGTCGCGAAATGTGATGCGGCGCACACCGGATTCGGCGCCAACGTGGAACCTGCACAACACAACCCAAGTACTTTGTCCCAACGAAACAGTGAGGTTGTCAATCTCACCGGCTTGCTGTAACAAAGGATTAAGCGTATCGAGTGGAAGATGATTGTTTGCAAGAAAACAGAAACACAATTGCATAGATTGTATGCTATGTAAAGAATAGGACCGGGTCCACAACACTAGAGGTGTCTCTCCCATAAGATAAAAGCATGTTGGGTGAACAAATTACGTCGGGCAATTGACAAATAGAGAAAGGCATAACAATGCATATACATGATATGATAAATATAGTGAGATTTAATTGGGCATTACGACAAAGTACATAGACCGCCATCCAACTGCATCTATGCCTAAAAGTCCACCTTCAGTTATCATCCGAACCCCATTCGTATTAAGTTGCTAAGCAAATGACAATTGCATTAAGTATGGTGCGTAATGTAATCGACAACTACATGCTTAGACATAGAATCAATGTTTTATCCCTAGTGGCAACAAGACATCACAACCTTAGAACTTTCTGTCACTGTCCCAGGTGTCAATGAAGGCATGAACCCACTATCGAGCATAAATACCCCTCTTGAAGTAAAAAAGTGGCCAGAGCCTCTACTAGTAACGGAGAGCATGCAAGATCATAAACAACACATAAACAATAGATTGATAATCACCATAATCATAGTACTCTCTATCCATCGGATCCCGACAAACACAACATATAGTATTACATATAGATGATCTTGATCATGCTAGGCAGCTCACAAGATCCAACAATGAAGCACAACAAGGAGAAGACGACCATCTAGCTACTGCTATGGACCCATGGTCCAGGGTGAACTACTCACTCATCAATCCCGGAGGCGACCATGGCGGTGTAGAGTCCTCCGGGAGATGAATCCCCTCTCCGGCAGGTGCCGAGAGGCGATCTCCTGAATCCCCGAGATGGGATTCGCGGCGGCGACGTCGGGAAGGTTTTCCGTATCGTGGCTCTCCTCGGGTTTTCGCGACGGGAGGCTTTAAGTAGGCGGGCAACGCGGGGGCCACACGAGGGGCCCAGGGGCCGCCGCGCCAGGGCCGGGCCGCGCCGCCTATCCCCCGCTGCCTCGTGGCCCCACTTCGTTATCTCTTCGGTCTCGGAAGCTTCGTGCAAAAATAGGACCTGGGCGAAGATTTCGTCCAATTCCGAGAATATTTCCTTACTAGGATTTCGAAACCAAAAACAGAGAAACAGCAACTGGCTCTTCGGCATCTTGTTAATAGGTTAGTTCCAGAAAATGCATAAATATGACATATAATGTGCATAAAACATGTAGGTATCATCAATAAAGTAGCATGGAACATAAGAAATTATCGATATGTCGGAGACGTATCAGGTACCTCTATGCCGCCTGTACAAAGGTCCTAGGAGATCAATTGCATTTGATTTCTCGTTTTTAATAGATCTCAACTTAGGACATCCATACCGGGACAACATAGACAAAGATAATGGACTCCTCTTTTAATGCATAAGCATTCAACAACAGATAATATTCTCATAAAAGAGTGAGGTTGTATGTCCAAACTGAAACTTCCACCATGATACATGGCTTTGGTTAGCGGCCCAATGTTCTTCTCTAACAATATGCATACTCAAACCATTTGATCATGAAAATCACCCTTACTTCGACAAGACGAACATGCATAGCATCTCACATGATATCCAACAAAGGTAAAAAGTTGATGGCGCCCAGAAACATGGTTACCGCAACAAGCAACTTATAAGAAATAAGACACATAACTACATATTCATCACCACAATAGTTTTTAAGCTATTTTTCCCATGAGCTATATATTGCAAAGATAAAGGAATGAATTTTAAAGGTAGCACTCAAGCAATTTACTTTGGAATGGCAGAAAAATACCATGTAGTAGGTAGGTATGGTGGACACAAATGGCATAATTTTTGGCTAAAGGATTTTGGATGCACGAGAAGGATTCCTCTCAATACAAGGCTAGGCTAGCAAGGTTGTTTGAAGCAAACACAAGTATGAACCGGTACAGCAAAACTTACATAAGAACATATTGCAAGCATTATAAGACTCTACACTGTCTTCCTTGTTGTTCAAACACTTCACCAGAAAATATCTAGACTTTAGAGAGACCAATCATGCAAACCAAATTTTAACAAGCTCTATGTAGTTCTTCATTAATAGGTGCAAAGTACATGGTGCAAGAGCTTAAACATGATCTATTTGAGCAAAACAATCGCCAATTATCAAATTATTCAAGACATTATACCAATTACCACATGTAGCATTTTCTGTTTCCAACCTTATAACAATTAACGAAGCAGTTTCAACCTTCGCCATGAACATTAAAAGTAAAGCTAAGAACACATTTGTTCATATGCAACAGCGTGTCTCTCTCCCACACAAGCATGAATTTATTCAGAGAACTAAGATAACAAAACGGAAATAAAAGCACACAGATGCTCCAAGTAAAGTACATAAGATGTGACGGAATAAAAATATAGTTTCACTAGAAGTGACCTGATAAGTTGTCGATGAAGAAGGGGATGCCTTGGGCATCCCCAAGCTTAGATGCTTGAGTCTTCTTGAAATATGCAGGGATGAACCACGGGGCATCCCCAAGCTTAGACCTTTCACTCTTCTTGATCATATTATATCATCCTCTTCTCTTGACCCTTGAAAACTTCCTCCACACCAAACTTCAAGCAAACTCATTAGAGGGTTAGTGCATAATAAAAATTCACATGTTCAGAGGTGACACAATAATTCTTAACACTTCTGGATATTGCCCAAAGCTACTGGAAGTTAATGGAACAAAGAAATCCATTCAACATAGCAAAAGAGGTAATGCGAAATAAAAGGCAGAATCTGTCAAAACAGAACAGTCCATAAAGACGAATTTTCCAGAGGCACTTAACTTGCTCAAACGGAAAAACTCAAAACTAATGAAAGTTGCGTACATATCTGTGGATCACGCACGTAAATTGGCAGATTTTTTGATTTTTTACAGAGATTTCTGCGCAAATTCGTGACAGACAGCAAATCTGTTTCTGCAGCAATCCAAATCTAGCATCAACTTTACCATAGAGACTTTACTTGGCACAAAAACATGATAAGGAGAGGTTGCTACAGTAGTAACAACTTCCAAGACTCAACAAAAGAGTAGAAAAATAAACACATGGGTTATCTCCCAAGAAGTTCTTTCTTTATAGCCATTAAGATGGGCTCATTAATAATGATACTCGCAAGAAATAAGAGTTGAAGCAAAAGAGAGCATCAAGAAGCAAATTCAAAACACATTTAAGCCTAACCCACTTCCTATGAAAAGGAATCTTGTACACAAATAAATTCATGAAGAACAAAGTGGCAAGCATAGAAAAGCAACACAAGCGCAATTTCAAGATTCTCAACATAAAGAGGGGAAACTTAATATTATTAAGATGCATATAACCATGTTTCCCTCTCTCATAATAACTTTCAGTAGCATCATGAACAAACTCAACAATATAACTATCACATAAAACATTCTTGTCATGAGCTACATGCATAAAATGATTACTCTCCACATAAGCATAATCAATTTTATTAGTTGTAGTGGGAGAAAATTCAATAAAATAGCTATCATTATTATTCTCATCACCATAATCATCATATATAGGAGGCATATTGTAATCATAATTAATTTTCTCCTCAATAGTAGGTGGACTGAAAATATCATATTCATCATTGCAAACATCATATATAGGAGGTAAAGTATCATCAAAGTAAATTTTCTCCTCCATGCTTGGGGACTAAAAATATCACAACCAGCTTCCCCAAGCTTAAATTCTTCCATAGCTTTAGCAATAATGGTGTTCAAAGAGTTCATGCTAATAACATTGCTACAACTATTTTGCAAACAAAGTTCCATGGGTTTTTTAATTTTCTCTTCAAACACATCATGTCCTAATTCAAGATAAATACTATAAAGATCTCTAAATTTTTTGTTGTTTTCCATTAAGCCTAACTAGTGAAATAAACAAGAAACAAAAAGATATAATTTCAGAATCTAAAGGAGATACCTTCGAGCACTCACACACCGGCAACAGTGCTAGGAAATAGCTTAGTAGTCGGAGGATGTGAATACCTTTTACCTTACCTTCAGCAACGGCGCGAAAATAGCTTGATGTCTACTCACGCTTCTATTCCTGTAGACAGTGTTGGGCCTCCAAGAGCAGAGGTTTGTAGAACAGCAACAAGTTTCCCTTAAGTGAATCACCCAAGGTTTATCGAACTCGGGAGGTAGAGGTCAAAGATAGTCCTCTCAAGCAACCCTGCAATTAAGATACAAGAAGTCTCTTGTGTCCCCAACACACCTAATACACTTGTCGATGTATAGGCGCACTAGTTCGGCGAAGAGATAGTAAAACACAGGTGGTATAGATGAATATGAGTGGTAATAACAATCTGAAATAAATATGGCAGCGAGTAAACATGCAGGGAACGTAAGTAAGCGGTGTTTTGGAAACAAGGCCTAGGGATCATACTTTCACTAGTGGACACTCTCAACATTGATCACATAATAAATAAATAACTTCTCCTCACTTGTGCTACATATACTCTTGTTTGATAACAAACACCATTCATTGTGTAGGGCTACAAGAGCTCCCTCAAGCCGGAGTTAACAAGCGCCACAACATTCAACATTCATATTTAAGTAACCTTAGAGCATAATAGATCTTTGCAATTTAGACCGAGTACTAACATAGCATACACATCACCATTACACTATGAAAGGGGGAATAGATCACATCAATACTATCATGGTAATAATTAACTCCATAATCTACAAGAGATTATGATCATAACCTACGCCAAGTACTACATGATGCACACACTGTCACCATTACATCATGGAGGAGGAATAGACTACTTTAATAACATCACAAGAGTAGCACATAGACTAATAGCGATACAAAGCTCATCATATGGATCTCAATCATGCAAAGCAATTCATGAGATCATTGTATTGGGGTACACGAGAGAGAGATTAACCACATAGCTACCGGTAGAGCCCTTAGCCTCGAGGAGAACTACTCCTCCTCATCATGGGAGACAGCATGGCGATGAAGATGGCGGTGGTGTTGATGGAGATGCCTTCATCCCGTCCGTGAACAGAGATTTCTATCCCCCGAATCTTGGCTTTGCGATGGCGACGGCTCTGGAACTTTTCTCGTATCGTGGCTTATCTTTTTAGGGTTTTTGCATCTGGGGGACTTTATAGGCGAAGGGGCAGCCTCGGAGGAGCCAGGGGGTGGCCCCCCCATAGGCTGGCGCCTCCGGCCGCGCCGCCATGTGGGGCCCCGGCACCCCTCTAGCGCCCTCTCTCTCTGAAGCTTCCCGGAAAATAAGGTTCTGGGCGTTGATTTCATCCAATTCCGTGAATATTTCCTTTGTAGGATTTGGAACCAAAAACAGCAGAAAACAGGAACTGACACTTCGGCATCTTGTTAATAGGTTAGTTCCGAAAAATGCATCAAAACGATATAAAGTGTGAACAAAACATGTAGGTATTGTCATAAAACTAGCATGAAACATAAGAAATTATATATACGTTGGAGACGTATCATTTGCCCAAGTAAACTGGCTTTCCATCATTGAGACCTCTCTCAAGTCCAAGCTGTCAATGACTGCATCAAACGGAAAAGGCCAATGATTGCCAAACCGACCTCTACTCTTCTCGAATGGAAACCTAAGCTAATTGAAACCCCCCTATGAGAATAGGGTATGGGTTATCTTTTGCTAGGTTAACCACTTCTCGAAGAAAAGCTGCCTTGAAATCTTCCTGGGCGGGACCATACACGGCAACAAGATTCCATGTGAAATCGTTAGCTTTGTTACGGAAACTCCCCATCCGAAGAAGCCAACACATCCATAGAATTTGTCCTAACACCGATTAAGATACCCCCAGATCTTCCGCGAGACGGACGAGAATACCAAGCAAAGTCGATCCCACCGGATGTATGCTTCTTCGTTGAATAAAATTTGTGTGATGTATGCTTTTGACAGATATTTGCTGAATAAAATTTAAATAAAAGCCATATGTATCGATTGATAGAGAGGACAAGGCTTCCTCATTTCAAAAGAATAAAGTTATTGCAAATTTTGCGAGAACTACATGGCTTGGTTAGGGTCCTGGCGTCGTTCTTAGGAACTTGAGCTAGAGTCTCTTGCAATCCTCGCCGTCTACTGTAACAAAGATCTACAGTGTTAAAGAAAGAAACTAGACAAATGTCCTCCGCTTAAAAACATTTTTTTTCCTCCCGGGTCTCGCCGTCATTGTCCATATGCTCGCAATCTGTGTAGTCATCCAGAGGACTTGAGCCCGTGATTTGTTTAACCTATCTTCAAGGAAGGTTGTATACGTAGGTAGCTCGTCAACTCTGTGGCTTGCACAAGTAAAAAGAGAATGATCGCGCCCAGCGCACAGGACTGGTAGTAAAACCCAATTAACAAACAATGTCGCTCGCGCCTACACGGTACGCCATGCCACCTCCTCCCCACCACCTTCGCTGTCAGCTCAAAGTCTCATGGAGTCGCGGGTCTTCTTCCAGCTTAAGCAGGCGCAGCGCCGCCCGATTTTTAAAAAACTACGTCGCCCGCGCAGCCAGCTTGGGTGCCACGGCCCACGGCGATCGCAACCGCACGCGCGTATATAACGCAACCGCCATTCTCCTCCTCCCTCCAACAAACTGAAACGGCTTGAGATTCGGCAGCAGGGGAAGGAGAGGCAGGTCGGGAACAGAGCACCGGTGGTTCTTCATCCGTCGCCGGCCGCCAGTATGAAGCACAGGTCGTCGCTGAAGATGATCCGGGCGCCCCCGCCGGTGGGAGTTCCGGCGCGCGGCTGGGGCGGCGGGAGGACGCTGCTGGTGGCCGTCCGGAGGGACGCGGCCGGGAGGGAGCTGCTCGCCTGGGCGCTCGCCAAGGCCGCCGCAGCCGGCGACCGCGTCGTCGCGCTCCACGTCACCGCCGCCGACGTGTCGGGGATGGAGGAGAGGAGCGGAGCCGCCGCGGATTCGCTTGCATCCGTGCTCGCCGCGTACGACGGCTTCTGCAATCTCAACCAGGTACTGCTTGACTTCAAACTGGGCCACCAAACAACTCTCTCTTCTTCCCGCCTCTTTGGTATGTTCCGAGCAACGCTTGCTCACCGCCTTCTCTCCTTCGTCAGATCAACCTGGAGCTCAGGGTCTGCCACGGCTCATCCGTCAAGAAGGCCTTGGTGAAGGAGGCCATCTCCTACGGCGCCGCGCAGCTCATCCTTGGGGTCATGAAGAACTCGCCTCTCGGGTACGTACGCGACAGTTTCGAACTGTGGTTCATTCATCTATCGACCGGCTCGTTTCTTGCAATGGAGTGACATTGTGTTCGGTTCTCGTCCTACGATCAGGTTGTGCGCCACGGCGGTCGCCAAGTACTGCGCCAAGAGAGTCCCAGGCAGCTGCACGGTCCTCGCGGTCAGCAAGGGCGCCATCGTGTACCATGGCAACGCAATCCAGGAGCAGATGAACCACTACTGCTGCACAAGTACGTCCTGCCCATGCAGTTATCTTCCAAATTCCGGTAGCGCGCGGCGGGTTCAAATTCGCTCACGAGGTTCAAACTGTTCTGTGCAGTGTCCCCTCGAAGAACCTATAATGTGGTAGCGGAGACGCCGCGGATGATCTACCGGAAGATACTCGACGCGGCGGCGACGGTCGGGGAGAAGGCTCGGGATGACTCGGTGATCGGCCATGGCCGCTCGCTGGAGCGGAACGTGTCTATGCCAATGAGCGCCCGGATCTCACGGAAGGTGGCGGCGGCGGCACCGGCAACTCCGGTGAGGAGTCAGCGGCGGGAACTTCCGGAGGTGGCTGCCGGGTGGCCGCTGCTAAGGAAGGACATCATGCCTGCCTCGCCCGAGTGCTCGGAGGTGTCCGTGGTTGAGTGGGCAATGCGGCTTCCAAGCCGGTGCTCACCGCTGACGCCGGTCGGTTCAGCAGCCCCGGTGACCGAGGAAGTTCAGGAGGAGTTGGCCTCCATAAGAGAGAAGTACAATTCAATGTACACCATGTTCAGTTACCGTGATCTTGCGAGGATCACCTCTAACTTCTCCCAAGGTACATATCAAATGCATTTCACTGTCATTCTGAACGTTAGCCGATGCAGTGCCCCGAATGCTACTGATCATGGTCCACTTCACTGTGTTGTGCAGATCGGTTAGTCGGGAAAGGCGGCACGAGCTGGGTTTACAGCGGGCGCTGCGATGACGGCAGGGAGCTAGCAGTGAAGGTCCTGAAATCTTCCGAGGAGGCGGTGAAGGAGTTCGTCGCGGAGATCGACATCATCAGCTCCGTCAACCACAGGAACGCCATGGCCCTCGTCGGGTTCTGCGCCGAGCACGGCAAGCTCATGCTGGTGTACGATTACATGAGCAGGGGCAGCCTGGAGGAGATCTTGCACGGTGAGTGCATGCTTATTAGTAAACCAAAATGCAGGTTTCTGAATGCTTCCATCACCATGGAGCAGTGGCGGAGCCACGTTGAGACCTGTGTGGTCATTTGACCACACAGCTTTGTGCCAAGTTCTTTGTATTTTCGTATTAATCTTGTAAAAAATATTTAAAATAATTAAAAATTAAATGTATTTGACATCACAGATTCCAAATGACAACACAGGCTTTAAGTTCTAGCTCCGCCACTGCCATGGAGGTTTATGAAATGAATTGATGATTGACGTTGCTGTATGTGCAGGTGAGAAACAAGGGAAGGGTTCACGGTTAAGTTGGCCGGAGAGATTCAAGGTGGCTGTCGGAGTCGCGCGCGCCCTCGATTATCTCCATGGTGGTGGCGGCAACGAGCGTCCGGTGGTGATCCACAGGGACGTCAAGTCCTCCAACATACTCGTCTCTGAAGATTGCGAACCAAAGCTCTGTGACTTCGGCCTCGCGCTGTGGGCGGCCGACGCGGCGGCGCAGATCACCGGGGACGACGTGGCCGGCACGTTCGGGTACCTGGCCCCTGAGTACTTCATGCACGGCAAGGTCAGCGACAAGATGGACGTGTATGCTTTCGGCGTCGTCCTCCTCGAGCTACTCTCCGGGAGGAAGCCCGTGAGCTCCGGCGGCCCCAAGGGCCAGGAGAGCCTGGTGATGTGGGTAAGTACCAGACACCGTCTTAATCATCACGAACTGGAACATTCCTGAATTGTTCTGTAATCAAATTTGTGCTTGATCAGGCGAATTCCGTCGTACAAGGAGGCAAGCTGACGGAGCTCGTCGACCCGTGCCTGCCCACAGAGGACGGCGATGCCGGCGAGGTCGAGAGGATGACCATGGCCGCCGCGCTCTGCATCACTCGAACCCCGCAACACCGACCGACCATGGCAAATGTAAGAAGATTTAACCTCTGGCTTCTTTCTTTCGGAATTTTTTTGTTCAGTGACCTTGTCCTTCAGCTAGCTATGCTCGGTTTGACAGTCAGCTCACAAGCTACATTTCGTCTGAACTTGTCCAGATTCTGAAGCTACTCAACGGCGACAGCGACGCCATCCATTGGGCTAGATCGCAGCTCGGCATGTCAGACATCGGCGACGATTACAGCGAGGAGTACTCGGCCGTCTCTTCCGAGAAAATCGATATCCAATCGTACATCAAACTTGCGCTGCTTGACATCGACGTCGACGACGATGACTCTGCTTCCGTGTGCAGCGTCGACTTCATCCCCGCCAACATGTCGCTTGAGGAGTACATGAAGGGGAGGTGGAGCCGGTCATCCAGCTTGACTGAAGAAGGAGGCTCCGCCCATGGCGGGAATCCCAGGATTTTTGTGTAGATATCAACCATTCTTTTGATTCTTTCATTTCGGTGCATATATTGAGCAGTTAGGAGGGTAGTTACGAATGGGGATATGCAATTCCCTTGTCCAGTTTTGATGTTTCTTATAGTTAGTCCTCATGGATTTCTTACAACATTTGTGTACCCTACTCCAAAGCATCAAATGAGAAAAGATTGTACATTCCAGCTTAAAGTCTGTACTACTATCATATTAGGAACCCAGTAAGATCCAAGACAACAGTTCTCAAGAAAAAAATAAACACGGAAGATCCTAAGAAAAATAAACACCGAAGATGCCAAGAAAAATGGCACTCGTCCAAACAAAATCAAGGTTGGATTACAAATAGTGTTTGACACAAGTCTGAGATTTCTCAAACTTAAATTTATCTGATCTAATTACCCAGCTTGTAACTATTATAGAAAGGAATACGCTAATACTATAATTTATTGGTCGTGCTCAATACAATAATAACCGGCAATTCCACAAATAATTCTGAATCTTCATCTCTGGTTTACCACCCATGTGATGTTCCAGGAAACACCTAGGTCAACGGAAAAAAGGGATAGATTGAATGATTATGCCTACCTGGAACATGTCATGAATGCTTCATCACATGTAGCAACATGCATTAACAAGCACGACCATCAAACAAATAGCATATGTAACATACAACAAGGCTTCGATAAGAGAACCATGTGCAAATTATGCAAGCATCAATGGACAATGGTGATAATTGCACCAAGGTCAACAGGAATGAGAATGATACCCTTGCAACATGATTAAACCCAGGCAAACAAGTAGATGAATGGATATGCAAGTTAACAGCAGTCACAAACAGATCTTCAACGACCATTGCTTGCATGAGCTAATATAAAGGGAAGTAATTAATCATAATTTAGATACATCAATATCATGTAGGGAATAGAGCACAAACATCTGGGTCGTAGTATAATAATAATGCCATAATGGTTGACACTAAGATGAACACGGGTGCCCACAGCCAATAAGATCAAACAGAAAACACGGATTTATAATTCCAGAGCTTAGAACTAAATAAGTTCGATAATGAAAAGTGCATACATATGTTTGTTAATAGTACCACAAATTACATAGTACAAACGGATTGTCACATTAACAGTTCTTGCACATTCATGAACGAACCAGCTTCACATTAGGCCCCTGCTCACACCTTGTAACCACCCATGTCCAGACGAGGAACAAAGGGTTTCACAGCAGGATGGGTTCAACTAAGCTGTCTCCGTTTTCTCCAGTGCTGAAAATTAACAAGTGTCAGTTCCATATGAAATAGCAAAGAAAGCAACATAACTTACAAAGATACATAACAGCATCAACTTACTGTTGTAGTTGAGCAACTTCTCGATAAGGTCAACATGGGTCATGAGCATACGCCGACAGCAGTAGCGAACCAAGCCCAATGCGTCCAGAGCATCCCTAACAACATAAACCATCCAGAAAGAAGATATATACAATTAGATTTGACACAAAATTTAAACAGGACATGCAATGGTAAAAATTATCAAATAGGCCATAAAGGACATTCACAAAAGTAGGCATAGGTACAATATAAAGAGGCTTTTCTACAATTATTAGAACTGTTAATAATTTAAGTACCAACTGGAATGCATAGGTTAAGCCTCCACTGCCAGTTTCTAGATTTTAGGCATATGGGAGAACAGATACAGATGTCCAGGTGCAGTGCCACATTGCAAGGATTACAGTATTTCAGAATTCAAGTGCATCATCCACACTCAAGAGTGGACGCATGACGTACATAGTATAATTTATATCCGTTTCCTTTGTCTTCACAAAGCCCACTTACTAGAAACACAATATAATTCCATCATCAACCGTATCAAACACCACATAACTGGAGAGTACCTAACCTGATGTCACTTTTTTGCCCAAACTGGTATAGCTCATCTCTCCGCTATTTTCATGGAGCCGGTCCACTTCAGTGTTCATTGGTAACTTGGTGTAACTTAGTCACAAGCTGTACAGCATTACTCTCACATCCCTACTATACATGAGCTAAATTCTACAATGGTTCAATCGATTCATCATCTGTGTTGCAAACTTGCAACCCGATAGTCTATCACAGTTGTTGACATGTGAAACAGACCTTCTGCTCCCAAGTTCCTCACATAGAAGTGAACAAGCAATGCGCTGGAACTAATTAAACACGCTTCCTTGCAACAAGAAACAGAGTAAAATGCATGCTCCCTAAGCCCCCAGAACACGATGGAAGACATAGCTACCACGATACACACAATCAAACTACAGGACGGTAATGATGCAAATGGGGTATAAATTTTTACCCCTCTGTGTAATCGGCCTGGAGGAGATCCAGGTAGTGGTCCCACTTGTTCCCGATCACCTGCACAAGCAAAGAAAATTAACTGCTCAGCTGATCTCCTATTGTTTTTTTATATAGTGATGAGGGCCAGGAGTTCTGTCAATGCACTACAGTAAGAGAAGAACAGAGCACAGAATTGTTACATTTACTAAATTTCAGATGAACACTTTTCAGTAAATCTCGCCCTGAAAGCAATCGATGTGCCACACTACAACTAAACCCTATTGTTAAATCCTGGCGCGGACGACTAGCCACCATGGACGAGAAAAAACTCTTCAGTATTTGAGAGAACAGGTGACCAAAATCTCATAAATCAAGTAATCAACCACCGCAAGAACATACAAGCAGAGTTTAGAGGCGGCGAGGATACCCTAACACAGGCCGTGTGCCCTACGCCGTAGCACGAGTCCATAGAGGGCGCCCGACTGGATCACGAGCCGTACAATAGAAAATCGACGAAAGCCCTAGCGAAACGAAGAAGAATCGGCGACGCCGGAGACGCAGCCAACGAGAGGCAAACCCTAGAAGAAACGGCGGGATGGGGGAGGAGCAAGGCTAGCTGAGGGGAGGGTGGAAGGGGCTTCGATGGAGTTTACCTTGCCGCAGGTGAAGCAGCGCACGGGGATGATCATCTTCGATGCTGCGAGTTCGCCGCCGCCGCCGCCGCCGGACAAGGGAGGAAAGGGGAAGGGTTTTGGGGGCGAAGGCGGAGGTGAGTGAGAGGAAAGGATTTGCAGGAACAAAGGTTTCTCTTATTACGATGGTCCTTTGCAAACACATCCCTAATCTGCCCTCAAACTCATAATTAAGTCCAATTTTGGTCCTAACATCGATTTAATGATGGTGGACCGGTTTTTTACTCTATTTTTTGCCATCATGGAAATAATTGGCTGGTTTTAATCTACCTGTGATCATTCCTCAGTCAATAAATAGAAAAGTACCCTTGCCCTAATACACATGTGTGCCGCCTCCATCTTTCTCGCTTGGTGCAGCAGTCCTCGCCACTTCAGCCGCATCCGGCTTTTCTCCTGACACAAAAGCCGTGGCATGTCCGCCGATTTTGCCTGTCTCGCCTGGCTTATCCACTCTAGTAGTGTGAGGCGTCTTCGCTAGGTGTTGGGGAAAAGTTAGGGTTACTACGATAAATGGATAATGATCATGATCTCATCGGTGAACGTTCAAAATGCTAATTGCACAACTTATCTTAAGGTGAGACGGTCCTACACGGACTAAACCTGTCCAAATCTGTCCACGATGGTAAAAAAAAGAGTAAATAACCGGTCAACCATCGTTAAACCGCTACCAGGGAACAAAATTGAAGTTAATTAAGAGTTTGAGGGCAGGTTTAGACTAAAACAAAGTTAAGGGATCAAAGTTAGACTTTTGTGATACATGAGGGACCATAAGTGCACTTAACCTTATATAGATTAGCATGATTTCCTGTATACATTCCCAAATCACAATGATATTAAAACTAGTTGAATGCTCGTGCGTTGCTACGGTCTCTTAAGTTGATGGTGCCATGTAAGAAGGAATAAGTCTAGCAGATATGGTGATGACGGGTTCCTAGGGCTCTTTGAGGTGTTTGGTCTTACAAAACGAAGTTTTAAAATCGACAGTATCCCAAAAACTGTGTTTTTTGAAATGTTGAAAAAGGGGTCTCATAACCCTTTTTTTCTAAAACTGAGAAATGCAACGTTGCTCGTTCTTGTCGTTCCTAGTCGCCACATAGCCTCAAGAGCTTATCTTGATTTCCCTCATCGATGACTTAGTACGTGCACAAAAATGGTGGACCTAGGAGACGTGTGCCGCCTACGAGGCCATGCTCAACGTCCACATGGCCGTCTTCCATATAGTTCATGACGACAATGACCAAACATGTCATAGTATTCTCGATCCTAGTACTATGGTATGTCAAAATTTTAACATGGTGTGTCCAAGCGGCGAAAGAGTAGTGCAATTTTCTAATACTTCGGTTTTCTGAATACTTTGCTACTACCAAACTTAGCCTAAACCTTTCATCTCACCTGATCTGGTATGGCGATGAAGCGTCCAACAATACCTGCATGCATTCTCGTGTCCGTGACGATAGATAGCAGAGTCGCATAATGGTGCCAAGGTCCTGGTGAAGACGGTCCTTGTGAAGTACCCTCTCCTCTCAGTCAACGACACCGAGGGAGAGGTGTTCCTCGTAGTCCATTGTTCTGCAGATATAAGTTATAGGAGCTGAGTGCCTCGGCTCGACGCGTTGTGGTCACCCTTACTGCCAGATTACAACAGAAAATGCTACCAAACACATTAGGGGCATACTATATCAAATATGTTCCAAAGTGGACGAACCAGATGCCGACAAGCTTCATTCCTCCTTGTCGCAGCGCAAAAAAGGTGTGGTTGGAGCTGTGAGTCTCAGTCATTGGTCTTGTGTATGAAGGTGTCCATGAACACATGCGTCCAAGTTTTTTTTTTTTACCAAATTTACAATACAAAGCACATATAGAATCACCATTCAACAAACTGCAGTTTAACCAATAACATTATCGCATTGTTTTTCTCTAGATAATTTTCTGACTGTACATTAAAATATGGTACTATGAATCTTGGGTATTTGTAGCAGCAAAAAATAATCCGTATGTACATGTACCAAGTGGAGAAAAGAATCATATCAAGAAACAATAATGGGATCATGAAATATTACTATACTAAACGTGAACAGGTTCGATTTATCTCAGAATTTTGAGGCCTTCTCATGATTAATATGGTGCTAACACGTACGCTTATTGCATGTTTTGGTTAATGCTAGGTTTCTTCTGTGTACAGTTTGGATACCCTTTAGCAATTTTTGGTTCGTGTGGGCCTCCTGCAATGCTACCACGTATGTATTTTGATTCCCTGGCTTGGTGTGCTGGTCTTGTACGTGTAGCTTTGTAGAGATTAGGCCATAGTGTTCAATTGGCATGCGGTGAACCGTGTCATTGTTTTAATGTCTCTTGTGAGACAGATGTCTTGGGTCCTGTGTATATCTGTTGTGGTCAAAGCGATAAAGCCACCGCTTATTACTGCAGCGAGAATAAATGAATTAATCGGTGCCCCCACCTCTCCCATCTTATCTCTCATGTGCTCACTTCCTCCGCCGCCGCCGCCATCCTCACCCAGCGCCGGCATCCTCCTCTTTTTCCATCGACGCAGCAGCACCTCTCTCTCCCAAGGCGACTAGCAACGTGGTGGATCAGCTCAGGCGCAACCTCTCCTTCCCGAGGTGGGCGGCGGCGCAGAGGAGGACCTCAGGACGCCTTTCCCTATCCCTCCTACGGCGTCGATGGCATCGTGCTCACTGTCACGCGCAGTGATGAAGAGGAGGCGGAGGGAGCCGTCTTTGTCCGTCGCTTCCCTGCAGCGTGTCGTCACCCAGCAGTTCGTTCCGATGACGACGACGGCGTCGCCTCGACAGGCAGTGGAGCGGTACGTCATGGTTGGCGCGACAGGGACAGGGACAGGGCCATGGGCGAAGAGCCGACGCAGGCCTCGGTCCAGGAGCTCGCAATATGGCGGCGTCACCCTCTACCGCGGCACCGGCCGCTGGGAGTCCCCCATTTGGTCTTGCTCTCTCCCCCTTTGTCCAGGGATACTATTAATCCTATTTTTTCTTCAATTTTTCAGCGAACATGAGAAGCAATTGTATCTTGATGAGTTATTTCTTCTGTGCAAAAACGTCTTCTCTTACCCATTTGACTGATACCAGGGATTGGAGTTCAGGTGCCTAGGTGAGTTATTTCTTCATGTATCACAAATTTCTTCTCCAGTTTTCAGCATTTGTCATTTTCTTCCTCTTTCCAGTTGAATTTGCGACAATGATTAGATGATGGACAGTGCAAAGATTCAGGTCTTTCAGCAACGGGAAGACAATGTTATGGCAAACAATGAACTCGACCCTGGAGGGCTCAACCGGCCGTTCCCGCCTGGCCTACCACCGTGATCAGCAAAGGGAAACAAGACATTCATCCATGAGGGCGGCGAGCCGGTGATAGACGCGGACTGAATCACTGGCTTTTGCGAGCACTTCTTCGCCAAGCACGAGCTAGGTTAGGAAAATTTTATTTTCTTGATCTGGATGTACAAGGTACCTATATGAGATATCCTGTTAGACCCATATCTTCCAGTAATGGCACACACAATCACTGATACTATGCATGCTGTGATTTTTTTCCTTTTTTATGAAAACTACAGAGAGCAAATAAGTAGTTCACTCACTTTCGCATTTTCTTGGGTAGAAAGTTATCATATCTCTTTTTGTTAGGAATGCTTTGGAGAATTCTCCTTTTTAGGATACGATTCCAATGTTTAGTTAACACTAAGCATCTATACAAATGACTTCGTAGCTTATCTAGATAAACTTTGATTCGAAAGATGTTTGCCGGTTGCACGCTCATAATCTTTCAATTCTTCTTTACATTATTATTTCAGTTTTTGCTAAAATTGATTAGAAGAAAAGAGGAAGAAAATGGATGAGAAAACCTCATTATTTTTTGCTAAAATATTCTTCCACCAGTAGTTGACTAGGGAAATCAAAATTAATGGACATCATTACTTGTGCCATGCAGATGAAGACCTGATTAGTTTACTAGGCATTTATATATCTGAGTTTAGTATATAACGTCTGCTCTATTTTTCTTTTCTCAGCATAAGAAACAAGAGCTAGATGTTATATCAATACATTTTGTAACTTTTCTCTTCGCTACCGGCTCAAGTTTAACGTATTGGTCAGATCATACTTACACAAAGTACCAATTTTCAGGGAGAGAGCTACGTACTGAACATTCTACTCACCAAGCTGATCACTAGGGAGCACTGGTCGTATCTAGCTTGCAAAGAATGCTCAAAAAGAAAGGTACATCAACATCGTTACAAACCTTCCCTCCCCTTCTTAACTTCACAAGTGTTGTATCCTGTTCCTGAACAAAAAAGATTAAACAAGTGTCGAATTGTTCCTCTTTTTTGATGTTTTGGAAACCAATTAATTTTGCAACTGCTCCCAAAAAAGGAAGTAAAATGCAACCAAATGTTGGATTCTCTCCTGACACACAATGCTTGAGTCCACTAAGGCATTTTATGCAGACACCCCAAGTACTGAAAAGAAAGTTCATCTATAAGGTCAACACATCATATTGCTTCATAGTTATGCCATTAATAGAACCCATAAGACCCTTTGATCGTCGTGCCACTTGGTGTTGAAAAAATTATTTCCTGTCTCTACGTTGTGAGAACTCAAACTTTAAGAGTTATAGTCACTAAATGGTTGGAGAACAGGTGATAAAGACTCGGAAATTGGGAAAAAAATGGGTGTTATTTCGTTTAAAAGTATCTCTCCTGTGAAGCAATATGCTCGGCAAGGTGCTTCATAATATATTGCTTTTTTCATTAGTTCAATATCTCTGCCACTGGGTACACCATAGATAAAGGTTCGAGAACGGTGTCAACTTAGTTCTATAACAACGCATTATCACAGCTTCTGAAAAAACTATCTAGGAGGCTTTTATTTCGAGGGAGTTTGATAGTCAGTCTAAACTGAAAAAATAACTAGAACTACATTAGTCAGCCCTGAAAATGTAGAGTTTTCTTTTAAGTTGAGAAGCTTTGCAACGTTTAGCCCTGAGAAGTTGTATCTATCTCCTTTTATCATTATCTTCCACTTTGCACTACATGCGACTTGAATTGTTTACGCAGAATATGGATTACGATAAATTTTATTAGAGGGTCTCATACATAGATTTGCAGATTATTGCTTTGCCATTGTGGTCTTTTGATGTATGTATCACTGATTTTTTATTCGTCCTTGATACACAGGTTACAAGCTATTTCCATGTGTTTTCTAGACATCATGTTATGAAAATACTTCATATATGTATAACACCCCCTCCCTTGTTGGGAAAACATTATAGTCAAATACATACTTCGGTGAATTGTTTTTCTAGACATCATGCTATGAAAATACTTCATATATGTATAACACCCCCTCCCTTGTTGGGAAAACATTATAGTCAAATACATACTTCGGTGAATTGTTTCAAACCCTGAATACCTACATTTACCTTTGGATAGTACTTTTTCATTCTGGGACCAGGAAGCATGAAGAGGAGAAACACTCTTATGTATATGCAAAGGGAAGCAATATATCTTTACAGTATGTTCTTTTTCTCATCAAATCTGTATTCTACATCAATATGATACTTTCTTTGAGGTCAATTGCACGTTTGACATTAAGTAAACAAAGATGCCAACTTATTTTGTAGTTCATTGAAAGTAAAAAATTCCAATTCAATTATGCTAGCTTCCATATTATGATATAATGTTACTCTGCGTCTCTGCCATGGTGCCATGTGTCCGCAATGTTTAGTGAAACAAATAAGCGATAGTCCTCTTGAGTGCTACAAAATAAGTTAGCAATAATCCTATTCCGATGTCACATGTTTATCCTAGGATTATTTCATTTAGTACATACTCTTCTTCAGGTATCAAAAAAAATCCTCCCAATAAATTAGACTGGATCCTGAACATTTTGATCTTATTATTTCCTTCTCCTATTTTGTTCCTTATGTATTGCTATGTCATTTCAGCCTACTATCTTTCTTGAACATTTTGGCCTTTCCTTTCATTTCTTCTATTTAGTTACTTATGTACTGCTAATTTTATTGAATAAGCTATTAATGTTTTGGGCTAGGAGGTTACATTTTTGGAAACCAATATAGTTTCTCATTTCATCTACTGAAGTTGACGCTGATTATAGCTGCATTTCTCTTTTATCGTCCTAACCCTTCTGTGGGTTTCATTTTCGAATTGACAACCTGGTACACAAATACATGAATGAAAATGAGGTATTACATGAACTTAGAAGTTTAAACCTACTTCAATCTGGAACTCTCAAAGATAGCACAAGTCCTCTATGTTGAGTTTGTTCTCCATGCAGTTCAAACTTCTAAGTTACATCTTCTTGAATCATGACACAACACTATAGTTCTAGATTGTTAAACAGTTTTTAATTGCAAATAATACATTCATTGACTAGACTGGTAGGTTTTCATTGAATCATTATACTGCTTTACCTCTACTATTAGTCCAAACTTCGAAGTCTGATCTTTTTTAAGTCATCGAACACATCAAGGGAATCACCGTGGAGTTCACCTGGTACAAACACACCAGGGAAGCTGCATGGGCTCTCTATGTCAGCCAACCAGATGGCGATCGAAAGGATCCTCTGGCAGGATGGTGATGGCTTTGCCGACGATGATGAGGCAGGATCCTCCTCCGGGGAAATATGAGCCACGCCAACCCGTAATCACTCTGTCAATACTTTTCTTTTTTGACAATGAGGATGATGACAGCAAGCGGTGATGTCCCTGGGCCAAGGAGGTAATTATCCTAGCTTAGCATTTGGTTGTTTCATTTGAGTTTTATCTACTACATGTGTGTTATGTACCTTATTTCATTGCCTTCAGCTATGATCTTATCTATTGAGCGCATGTTACGGGAGGAAATAAACAGTTCAAAATGCCAACTCTAGGGTGTTGTAGATGGCAGTTCCATCTGTGTATAGGGCTCCACGTGTGTCCAATTATTATTTTTTACTTTTGATATGTTTGTGTTCTTATGTAAACTTTTCATTACAATTTTTTTATGTGTGATACTGTTCAACTTGCACGTTGTAATCTATATAACTTTTTCTTATTTTTTTATTTCCTATGATCAATGTGTGTTCGGTTCATGGTAAAGTAGACCGTATTTGCAACAATAAAATGGTTAGTTTCGAATGCAGAACACATTGCTTAATCCATGTTTCTACCATGCCTCCACTGTTTCTACCACGCCTCCAAATCCCTAACGGAACGGAGCTAAACATAGAAACATCATTTATTCTTTAATTTCTTACTCGAGAATGTCATTGTTACCATCGTAATTTATCATGGAATTATCGGTTATTCTTCAACTCCTGACTATCTTCAGGGCGCGGCGTGCCGCCGCGCCTTTCTTTGCTAGTACATATAATCAGTGCACGCGATAGTGATTTTGAACTCCATTTATCTTGAAACGGGAAGAACCACAGAGGGAAAGGTGGTCCTTGGCGAAGAATATGGCGGCTCCACGGTGTCTCGGCGATGCGAGAACTCAATAGATGTCCGGCAGCGCAGAGCAGTCAATAGTGGCCAGCGACACCAGCTATTCACCTCCTCTGTTGGTCCACCGGACGACGCGACCTGCAGCTAGGCATTTGAGGTCGCTAGGGAGGCAAGCTCTCCATTGCCCCTGCCTCAGATGGCTTGTCTATGGGTGGAGTAGAGGAAGTATTCGAAGAGAGAGCCAGAGAGGAGGTGCGAGATGAATAGGACCTGTAGTGTCAGGGATCAGCCGTGACCCACATTAGAGATCAGATGTGACAAATTGATTCAAGCTGCCGTTGCCGGCGGAAGATCGAAATGCAATGAGATCTGTGAAGGTTCATGTGGCATGGGGCGGCATATCAGGCTTTGTTTGGGCGTCCCAGATCTGAAGCTCGGCGATTGGCTTTGGGCAAGGCCCCCAATAGACATGCCCCAGAGACAATCGTAGCAATAGTTTAAACCCTATACACAGAAGTGTGGACGTTGGCGGTAACCCTGTAGCCTCAACCAGCCAGAGGATATGCTACATCACAAACCTACACCATTTACATCTTTGTGGAAAAGTAGAATTGTAAAGCATCGTAAGTACAATTAAATAGTTGTTGTACTAATAAAGTTATGGTCGTTCCACTAGGTGATAGTATTTGGGAACATCACAAAAGATCATTTCATCTGCATTATATTACTCTGACATTTTTGAATTGCATCAACTTACATGCTGAAAATTCGGTAACAACATCTGAGAACAAAAACCAGTAGTAGGTTATTCATTCCTGTATTTTGACATTTTTTTCATCCAACATCAGGGACTTCCCAGGAGATGAAGATTACCTTTTATGTCCCCCTTTGTACTCACAGGGGATACATTTAGTCCTCAAAAGCACAATCAGTTCATGAACAACTTTGTCAATGCCCTTTCCCAAAGCAACTGGGTTAGCACTGTTGGGAACAGCCAATAAGCCCATGCTCATGATTTCTAGGTCCAAAATAATCGTTGCTGTGGATTCATCACCGAGAGTACTGTATTTATTGGATGCAATCTGTTTGAAAAGTTTCCAGTGAATTAGAAGCAGTGATATTAACAAATGTAAGATGGCAAAACTATTGATTATATTAACAGTTTTAGATTTAGAACTATATACATGAATAATTCCTTCGAATGTAGTAGGAATTAGGAAGGCATCGACAAAACTAGAGAGTAAGTAAACAAGTCTACTCTTTAATAAGGAACAAAATATGTCGCAAGGAGTGCTTTTAATAAGTTCTTATATTTACCTTTGGTCAAACATGGAGTAAGATCATAGTAGCTGACCAAAGTCTACAATGTTGTTTAAGAAACCAAAAATTCATCCAATGAAAAAGCATGGTATAGTGAAAGATTTTAGTTATCTGTCCAACCAAAATAAAATGACCAAAAGTGACATACCACCAACAGAATAACAGGGAGGCAAGGAGGATTACAAAACTCTGGTCAGGTGAATCAATTGTATGACGAGTAACTATTGTTTGCCAATGGTCGAAGGTTCAAAGCTACAGGGTTTTCCAAATGAAAATTCAAGCAAGATATGGATAGTTCTAACACATATCAATCACTCATGGCAGATACATGGTGCACAAGGATAACAAAGTGATCAGCAATCAGCATGAACGAACATTGTTGCCGTCCCGAAAGCATCACCAATCCAACTGCCTAAACAGAGCTAGTGCCAACTACACGTGTACCATCCCATCCAGAATCCAACCCAACCTTCTAAACTCGCAAGTACAACTTCCAAGAGATCACAATGTGAATCGACAACCTATCCCTAGCCCCCCGCATCTCCTCCACCGGAAGGGTTCGCTGACCTGGCCACATTCGCCATAAGAGCATGTAGACCCGAAACAAGGAGCGAGAGCTACAGCATATTATAGGAGCATTTGTTCCACTCACCTTCTTCTCTTATGGGAACATGCGCCGGCAATGGAGCTCCTCCACGGCGTTACACGGCCTGGCAGTAGAGGCGGCGCATGCGGCCGCCAACAAGAGCAGGCCAAGGAGGAAACCCGCCACGAACCCCGTGGTCATGGCCCGGTTCAAGGGCTGATTGCAGCATCACCACCTAATTGCCATCGTCGTAGCACCACTGTGTCCTTGCTGAGGAACGTCATGGGCGGCACCGGTAGTTAAAAATTTCAAAATTTTCAACCTAAGAGAAGAGTCAAATTCAGAACATTTAATATTTTAAATAGCCTTTACAACTTGAACAATTGGAGTACTGCCAAAAGTAACATCGAAATAGAAAATTTTAAGTAACGTGAGATGAACCAATGACAGAATCGTACCTAGATACCATTGATGTTTGCCTGATGGAGCAGAGAAAACTCAGTGTGTTCAACAATACGCATCAGGGCAGCTACATCCTGCATGCCACCCAAACCGGCACTCCACGTCAACAACTCCACGGTCTCCTTCTTGCTCCCTGGCTCCTTGCCCTCCACTCGAAGGGGAGGCTGGGAGTGTTTGTCACCTTGAGGAGGTGGCGCCTGATGGCTGGTCCATGAAGGCGAGGTTGCAGTCCAGGGGAGAAGCTGACGGTGGAGGGCGACCGCGTGTGGTATGCCGGCGACGGCTAGCAGCCCGGTGCCCTCCCAGCCGAGCGTAGCTCAGCCCGTGGGAAGGAGGAGGAGATCATCCTCTGTCACCCGAGACAGTGCTGCTACCTAGTGCTGCTACTTCAGGCAAGAGGATGAGGAGGTCTAAGAAGGGGATCTCGTCCATCCCAAGGGCAAGAGCTCGGAGGGAGGGTGATACGTCGCGGGGAAGGAGGGGTGACCCCGACGGGGGCAGGTCGCCGGCGCAGGGTGGCCGCAAGCACACGAGAACGATGTTGGCGGCACGGCGGGGCGGAGTCATGGGTCTGCCTGGTCTGGCAAAAAGGAAGGCTTGAGAATAGGAAAGTAAGTATCTTGCTAATTACCGTAATTGCTTGAGAATAGGTCGGGAATAGAAACTTCAACGTTGATTGTCGTTGCCTATTCAACGGTGTCTCGGAGGAGGGATCCTCACGAGGGGGAGAAGAAGTAGGGGCCATAGGGCGGAGAGTCCTCGGGACGGTGGTACGCGATTTACCCAGTTTCGGAACACCTGCTTGTGGACAGGGCCTACTGCTGATTGTCTGGTATTATCTGAGCGCTTTCGCGTTGTGGCAATGAGTTGTGGTTGTGCCTCTAGGGCTCCCGGGATCCGGCTTATAAAGGCGACAGGATCTAGGGTTTACAAGGAGAGTCCTAGCCGGAATACAAGTTGTCTAACTACGGTATGCTATCTTGCTGTGTACGTCAAGGATCCGCCTTCCTTACATATCGTACCGGATCCGGCTACCCCAATGGGCCAGGCCGGATCCGACTTCCAGAGTCGGTCGGTGTATCCGGCTCCTTGTTTCTGGGCTGGACTTCATCCATATTGATCTACAACAACTGGGCCGCCCGATGGGCCACATGCCACCATCACCGTCTATGGGCCACCCGGGTTTACCGGATCTAGGCACTGTCGATGGTATACCCATGAAGTATACCCACAACAGTAGCCCAGAGTTCTCTGAGATTCACCTCTTGTTTCCGCCTGGCTGAATCATCTTCGCTTCTGACAATCCTCTCGGTAACACGGGGAAACTTGAAGAACTCCAACTTCATGATTTCTTCCTTTCCAACTTTCATGCTGGAAAAAACCTTCATCCTGCGGGACTTCATCCATCGACATCATAACGTGTCTCCGGGTTACTCCCCTGCAGAGATAACGGGTCGTTTTTAAATCGTCACCCGGAACCTTGAAAAGTTCAAATGGTTCCCCCAATCTTGGCGCCATTTTCGGGTGATTTGAGCGGTAACTTACCCTTAGCCATTTTTACCGCTAGGGTTTTTGACACGTGTTGACCATCCAACGGCGCGACGCTTGCGTTCCGACCACAGGATGTGGAGCACGAATCTCATCCCCAGCCTATAAATATCTCACCGCTCACCCCTAATCACCCATTCGCCCCTCTTTTCACCTCTCTGCACAACGCCGCCTCCGAGCTCGCTTCCTCCGCCGCACCGGAGTCCGCCGGAAGATCGCAGGAGTCCAACGCCGCCGTGTGGTGTTAATCGAGGTCATCAAGTTCTTAAGTTCGGGGAGCCACCACGGCAAAAACCTCACCGCCGGCGACTCCGACCACCGCGGAAACCATTCTGGTAAGTCCTTCGAGCTTCAGTCTTTTCGCCGACCTTGGTAGGGATGACTAGGGTGTAGAAAATGGCTCCGACTAAAGTTAGTTATCTCGCATTTTTCGTAGATGTCTTCTTCGACTCCGCCTCTGTCAACGCCCGAGCCTATTGCCGCAACCCCAATCTCCTCCTCTCCTCCGCCTTCTGTTCTCGTTCAGCTGGATCCTTCTAAGGACTCCGGCAAAAACATTGAAGGGACATCAGCCAATCCGGAAGAAGCTGCCGGAGCGGAGCAGATGGAGAAGAAGGTGGAAGAGGCCGCCGCCAAAAAATCTAAGGCCCGGTCTCGCGACAGCGAAGCCAAAGGAAAATGGTGGCCTTGCACCACTACAGAGACCGAGCTCCGCAACCTCGATGCGGAGGGATTCTTGAAACCCGGATCCTGGCGAGCGGTTCCGGGTGCCCTGACTCCAGCTCCCGAAGCCGGAGAATGGGTGGTGACCAAGGCGTTGATCGAGCGAGGATTCTCGCTTCCGCCCAGCGATTTCTTTACGGAAATCCTGAAGGCGTACCAGCTACAGCCCCATAATATCCCTCCCAACAGCATCTTGGCCATCCGCAACCATGTCACGCTTTGCGAGGGCCACCTACGGGTAACCCCGACTTACCTCTTTTTCAATACTACTTCTCCGTCGAGAAGGAGAAAGTTTCGCAAACCTCTTCGCTCGCCACTTGTGGGACAATCACTTTCAAGCTCCGCCCTGGCCGCATCTATCTGCATACAGACCGCCACGAATCCGTGCGCTACTGGTCCGTAGGCTTCTTCTACTTGAAGGATGTCTCCAATCCGACTAACTCAAAGGTGCTGCCGAAATTCAAAGATGGTCCCGCCAGCGAGACTCCTGTCTGGTCTCAATGCCCTCATCTCTCCGAGTCACCTCAATTGACTAGGCCGGTCAGGCGGATTTGCAAACTGACGGAAGAAGGTCTGTCAGGGAAAGATCTGACCATGTCTTGGTTCACTAAGCGGATCCAGCCCCTACAACATCGGGACCGCTTAATGTGCCATTACACGGGGCGCAATGACCTCATGCGCGCCTCCAAGGACAACCTCTCCGCCGACGCCTTGGAAAAGTGGATCCGGGTGCTGATCAAGGTTCCACGTGATCTTCGGATTCACGTGTGCAACATCGACATCCACACAAACGGCTCCGGGATCGCGGTACGTCACTTGACTTAACCATCGATTCCCTTTTTGCTCTTGCAATATTTGCCTAAGTACTTTATCTTTTATATGCTTATCTTGAGGCCCTCAAAGAGAAGGACCTCGGAAATCTGACCCGGGTTCATCACGCGGGCAACACCGACCCAGAGGCCGCATCGGACGCGGTGGTCCCTGAAGCCCCGGCTCCCGCCAAGCGAAAGAGGGGCGCGTCCTCCGGCCCGACGTCAAAGCGTGCCCGCGAAGCGCCAAGTGCCGCGGCTACCCGAAAAGCTGAGCGGGAGAAGCAGCACCTCAAGTAAATCGACACCAGCAAACAGTCTCAACCCAACATCGATCAGTTTTTCCTTTCGTGCTCATAAGTGCTTGATTTCCGACTAACTTTCTTTTGCTGCCGCGATCTTGACATACACTAAGTATTGTGTCCTTTCTTGTTGCGCAGCAAAATTTCTGGAAGCAAGCCCCCCAAGGACCCCAAGAAGAAAGCCAAACCTTCCCCTGCCACGATGCCAGTTACGCTGGAAGTGGAGGTTCCGCCCAAAACCTGTTCCTCCGCTAAGCCGGATCCAAAGGACGTCATCAACGTTCATGACCTTCCTGAGGAACCAGCTACGGAATCCGGCAAGGGCGCCTCCTCGTCACAACCTCCGCACGAAGAGCCCGACATCACCTCGGTTGAAGCTACGGCTAAGGATGCCAAACAAAAGTTGCTGCTGAGTGGTGCAACTGGTACGCCCCAGACACGCCCACACTTTTTTCCGGTTCTCCAGAAAGTTCCCATTTCACAACGTCACATGGAGATATCCAATTTGATGAACGAAGTGTGGGGGAACCCGGAAACAGAGCAACATGAGCTAACGATGCTCGAAGGCAATCTTAAAGTCTTCTTCGCCAAGCACAAGAA
The DNA here is from genome assembly GCA_030979885.1 of Lolium multiflorum. Taxonomy (NCBI): domain Eukaryota; kingdom Viridiplantae; phylum Streptophyta; class Magnoliopsida; order Poales; family Poaceae; genus Lolium; species Lolium multiflorum. The sequence continues at coordinate 82,921,648 of CM061751.1, forward strand.
TGTGCGCCAGGTAACACCAGCCCCCAAGCATTGGTTTAGACGTTTTCCGAGTAATATGTGTGGACCGATGCTTTAAATGTAGACCTTAGCGGAAACTTTAAAATTTTCCTAGCACAAGGATTTAAACTTCGCGTCCAGCCCCCCAGATTTTAAATTTCCGGCTAACCTTGTCTATGTGCTTCACAGAACACTCGCAAGCTGCACGAAGATCTGCGCGTGCTAGTGCTGGAGCAGAAGGGGGAGATCTAAGGGTTGCACAAGAGGGATGTGGAGAGCCAGAAGGCCATTTCGATCCTGGTGACCCGCCTGAAGAACCACGAGGGTAAGGATTCCGACTTTGCCCCAGGTTCCTCAACGTGCTTTTGTTTGAACTAATTTTGTTCTTGTTTTTCCGCCTTTCAGAACAACTTGCCAAGCGCCCTTCCATCAATGATATTTCCGCCGACTCGAAGTGCTGAAGACCGAGCATGAATCTCTCCAAAATTTCGAATCTTCCGAGAAAGAAACCAGAGAGAACAAGGAACTTGAAGAGAAGCACGCTCAAGCCATGTCGGATCTTGCCGAGAAGCTAAAGAAGAGCAACCAGAGAGTAAAAACTCTGGCATCCAAGGCAAAGGCTTACGAGACGGAGGCGGAAAACATTGACAAGATGATCTTCCGTAAGGACTTCACATTTCTTTCGGCTCCTTCATATTTCATCTTGCCTCCGTTGCGGAAAAAACTGACCATACCATTTTGCAGCGTCTCTTGGATTCGAATGGACCAAAGAATCTTCCCTCAGCAGGACGGAGGCGTATGACTAAGCGCGGAACTCCATTGATGATCTCTTCGAAGCTTGTCGTGGAATCGCCAAGTCCCTATCCCTGAAGAGGGCCAGCACCACGCTCATCGACCGAATAACCAAGCTTATGCGAATGGTGCCGGATCTCATCAAGGATTGGCAAGAATCTTCCACCCGCGGAGTTGCCTCCATCACCTTGGCGATGTGCAAAGCACACTTCCCCACCATGATCTTTGCGAGTATTGCGCGCGGAGTTCCCAAGGGCACCAATATCAAGGCCGCCCTCGCGGAAACCCAAGGATACGACAGGCTATTTGCCGAGCGAGTTGATCACTCGTTTTGGTATAACAAGCATGCGCTTCCCGATGGTTTTTCTGACAGCAAGGACGACAAAGACGATGAAGACGTCGAGGAGGGCTCCGGGTCCAGCGCGAACCGTTCAAATGAAGGCTCCGGTGATGGTTCCGGTGAGGGCTCTGCTTATGAAGCTTCGGAGGATGAAGAACAAGCCTCCGAATGAATCCTGTTAAAAAACAATGAGATGCATCATTTTGTCCCTGGAGTGGGTTTGTAATATAACTTAAGTATTTTTAAGTAGCTAGGGACGAAACAACTACCTGTGGGCGGAAAAACTTATCCTGCAATCCTTTATTTTTTATGAATGCATGTTTTGTTCGTTGAAAAAGCAAGTGCTAGTTTCTAAGTTTTCCGGCTTGCTCACTTGACCTTCCACGAGCCGGAAGACCTTTAGCCGGAAACGCTCGGCGACGAAGCCCAATGGCGATCCGTCAATAACCGCGGAAACAAGACCCCAGCCGAGGTGCCGGAAGTCGCTACCAGGAATCCATGAGTTCGCAACGAAAGACTTGTCCACCAGAAAACTTAAGCTTACGTCCTAAAGGAAGATTTTGAAAATCACAACTTTCATACACGCCTAGGCGAAAATATCCAGCTCTGCGGTTTTAGTCGGAAAACATACACGATCCAAAAATGAAAAACTAAAGGAGGTAAAAGACTCTAAGAGTGAACCATATGCTTTATTTCATTGATCATGTATCATAGATAATCCAAGGTATGTAATGCGGAAATTTCTAAGTGTGGAAAGGACATAGCTGTGCTATATTCTAGGGACGATCTGTTTCATCGTATATGTCATCCGGATCCTCTCGTTTGCGTTTCCGGTACCAATTGGCAGGTATGTCCTTTAGCTCCCGGAAATCAACGAGGTAGTAAGATCCGTTGTGAAGCACTTTGCTGATGACGAAGGGTCCTTCCCATGGAGATTGCAACTTATGGTCTTTCACCTGACGAAGGCGGAGGACCAAGTCTCCTACCATGAACGAGCGGTTCCAAACTCGACGACTATGGTAGCGTCGGAGCTTCTGATGGTAAATGGTGGAACGTTGGTCGGCTAGGTTCCGAGCTTCTTCAATCAGATCCACAAATAGTGTCGAGCCTCGTCAGCAGCTTTTCATCGTAGGCGGAAACTCGTGGTGAATCGTGGATGATGTCAAAGGGAGCACAGCTTCGATCCGTATACCAGAAGAACAGAGTAAATCCGGTTGACCTGTTAGGGGTAGTTCGTAAACTCCAGATCGAGTCTAACTCCTCAGCCCAAGCTCCGCCGTGCGTCAGCGGTTCTTCGAGGCGGGGTTTGATTCTGGCTAATATAAGGCCGTTGGCTCGTTCGACCTGACCATTAGACTGTGGATGAGCCACAGATGCAAGGTCAAGCCGGATCCCTACGTCATGACAGTAATCCTTTAGTTCTCCTTGAGCGAAGTTTGCGCCATTGTCTGTGATTATGCTGTGTGGGATGCCGAATCTCGTCACGAGGCTGCAAACAAATTTTAGTGCCGTAGCACCATTGGCTTTTCTCACTGGCTTTGCCTCGATCCACTTACTGAACTTGCCAATAGCGACCAAAAGGTATTCAAAACCGCCAGGAGATGATTTCTTTAATTTCCCGACCATATCGAGCCCCCAGACCGCAAACGGCCAAGTGATAGGGATGGTCTTCAGCTCCTGAGCTGGAGCATTTGGTTGAGTAGCGTAGTACTGACAACATCTACAGGTTTTCACCAGCTTCTCAGCATCTTCTTTAGCTGTGAGCAGTAAAATCCTAGCAAAAGCTTTTGCAAGGGACCCGGGAGCAGCTGATGCCCGCAACTCGCATGGATCTCTCTGAGGATCTCAACGCCATCTTGATTTGAGATGCACTTTAGAAACACCCCGTTTGCACTTTGTTTGTAGAGCTGTCCATCAACGATTGTGTAGGATCTTGTCCTCCGGCAACTTTCGATTGATGAGGTAATCCAGAAACGGCTGTGTCCAGACCAGAATGATAGCCATCACTTCCTTAGCCGGAGATACTGCCATATCTGGGTTTCCGGGTTAGCGCCCTTCACCGAGGGTATCCATAGGTGCTCCAGGAAAATTCCAGGTGGAATGGGTTTTCTGCCGGATCCGAGCTTGGACAGATATCTGACGATGTGTTATTGTCTCTTCGACATACTTGACTTCGTATCCGAGAAAGCACTTGGCGATCTCGTCAACTCGTCTTTGTAAGCAGCCATGACGGAGTTTCTGGCGTTCCAGGTTCCGGCTACTTGCTGCCACACCGGTCGGAATCGCCGCAAGATATGATGTGCTTGATCCCAATTTCCTTAGCGATGACCGTGTAGTAGAGCCTCGTATTCCGCCATATTGTTAGTAGCTTCGAAGTGAATCTGCAAGACGTACTGCAGTTCTTCTCCGGTTGGTGACTTAAGGGTGACTCCAGCCCCCGAGCCCTCGTGTTGCTTGGATCCGTCAAAATGCATGACCGAGGCTTCTGGTTCCGGAACAGGTGTGCCCTCCGATGCTTCAGTCCAATCCGCGATGAAATCCGTTAAAACTTGAGACTTGATCGTGGTTCTGGCTTCGTAGTTGATGTCAAAGGCAGAAAGTTCAATGCCCCACTTTGCTACACGCCCTGTTGCGTCGGAGTTGTTGATGATGGTTGACAATGGAGCCTTGCTCACATCTGTCATAGGATGCTCCTGGAAGTAATGCCTCGGCTTCCGGCTACCTAGGAATACGACATATGCTAGCTTATGAAAGTGAGGGTATCTTTGTTTGGATTCCGTTAGGACTTCGCGAATGTAGTAGACTGGCCTTTGGACTCCGTATTCATGACCTTCTTCCGTCGCTCCACCACGATTACTAGGCTGACAACCTTGTTGGGGGCTGCCAAATAGAGGAGCATAGGCTCCGACTCACTTGGAGCTGCCAAGATAGGTGGGGAGTATGTCCTTCAGCCTCGAAGTGCTGCGTCTCATCGCATCATCCCAGACAAATTTGTCTGTTTTCTTTAGCAGTTTATATAAGGGTAGCGCCTTCTCGCCAAGACGGCTAACAAATCAACTGATTGCTGCAACACAACCAGTTAATCGTTGCGCATCTTTGAGACAAGTTGGCCTCTTGATACCTCAGGACAACCTTGATCTTTTCCGGGTTAACCTCAATGCCTCTATGAGAGATAATGAAGCCAAGGAGTTTTCCGGCTGGCACACCAAAGACGCACTTTAGTGAATTCAACATCATCTTGTACCGTCGCAGATTTTCAAAGGTTTCCGTGAGATCGCTGATCAAGTCGGATCCTTTCCGGGTTATGACCGCGATGTCGTCGATGTAGGCGTGCACGTTCCGGTCAATTTGGTCCTTCAGGCAGCGCTGCATCGTACGTTGGTAGGTGGCACCTGCATTTTTCAAGCCAAAGGGCATGGTAACATAGCAGTAAGGGCACCAATATCAAGGCCGCCCTCGCGGAAACCCAAGGATACGACAGGCTATTTGCCGAGCGAGTTGATCACTCGTTTTGGTATAACAAGCATGCGCTTCCCGATGGTTTTTCTGACAGCAAGGACGACAAAGACGATGAAGACGTCGAGGAGGGCTCCGGGTCCAGCGCGAACCGTTCAAATGAAGGCTCCGGTGATGGTTCCGGTGAGGGCTCTGCTTATGAAGCTTCGGAGGATGAAGAACAAGCCTCCGAATGAATCCTGTTAAAAAACAATGAGATGCATCATTTTGTCCCTGGAGTGGGTTTGTAATATAACTTAAGTATTTTTAAGTAGCTAGGGACGAAACAACTACCTGTGGGCGGAAAAACTTATCCTGCAATCCTTTATTTTTTATGAATGCATGTTTTGTTCGTTGAAAAAGCAAGTGCTAGTTTCTAAGTTTTCCGGCTTGCTCACTTGACCTTCCACGAGCCGGAAGACCTTTAGCCGGAAACGCTCACCTGCGGCGACGAAGCCCAATGGCGATCCGTCAATAACCGCGGAAACAAGACCCCAGCCGAGGTGCCGGAAGTCGCTACCAGGAATCCATGAGTTCGCAACGAAAGACTTGTCCACCAGAAAACTTAAGCTTACGTCCTAAAGGAAGATTTTGAAAATCACAACTTTCATACACGCCTAGGCGAAAATATCCAGCTCTGCGGTTTTAGTCGGAAAACATACACGATCCAAAAATGAAAAACTAAAGGAGGTAAAAGACTCTAAGAGTGAACCATATGCTTTATTTCATTGATCATGTATCATAGATATTCCAAGGTATGTAATGCGGAAATTTCTAAGTGTGGAAAGGACATAGCTGTGCTATATTCTAGGGACGATCTGTTTCATCGTATATGTCATCCGGATCCTCTCGTTTGCGTTTCCGGTACCAATTGGCAGGTCTGTCCTTTAGCTCCCGGAAATCAACGAGGTAGTAAGATCCGTTGTGAAGCACTTTGCTGATGACGAAGGGTCCTTCCCATGGAGATTGCAACTTATGGTCTTTCACCTGACGAAGGCGGAGGACCAAGTCTCCTACCATGAACGAGCGGTTCCAAACTCGACGACTATGGTAGCGTCGGAGCTTCTGATGGTAAATGGTGGAACGTTGGTCGGCTAGGTTCCGAGCTTCTTCAATCAGATCCACAAATAGCTGTCGAGCCTCGTCAGCAGTTTCTTCATCGTAGGCGGAAACTCGTGGTGAATCGTGGATGATGTCAAAGGGGAGCACAGCTTCAGATCCGTATACCAGGAAGAACATAGTAAATCCGGTTGACCTGTTAGGGGTAGTTTGTAAACTCCATGAACGAGTCAGCTAACTCCTCACCCAAGCTCCGGCCGCAGCGGTTCTTCGAGGCGGGGTTTGATTCTGGCTAATATAAGGCCGTTGGCTCGTTCGACCATTAGACCGTGGATGAGCCACGATGCAAGGTCAAGCCGGATCCCTACGTCATGACAAGTAATACTTTAGTTCTCCTTGTGCGAAGTTTTTGCCATTGTCCGTGATTATGCTGTGTGGGATGCCGAATCTCGTCACGAGGCTGCAAACAAATTTTAGTGCCGTAGCACCATCGGCTTTTCTCACTGGCTTTGCCTCGATCCACTTAGAACTTGCCAATAGCGACCAAAAGGTATTCAAAACCGCCAGAGATGATTTCTTTAATTTCCGACCATATCGAGCCCCCAGACCGCAAACGGCCAAGTGATAGGATGGTCTTCGCCCCCGAGCTGGAGCATTTGGTTGAGTAGCGTAGTACTGACAACCTCTACAGGTTTTCACCAGCTTCTCAGCATCTTCTTTAGCTGTGAGCCAGTAAAATCCTAGCCGAAAAGCTTTTGCAACGAGGGACCTGGGAGCAGCGTGATGCCCGCAATCCCCTGCATGGATCTCTCTGAGGATCTCAACGCCATCTTGATTTGAGATGCACTTTAGAAACACCCCGTTTGCACTTCGTTTGTAGAGCTGTCCATCAACGATTGTGTAGGATCTTGTCCTCCGACAACTTTCGATTGATGAGGTAATCCAGAAACGGCTGTGTCCAGCCAGAATGATAGCCATCACTTCCTTAGCCGGAGATACTACCATATCTGGGTTTCCGGGTTAGCGCCCTTCACCGAGGGTATCCATAGGTGCTCCAGGAAAATTCCAGGTGGAATGGGTTTTCTACCGGATCCGAGCTTGGACAGCATATCTGATGATGTGTTATTGTCTCTTCGGACATACTTGACTTCGTATCCGAGAAAGCACTTGGCGATCTCGTCAACTTCGTTTTTGTAAGCAGCCATGACGGAGTTTCTGGCGCTCCAGGTTCCGGCTACTTGCTGTGCCACCAGGTCGGAATCGCCCATATGATGTGCTTGATCCCAATTTCCTTAGCGATGCGCACCGTGTAGTAGAGCCTCGTATTCCGCCATATTGTTAGTAGCTTCGAAGTGAATCTAGACGTACTGCAGTTCTTCTCCGGTTGGTGACTTAAGGGTGCCCCCGAGCCCTCGTGTTGCTTGATCCGTCAAAATGCATGACCGAGGCTTCGGTTCCGAACAGGTGTGCTCCTCCGATGCTTCAGTCCAATCCGCGATGAAATCCGTTAAAACTTGAGACTTGATCGCGGTTCTCGCTTCGTAGTTGATGTCAAAGGCAGAAAGTTCAATGCCCCACTTTGCTACACGCCCGTTGCGTCGGAGTTGTTGATGATGGTTGACAATGGAGCCTTGCTCACATCTGTCATAGGATGCTCCCGGAAGTAATGCCTCGGCTTCCGGCTACCTAGGAATACGACATATGCTAGCTTATGAAAGTGAGGGTATCTTTGTTTGGATTCCGTTAGGACTTCGCGAATGTAGTAGACTGGCCTTTGGACTCCGTATTCATGACCTTCTTCCTGTCGCTCCACCACGATTACTAGGCTGACAACCTTGTTGGGGGCTGCCAAATAGAGGAGCATAGGCTCTGACTCACTTGGAGCTGCCAAGATAGGTGGGGAGTATGTCCTTCAGCCCCTGAAGTGCTGCGTCTACTGCATCATCCCAGACAAATTTGTCTGTTTTCTTTAGCAGTTTATATAAGGGTAGCGCCTTCTCGCCAAGACGGCTAACAAATCAACTGATTGCTGCAACACAACCAGTTAATCGTTGCGCATCTTTGAGACAAGTTGGCCTCTTGATACCTCAGGACAACCTTGATCTTTTCCGGGTTAACCTCAATGCCTCTATGAGAGATAATGAAGCCAAGGAGTTTTCCGGCTGGCACACCAAAGACGCACTTTAGTGAATTCAACATCATCTTGTACCGTCGCAGATTTTCAAAGGTTTCCGTGAGGTCGCTGATCAAGTCGGATCCTTTCCGGGTTATGACCGCGATGTCATCGATGTAGGCGTGCACGTTCCGGTCAATTTGGTCCTTCAGGCAGCGCTGCATCGTACGTTGGTAGGTGGCACCTTCATTTTTCAAGCCAAAGGGCATGGTAACATAGCAGTAAGTGCCAAAGGGTGTGATGAACGAGGTCGCCTTTTGGTCAGACTTCTTCATCAGGATCTGGTGATACCCGGAATATGCGTCAAGAAAACACAAAAGTTCCTCCCTGTCGTCGAATCAATGACTTGGTCAATGCGCGGCAAAGGGAATGGATCCTTTGGACAATGCTTGTTCAAGCCGGAGTAATCGATGCACATTCTTAGTATTTCAGAATTCTTGTTGGGTACAAGGACGGGAGTTGCGACCCAATCAGTATGGATAACTTCTACTACAAAACCTGCCTCTAGTAACTTTACTAACTCCATTCCTATGGCGCGGCGCTTCTTATCTCCAAAGCGTCGCATAGCTTGCTTCACCTGTTTTGCATCCGGATTTATGTTGAGGTAGTGCTCGGCGAGTTCCCTTGGTACTCTGGACATGTCAGAAGGTTGCCATGTGAAGATATCCATGTTAGCTCGGAGGAACTCGACGAGCGCGCCATCCTATTTGGGTTCGAGGCCCGCTCCGACAGACACTTGTTTGGTGCTGTCGCCTTCTATGAGGTCCAGCTTCTTGGTGTCTATGGCGGCCTTGAAGAAGTCTTCTGTTCGGAGATATGCTTCTTGGTGGTCTGCATCTCACTCGAATCCTGTCAACACCCGGATTTTTAAGTCCGGATGCCTATTATGTCATACATTGCAATCCCAGGAATATTGTTGTTGCGAGGCATAATAGTTAAGTATCACAGTCATCATTCATTACAACCATAAAGTCTTACAAATTGGAATCACATGATCCATATTACACAAATAGTTGATCTAGTGATCAACGAACTGATCAACGAACAAACATAAGTTCATAGCGGAAGCGTAAGATACAAGGACTCTATAGTCCACAGGCCAACGCTTGACGTTAGCACTCCTAGTTGTTGTAGACTTCCGACCGTCCTCCTCGTACTGCTCCTCTTCGATCGCCATTTGAATAGCCAGGGACACACCGTGAGTACTTTACGTACTCGCAAACTAATACTAGTGTAAGTGCTAACAATTCTAGTAAGAGGGTGCTAAGCTCTAGTTTCTTTGCATAAAGCCAATTTTAGTTTGCAAATAGTTGCTAAAGACTTATTCATGTGCTAACTAACTCAAGTGGGAACATTAGTGTCATTCCCACAACTCTGTTGTGTTTCAATAAGTCACCATTCACATTTCATCAATATGTTCAAATTCTAACACTGGAAACCTGATGGCCTTTCCAACCGTCTTAACCGTGGACACGACTATTCGAATAGGTTTACACTCGCAGGTTGCACACTTGTGCCACAACATTTGATTCCATCCGTCGGGATTTCCCGAATCATCGTAACACAGTACGCGGATCATCAACCATAACCTTTCATTTACTAACCCTAGTATGAGCACCTCTCCCCATGAGCTTGGCCTCCCAGTGAAGACCAACTGTCAACCTGGGAACTGCACAGGGCTTGGCCGTACAATTCACTTCAATTCACATCATTTCTCAACAACGGAGGCAGCCTTGGCATAACCCCTATGATGTGTGTTTAGAGGGAACTCATACTAAGGTACATAAACTTCTAGTTAAGCCCTTACCCATAATCAGGTATTGGGGTACTCAATAATTGGAAAGGTATCGCATCCAAACCAATATTAGTTTTTGATCAAAAATCACTATCTTCTCTTGGTCATATTCACCTTCAAAATTCATTTCATAACTTTAATCATCACCATAATTTCACCACACATGTTCCCATCTAGAGTAGTCATTTTAATTTAGCACTAGCATCTAGGTATGAGAGGTGCTAAGTACTTTGCTTTGCTTCTAGGCTAACTTTGATACTCTTGTACTAATCTAACATTAACCCTATGGAATCATGAATCAAAAAGTACTTGAATAAACAACGATAAGTAAAGCTTGGAAATAAAAACTGGGAAGTAGGCTCATAAACATAAAGTAAATGGGTAATGCTTTGCTCATAATGAGCTTGCACTTTGCAAGAGTATTATCTTGCCTTGGTTGGGGAATTGGTCAAAGTGGTCTTCTTCTCCTTGACAGTAGACCTCCTCCTCCTCTTGATACTCCTCGGTACTAGCGTCTAAAAAATACGAATACGGGGTACACAATCATCACACCAACTTATTCACTAAACTAAGCACACACATGATTCACACAACTTAAACTAGCATCACACCTTACTATTAAGTTGGTGGATGTGTTTTTCTTATTTAAGAAAATAATTTCCTCCCATATTAACTTGGTGTTATTTTTATTTATTTAGAGAAATAATTTCCTCTCATTATTCCATAAGATTTAATTCCTCTCATGAATAATATATGACCTAGGTTGATCAAAGTCAACCTCTTCATACTTATCATTTAAGAAAATGATTTAAATGAGGGGTAGCACCTCATACAATTTAATCCTAGCATGGTAAATATTTAATATCATCAACAATCCATATGAGACCTATATGACCAGAGTCTTTACCTCATTTTGGATTGTTCATGACAAGATTTAAATGAGAGAATTAATCCCATATGATTTATCAATATTTTTGGACAATATCTTTGACTAGAATTAGCCATATAGTTCTTTAATTAAACTAGGCCATGATCATTCAAAGTAAGCATGGCATATTTTTGTAAAAACAATTATTATAAGTATAATGTGATTTATAGGAGTTGGAATTAACTAAAAAGCATTTTTGGTTGATTTTTAATAATTATTCTAAGGCAGAAAAGTCTCTGTTTTGTTTATTTTCTCACTTTATTTTTATAATCGACCTAGGGTTCAAACCAGTGGCATTGTGTATATAATTGTATAAGGTTTCCAAACATATAAAATTTGTAAAATTTGGTTTGGTGGATTTTCTCCTATTTAAATTTGAATACAGCATCTGAGAGTATTTAATTAAATTCGAAAAATAAATTTTGAATCGCATGGGCTTAGGCGGGAAAGGTGGTTGGGCTGCACAGGGAAAGAAATGGGCCGGCCCAGTTCTGCGTCCAGCGCAGCGGGCCGCCTGACAGCGTGGGGGCCACGCGTCAGCGGGACTTAACCGCCGAAACGGTACCGATCAACCTGGCCCGCCCGATTAGAAACAGATCGGACGGTCCACGGCCTTCGTCGATGGCGACGAGAGGCGCGGCCACTGGCGGCGACGGTGGGGGGTCGGAGACTCACCGGCGGCGCGGCGATGGTCGGAGAGGGGTTGCGGCGAGGTTGTCGATGATGGTGAAGCAGATGGAAGCAGCGGCGGCGCCTGGGGTGCACTGCAACGGTGGCGCCCTTCTCAGCACCTCCGCGGGCACCGAGCTCCAAATTCCGGCGAGGCAGTGGCGAATGTGGAGAAAGAAGAGTCTAGAGAGGCTCAGAGGTGAGAGGGAAGGCTGAGGGTGTGACGAATTTGAAGAATGGAGAGCTCCTTTTATAGCTGCGAGGCAGTGCCGCGGGTCTGGGGTGAGGTCAGCCATGGCGTCGACGGTAGGGTGGCGCAGGGTACTGGCGATGACGCTCGAGTGTAGGCGAGGTCACGGCGGTGCTGTAGAGCTTGACTGTGGGGAAAAAGAGGGACGGACGCGACTGGGAGCTTGACGGGAGCTTGCAGGTCTGTGGCGGGTCGCGTCGACGGTGACGACGGCCACAACCCTCCCGCGGTCCATCGGCCATGTCCTGGCGCCTCCTGGTGGCTTGGCGCAGGTGCTGACGATCGACGGGGGCAAGTGGTGGCATGGAGCGCCGGGGCGACGTCATGCCCGCGCGTGCTCTGGCGCTGGTCGACGCACGCTCTGGCTGGCGCGCGTGTCGCTGGGCACGTTTGGGCGCGTCGCGTTCTGGCGAGTCCCGTGCACCGTTGGGTCCAATATCGTGTCCAGGCGGCTCAGGAGAGTGGGGGTGAGCTAAAGGACATGATGGTGCATCACCAAGGTGAGAGGGGAGAGAGATGGCATGGTGTGGCCATGCCATGCCACGGCATGGTCATGCCATGGTCACTGTGAGAAAGTGGAGGTGATGGCAGGGCTGGGCACTGATGCGGAGAGGTGAGTGGAGTCTCCAGGAGTGCAGAGAGGGTCAGGGTTGGACCAAGTCCAACTCCAATTTTCAGTATGGGCTCATATGGATGCTCTGCCTGCAAGGTGTTTGTGGTAATGCCCGAAAGAAAAATATTTTCGAATTTTGCAATTCTTTTTGGTGTGTTGAAATCATATATTAAATGTAGTAGAATGGTGTTGGTTTGGTTCAATTTGGAATTGAAATGCAAAAATTTATTTTGCATATGATCTTCATTTTGATGAAAAGTTCCCACTTTGCTTGCTTGCCATTTGAAATGGAGATGGAATTTTGGGGTGTGGTCTTGAGCAAAGTTGTTGTCCTTGATGTTGTCTTGGATGAGGTGCAAAGAAATGGTCAAGTGTAGAAGTGAAAACTCAAAAGCCAGGGGCTCAAAGTGAGTATCAGATTAAAAGTGTCCCATATGACCATAATCACATGTGAGCTCATATTTGTCTCAATTTTGATTTGAATGGTGTTTGATTGTTTCCAAAGTTGTTAATATATGTTTAGTATCCATTTACACTCAATGGTGCAAACCAAAATGGTCTATATCAAAGATTTGTAAAAATGGCCTAAGCCTTATGTGTGTGTGAAATGGAGTTTTATATTTTCTTCTCTATTTGATTTTTATTTGACCTTGGATAATCAAGTGATCATTGCTAGGGTTTTAGAGTGAGAGAGAACACACAAGCAAGCATCATGGCAATTGCACACTCAAAATAAATAACAAGGTGATCTATATGCATGGTCCTATATGGTATGAAAAAGTTTTTGTTGGCTTTGATTTTTGGATTCTTGAATCTCTCTCTTGTTCATTTTATTGAAACTTGGGATGTTACAAACCCTTCCCCCTTACAAAAGATCTCATCCCGAGATCGAGAGAAAATTAGGTACTAAAGAAATCGGGGTATTCTTTCTTCATGTCTTCTTCGCGTTCCCAAGTGGCTTCTTCTTCAGTGTGATTGCTCCACTGAATCTTCAAGAACTTGATACTCCCTGGTGCGGGTGGGTAAGCTTCTTCCAGGATGCGAATAGGCACTTCGCGGTACGTCAAGTCCGTGTTGATATCCACCGAACGGTGATCTATATTCTTGAATACTTCGGTCTTCTCTGGTACTTCCAGGCATTTCCGGAGCAGTGAGATGTGAAACATATTGTGCACAGCTGCCATTTCTTCAGGTAGCTCCAGTTGATAGGACACTTCACCTCGGCGACTCAGAACTTTGAAGGGTCCAACATATCGGGGCGCGAGCTTTCCTTTTAGCTGGAATCTCTGCATTCCTTTGAGGGGTGACACCTTGAGGTAGACAAAATCTCCAATCTCGAAGGTCATCTCTCGAAGTCTCTTGTCGGCGTAGCTCTTCTGTCTTGATTGGCACCTTGAGGTACTCAGATCTTGTGCACCTTCTCTTCTTCTCGAAGAACATCTGGTCCAAAGACTTGGCTTTCTCCGACTTCGGACCAGTTCAGAGGGGTACGGCATTTCCTTCCGTACATGGCTTCAAAGGGGGCCATCTGTAAGCTGGCTTGATAACTATTGTTGTACGAGAATTCTGCATACGGCAAGCAGTCTTCCCACTTAGATCCATATTCCAACACAGGCTCTCAACATATCTTCCAAGATCTGGTTGACTCTCTCGGTCTGTCCGTCGGTGCATGGTGATAAGTGTGCTGAAGTTCGACGGGTTCCTAGTCCTTCATGCACTTTCCCATAATCTTGAGGTGAACTGTGATCCTCTATCCGACACAATTGACTTCGGGGTTCCGTGCAGGCGACTATTCTTGAGATGTATAACTCAGCTAACTTTGGTCCTTGGTAAGTGGTCTTGACAGGGATGAAATGTGCAACCTTGGTCAATGATACGTCTCCAACGTATCGATAATTTCTTATGTTCCATGCTACTTTATTGATGATACCTACATGTTTTATGCACATTATATGTCGTATTTACGCATTTTCTGGAACTAACCTATTAACAAGATGGAAGAGCCGCTTGTTTTTTCTGCTGTTTTTGGTTTCAGAAATCCTAGTAAGGAAATATTCTCGGAATTGGACGAAATCTTCGCCAAGGGTCCTATTTTTGCACGAAGCTTCCGTAAGACCGAAGGGGAAGGGAAGTGGGGCCACGAGCGCCGACCATAGGGCGGCGCGGCCCGCCCCGGCCGCGCCCAGGGTGCGGGGCCCTGTGGCCCCCCACGTTGCCCTTCCGCCTACTTAAAGCCTCCGTCGCGAAACCACAGACCGAGAGCCACGATACGGAAAACCTTCCAGATGCCGCGCCGCGAATCCCATCTCGGGATCTAGGAGATCGCTCCCGCACCTGCCGAGAGGATTCATCTCCGGAGGACTCTTCATCGCCATGATCGCCTCCGGAGTGATGAGTGAGTAGTCACACCGGACCATGGGTCCATAGCGTAGCTAGATGGTCGTCTTCTCCTTGTTGTGCTTCATTGTTGGATCTTGTGAGCTGCCTAACATGATCAAGATCATCTATCTGTAATTCTATATGTTGTGTTTGTCGGGATCCGATGAATAGAGAATACTATGATTATGGTGATTATCAATCTATTGTTTATGTGTTGTTTATGATCTTGCATGCTCCCGTTATTAGTAGAGGCTCTGGCCAAGTTTTTGCTCTTAACTCCAAGAGGGAGTATTTATGCTCGATAGTGGGTTCATGCCTTCATTGACACGGGATCGTGATGAGGTTCTATGTTGTGATGTGTCGTTGCCACTAGGGATAAAACATTGATGCTATGTTCTAAGGATGTAGTTGATTACATTACGCACCATACTTAATGCAATTGTCTGTTGCTTAGCAACTTAATACTGAATGGGGTTCGGATGATAACCTGAAGGTGGACTTTTTAGGCATAGATGCGAGTTGGATGGCGGTCTATGTACTTTGTCGTAATGCCGGATTAAATCTCACTATATTTATCATATCATGTATATGCATTGTTATGCCCTTCTCTATTTGTCAATTGCCCGACTGTAATTTGTTCACCCAACATGCTTTTATCTTATGGGAGAGACACTTAGTGAACTGTGGACCCGGTCCTATTCTTTACATAGCATACAATCTACCGCAATTGTGTTTTTAATGCTTTCAAACAATCATCTTCCACTCGATACGCTTAATCCTTTGTTACAGCAAACCGGTGAGATTGACAACCTCATCGCTGTTCGTTGCAAAGTACTTTGGTTGTGGCAGCAGGTTCCACGTTGCGGAATCCCCGTTGTTGCGCCGCATCACATTTCGCCACCATCAACCTTCAACGTGCTTCTTGGCTCCTCCTGGTTCGATCAACCTTGGTTTCTTTCTGAGAAAACTTGCCACTGTGCGCATCATACCTTCCTCTTGGGGTTCCCAACGGACGTGTACATTTACGCGCATCAAGCTGTTTTGGCGCCGTTGCCGGGGAGATCAAGACACGCTGCAAGGGGAGTCTCCACTTCTCAATCTCTTTACTTTGTTTTTGTCTTGCTTTATTTTATTTACTACTTTGTTTGCTGCACTAAATCAAAACACAAAATAATTAGTTGCTAGTTTTACTTTATTTACTGTCTTGTTCTCTATATCAAAAACACAAAAAAATTAGTTACTTGCATTTAATTTATTTTGTTATCATGTCTAGCTCTGTACTTGTTTTTATTAGTTAGGCTTAATGGAAAACAACAAAAATTAGAGATCTTTATGAAATTTATCTTGAATTAGGACATGATGTGTTTGAAGAGAAAATTAAAAACCCATGGAACTTTGTTTGCAAAATAGTTGTAGCAAGGTTATTAGCATGAACTCTTTGAACACCATTATTGCTAAAGCTATGGAAGAATTTAAGCTTGGGGAAGCTGGTTGTGATATTTTTAGTCCCCAAGCATGGAGGAGAAAATTTACTTTGATGATACTTTACCTCCTATATATGATGCTTGCAATGATGAATATGATATTTTCAAGTCCACCTACTATTGAGGAGAAAATTAATTATGATTACAATATGCCTCCTATGTATGATGATTATGGTGATGAGAATAATAATGATAGCTATTTTATTGAATTTGCTCCCACTACAACTAATAAAATTGATTATGCTTATGGAGAGTAATAATTTTATGCATGTAGCTCATGACAAGAATGTTGTATGTGATAGTTATATTGTTGAGTTTGTTCATGATGCTACTGAAAATTATTATGAGAGAGGGAAACATGGTTATATGCATCTTAATAATATTAAATTTCCCTCTTTATGTTGAGAATCTTGAAATTGCACTTGTGTTGCTTTTCTATGCTTGTCACTTTGTTCTTCATGAATTTATTTGTGTACAAGATTCCTTTTCATAGGAAGTGGGTTAGTTTAAATGTGTTTTGAATTTGCTTCTTGATGCTCTCTTTTGCTTCAACTCTTATTTTATTGCGAGAGTATCATTAAAATTACTGGGCCCATCTTAATGGCTATAAAGAAAGAACTTCTTGGGAGATAACCCATGTTTTATTTTATTTACTGTATTGTTGAGTCTTGGAAGTTGTTTACTACTGTAGCAACCTCTCCTTATCATGTTTTTGTGCCAAGTAAAGTTTCTATGTCAAAGTTGATGTTATATTTGGGATCGCTGCAGAAACAGCATTGCTGTCTGTCACGAATCTGGGCACAGTTCTCTGTAGAAAATTCAAAAAATCTGCCAATTTACGTGATCCTCGAGATATGTACGCAACTTTATTAGTTTTGAGTTTTTCCATTTGAGCAAGTCTGGTGCCAGCTTTAAATTCGTCTTTACGGACTGTTCTGTTTTGTGATTCTGCCTTTTATTTCGCATTGCCTCTTTTGCTATGTTGGATTTATTTCTTTGATCCATTAATGTCCAGTAGCTTTATGCAATGTCCAGAAGTATAAAGAATGATTGTGCCACCTCTGAACATGTGAATTATTAATTGTTCACTAACCCTCTAATGAGTTTGCTTGAAGTTTGGTGTGAAGGAAGTTTTCAAGGGTCAAGAGAGGAGTATGATATACTATGATCAAGAGGAGTGAAAGCTCTAAGCTTGGGGATGCCCCGTGGTTCATCCCGCATATTTTAAGAAGACTCAAGCGTCTAAGCTTGGGGATGCCCAAGGCATCCCCTTCTTCATCGACAACATTATCAGGTTCCTCCCCTGAAACTATATTTTTATTCACACATCTTGTGTTCTTTACTTGGAGCGTCGGTTTGTTTTTGTTTTTGTTTTTGTTTGAATAAGATGGATCCTAGCATTCACTTTGGAGAGACACGCTCCGCTGTTGCATATGGAAAAATATGTCCTTAGGCTTTACTCATAATGTTCCAGCGAAGCTCCTTCGTTAAATTGTTATATGGTTGGAATTGGAAAATGCTACATGTAGTAATTCTAAAATGTCTTGGATAATGTGATACCTGGCAATTGTTGTGCTCATGTTTAAGCTCTTGCATCATATGCTCGCACCCATTAATGAAGAAATACATAGAGCTTGCTAAAATTTGATTTGCATGTTGGTCTCTCTAAGGTCTAGATAATATCTAGTATTGAGTTTTGAACAACAAGGAAGACGGTGTAGAGTCTTATAATGTTTACAATATGTCTTTTATGTGAGTTTTGCTGCACCTGTTCATCCTTGAGTTTGCTTCAAATAACCTTGCTAGCCTAAACCTTGTATCGAGAGGAATACTTCTCATGCATCCAAAATCCTTGAGCCAACCACTATGCCATTTGTGTCCACCATACCTACCTACTACATGGTATTTCTCCCCATTCCAAAGTAAATTGCTTGAGTGCTACCTTTAAAATTCCATCATTCACCTTTTGCAATATATAGCTCATGGGACAAAATAGCCTTAAAAACTATCGTAGTATTGAATATGTACTTATGCACTTTATCTTTTATTAAGTTGCTTGTTGTGCGATAACCATGCTTCTGGGGAACGCCATCAACTATTGTTGAATATCATGTGAGTTGCTATGCATGTCCGTCTTGTCTGAAGGATCTATCATTTTAGTGGTTGGAGCATACAAAATTGTTAGAGAAGAACATTGGGCCGCTAACTAAAGCCATGAATCATGGTGGAAGTTTCAGTTTGGACATATATCCTCAATCTCATATGAGAATAATAATCATTGCTACATGCTTATGCATTTAAGAGGAGTCCATTATCTGTTGTCCATGTTGTCCCGTATGGATGTCTAAGTTGAGAATAATCAAAAGCGAGAAATCCAAAATGCGAGCATTCTCCTTAGACCTTGTACAGGCGGCATGGAGGTACCCCTTTGTGACACTTGGTTGAAACATGGCATGCAAAGATCCGGTAGTCCAAGCTAAGTAGGACGAGGTGCGGGCACTATTAGTATACTATGCATGAGGCTTGCAACTTGTAAGATATAATTTACATAACTCATATGCTTTATTACTACCGTTGACAAAATTGTTTCATGTTTTCAAAATAAAAGCTCTAGCACAAATACAACAATCGATGCTTTCCTCTTTGAAGGACCATTCTTTTACTTTTATTGTTGAGTCAGTTTACCTATCTCCTTCCACCTTAAGAAGCAAACACTTGTGTGAACTGTGCATTGATTCCTACATACTTGCATATTGCACTTGTTATATTACTTTATGTTGACAATATCCATGAGATATACATGTTATAAGTTGAAAGCAAACGCTGAAACTTAATCTTCCTTTGTGTTGCTTCAACACCTTTACTTTGATTTATTGCTTTATGAGTTAACCTCTTATGCAAGACTTATTGATGCTTGTCTTGAAAGTACTATTCATGAAAAGTCTTTGCTATATGATTCACTTGTTTACTCATGTCATTACTTTTGTTTTGATCGCTGCATTCATTACATATGTTTACAAATAGTATGATCAAGATTATGATGGCATGTCACTTCGGAAATTATCTTTGTTATCGTTTTACCTGCTCGGGACGAGCAGAACTAAGCTGGGATGCTGATACGTCTCCAACGTATCGATAATTTCTTATGTTCCATGCTACTTTATTGATGATACCTACATGTTTTATGCACATTATATGTCGTATTTACGCATTTTTTCGGAACTAACCTATTAACAAGATGCCGAAGAGCCTTGTGTTTTTGTTTTTGGTTTCAGAAATCCTAGTAAGGAAATATTCGGAATTGGACGAAATCTTCGCCAAGGGTCCTATTTTTGCACGAAGCTTCCAAGACCGAGGGGAAGGAAGTGGGGCCACGAGGCGCCGACACCATAGGCGGCGCGGCCCGTGCCCCGGCCACGCCGACCCAGGTGTGGGGCCCCCGTGTGGCCCCCACGTTGCCCTTCCGCCTACTTAAAGCCTCCGTCGCGAAAACCCCGCATCGAGAGCCACGATACGGAAAACCTTCCAGAGACGCGCCGCCGCGAATCCCATCTCGGGATTCAGGAGATCGCCTCCGGCCACGGAGAGGGGATTCATCTCCTGAGGACTCTTCATCGCCATGATCGCCTCCGGAGTGATGAGTGAGTAGTTCACCCTGGACCATGGGTCCATAGCAGTAGCTAGATGGTCGTCTTCTCCTTGTTGTGCTTCATTGTTGGATCTTGTGAGCTGCCTAACATGATCAAGATCATCTATCTGTAATTCTATATGTTGTGTTTGTCGGGATCCGATGAATAGAGAATACTATGATTATGGTGATTATCAATCTATTGTTTATGTGTTGTTTATGATCTTGCATGCTCTCCGTTATTAGTTGAGGCTCTGGCCAAGTTTTTGCTCTTAACTCCAAGAGGGAGTATTTATGCTCGATAGTGGGTTCATGCCTTCATTGACACCTGGGATCGTGACAGTAGGTTCTAAGGTTGTGATGTGTGTTGCCACTAGGGATAAAACATTGATGCTATGTCTAAGGATGTAGTTGTCGATTACATTACGCACCATACTTAATGCAATTGTCTGTTGCTTAGCAACTTAATACTGAATGGGGTTCGGATGATAAAAGGTGGACTTTTAGGCATAGATGCAGCTGGATGGCGGTCTATGTACTTTGTCGTAATGCCCGGATTAAATCTCACTATATTTATCATATCATGTATATGCATTGTTATGCCTTCTCTATTTGTCAATTGCCCGACTGTAATTTGTTCACCCAACATGCTTTTATCTTATGGGAGACACCTCTAGTGAACTGTGGACCCCGGTCCTATTCTTTACATAGCATACAATCTACTGCAATTGTGTTTTACTGTTTCTTGCAAACAATTATCTTCCACTCGATACGCTTAATCCTTTGTTACAACAAGCCGGTGAGATTGACAACCTCACTGCTTCGTTGGGGCAAAGTACTTTGGTTGTGTTGTGCAGGTTCCACGTTGGCGCCGGAATCCCTGTTGTTGCGCCGCATCACATTTCGCCACCATCAACCTTCAACGTGCTTCTTGGCTCCTCCCGGTTCGATCAACCTTGGTTTCTTTCTGAGGGAAAACTTGCCACTGTGCGCAGCATACCTTCCTCTTGGGGTTCCCAACGGACGTGTACATTTACGCGCATCAGTCAACCTATCGATGACTACCCAGATGGAGTCATTTCCTCGGCTAGATTTGGGCAATCCCGTGATAAAGTCCATACCGACAGAATCCCATTTCCACTCAGGAATCTGTAAAGGTTGCAACAGTCCTGCGGGTCGTTGGTGTTTTGCCTTGACTCGTTGACAGATATCACACTTGGCGATGTAACTCCCTATTTCTCGCTTCATTCCGTGCCACCAGAATTGTTCCTTCAGGTCTTGGTACATCTTGGTTCCTCCGGGGTGAATGGAATACAGGGTGTCGTGAGCCTCCTTCAATATGACTTGCTTCAATTCTGAATCTGACGGTACACACAAGCGACCGTTGTACCAAAGTACTCCTTCTTCATCTATGGTGAATCCTGGTGCCTTTCCTGCAGCTATCTGACTCTTGATTCCGTCAATGCTGGCATTTCCCTTCTGGGCTTCTTTGATCTGTCCAATCAAAGTAGGCTGTAGTTCTATGCTGGCTAGGTATCCTTCACTAACTAGCTCCATTCTAAATTGTTCAAACTCTTGGTATAGGCTAGGCTGTTCTTCGCTATCATGGAGTTTAACGACAAGGCAGTCTACTCAGGGCATCTGCTACTACATTGGCCTTGCCGGGGTGATAGTGGATTTCCATATCGTAATCCTTGATTAGCTCTAACCATCTGCGTTGCCTCATATTCAGCTCCTTCTGGGTGAAGATATACTTCAGGCTCTTGTGATCCGAATAGATCTCGCATCGATTACCCATGAGGTAATGACGCCAAACTTTCAGGGCTAACACTACGGCTGCAAGTTCGAGGTCATGGGTTGGATAGTTCTGTTCATGCTGCTTCAGTTGTCGGGACAGATATGATATCACTTTGCCTTCTTGCATCAACACACATCCCAGACCAATCTTGGATGCATCACAGTAGACGTCAAATGGCTTAGTGATATCCGGCATGATCAAAATTGGGGCAGTGGTCAATCTGCTCTTGAGCTGTTGGAAACTTTTTCGCATTTGGCAGTCCATTCAAACTTCTTATCTTTCTTCAACAGTTGGGTCATGGGTCGGGCTATGCTGGAAAATCCTTCAACGAATCTGTGGTAATATCCCGCTAATCCGAGAAATGCGCGGACCTCAGTTTGAGTGGTTGGGGCTTTCCATTCGGTGACGGTCTTGATCTTGGCGGGATCTACAGCAATTCCTCCTGCCGACAAGATATGTCCCAGGAATCCTACTTCCTTCAACCAAAACTCACACTTGCTGAACTTGGCATATAACTTGTGTTGTCTAAGGGTTTCTAGGATAATTTTGCTCATGTTCTTCTTCGGTTTTGGAGTAGATAAGGATGTCATCGATGAACACAACGACAAATTTATCCAAAAAGTTCATGAAAACCTTGTTCATGAGGTTCATGAAATAGGCAGGGGCATTGGTTAATCCAAATGACATGACATTGTACTCATACACATATCTGGTGGTGAAAGAGCTTTGGGATATCCGCTGCACGGATTCGCTGATGGTAACCAGCTTCTAAGGTCAATCTTGGAGAATACTGTGGCACCGGCTAGTTGGTCAAACAGTCTTCTATCTTTGGCAAGGGGTATTTGTTTTTGATGGTGACATCGTTAAGTTTACGATAATCCGTACATAACCGATTGGCACCATCTTTCTTATCCACAAATAAAACGGTGATCTCCAAGGCGACGCACTTGGTCGAATCAGACCTTGTGTAGCATGTCATCCAGTTGCTTCCCTCTACTAATCTCACGGGTTCATACTATAGGCTCTCTGGGCTATAGGTCCTGTTCCGGGAATTAACTCGATGATAAACTCGATATCCCGATCCGGGGCATACGGGTAGATCATCCGGAAACACATCAACGTATCGACAGACGACCTGATCTGATCCAGAGTTGGTTTGGCTACACCTTGGTTGCAAGTGAAATGCAGTTTCTCGGACACATGTTCTATTGTTATTCCGGTGCTACTAGTCATGGTGATGGCCTTCTTGGCACTATCAATCCATGATGTTTCGCCATCCAATCCATACCTAGTACTACTTCCAATCCTTTGGTTCCCAGAACGATTAAGTTTGCAAAAAACACTTGAATTCTGATGGGTACTTCTTTGCAAAACTTTCTAGCTTTAGTTGTTGATCCAGGTATTTGAACTATCATGACATGTTTCAAGCTGATGGGTTGAATCTTACTAGTGCACACAAAATCTTCTGAACAAATGAATGCGATGCTCCTGAATCAAACATCACTCTTTGGTATTGAGCAGAGAACATACCCAGCACCACATCTGGGCTTCCTGGGCTTCCTCGGCGTTCATGTGGTAGAGGCGACCTCCGCGGTTGTTCGGGTTGTTGGGGGCGAACTTCTTGCCGGTGGAGACACGGCGTTGTCGCCAGGGTGCACGGTGTTGGCGAGCTTGGCCAGCCTTTTGGGGCACTCGTTGGAGAAGTGTCCCACCACTCCACATTCATAGCAGGTGATTGTGGACTTGTCCTTGGCTGCAACAGGGATGGCATTGCTTCCGGTCCTTGGTGCAGTGTTGGTGTTGTCGGGGGCTCGCGGCGGATCGCGGTCGAAGTGGCTGTTGTGGTGCACATAGGAGTTACTGTTGTTGTTGTGGTGGGGGCCTCCGGCCTTGGGTTTCCTCCGCTCCGAAAACCGGGCGCGATATCTGGTTGGGGCTTGTTGTTTCTCGGGGCAAAACCTCCGCTTGAGCTAGGGCGATATCTTGGGGCATTGCTGGGCCCACTCTGATTCATCATGCGGCGCTTGCGGTTCTCATTGGCCTGGTGCGCTTGCCTTCCATCCGGATGGAAGAATCCACTAGGCTTCGAGGTCAGCAAAGGGGATATTGACTAGTACCGTCTGCATCTCATCGTGCAGACCGTTCAGGAATCTCTCCTTCCTTTTCTCATTGGTGTCAGTTTCATCGGGGGCATACCTTGACAGGGTGAGGAACCTGTCGCGGTATTCTACCACCGACATCCGGCCTTGCTTTAGTTCACGGAATTCATCCCTCATCTTCTTGATCAAGCCTGGTGGTACATGGTACTTGCTAAACTTGACCTTGAAGTCAGCCCAAGTCATCATCTGTCCGGCATTTAATGCACGGGCGCTTGTCCACCAAGCTCTGGTCTCGCGAGGTAGTGCGTAGCAAACAGCACCTTCTCATTCTCATCCACTCCAGCTACTTCCAAGTTATTTTCCATTGTTTGCAGCCAATCATCTGCATCTAAGGGCTCTTCGCTCTGCTGAATACGGTGGGTTTGTGTTTTGGAAATTCTTGAGTTTGGACCCTGGGTGATCATGGTTCCCATGGCCATGCTGGTTGTTGGCTAACTGTTGTAGTGCTGCTATGGTTGCTTGACGTTCCGCTCTGTCAGCTTCCCTGTCTGTCATCAGGGTCTGCAGCAGTTGCATCATTGCATCCGGGTTCGCGTTGCGATGCGGACGAGCCATCTGAACAGGTAGATAGATCATGAGACGAGAGGGAATTTTTTCTATGGCTTATTTTGGGTAAGTTTTAAACTTAAAGTCTTTTGATGATGCACATAACACACAAACATTCATTCATGGTAACAACACACATTACAAGCTGACATACTAAGGGTTTTAAGAACCCTTCTTCTCCAATCTACGATACATGGTGCGGGATACAACTCACACCTACATAAGTGAAGCTAGTGCAACTACTCCTCATCATCTTCATCCACATCGATGGGAATGATCCCATCCTCCGCAGCCTCCAGAAACTCGTAGTCTTCCTCCTCAGTGAACTCATCCTCCTCAAGTCGTTGTCGTCACTCAGGAAGTCATCGCCTCCCTGGATGTCCTCTCCATCCTCCTCCATCTCCTGAATCTGGTCCTGCGGGTCCGGACAGTTATCTCCAAGGTGCGTATCTTCTCGCGAAGACGCGTGATAGTAGCGTCCTTCTTGGCGCGCTGCAGGCGGAGTGACCTGCGGTCCGTGGCGAGTAGCCTGATGGCGTCGGCATGTTGAGCCAAAGCCATCTGGGCACGGTGGGCGTGAACACGCGTCTGCTCCAGGTCCTTCCGGTCTCATGAAGCATAAAGTCCCGATGCTCCACATGATGCTTGAGCACTGGGTGCGAAGAGAGTGCCATGGGTTCTCCCATGGTGTCATGCCTCGCGAAATGAGCGAAGCGGGTTCCATGGAGTGCGGCGATGTTCTGTCCGCACACCCGGGCAAGTCCCTCCTGAAGGGCGTGAGCAAGCCCGTCCACCCAGTTGTATGCTTTGAAGGAGAAAAGGATCCTCTCCGACATGGGAGGCTCCGGACTTCCCTTCAAGTCAACGGTGATCATCCACTGCTGTTCCCCTTCGGGGATGTTGTGGATCCGGACTCCGTGGAACTGGGGAGGTGGGCGTTCAAGCTTCTCAGACACCAAGAACAGGTCTCGCTCGAACACCAAACTTCCTCCATTTCCCAGCTCGTAGGTCCGTCTGGGCGTAATGCTCCATCTGAAAGTGAAATGGATAAGTAAGTTAGAGATGTGAACAGGTGTGGCAAAATTTTAGATGGATTTATAAGGAGGAGCGGCTTATCATTTTTGAAAAGATCTGATAGAGAAGAAAATGAATAAGTTTTTCACAAATATTTACTTCATTGGTTTTAGAAACTAAAATTTTCAGAACGTCCATTCTAAACTAGGGTCTCCTAAGGTCAAACAATGGCTCTGATACCAACTTGTCAACACCCGGATTTTTAAGTCCGGATGCCTATTATGTCATACATCGCAATCCCAGGAATATTGTTGTTGCGAGGCATAATAGTTAAGTATCACAGTCATCATTCATTACAACCATAAAGTCTTACAAATTGGAATCACATGATCCATATTACACAAATAGTTGATCTAGTGATCAACGAACTGATCAACGAACAAACATAAGTTCATAGCGGAAGCGTAAGATACAAGGACTCTATAGTCCACAGCCAACGCTTGACGTTAGCATCTAGTTGTTGTAGACTTCCTCGCCGACCATCCTCCCTCGCGCTCTTCCTCTTCGTAGTCTGGCCATTTGAATAGCCAGGGACACAGCCGTGAGTACTTTACGTACTCGCAAACTAATACTAGTGTAAGTGCTAACAATTCTAGTAAGAGGGTGCTAAGCTCTAGTTTCTTTGCATAAAGCCAGTTTTAGTTTGCAAATAGTTGCTAAAGACTTATTCATGTGCTAACTAACTCAAGTGGGAACATTAGTGTCATTCCCACAACTCTGTTGTGTTTCAATAATTCACCATTCACATTTCATCAATATGTTCAAATTCTAACACTGGAAACTGTATGGCCTTTCCAACCGTCCGTAACCGTGGACACGGCTATTCGAATAGGTTTACACTGAGGTTGCACACTTGTGCCACAACATTTGATTCCATCCGTCGGGATTTCCCGAATCATCGTAACACAGTACGCGGATCATCAACCATAACCTTTCATTTACTAACCCTAGTATGAGCACCTCTCCCCATGAGCTTGGCCTCCCAGTGAAGACCAACTGTCAACCTGGGAACTGCATAGGGCTTGGTCGTACAATTCACTTCAATTCACATCATTTCTCAACAACGGAGGCAGCCTCGGCATAACCCCTATGATGTGTGTTTAGAGGGAACTCATACTAAGGTACATAAACTTCTAGTTAAGCCCTTACCCATAATCAGGTATTGTGGGGGTACTCAATAATTGGAAAGGTATCGCATCCAAACCAATATTAGTTTTTGATCAAAAATCACTATCTTCTCTTGGTCATATTCACCTTCAAAATTCATTTCATAACTTTCATCATCACCATAATTTCACCACACATGTTCCCATCTAGAGTAGTCATTTTTAATTTAGCACTAGCATCTAGGTATGAGAGGTGCTAAGTACTTTGCTTTGCTTCTAGGCTAACTTTGATACTCTTGTACTAATCCAACATTAACCCTATGGAATCATGAATCAAAAAGTACTTGAATAAACAACGATAAGTAAAGCTTGGAAATAAAAACTGGGAAGTAGGCTCATAAACATAAAATAAATGGGTAATGCTTTGCTCATAATGAGCTTGCACTTTGCAAGAGTATTATCTTGCCTTGGTTGGGGAATTGGTCAAAGTGGTCTTCTTCTCCTTGACAGTAGACCTCCTCCTCCTCTTGATACTCCTCGGTACTAGCGTCTAAAAAATACGAATACGGGGTACACAATCATCACACCAACTTATTCACTAAACTAAGCACACACATGATTCACACAACTTAAACTAGCATCACACCTTACTATTAAGTTGGTGGATGTGTTTTTCTTATTTAAGAAAATAATTTCCTCCCATATTAACTTGGTGTTATTTTTATTTATTTAGAGAAATAATTTCCTCTCATTATTCCATAAGATTTAATTTCTCTCATGAATAATATATGACCTAGGTTGACCAAAGTCAACCTCTTCATACTTATCATTTAAGAAAATGATTTAAATGAGGGGTAGCACCTCATACAATTTAATCCTAGCATGGTAAATATTTAATATCATCAACAATCCATATGAGACCTATATGACCAGAGTCTCTACCTCATTTTGGATTGTTCATGACAAGATTTAAATGAGAGAATTAATCCCATATGATTTATCAATATTTTTGGACAATATCTTTGACTAGAATTAGCCATATAGTTCTTTAATTAAACTAGGCCATGATCATTCAAAGTAAGCATGTCATATTTTTGTAAAAACAATTATTATAGGTGTAATGTGATTTATAGGAGTTGGAATTAACTAAAAAGCATTTTTTGTTGATTTTTAATAATTATTCTAAGGCAGAAAAGTCTCTGTTTTGTTTATTTTCTCACTTTATTTTTATAATCGATCTAGGGTTCAAACCAGTGGCATTGTGTAGATAATTGTATAAGGTTTCCAAACATATAAAATTTGTAAAATTTGGTTTGGTAGATTTTCTCCTATTTAAATTTGAATACAGCATCTGAGAGTATTTAATTAAATTCGAAAAATAAATTTTGAATCGCATGGGCTTAGGCGGGAAAGGTGGTTGGGCTGCACAGGGAAAGAAATGGGCCGGCCCAGTTCTGCGTCCAGCGCAGCGGGCCGCCTGACAGCGTGGGGGCCACGCGTCAGCGGGACTTAACCGCCGAAACGGTACCGATCAACCTGGCCCGCCCGATTAGAAACAGATCGGACGGTCCACGGCCTTCGTCGATGGCGACGAGAGGCGCGGCCACTGGCGGCGACGGGGGTCGGAGACTCACCGGCGGCGCGGCGATGGTCGGAGAGGGGTTGCGGCGAGGTTGTCGACGATGGTGAAGCAGATGGAAGCAGCGGCGGCGCCTGGGGTGCACTGCAACTGTGGCGCCCTTCTCAGCACCTCCGCGGGCACCGAGCTCCAAATTCCGGCGAGGCAGTGGCGAACGTGGAGAAAGAAGAGGCTAGAGAGGCTCAGAGGTGAGAGGGAAGGCTGAGGGTGTGACGAATTTGAAGAATGGAGAGCTCCTTTTATAGCTGCGAGGCAGTGCCGCGGGTCTGGGGTGAGGTCAGCCATGGCGTCGACGGTAGGGTGGCGCAGGGGTACTGGCGATGACGCTCGAGTGCAGGCGAGGTCACGGCGGTGCTGTAGAGCTTGACTGCGGGGAAAAAGAGGGACGGACGCGACTGGGAGCTTGACGGGAGCTTGCAGGTCTGTGGCGGGTCGCGTCGACGGTGACGACGGCCACAGCCCTCCCGCGGTCCATCGGCCATGTCCTGGCGCCTCCTGGTGGCTTGGCGCAGGTGCTGACGATCGGCGGGGGCAAGTGGTGGCATGGAGCGCCGGGGCGACGTCATGCCCGCGCGTGCTCTGGCGCGGGTCGACGCACGCTCTGGCTGGCGCGCGTGTCACTGGACACGTTTGGGCGCGTCGTGTTCCGGTCAATGCAGGGCACAAATTCGTCGAGTCCAAGGCTGGGCAGGTTCAGGAGAGTGTGGGTGAGCTAGTGGACATGATGGTGCATCACCGAGGTGAGAGGGGAGAGAGATGGCATGGTGTGGCCATGCCATGCCACGGCATGGTCATGCCATGGTCACTGTGAGCAAGTGGAGGTGATGGCAGGGCTGGGCACTGATGCTGAGAGGTGAGTGGAGTCTCCAGGAGTGCAGAGAGGGTCAGGGTTGGACCAAGTCCAACTCCAATTTTCAGTATGGGCTCATATGGATGCTCTGCCTGCAAGGTGTTTGTGGTAATGCCCGAAAGAAAAATATTTTCGAATTTTGCAATTCTTTTTGGTGTGTTGAAATCATATATTAAATGTAGTAGAATGGTGTTGGTTTGGTTCAATTTGGAATTGAAATGCAAAAATTTATTTTGCATATGATCTTCATTTTGATGAAAAGTTCCCACTTTGCTTGCTTGCCATTTGAAATGGAGATGGAATTTTGGGGTGTGGTCTTGAGCAAAGTTGTTGTCCTTGATGTTGTCTTGGATGAGGTGCAAAGAAATGGTCAAGTGTAGAAGTGAAAACTCAAAAGCCAGGGGCTCAAAGTGAGTATCAGATTAAAAGTGTCCCATATGACCATAATCACATGTGAGCTCATATTTGTCTCAATTTTGATTTGAATGGTGTTTGATTGTTTCCAAAGTTGTTAATATATGTTTAGTATCCATTTACACTCAATGGTGCAAACCAAAATGGTCTATATCAAAGATTTGTAAAAATGTCCTAAGCCTTATGTGTGTGTGAAATGGAGTTTTATATTTTCTTTTCTATTTGATTTTTATTTGACCTTTGATAATCAAGTGATCATTGCTAGGGTTTTAGAGTGAGAGATAACACACAAGCAAGCATCATGGCAATTGCACACTCAAAATAAATAACAAGGTAATCTATATGCATGGTCCTATATGGTATTAAAAAGTTTTTGTTGGCTTTGATTTTTGGATTCTTGAATCTCTCTCTTGTTCATTTTATTGAAACTTGGGATGTTATAAATCCACCGTAGCCCTGTAGCCTTGCAGCTCCTCTCCAGATATCACGGATTCTGCAAAGGCGGCTTCACCCTCCTCGCAGTCCCTAGCTTTCTTGTAGTCTCTGGATACGGTGATCATATCGTTAGGACCCGGAATATTGAGCTTATTGTAGATGTAGCATGCCCGTGCGTGAAACTTGTGGTAGGTGGGCATGCCGAAGATTACATGGTAGGAGCTCTTGAAGGGCACCACTTCCAACGTGATCATCTCTTCGCGGAAATTATTAACGTCGCGAAGGCCACGGGGAGTTTGATGCTGCCCAGGGAGTTTGCCTTTTAACCCGGAACCACACCATGAAACTCAGTGGTGTTGTGCTTGAGCTGTTCCTTGGTAAGGTTCATCCTCTCGAGGGTCTACAGGTACATGATGTTTGATACGTCTCCGACGTATCGATAATTTCTTATGTTCCATGCTACATTATTGATGATATCTACATGTTTTATACACATTATATGTCGTATTTACGCACGCACTAACCTATTAACAAGATGCCGAAGAGCCAGTTGCTGTGCTTTGGTTCAGAAATCCCAGTAAGGAAATATTCTCGAATTGGACGAAATCAACGCCCAGGTCCTATTTTTGCACTTCCGAAGACCGAAGGGAAAGGAAGGGCCACGAGGGCGCCACAACAGGCGGCTGCCCACCCTTGGCCGCGCGGCCCGGTGTGTGGGGGCCCTCGTGTGGCCCCCTCGTTGCCCTTCCGCCTACTTAAAGTCTTCGTCGCAAACCCCCAGCATCGAGAGCCACGATACGGAAAACCTTCCAGAGACGCGCCGCCGCGAATCCCATCTCGGGGATTCAGGAGATCGCCTCCGGCACCCCCGTGGAGAGGGAGTCATCTCCGAGACTCTTCATCGCCATGATCGCTCCGGAGTGATGAGTGAGTAGTTCACCCCGGACTATGGGTCCATAGCAAGAGCTAGATGGTCGTTCCTCATTATGCTTCATTGTTGGATCTTGTGAGCTGCCTAACATGATCAAGATCATCTATCTGTAATACTATATGTTGTGTTTGTCTGGATCCGATGGATAGAGAATACTATGTTATGGTGATTATCAATCATTACTTATGTGTTGTTTATGATCTTGCATGCTCTCCGTTATTAGTAGAGGCTCCAAGTTTTTGCTCTTAACTCCAAGAGGAGTATTTATGCTCGATAGTGGGTTCATGCCTCCATTGATACCCTGGACAGTGACATAAAGTTCTAAGGTTGTGGATGTTGTTGCCACTAGGGATAAAACATTGATGCTATGTCTAAGGATGTAGTTGTTGATTACATTACGCACCATACTTAATGCAATTGTCTGTTGCTTGCAACTTAATACCGAAGGGGTTCGGATGATAACCTGAAGGTGGACTTTTTAGGCATAGATGCATGCTGGATAGCGGTCTATGTACTTTGTCGTAATGCCCAATTAAATCTCACAATACTTATCATATCATGTATATGCATTGTTATGCCCTTTTCAATTTGTCAATTGCCCGACTGTAATTTGTTCACCCAACATGCTTTAATCTTATGGGAGAGACACCTCTAGTGAACTGTGGACCCCGGTCCTATTCTTTACATAGCATACAATCTACTGTAATACTTGTTTTACTATTTTCTTCGCAAACAATCATCTTCCACACAATACGGTTAATCCTTTGTTACAGCAAAGCCGCTGAGATTGACAACCTCACTGCTTCGTTGGGGCAAAGTACTTTGGTTGTGTTGTGCAGTTCCACGTTGGCGCCCCTGGTGTTGCGCCGCATCACATTTCGCCACCATCGACCTTCAACGTGCTTCTTGACTCCCACGGGTCCGATTAAACCTTGGTTTCTTACTGAGGAAACTTGCCACTGTGCGCATCATACCTTCCTCTTGGGGTTCCCAACGGACGTGTACATCTACGCGCATCAATGTTCAAGCTGGCTCCGGCCGTCCATAAGGAACTTGGAGAAGTCATACTTGTCAATGCGGGGACTTACAACCAGGGCGTAGCATTCTTTGGGGATGACGGCCGGGTGATCCGACTGTCAAAAGTGCAGGGTTTTTCCGACCACTTGACGTATTGCGGCACAGCCGAACCGTGGCGTTCAAGAGCCGGAGGGCCGATTTCTTGGCCCGGACCGTTGGGGTTCCGAGGAAGGTGTGGTAGGCACCAACACTCTTTTTTTCCGAAGGGGTTGGATTTTTTAGCTGCGGAACCCTCTTTGGTATTCGGCGAAGCATCCTCGTCCATCGCCTCGGAACTGTCCTCGTCCTTGTCTTTGTTCTTTCCCTTGCCTCCTTTGCCGCGTGGGTGTTGCTTCCGAGCTCGCTTGTATCCTGCTTCCGGGTCAGTCTTGAGATCATTGACCCACTTGTAGTTGCGGTTGGTGTGAGAGGATTTGCCAGTAGCCGGATCTATGTGGGCTAGGCATGGCATATCCCTGTACTCTTCGTACTTCTGGGGAGCGCGGGTTCCAGCAACGGTGACTTCGTCAGCGCGCTGTTGGCCCTGGCCGGCTCCGCCACCACGTTCGCGGCCTCTGCCGCCTCCTTGACCTCCGCGTTGGAACGTCATGGCGACCATGTCGGATCCGCCGCCCTTTTGGTCTTCGGAGGGGTTCTTCCGCTTGTTGTTGTTGCTGCCGCCATTGTCATGGTTCTTCTTCTGTTGGTGCAGGGGTATGGCTGTAGCTGCGAGGTCTCCGCCTGCGTCATCATCGGCGGTGTGATTGCTGGCAATGTTGATCATGTCATCCAAAGTCAGCTTCTCATTGACCAAGCAAGCTTGTGCCGCAGCAGTCCTCCCCTCTGCAACCCACCTATGAAGACGTGCATAGTTTTGCGATTGTCCACGTTCTCACACTCGTTTCTGGTTGCTAACCATCGGGTGAGGAATTGATAACGCGTGAAGCACACGTCCGTTGGGAACCCCAAGAGGAAGGTGTGATGCGTACAACAGCAAGTTTTCCCTCAGTAAGAAACCAAGGTTATCGAACCAGTAGGAGTCAAGGAACACGTGAAGGTTGTTGGTGGAGGAGTGTAGTGCGGCGCAACACCAGAAACCGGCGCCAACGTGGAACCTGCACAACACAATCAAGATACTTTGCCCCAACGTAATAGTGAGGTTGTCAATCTCACCGGCTTGCTGAAAACAAAGGATTAAACGTATGGTGTGGAAAATGATGTTTGTTTGCAAAGAAGAGTAGAACAATGATTGCAGTAGATTGTATTCAGATAAAGAATGGACCTGGGTCCACAGCTCACTAGTGGTGTCTCTCCAATAAGATAAATAACATGCTGGGTGAACAAATTACAGCGGGCAATTCACAAATAAAGATTCAATACATTCATGATGATTACTATGAGATTTAATCAGGCATTACGACAAAGTACATAGACCGCTATCCAGCATGCATCTATGCCCAAACAGTCCACCTTCAGGTTAGCATCCGCACCCTTCCAGCATTAAGTTGCAACAACAGATATTGCATTAAGTATGGTGCGTAATGTAATCAACACAAATATCCTTAGACAAAGCATTGATGTTTTATCCCTAGTAGCAACAGCACATCCACAACCTTAGAACTTCTGTCACTGTCCCAGATTCAATGGAGGCATGAACCCACTATCGAGCATAAATACTCCCTCTTGGAGTTACAAGTATCAACTTGGCCAGAGCCTCTACTAGCAACGGAGAGCATGCCATAAACAACACATATATGATAGATTGATAATCAACTTGACATAATATTCTATATTCATCGGATCCCGCCAAACACAACATGTAGCATTAAAAATAGATGATCTTGATCATGTTAGGCAGCTCACAAGATCTAAACATGATAGCACAAGAGGAGAAGACAACCAACTAGCTACTGCTATGGACCCATAGTCCAAGGATGAAGTACTCACGCATCAATCCGGAGGCGGGCATGATGATGTAGAGCCCTCCTGTGATGATTCCCCTCTCCGGCAGGTGCCGGAGGCGATCTCCCGAATCCCGAGATGGACTGGTAGCGGCGCCTCGAAGGTTTTCCGTATCGTGCCTCGCACGTGTATTCGCGACTTGGCATGGCAGGGGTAAGGGTAGGTCGGGAGGCGGAGGGGCCCACACCATAGGGCGGCACGGCCCCCTCTGGCCGCGCGGCCCTATGGTGGCGGCGCCTCGTCGCCCACTTCGTATCCCTTTCGGTCTCCGAGCTTCGTGAAAAATAAGACCCCGGGCGTTGATTTCGCCCAATCGAGAATATTTCTTTGTAGGATTTCTGAAACCAAAAACAGCAAAACAACAACCGACACTTCGCATCTTGTTAATAGGTTAGTGCCGGAAAATGCATAATAATGATGTAAAGTATGTATAAAACATGTGAGTATTGTCATAAAAGTAGCATGAAGAAATTGTAGATACGTTTGAGACGTATCAAGCATCCCCAAGCTTAGTTCCTACCGCCTCGAGTAGGTAAACGATAACAACAAATAATTTCTGAAGTGACATGCTACCAACATAACCTTGATTAACATTATTGTAAAGCATATGAGATGGATGGAGTGATTCGAAGCAAAAGATTGCTAACAAAAGATGATGACTAAACAATTGAATCATATAGCAAAACTTTTCATGAATAGTACTTTCAAGACAAGTGTCAACAAGACTTGCATAAGAGCTAACTCATAAAGCAATAAATTCAAAGTAGAATGCAATGAAGCAACACAAAGGATGATTAAGTTTCAGCGGTTGCTTTCAACTTGTAACATGTATATCTCATGGATATTTGTCAACATAGAGTAATATAACAAGTGCAATAAGTAAACATGTAAGAATCAATGCACACTTAACACAAGTGTTTGCTTCTAAGATAGAAAGAAGTAGGTAAACTGACTCAACATAAAGTAAAAGAATGGCCCTTCGCAGAGGGAAGCATGGATTACTTTTTTGTGCTAGAGCTTTTATTTTGAAAACATAGAAACAATTTTGTCAACGGTAGTAATAATTCATATGTGCTATGCATAGAATACCAATAGTGCCCGCACCTTGTCCTAATCAGCTTGGATTACATGGATTATCATTGCATAGCATATGTTTCAACCAAGTGTCACAAAGGGGTACCTCTATGCCGCCTGTACAAAGGTCCAAGGCGATCAATTGCATTTGATTTCTCGTTTTTAATAGATCTCAACTTAGGACATCCATACCGGGACAACATAGACAACAGATAATGGACTCCTCTTTTAATGCTTAAGCATTCAACAAGATAATATTCTCATAAGAAATTGAGGATGTATGTCCAAACTGAAACTTCCACCATGATACATGGCTTTAGTTAGCGGCCCAATGTTCTTCTCTAACATATGCATACTCAAACCATTTGATCATGACATCACCCTTACTTCAAAAGACGAACATGCATAGCATCTCACATGATATCCAACAAAGGTAAAAAGTTGATGGCGTCCCCAAAAACATGGTTACCGCTCAACAAGCAACTTATAAGAACTAAGACACATAACTACATATTCATCACCACAATAGTTTTTAAGCTATTTTCCCATGAGCTATATATTGCAAAGACAAAGGAATGAAATTTTAAAGGTAGCACTCAAGTAATTTACTTTGGAATGGCAGAAAAATACCACATAGTAGGTGATACGTCTCCAACGTATCGGTAATTTCTTATGTTCCATGCTACTTTATTGATGATACCTACATGTTTTATGCACATTATATGTCATATTTATACATTTTCTGGAACTAACCTATTAACGAGATGCCGAAGAGCCAGTTGCTGTTTTCTGCTGTTTTTGGTTTCAGAAATCCTAGTAAGGAAATATTCTCGGAATTGGACGAAATCTTCGCCAGGGTCCTATTTTTGCACGAAGCTTCCAGAAGACCGAAGAGATAACGAAGTGGGGCCACGAGGCGCAGATGATAGGGCGCGGCCCGGCCCCGGCCGCGCCACCCCGTCCCCCCCCCTCGTGTGGCCCCCGCGTTGCCCTTCGCCACTTATAGCCTCCGTCGCGAAACCCCAGTACCGAGAGCCACGATACTCTTCCAGAGACGCGCCGCCGCGAATCCCATCTCGGGGATTCAGGAGATCGCCGCCGGCACCGGAGAGGGGATTCATCTCCCTGAGGACTCTTCATCGCCATGATCGCCTCCAGAGTGATGAGTGAGTAGTCCACCCCTGGACCATGGGTCCATAGAGCTAGATGGTCGTCTTCTCCCTTGTTGTGCTTCATTGTTGGATCTTGTGAGCTGCCTAACATGATCAAGATCATCTATTTGTAATACTATATGTTGTGTTTGTCGGGATCCGATGGATAGAGAATACTATGTTATGATGATTATCAATCTATTGTTTATGTGTTGTTTATGATCTTGCATGCTCTCCGTTATTAGTAGAGGCTCTGGCCAAGTTTTTGCTCTTAACTCCAAGAGGGAGTATTTATGCTCGATAGTGGGTTCATGCCTTCATTGACACCGGGATCGTGACAGTAGGTTCTAAGGTTGTGATGTGCTGTTGCCACTAGGGATAAAACATTGACTCTATGTCTAAGGATGTAGTTGTCGATTACATTACGCACCATACTTAATGCAATTGTCTGTTGCTTAGCAACTTAATACTGAATGGGGTTCGGATGATAACCCGAAGGTGGACTTTTTAGGCATAGATGCAAATGGATGGCGGTCTATGTACTTTGTCGTAATGCCCGGATTAAATCTCACTATATTTATCATATCATGTATATGCATTGTTATGTATTTCTATTTGTCAATTGCCCGACCGTAATTTGTTCACCCAACATGCTTTTATCTTATGGGAGAGACACTTAGTGAACTGTGGACTCCGGTCCTATTCTTTACATAGCATACAATCTACTGCAATTGTGTTTACTATTTTCTTTGCAAACATCTTCCACTCGATATGTTTAATCCTTTGTTACAGCAAGCCGGTGAGATTGACAACCTCACTGTTTCGTTGGGGCAAAGTACTTTGGTTTTGTTGTGCAGATTCCACGTTGGCGCCGGAATCCTCTGTTGCGCCGCATCACATTTCGCGACCATCAACCTTCAACGTGCTTCTTGGCTCCTCCTGGGATTCAACCTTGGTTTCTTTCTGAGGGAAAACTTGCCACTGTGCGCATACCTTCCTCTTGGGGTTCCCAACGGACGTGTACATTTACGCGCATCAAGCCTCTCGCCGTTGCCTGGGAGATCAAGACACGCCGCAAGGAGTCTCCACTTCTCAATCTCTTTACTTTGTTTTTGTCTTGCTTTATTTTATTTACTACTTGTTTGCTGCACTAAATCAAAACACAAAAAAATTAGTTGCTAGTTTTACTTTATTTACCGTCTTGCTCTCTATATCAAAACACAAAAAAATTAGTTACTTGCATTTACTTTATCTAGTTTGTTTTATTTACTGTTGCTAAAATGAATACCCCTGAAAATACTAAGTTGTGTGACTTCACAAATGCAAATAATAATGATTTCCTATGCACACCTATTGCTCCACCTGCTACTACAGCAGAATTCTTTGAAATTAAACCTGCTTTACTAAATCTTGTCATGAGAGATCAATTTTCTGGTATTAGTTCTGATGATGCTGCTGCCCATCTCAATAATTTTGTTGAACTTTGTGAAATGCAAAAGTATAAGGATGTAGATGGTGATATTATTAAATTGAAAGTGTTTCCTTTCTCATTAAGAGGAAGAGCTAAAGATTGGTTGCTATCTTTGCCTAAGAATAGTATTGATTCATGGACTAAATGCAAGGATGCTTTTATTGGTAGATATTATCCTCCCGCTAAAATTATATCTTGAGAAGTAGCATAATGAATTTTAAGCAATTAGATACTGAACATGTTGCTCAAGCATGGGAAAGAATGAAAACTTTGGTAAAGAATTGCCCAACCCATGGACTGACTACTTGGATGATCATCCAAACCTTCTATGCAGGACTAAATTTTTCTTCGCGGAATTTATTGGATTCAGCTGCTGGAGGTACCTTTATGTCCATCACATTGGGGGCGGCTACAAAACTTCTTGATGATATGATGATAAATTACTCTGAATGGCACACGGAAAGAGCTCCACAAGGTAAGAAGGTAAATTCTATTGAAGAAACCTCTTCCTTGAGTGATAAGATTGATGTGATTATGTCTATGCTTGTGAATGGTAGATCTAATGTTGATCCAAATAATGTTCCTTTAGCTTCATTGGTTGCTCAAGAAGAAAATGTTGATGTGAATTTCATTAAAAATAATAATTTCAACAACAATGCTTATAGGAACAACTCTGGTAATAACTATAGGCCATATCCTTCTGCTAATGGTAATGGTTATGGTAATTCTTATGGGAATTCTTACAACAATAATAGGAGTGTACCCTCTGGTCTTGAAGCCATGCTTAAAGAATTTATTAGTACACAAACCGCTTTTAACAAATCTGTTGAGGAAAAGCTTGATAAAATTGATACTATTGCTTCTAGAGTTGATAGACTTGCCTCTGATGTTAATCTTTTAAAATTGAAAGTTATGCCTAATAATGATATTGATAATAAGATTACTACTACAGCAAATGCCATCCAAGTTAGAATTAATGAGAATATAAGATTAATGGCTGAATTGCGTGCTAGGTGGGATAGAGAAGAAAATGAAAAACTAGCTAAAGAGAATAATGTAGCTAAAGTTTGGACTATTACCACCACTAGTAATGCTAATTCTTCACATATTGCTGCACCTCCTACTATCAATGGTAAAATAATTGGTGTTGGCAATGTTTCTACTCCTAGTGCAAAGCGTACAAAACTGCCTGAAATTGCTAAAACTGCTGAAACTGCTTGTTGTAAAACTGCTGAAATTTTTTCCAACCTTGGGAACAATGATCCCATTGCTGTAGCTCATAATGATTTAGATTTTGATGATTGCCACATCTATGAAGTTATAAAGTTCTTACAAAAACTTGCTAAAAGTCCTAATGCTAGTGCTATAAATTTAGCCTTTACAAAACATATTACAAATGCTCTCATAAAAGCTAGAGAAGAGAAACTAAAACTTGAAACTTCTATTCCTAGAAAGTTAGAAGATGGTTGGGAGCCCATCATTAAAATGAAATTCAATGACTTTGAATGTAATGCTTTATGTGATCTTGGTGCAAGTATTTCTGTTATGCCTAAAAAGATTTATGATATGCTTGACTTGCCACCATTGAAGAATTGTTATTTGGATGTTAATCTTGCCGATAATGTTAAAAAGAAACCTTTGGGGAGGATTGATAATGTGCACATTACGGTTAACAATAACCTTGTCCCCGTTGATTTTGTTGTCTTGGATATCGAATGCAATGCATCTTGTCCTATTGTGTTGGGAAGACCTTTTCTTCGAACCGTTGGTGCTGTTATTGATATGAGGGAAGGTAATATTAAATATCAATTTCCTCTCAAGAAAGGTATGGAACACTTCCTAGAAAGAGAATGAAGTTGCCTTTTGATTCTATTATTAGAACAAGTTATGATGTTGATGCTTCTACTCGATGTTACTTGATTTGCACTTTCTGCGCCTAGCTGAAAGGCGTTAAAGAAAAGCGCTTATGGGAGACAACCCATGTTTTTACTACAGCAATTTTTTTGTTTTGTTGAGTCTTGGAAGTTGTTTACTACTGTAGCAACCTCTCCTTATCATGTTTTTGTGCCAAGTAAAGTTTCTATGACAAAGTTGATGTTATATTTGGGATCGCTGCGCAGAAACATCATTGCTGTCTGTCACGAATCTGGGCACAGTTCTCTGTAGAAAATTCGAAAAAATCTGCCAATTTACGAGCGTGATCCTCGATATGTACGCAACTTTCATTAGTTTTGAGTTTTTCCATTTCAGCAAGTCTGGTGCCAGCTTTAAATTCGTCTTTACGGACTGTTCTGCTTTTGACAGATTCTGCCTTTATTTCGCATTGCCTCTTTTGCTATGTTGGATTTATTTCTTTGATCCATTAATGTCCAGTAGCTTTATGCAATGTCCAGAAGTGTAAAGAATGATTGTGCCACCTCTGAACATGTGAATTATTAATTGTGCACTAACCCTCTAATGAGTTTGCTTGAAGTTTGGTGTGAAGGAAGTTTTCAAGGGTCAAGAGAGGAGAATGATATACTATGATCAAGAGGAGTGAAAGTTTCTAAGCTTGGGGATGCCCCTGGTTCACCCCTGCATATTTTAAGAAGACTCAAGCGTCTAAGCTTGGGGATGCCCAAGGCATCCCCTCTTCATCGACAACATCATCAGGTTCCTCCCCCGAAACTATATTTTTATTCAATCACATCTTGTGTTCTTTACTTGGAGCGTCGGTTTGTTTTTGTTTTTGTTTGAATAAAATGGATCCTAGCATTCACTTTGTGGGAGAGAGACACGCTCCGCTGTTGCATATGGACAAATATGTCCTTAGGCTTTACTCATAATGTTCAAGGCGAAGTTTCTTCTTCGTTAAATTGTTATATGGTTGGAATTGGAAAATGCTACATGTAGTAATTCTAAAATATCTTGGATAATGTGATACTCGGCAATTGTTGTGCTCATGTTTAAGCTCTTGCATCATATGCTTTGCACCCATTAATGAAGAAATACATAGAGCTTGCTAAAATTTGATTTGCATATTTGGTCTCTCTAAGGTCTAGATAATATCTAGTATTGAGTTTTGAACAACAAGGAAGACGGTGTAGAGTCTTATAATGTTTACAATATGTCTTTTATGTGATTTTTGCTGCACCGGTTCATCCTTGAGTTTGCTTCAAATAACCTTGCTAGCCTAAACCTTGTATCGAGAGGGAATACTTCTCATGCATCCAAAATCCTTGAGCCAACTACTATGCCATTTGTGTCCACCATACCTACCTACTACATGGTATTTCTCCGCCATTCCAAAGTAAATTGCTTGAGTGCTACCTTTAAAATTCCATCATTCACCTTTGCAATATATAGTTCATGGGACAAAATAGCCTTTAAACTATCGTAGTATTGAATATGTACTTATGCACTTTATCTTTTATTAAGTTGCTTGTTGTGCGATAACCATGCTTCCGGGGAACGCCATCAACTATTGTTGAATATCATGTGAGTTGCTATGCATGTCCGTCTTGTCTGAAGGATCTATCATTTTAGTGGTTGGAGCATGCAAAATTGTTAGAGAAGAACATTGGGCCGCTAACTAAAGCCATGAATCATGGTGGAAGTTTCAGTTTTGGACATATATCCTCAATCTCATATGAGAATAATAATTTTGCTACATGCTTATGCATTAAAGAGGAGTCCATTATCTGTTGTCCATGTTGTCCCGGTATGGATGTCTAAGTTGAGAATAATCAAAAGCGAGAAATCCAAAATGCGAGCATTCTCCTTAGACCTTTGTACAGGCGGCATGGAGGTACCCCTTTGTGACACTTGGTTGAAACATGGCATGCGAAGATCCGGTAGTCCAAGCTAAGTAGGACGAGGTGCGGGCACTATTAGTATACTATGCATGAGGCTTGCAACTTGTAAGATATAATTTACATAACTCATATGCTTTATTACTACCGTTGACAAAATTGTTTCATGTTTTCAAAATAAAAGCTCTAGCACAAATACAGCAATCGATGCTTTCCTCTTTGAAGGACCTTTCTTTTACTTTTATTGTTGAGTCAGTTTACCTATCTCCTCCACCTTAAGAAGCAAACACTTGTGTGAACTGTGCATTGATTCCTACATACTTGCATATTGCACTTGTTATATTACTTTATGTTGACAATATCCATGAGATATACATGTTATAAGTTGAAAGCAACTGCTGAAACTTAATCTTCCTTTGTGTTGTTTCAACACCTTTACTTTGATTTATTGCTTTATGAGTTAACTCTTATGCAAGACTTATTGATGCTTGTCTTGAAGTACTATTCATGAAAAGTCTTTGCTATATGATTCACTTGTTTACTCATGTCATTACCTTTGTTTTGATCGCTGGATTCATTACATATGTTTACAAATAGTATGATCAAGATTATGATGGCATGTCACTTCAGAAATTATCTTTGTTATCGTTTTACCTGCTCGGGACGAGCAGAACTAAGCTTGGGGATGCTGATACGTCTCCAACGTATCGATAATTTTCTATGTTCCATGCTACTTTATTGATGATACCTACATGTTTTATGCACATTATATGTCATATTTATACATTTTCTCGAACTAACCTATTAACGAGATGCCGAAGAGCCATTGTCAGTTGTTTTTGGTTTCAGAAAATCGGTAAGGAAATATTCTTAATTGGACGAAATCTTCGCCTGGTCCTATTTTTGCACGAAGCTTCCGTAAGACCGAAGAGATAACGAAGTGGGGCCACGAGGCGTCGATGATAGGCGGCGCGGCCGGCCCATGGCCGCGCCACCCGTCCCCGGGCCCCTCGTGTGGCCCCCGCGTTGCCCTTTCGCCACTTATAGCCTCCGTCGCGAAACCCCCAGACCGAGAGCCACGATACGGAAACCTTCCAGAGACGCGCCGCCGCGAATCCCATCTCGGGGATTCAGAGATCGCCTCCGGCACCCTCGCGGAGAGGGGATTCATCTCCCGGAGGACTCTTCATCGCCATGATCGCCTCCGGAGTGATGAGTGAGGTCCACCCCCTGGACCATGGGTCCATAAACTAGATGGTCGTCTTCTCCTTGTTGTGCTTCATTGTTGGATCTTGTGAGCTGCCTAACATGATCAAGATCATCTATTTGTAATACTATATGTTGTGTTTGTCGGGATCCGATGGATAGAGAATACTATGTTATGATGATTATCAATCTATTGTTTATGTGTTGTTTATGATCTTGCATGCTCTCCGTT
Source organism: Lolium multiflorum (assembly GCA_030979885.1). NCBI lineage: Eukaryota > Viridiplantae > Streptophyta > Magnoliopsida > Poales > Poaceae > Lolium > Lolium multiflorum. The sequence goes on from CM061751.1 coordinate 82,964,145, forward strand.
ATTAGTAGAGGCTCGGCCAAGTTTTTGCTCTTAACTCCAAGAGGGAGTATTTATGCTCGATAGTGGGTTCATGCCTTCATTGACACCTGGGATCGTGACAGTAGGTTCTATGGATGTGCTGTTGCCACTAGGGATAAAACATTGACTCTATGTCTAAGGATGTAGTTGTCGATTACATTACGCACCATACTTAATGCAATTGTCTGTTGCTTAGCAACTTAATACTGAATGGGGTTCGGATGATAACTGAAGGTGGACTTTTTAGGCATAGATGCAGTTGGATGGCGGTCTATGTACTTTGTCGTAATGCCCGGATTAAATCTCACTATATTTATCATATCATGTATATGCATTGTTATGTCTTTCTCTATTTGTCAATTGCCCGACTGTAATTTGTTCACCCAACATGCTTTTATCTTATGGGAGAGACACCTCTAGTGAACTGTGGACCCCGGTCCTATTCTTTACATAGCATACAATCTACTGCAATTGTGTTTACTATTTTCTTTGCAAACATCTTCCACTCGATACGTTTAATCCTTTGTTACGAAGCGGGTGAGATTGACAACATCACTGCTTCGTTGGGGCAAAGTACTTTGGTTTTGTTGTGCAGATTCCACGTTGGCGCCGGAATCCCTGGTGTTGCGCCGCATCACATTTCGCGACCATCAACCTTCAACGTGCTTCTTGGCTCCTCCTGGTTCGATTCAACCTTGGTTTCTTTCTGAGGGAAAACTTGCCACTGTGCGCATCATACCTTCCTCTTGGGGTTCCCAACGGACGTGTACATTTACCGCATCGAGGTAGATATGGTGGACACAAATGGCATGGGTTTTGGCTCAAGGTGTTTGGATGCACGAGAAGCATTTCCTCTCAGTACAAGGCTTTGGCTAGCAAGGTTGTTTGAAGCAAACACAAGTATGAACAGTACAAGAAAACTTACACAAGAACATATTGCAAGCATTATAAGACTCTACCACTCTTCCTTGTTGTTCAAACACTTTACCTAAAATATCTAGACTTAGAGAGACCAATCATCCAAACCAAATTTTAACAAGCTCTACGGTAGTTCTCCACTAATAGATTAAACTACATGATGCAAGAGCTTAAACATGATCTATGAGAGCTCAAAACAATTGCCAAGTTTTAAGTTATTCCAAACCATATGAAGCATTTTCTGATTCCAACCAAATAGCAATCAACGAAGTAATTTTCAGCCTTCGCCATGAACATTAAAGCACAACTAAGAACACAAGTGTTCCATATGAAAAAGCGGAGCGTAATATCTTCAATATAAGGATGGCGGGATCCAACTTTATTCAAACCAAAACGAAAACAAAAGCAAAAGACGCTCCAAGTAAAGAACATAAGATGTGATGGAATAAAAATATAGTTTCACTAGAAGTGACCTGATAAGTTGTCGATGAAGAAGGGGATGCCTTGGGCATCCCCAAGCTTAGATGCTTGAGTCTTCTTAAAATATGCAGGATGAACCACGGGGCATCCCCAAGCTTAGACTTTTCACTCTTCTTGATCATAGTGTATCACCCTCTTCTCTTGACCCTTGAAAACTTCCTCCACACCAAACTTAAAGCAAACTCATTAAAGGGTTAGTGCATAATCAAAAATTCATACATTCAGAGGCGACATAATCATTCTTAACACTTCTGGACATTGCACAAAGCTACTGAAAGTTAATGAAACAAAGAAATCCATTCAACATATCAAAAGAGGCAATGCGAAATAAAAGGCAGAATCTGTCAAAACAGAACAGTCAAAGACGAATTTTCCAGAGGCACTTAACTTGCTCAAACGGAAAAACTCAAAACTAATGAAAGTTGTGTACATATCTGAGGATCACGCACGTAAATTGGCAGATTTTTTTGATTTTTATACAGAGAGTTCTACACAAATTCGTGACAGACAGCAATTCTGTTTCTGCGCAGCAATCCAAATCTAGCATCAACTTTACCATAGAGACTTTACTTGGCACAAAAACATGATAAGGAGAGGTTGCTACAGTAATAACAACTTCCAAGACTCAACAATACAGTAATAAAATAAAACCATGGGTTATCTCCCAAGAAGTGCTTTTCTTTAACGCCTTTCAGCTAGGCGCAGAAAGTGCAAATCAAGTAACATCAAGAGAAGAAGCATCAACATCATAATTTTTCTTACAAACACAACTTGTTGCAGAGGGTACCTTAGATGCTCCATTATCTAAATTTCCTATGGTGGTGCTAGGGGTTTTATCAATTTTAGGCCTATAATAATTCTTTGGTTTAGGCACCTTAGAGACATACATGAATTTTTGCTCTTTACCCACATAAGCTTTCTCCTTAAACTTAAGAGAAGAAAAAGTTGAACCTAAGGTTCCCATAGCTTTTTCAAGTTCACTAATCCTATTAGTTTGATTATCATGGACAACACAAGTTTCTAGGACACCAATTCTTTCATCAATTCCTCCTAGGGATTTATCAAGTTTATCAGTATTATCAAGTAGCATTCCCAATTTAGTTTCAACACTTGGAAATTTTTTCTCTATGGCCTCCAACTTTTTCATGACATCCTCAAGAGAGATTTCAGTTTTAACTTCATTAACAGGTGGTGTTCCTACTAGACTCTCAATGATGCAGCTAGCTTCTAAAGCAGGAGTACCTAGGAAATTACCTCCCGAAAGAGTATCAAGAACATACCTATTCCAGCTAGATATACCAACATAAAAGTTCCTAAGAAGGATAATAGTGGAGTGTTTCTTAATGCACCTATGATGAGCATTACTAATTCTGTACCAAGCATCTTTAAAACTTTCCCCACCTTGTTGCTTAAAAGAACGAACTTCAACTTCAGGATTACTCATTTTAGTAGTAATAAAAATAAACTAATAAAGTAAAGACAAGTAACTATTTTTTTTTTGGGGTTTTGATATAAAGCAAGTAAACAAGACAGAAAGTAAAGCAACTAATTTTTTTGTATTTTTGATATAAAGCAAACAAGACAGTAAATAAAATAAAGTAAATCAAGACAAAAACAAAGTAAAGAGATTGGATGTGGGAGACTCCCCTGCAGCGTGTCTTGATCTCACCCGGCAACGGCGCCAGAAAGAGCTTGATAACGCGTGAAGCACACGTCCGTTGGGAACCCCAAGAGGAAGGTGATGCGTACAACAGCAAGTTTTCCTCATAAGAAACCAAGGTTATCGAACTAGTAGGAGTCAAGGAACACGTGAAGGTTGTTGGTGGAGGAGTGTAGTGCGGCGCAACACCAGTGAAACCGGCGCCAACATGGAACCTCGCACAACACAATCAAGATACTTTGCCCCAACGTAAAATGAGGTTGTCAATCTCACCGGCTTGTGAAAACAAAGAGTTAAACGTATGGTGTGGAAAATGATGTTTGTTTGCAAAGAACAGAGAACAATGATTGCAGTAGATTGTATTCAGATGTAAAGAATGGACCGGGTCCACAGTTCACTAGTGGTGTCTCTCCAATAAGATAAATAACATGTCGGGTGAACAAATTACAGGCGGGCAGTTGACAAATAAAGATTCAATACATATCATGATGATTACTATGAGATTTAATCAGGGCATTACGACAAAGTACATAGACTCCCGCCTGATCCTATCTGCATCCTTCTGGGCCTCGCCCATCTTGGACTCCCAATGCTCCCGGAGTTTCTTGGCCTTTTCCAGCGATTCTACAGCTTCGCGTTCTCTTTTGAGGAAATTATTCATATCACTTTCAGCCTCTTTCCTTTCCTCCAGCATTGCCATTGCGGTGTTTGAAAACCTCCTGGCGGTGGCTAGCATCTCCTGCCTTTTGGCTTCTAAACCCTCCGGATCTGCGGCATCATCTAGAGTTATCGGTTTGTTGAGGATTTTCGAATGCGCGATGGCGTCTATGCCTGCTTGCTCAACTAGCTCTTCTGGGGACAGGTACTCCCCGCGTTCGCGAATACGTCCTTCTCCGGAATCCAGCGCAGCGCGGCCGCGTGGCGGATTCTCCGAGTTGGACGGGCCCGGAAGATTAGGGTCAGTCGGATTGGTTTCGTCGTTAGCATCCTGACCCATCCCAGTTATGGTCGCAAGGACCTCTCTAGGCGGAGCGGATTCTGCCTCAGCTTTCTCCCCATCTTCGAGCTCCTTCGTCAGGCGATTGTACTCTTTTGTGTCCATCGAGGAGCCATCGTCGGAAGTTGGGCTTAGGTTGCCAAGGATTGATTCTTCTTTGTCTCCGGCATCCTCTTGCTAATCCGGTGCGTCGCTGTCTCCGACAGTCTCTTGCTGATCTAGAGCGTCGCTGTCTCCGGAAGCCTCAACCTGCATGGGTCCGGCTCCATCCTGAGGAGGGGCGGTTCCAGTGGTATGTGCGAGGAAGTGCATGAAGTGACACCTATGCTTCTCTAACACCTGGGAGACCCAGGCGGATCTGCATTGGTCTTCCACCGTAAACTCCTGCTCAGGGGCGGATTGAGTGGGCTTTGAATTTTCCAGATCTAAGGCGGAATCTTCCTTAGGAAGTTCCCGCGACTCGATCGGATCTTCGCGATCGCGCCCTCCCCGCCGGCGGTCGCGTCAACGTGACTTACCAGGGCGTTTCCGTCGGAGTCGACGGTCTCGCCGATGAAGATGTGGATGCCACTGATTGGGACGATGGAGAGCTTGATGGGGTCGATTTTAGCCGGAATCCAGCACTCGTCCGGAGGGACGATCGGAAAGTTCCCGTAAAGGACACGCCCACACCGATAGATTCGTCGTAGCTTCCCATGGCGAACCCTCCCGCTGCCTCCAAACGCCGCCTGGCCCCACGGTGGGCGCCAAACCGTTGCCTATTTGACGGTGCCCCTGAGGAGGGATCCTCACGAGGGAGAAGAAGTAGGGGCCATAGGGCGGAGAGTCCCGGACGGTGGTACGCGATTTACCCAACTTCGGAACACCTGCTCGAGGACAGAGCCTACTGCTGCTTGTCTGGTATTATCTGGGCGCTTTCGCGTTGTTACAATGAGTTGTGGTTGTGCCTCTATGGCTCCCGGGATCTGGCTTATAAAGGCGCCAGGATCTAGGGTATACAAGGAGAGTCCTAGCCGAAATACAAGTTGCCTAACTACGGTATGCTATCTTGCCGTGTATGTCAATGATCCGCCTTCCTTGACGTGGAGATATTTGGGGTGTGACTTGATCGGACGAAGCGGAGATAGGAAGAATAGATTAGAGGATCCAGATTGTTTTAATGACGACCACCAAAGTGCGTTGAGTGTCAAACGACCAACTTCCATTTAATAGTAAAGATAGTAATGATATGAAAATAGTGTCTGCCATCGAATGTATCATAGACAAATTAAATTTATATGATGACTCTTTTAGGATTGATGATCACTAGATGACATACAGTGGACTAATTCTGGACAATAATAAATTAATGAATTTAGCGAAAGGATGGGAAATCAAGTAATTTTAGGCCATAATAAAACATCAGACACCGTGGTAAAATCCATGAATTTATGGGCATGCATTCCCCATTTTAAGACTTGATTAAAACTTTGTTGGCGTCGTCATTACATGAATTTATTACTCTAATGATTGGCAAACAACACAGTTGGCACTAATCTTTGAGAGTTTATGTTTATCAGTGTCGATCGTTCTACGGTAGTAGACAGATTTTCAGCGGATGAGGAATGCAAACCGCACATCAATATGGGGATTACAGAGCTACCTAACTCGCGGGCGTGCAAGCTAATTAACAAGCTACTGATTGATCCGGCCGGTCGAACAGTCGATCAGAAGTTGACAATGGATCGGTAGGTGTGGCCGGGCTGCCAGCCGGCGGGGATAACGTTGCTGGCGACGAGCTTCCTGCCGGAGCTGGAGGTGAGGCGTATCGAGATGGGCGCCTGCAGGGGGGAGCCCGAGTTGTACTTCCACACGGCGCCCCACGACTGCTGCATCTGCGCCCACCCGCCACCGCGCTGCTGGAGCTCGACCGCCGACAGGTCGCCGTCGCCGGCCTCGTCCTCCACGAGAAACGCGAGGTAGTTGGGGTTGGAGCCAGCGTCCACCTTGAAGGCGATGTCCGTCCCGGGCCAGTTGCACGGCACCCTGCATGCCCGCCAAGAAATCAAACAGATCAGAACGCTAATTAGCCGATCAATCAAACGAAGATGAGTGTGTCCCCAAGCTAGTTTGCCTACCGGTTGTACAGGACTTTGAGGACGCCAAGGTTGCGGAGGTTGTCGGCCTGACCGGGCTTGGCCAAAGCCCCGAAGGCCGTCCCGCTAAGGTCGAAGTGGGCGGCCTCGGCCAGGCACGGCCCGCCCGGGCACTGGTCGGTGACGACCACGGTCACTGGTCTGTCGGAGCAGGCGGCATTGCCGATGCATCTCACCTGGTAGCAAGCGCCGCAGCCCTTGCCGTTCTTGTAGATGGAAGGGCCGCCTGCCGTGATCATGGCGGAGAATGGCGGCTGCTCCACGTCGCCCTGGTATCCGCACGCACCACCTGCAGCTCGCATCCATCCATAAATTCTAGCGTCACTACTCATGTTCCGATGTAAAATTCTATCGACTACTATATATATACGCGTCATGCATCGTCATGGATGCAGGATGCGCATGTATGCGTACATATGTAGACGGCTATATGCATGCGTACGTACCGTCGGTGCCGGCTCCGTTGCGTGGGCCGTACCACGTCGCGCCGCCATTTGTCCAGCCGGAGACGCTGAGGGGATGGAGCATGAGGAGGCAGCTGATGGCCAGAGCCGCGAAGGCGACGAAGAAAGAAGAAGCCATGCTCGCGGCGTACAAGAACGGAACGAATTGGTGACAGATCAAACGATGTGTGTACTTGCAAAGCGTGGAGTTGCATCGACGTATATTTGTAGGCATGCATGCAGCAGAGAGATCGTCACCCGCGGATTTAATTCCTTTTCATTTGCTGATTCGTTGGGATTTTCCTTTGATGGCCGTTGATCCGCAGGAAAGTTTTTAAGGTTGAATCCCATGATTTTTATTGAAGGCCGATTCGCAGGAGTTGCCTTAAACTAAATTGCACTATCCCCGTTCTAAAATAAGAGAAGCCTATTTTTCTAGTTGTATCATATTTCTTCCCTTAACAACACAATTTCTTACTAAAATTTAATTCCCTTTAATATTCTCTACCATTTATACATGCCCTCAATGCGTAGATACATCCACAACTAGATTTTTTTTTTTGACCCAGGAAACCATAGAGGAGGCATCCACAACTAGAAAAGGTTGCGATTCTTATTTTAAAACAGAAGGAGTACGTCGTCACAATTTCTGGCCAGGAAATATATTTTTCTGAACCGTCCAACTTTTTTTTCGCCAATAATAATGTTTGAGGTGACATAGACACTTTTGAAGCCTCGGTAATAATTCGTTACCAAGGTTACTAAACCTTGCCGGAAACCGGTTATCGCCGGAATTTATTTCTACTGAACAAAAATTACCGTTATTTACAAAATTAGCTCAAGTTTAGCAGTGTTTTTTAATAAATTTTGGATGAATTTACAAGTTTTTTTAAACAAAAGCTCGAGCTGCGTTTCAACCCGTATTTCCAGTATTCCAAAAACCTGCTAGTATTCTTTTTCTACAGAAAAAAGACCTTGATTGGCTATCACGTAATACGATTCACACATGGAACTGCATGTAAACATTTTTTTTCTTGCTAACAACTTTTGTTTGTCAAAATTCATATTTGCAATTGTTATTTTGCAAACAAAAGACAAACAACATATTCTATAAGTGATGTGAAATTCGTGTCCATCAGAAACTATAAATGTAGCCCGGGCTGCCGCGCCCATTGCTCCATCCATTAGATAAACAGTAAAATGGTCTCCAATATACATCTTTAACCATTAGGTTAGTACCCACTAGTTGAATGCCCGTGCGTTGCTACGGCTCTAATATGTTTTTTCTTTCCACGTATGTAATGATAAGGAATGGAAATTCAAGGCCCACCCATTCCTTCCAAAGTCATCTCCTAAAGTGAAATGGCCAATGGATCCCAAACCACACAGTACAAACGGATTAAGCATGCAATTAGAATTAGGTGTACTAAGACATTGGAAGTAAATGTGCATCTTTGAGGTTTCTATTTTGCCGATGAACTACATTCCATACAAATCATTTATGGATGACTAATTATATATGGATGTACCCTTCATTTTTCTTCACTCCATTAGGTGCGTCTTCTCCATCATACACCATGGATGAAAACAAAGTGTGGCCTTACTCCTATCCTTGCTCTGCACACATTTGGCATGTGACCATCTCTCCTCGTGATCAAGAAAACAAAATTAACCCTGGTTAGCTATAAGTATATTACTTAAAAGAGTATCCTTTGTATCCGTGGAAACAAACTTGATTTGAAAAAAGAACACTGATTAGATAAAAAAAATATTACTGAAAAATAGTATCCTTTCTATCCCTGGAAACAAACTTGACTTGAGAAGAGAAATACTCATAAAAACGTGGAAGCAAAGTGACATATCTGCGCATGAATGAATCGAAATAATTACCTCCTCACTGTTATAGCACAACAATGTAATTGTTAATATGTTGCCAGTAACAAGGATATATAAATATTAAGCACCATCTTATTTGCCTCACTTGGCTGCAATATCACCCAAGATTGTAAATTTCGACTGACATAGAAGATCAATATATTCATTAGGGTTTGTTACTCTTTTGCACTTTAAACAAGAAGGACTGCGTAGATTCTATACACACAATAGTAATTCCAAAATCCACGCCAGAGGCAAACCCAGAATCCATGTCTTACCTTGTTGCAGGAGCAGATATATGTCTAGCATCATGAGGATAATGTTCCACCTTTAATTCCATTGGAAGTAGCTGTGATCGGATAACATGACTCCAATGGATAAGTTAATAAGCATGCCGCATAAGAAGATATGCACATAAAGATGTTACATGAAGATTCCTCTGAATCCAGGAACATGGAAAGCCAATGATTTTCAGTTATACAATACAAAAAAAAGTCTAGAAATTCCATATCACTCACCCACAAAATCATGTAAATCTTCTAGCATAGTTCATGAACATGTATCATCTCCAATGAACATTTTATTCTGGAGCTCCAAAATGAACTACCGTGAACAATATATTAGCTCCAGATCATGGATAGTGTATGATTTTCAGTTATACAAATGCAACCTTCTAATACATATAATCTATTTCTTTGAAATCGGTAGACAACCTCAGTGGTTAAATCTTCAGATTACAACGTACCACAAAAATATGTAAGTATAGAACATATCGCACATACATGAAGAAGAGAATTGATGCATATATATCCAAACAGAAGAAAGTACGACTAAATTTCTGTACGTGTGCTAGGTTTCTCTGTATCCAATGAAAGCCAGACCCGAATTTCTTCCTGAGCTCATCCCTGATGTTGCTCTTTTCGGTGATAGGCTGACAGCTCGTACCTGCTCCAAATTTCTTCCTAAGCTCTTCCGTTCGCAACTCTATCTATTTATCGATTACAATTGAGAAAGAGAGAAAAATAGTGAGAAAGATAGGGGGCATCACATTCGCTGCTGGACAGAGGCGGCGAGAGAGGAGCGGCCTTGCTCACCCATATGGTACTGTCGTGACAGGCCTGAAAGGATTGATGCCATCCTCCACTTCTACCATCACTGTAGTAAACGAACGCTTTCTAAATAGGCAAACACTAAATAAAAATCTTGAAATACACTAAAATATATGGAATGATTTTCTTGCATATTTTCCATTTGTATGATGTAAAAGAAGGATGTATCTCTTCGTCCTGGACTACTTGTGTGTAGGGAACAAACAAATAGCTCGACACAATGTAGTGAGATGAAAAACATAAGAACATCAAATAACCATCTTAACTCACAGCATGCAAATATTGTGCAAAAGTATCAAGTATGTTCACCTTCGCAACACACATAGCAGCTTCACCAATATGAGTCCAAAACTGTTGACACATTTGGCTGCAGAGTAAAATGTTATTTTCTTCAAAGAAAAATAAAATCCAGTGAATTGACAGGTAAGAAAGACTTAAAGGCCGTGCTTCCTCGATATTTTTCTGATGATTTCTTTGTAGACTGCAGTGTTTCTCGCAAAGGTGAATAGCGTTTCCATGTTTGTCACAAAATACCTTCACAGATTGAAATAGTGCCACATTAAACAACAAAGGACCTGGGCAAATTGAGAAAAGGATTGTTGAAGGACTGATATTAGAATGATACGTGGCCTTCTATATGCCTGGGTTGAGTAATATACTTCTCAACCAACAGTGTGTTTGTGCCAAATGAATTGGAAACACTGCTAGGGAGCACATAAGGTGACAATGCCCAGGATTTTCGATTTCCAGAACAAGTATGCCACTGCCACCTACAGAACACATTATATCACAACAAAGATCAGAAACAAAGTAGCAAAGCAATCATCAGACAATCCTTAAGTTTGCAGTGCTATCCCGGCCCGTGCATATCAAGCAAACATTGTTGTGAATTTTTTCTTCCATTAATCACTCTTCTACTTCTTCGTCCACCAGCTATATCCACCTCTCCAATCCAAGTTTATTTGCAAGAGAAATGTTCCATCAAATAAATATAGAATATTTTATATAGGGCCATCATTAAAATAGTACTATAACCTAAATAGTATTTGGTTACGAACTTTGAGATTTCAGTTTGGAATGAGAACGAATTTTTAGAGCACATGCAAGTTAATATTTAGAGCAGTTTAATTTTTATAATTTGCAGTAATACAAACTGTAGGAGAACTCAACTGACCGGCCTGGGGGTGACTTCAGTTGTTGGCGTTGATATAAGCTACTGCATCTCCTCCTCTACTTGAGACCTCAAGTATCTGGATGTTCCTATGTTCCAGAATAGGAATGAGCCAAGCAGAAAACTGCCTCAATGTGTTAGGATTTAGAGAGGCTAGGTGAAGTATGTTACCAAGCGGGGAGGTCAAGCGAGGATGGTCGGATCCGGCCTCCATGCCCAAATCCAAGCCTCCATGCCTCGAGCCGCGCCTCTGTCCTGCTACTCTTCCTCGTGATCTGGGGAGGGCTTCGGACCTCCATGGCCCTCGAGACGTGCGGTGGAGGACACGGTCGAGGGCGGGGGCGGTGACGGCTGGATCCGTTTGGTTGGGGGCGGATCGGCGCGGAGGAGGACATGAAGGGCAAGAAGGCGGCGGTGACGGCCGCAGCGGGGAAAAGGGGCGTCGCCAAGGAATAGCAGGAGTGGCGAGAGAGAGGAGGGCGGCTTGGTGTTGTGTTGTGGAGGCGCGTGATTTCTGGCTGCGCCCACGTTCGCGCGGGGCCCATTTTCGTGCGGGTGGAAGGAGAGGATGACGAAAAATAGGAAAAGAAGGAAGAAAATAATTAATAATTTAATAGTGTAGTAATAGATTAGGAAACCAGTGATACGTTTTGATCTGGCAATTAGCAAGCTGTGTAGTAAAGGGAGGGATTTTGGTGTTTGACTTGATCGGACGAAGCGGAGTAGGGAGAATAGATTGGACGGCCAGGATCTTTTCAATGACGACCACCAAACGCGTTGAGTGTCAAACGACCAACTCCCATTTAATAGTAAAGATATGTTAGAAGGGACTAGTTGAATGCCCGTGCGTTGCTACAGTCTCTCTTTTTACATCTGCAATACATATAGTGCATGTAAATATTTATGTGTATAAAGATGATAAAGATGTAAAAATATTACGATTCCACTTCACTTAAACTTCGTCAACCAATATCTCATTGACACACTTTATATATTACTTGGACATTTGCCCGTACGTTGCTACGGGGCTCAAAGTATCTTTTTTCCCACAATATATAAAGATAATGTATGTCTAAAAGTAATGCACGATAAATATCTAGTAGAGTGCACATGCAATGCACTTCTATACAAGATCTTCACAATAAATATTCTGTGTTTCATCATAATTTTGGAATGATCTAGTATAATCATTAAAAACTAAAGCCAATTTTAGGAACTTGAATTGTTAGGCTTCTAGGTTTAGGTAGAATTTTATGCACCAATTTTTTATACTACCTTTGTCTACAAATAGATGTTAGAAGGCTGTTTAAATTTAGATGTATCCAGACATCTTTTAGTGCATAGATACATTCAAATTTAAACCAATCTTTGATGTCTTTCTATGGATAGAGGAAGTAGAATTTATTTTTCCATGTAGTTTTCAAACCATTATTAAAAATTATAAAGAACCCAATCAGATATATTAGGTAAACTGTAGGCACCACAAGAATAACTTACACTAAAAAGGCATGAAGTGTCCATACAAATTTTGATACAACACACTAACATGATATATCCTCCTGTAAAAGGAAGTTGTAGAATGTACATTACATAGTTAGATCTTCTACTTTGAAAGTATGAACCAATTTTGATTGCTTCGCTGGACAAATGACACATCTTAATTTTTTTAAAACAAAGTACATCTTAAAACTGATTATTCAACAGGGAAAGAATAACTAACACTCTAACCAAGGTGGAGCTGATGCACTGTCCAAGCTGTATTCCTGAAAATGAAAACATGTCTATTATAATTTTGTAGAACCAACTCGCTGTGCTAAAAGCTAACAATTCCTACTAATTTTCTTTCAAGGAGTCGGCTTAGCAAATAACTCTCTCTAGACGTAAATAATAATAAAAATGATGAAAATAAGTCCCATCTAATTTCAAGTGAAGACATCAGCCATATGAAGAAGAACAACTTATAACCTGCTGGTAGCGAAGAAAAGATGCTATCTCCATGAGAATATATTTGTGATTATCCATTCTTAAGAAAATACATATGTAGACTGAAGATCAGATGATATGGCTGCGCTTAAAAATGCACAAGATGATTTACTGGTACAAGAATTTGTCACTAAAAACATGCATGACATTTCATTCCATGTCCATCACCAAACCCTGAGCTGTAATCACTCAACAGTGAAATCTCATAAACTATTTCAGAACAGAACATATCCTAGAGACTGCCCGTCTTTCATGATATTGTAACAGACCAGTATTACACGAGCAAGTCCAAACAGGCATGGCCATTAGATGTGGAGATACACTTGGTCAAATCAAACAGATGATGGAGTAAATGAAAAAACCAAGTGTGGAGGGCAGGTACAGTTGAGTGAAAAAACCAAGTGTGTACAAATCTGGAGAGCAAGACCACACTGATGTACCGTCTTGGCGATCAAATCTGGAGGGCGGGTACAGTTGGAGACCAATAATAGTGATGAAGCCAAAGTTTTCATAACTTGAATCATTCTCAGCATCATTCAGAGGCAACACCTTTGAATCAGCCATTTTACATGTCGGTACCAGACAGCAGCAGAAGAAGAAATGCTCGTGCAAATGCTTTCATTGATGTCAAACAAAAACCACAAACAGCAGAAGAAGAAATCAAATCCATCCGTAAGATGTCGAACTGCTGAAACAGAGAGCAGGTTCCAGGTTCTTGCGCCCTGCGCCCTGCGCCTAGCTACCCGAGCACCAGCACCAGCACAAGCCTGGACCTGTACCCCTCCTCGTATCTCCCTGGGAAAATCACCAAAACAATCATAATTACAAACTTTAGTATTTCGAACACATTGTGATATTGTGAACACACTCGAAGAAAAATATGCATATATTTATTTTAAAGTGTAATAGATATTCTGCTAGCTCTACTCCAAATATACGATATTGCTCATGTTAAACAGCTGAAAAAAGGATCTCATTCAAAAATACCAACAAAAAAGAGAATAGGTTATCTCAGGAACTAATCAGAATACGTGAAGACAAATACATCAGACTTTGAAGCAAGTGTGTGTATATATATAATGAATCACCAATCTACCTAAGACATCTTTCTCGACTCAACCGACCACATTGCCATCCTTGATGTTTGACAAGACCAACACCTAGAAAGCAGATTGCAATGGACACATAATACTTCCATATTATTAGAATGAAATTTTTACGAACAAGCTTAATTAAACACTTTATTGTATGAGATTACTGTAGTAGGGGATAACCACATGAAATAGGATAAAGTGACTCGTTCTAAGAGGGGGTTACCAGGCACACATTAAATCAACATAAGACTGCTCCACCTCGCGACAAAGCAGCAAAAATCATCAATATAAAAACCCTTTTACAGTCACTGCTGCCACATTAGCCTTGACATGGGTCATGAGTGTTCAGGTGAAAATGTCCATAATCTACAAAAAAAAACTTTGCAGACTCAATTTGACTGCTATACACCAAGCACCGCTAGGGTAACTTGCCAAATTTAAGAAATCAACTCCAATCTAAATTATAAATAAACAAAATCAAATCGAACTCACAGAGGCGTTAGGCGTACCCGCAGGCGTGAGGACGGAGTGTATGTCGAAACATCCAGGCGAACAAATGTTGAAATCCAAGTAAATGTCGACACACTACATGGAATCAGGAAAAATAATCAAATGTACAGAGTAATCACAGGTTTCATAATCTGAAGTTTTCAGTATTGATTCATGCACATGCTGAAATAATGTGTGGAAGGGAGAGAGGCTTCAGCCTTCATGGATGGATAAGCTCTATGCGGGTCCTATTCATGAATTGGTTCCTTCTCTTCTTTTCCTCTTCTAGGCAAAGAAACTGAAAAGGCTCCAAATCATGGCCGAACAAATATAGCGTGTATTTTTTCCTGCAAAACTGGAGGTTATGCTTGAGCCTTATGAAGCCTAGGTACCCAGTACAATCGACCGTGCATGTTAGTCAGCAAATGTGCATGCATACACAATGTCTTACTATCGAAATATTGATGTTTAATTGTGTAGAAATATCTTGATTATCTTTAAAAAGAGCTAGCATTGATTGGAAACATTGTACAAAGCTTGTAGGACAATCTAAAATGCATGTAAAAAAGAATACAACAGGTTTATATATATTAAACTAAATAACTCGCATTAGGTTTATTAAAATAACAAAGCATAAAAAATTAGATCCAAAACTAATCTGGTTGCCTGCATCCTATGTGCTGCTTTGCACTGCAGCAAGCAATCCACGCCACCAAAGGAATAAATCCAAAGCATATAACTCACGCAAAATCTTCAACAGGAAAGGAATCGAATATGATAAGTTCTGCCTGTTGAAGACGTTGTGCCGCACTTGGATTTAATTGAGAATCATCTGCAAATTTAGGTTTAAAACACAACAGACTTATCGTGCATGCATTTCAAGAACGGGGACCAAACAATACCTAAATGGAGTTCCATGCCTCACAGTGGCCGGAGATTCATGCGGCTCAGGTAGTGGACGCTGGAGTTTGTGGTGCGGCCGCCGTGGTCCTCGTGGTGATTCTGGTCGCCGCCGCCAAACACCACATCCGGTAGAACCTAGATTCGAGCCCACCAAGGTCAGGCAAGTCTGGGGATGGGGATAGTGGTTCTGGCCACCGCCTCCATCAGATCTGGGCTGGGGATGGTGGTTCTGGCCGCTGCTCTCCTTACACCGAGACGCTGGAATCGCGTGCGTGAGACGAGGGGCGAGGGAGGCGAGTCGTAGAAGAATCCATGGTGGCGGCGGCAGGTGAGCTCGATGCGCATGAGCTTGGAGCCGTGGAAGATCTCCTAGGACGGCTTCATCCTCAGCTGCTGCTTCTTTGGCGCCATGCCATCAGCGTAAGGAGCCGCCATGGCCGCCTGTGTGGCCGGGACTTCGCTAGTGTTTCCGTGAAGTGCGACGAGAGGGAAATATATGAGAGATTTCTTTCTCAGCCCACGACCCATGTTAGCGCGACGGAAAGGAACGACGAAGCAACGACCAAACGTATTGGCAGAATAAGGAACCATTTTAGTCTTTTCAAGTAAGTAGAGATTATGGTACAATACTACTCGATCCCTCCATCTCATGGAAGTTGTGCGTGGGATGGAAGGAGTATATATGTTGTCTTTGACTTCATTTGCTCGGTACTTAAGCAAATGTACAAAAAAAAAAATTCTTGGCTCATAAACATCCTACACGAGCACTATTTATCATTAGCACGAAGATTCCACATGGGAATATAAAAAAATGTGCAATATAGATACTCACTGCAAATTAAATAAACCATCCTTTAATTGTGGTCATTTAAAAGGATGACTCTCCCTTTGATTCTGTAAAACCCGGTAAGTCTTGGTTCCCTTCAAGTCAAGTATCATCGGCATTAGGACATTTTTATCCATAAGCAACTCTTATCTAAAATACTATATGTACGTGAATGATTTAAAAAACATTTGAATTTCTATAGAAAGAATAAACTTCGAACAGTTAACTAACCATAATAGCTAAAGACAGCCTTGTTGCCTCGTCTCCAACGGCCTAGCATGGCCTCGCCCCTCCACCTCCTCCCCATAGCCCGTCGTTCAAATTTAACGCCAATGCTTCCGGTCTCCCTCGTATTGACGGCATCTCGTGGGTGAGGCGACATGGTAGAGGGCTTGATGTGTGTGTGTGTTTGTGGGGGGGGGGGTCCATTTTTATAGGATTTCAAGATTACAAAAGATCTACGAAAAGATCGTGTATCTACAACTACAACAGAATAGTATGCAAAGTCGGTACCTTTTCATCTGCAAATAACAATCACCTTGTTTAGCGTAGAAAATCAAATTTTGCAATGCTAATAGGAACATCATGTATGCTATCCTTTTATGTCCAATTAAACGTTATATAGAAGAAAACAAAGAAAGAGCAGCAAAAAAACTCCGGAGTAAAAAAATGAATTATATTTCACCCCCCATCGTTTTGGATCACAAACCTAATAGAAACCAAAGTGAGCATACATGTTTATTGTATATTGCATGATAAAACTTACGTACTATATTCTATGAAACAATTTGCATATTGGAAATCACATAATATTATCTGCATAGGCTAGGGTGCAAGAGGATCGAAAGATTGAACCTCTATATATATTTGAACACAGACCCTAGACGAATATGTATTTCTGCTTCCATCTTTCCTCCTGAATATGGAAAGAGGAAAAAAAGTGCACAAGTCTCTGAGAAAATGGAGTATCTGCACCGTCCCAAGCAACATGAAAAGGAGAGGGCTTCTTGTGGCAGGCGACTGTGTCATCACACTGAAAATGTTACATAAACATCATGCCAAATGGCTTTCATACATAGCTGATACAAAAAAAAAAAGTAGATAGACATTGTGGTACCTCCTATGTCAACCTTCTCCCATGACTGAATGAAAATGTGTAAGTGAAGTAGCAGCACAGCTTCACTCTTCCACTTGGATTTGGTGTTTTCTTTGCCCACCAATCAAATGCCAACGTCAACTAAGAAATGGAAAGAGAACTCAAAGTCCAATAACATAGGACTGAAAATTTAATATGCACAACATTATCCACGATGTGAGCTCAAGATTGTATCTATATTTGAAGTACCCATACTTGATCTTGAATCAGAAGTTCGGAACTTGAAACGTTGAACTCAATGACACAAACCTCCAGGTAAAGAGCTCCTCCCAGCTGACCCCACAAGAGAATGCAAACAGATGCAGAATCCACTGTAGTAGTCGAAAGGTCAAAGCCAACGGCGGCAGCCTGACATGCGACACACTTATTTCCCTCTCGGGCGGCCGTCATAGGCATGGATGGTGGCAGTTGATACGTCTCCAACGTATCTATAATTTCTGATGTTCCATGCTTGTTTTATGACAATACCTACATGTTTTGTTCACACTTTATGATGATGATTTTCCGGAACTAACCTATTGACGAGATGCCGAAGTGCCGCCTCCTTTCTGTTTTTGGTTTCAGAAATCCTAGTAAGAAAATATTCTCGGAATTGGACGAAATCAACGCCAGAATCTTGAAATTTCACGAAGCTTCCGTAACACCCGAGAGGCGTAGGGGGCCACCGGGCCACTCGTACGCCAGGGTGTGCTGGGGGTGGGCCGCGCCCCCCTAGTGTGTCATCGCCTCGTCGACCTTCCGACTCCGCCTCTTCGTCTATTTAAAGGTCCCTAACCTAAATCTTCGATACGAATAAGCCACAGTACGAGAAAAGTTCCAGAGCCGCCGCCATCGCGAAGCCAAGATCTGTTCCGGCACGCCGCCGGGACGGGAAGTGCCCCTAAGGCTCCTCCATCGACACCACCGCCATCTTCATCACTGTTCCCAGGAGGGAGTAGTTCTCCATCGAGGCTAAGGGCTGTACCGGTAGCTATTGGTTCTCTCTCCTATGTACTTCAATACACTGATCTCATGAATTGCTTTGCATAATTGAGATCCATATGATGAGCTTTGTATCGCTACTAGTTTATGTGCTACTCATGTGATGTTATTAAAGTAGTATATTCCTCCTGCATGGTGTAAAGGTGCCAGTGTGTGCACCGTGTGGTTCTTGTCGTAGGTTATGATCATAATCTCTTGTAGGTGTTACCACCCGATTTTGGCCAAATCAGGAGATGGGCCGTAAGTGAAGATGGGCTTAGAAGATTACACATGGAGTGTCTTTGAAGCGGCCTCACGCTAAGAGTTTGGGCTAAATTGCCTGTGTATCTGTAATATAGTAGATCGCATTGTAATTTAGAATTAAAAGATAGAGTATGGCCCGTGCACGGTTAGGTGCACGCCTCAATTAGAAAGTCCCTTGGACTATAAATATGTATCTAGGGTTATCGAGAAAAGAGGACAATCATCGTTCAAACAAACACAAATCAGGCGCATCGCCACCCCTTCCTACGAGGGTTTCTCCGGTAAGCACTATGCTGCCTAGATCGCATCTAGCGATCTAGGCAAGATACGTTTATTCGTCTACCTTGTACTGCTCGTGCCGAAGCCTTGTTGATGGCGAGCACATTACTTATCATTAGGTGTTTAGGGCTTGCATTGATGCCTTCTCGTGCATATCGTGGCAATGCCGTCCTCGACATTTAGCTGCCCTTACACCTTTACGGTGTAAGGGCAGCATCTTGCTTGTTCGTTACTTAGTAGATCCGATCCGTTATAGTCTCCGTCTCGCAGGGATTAGTTTAATATCCGCATAGTTAGGCCTTATGTTGGGGTCGGACGATCCGGTAGTGCGTTAGGTGTTGTTTACCGTCAAGGGATGTTCCGGGAATCAACGTTATGTTGGTTTTTAGGCTCTCGTAGGGGTAGTTTGCATCATCTTCCGTATGCTAGGCCCGATCAC
Source organism: Lolium multiflorum (assembly GCA_030979885.1). Classification (NCBI taxonomy): domain Eukaryota; kingdom Viridiplantae; phylum Streptophyta; class Magnoliopsida; order Poales; family Poaceae; genus Lolium; species Lolium multiflorum. Next base: position 82,983,344 of record CM061751.1, read on the forward strand.
GCGTAGGACGTTCCGGCTATGCGGTGAAAACCCTAAACCTGTCGTGGATCGTTTTAGCTTTGTTCAAGCAGGATCCCCATGCCATTGCAAATCCATCGTGAACCATGGGGCGATCGGCTCTTTGAGCCGATCCACAGGGAAACCCGAGAGCCGATAGGGCTCGTATTTAATGTTTACGTGTCTACCATGCAGGAACAATCGAAGCACTCTAACACCTTCCCGATCGGGTCTAGGTCGTGGCACGCCTCAGCAACCGCCAGACGTGGCCGGAAGATTTGCGGGACGACGCGAGGTGCCAGTGGTCCACTAGCGCCCTAGGAGCCTCCCGCTTCGTGTTGCTTACCCATTGCCGCCGTGGTTTTGGAGGGTAACACACTCGGCACGCCCGTGGGACGTCTTCGCAACATCCACGTCAACACCGACATCCGAGATGGCAGAGGAACAGATCACATACGAGGAACTCCCTCCGGACCACAAGAAAAAGTACGATGAGCTGAAGGCCATCTGTGACGCCGAACTCATCGGCTCCTTTGAGAAGACCCGGTCGCACAGCGTCAGGTTCAAAGGATTCGCACCACAAGGCATCCTCGAGGGGTTGGATCTGTCTCTCCCTTCAGAGGAACGTACCGTAGCCTTGCGACAGAAATCAACTACGCGATGGCAGCTCCACAAAGAACAAGGTTCACCGCATACGTTGTTTACAAAGTTGGAGGTGATCCGGCGACTATCGTACATGACCCGCCTAAGGAGATCCCGCACGGATACGTGTGCACGTTTGTGCCGGATCGCAACAACCGGACGCAGGCGATCCAGGCTCCAATAGGAGGGATTGCCTGAGCAGGAGCAATTGTTCCTACAGAGGAACGATCGCAGCTGGGAGTTCGGGAGCAGAGCCGAGAAACAAAGTGGCTAGCCAAGTATGCCACCGCACCAGTCCATGAAAGCTCACCGCTACTACCTCCACCGCGGATCGATCGCATACCCCGAGAGACCAGTTTCAGATCCCGCCGAAGAAGAAGATAATCGGCTATTCCAAGCCGTACCCCAATGAGTTTGACCTTATCCCACTCGCCACCAAGTACCGGCTTCCGACTTCAACAAATTCAGGGGTCGAAGGATCTAGCTCCATCGAGCACGTGAGCCGATACTTGGCCCAGCTTGGGCATGGTTTCAGCATCGGACGCTACGGGTGAGGTTCTTTTCGCAATCCCTCACCGGTCCAGCTTTTGGATGGTACACCTCGCTGCAGCCAAATTCAGTACAGTCATGGAAGCAGCTGGACACTACAAGAAAAGTTCTGATAGACAACGTCCCAAAATCGTCAACTAAGGGGCATTTTTCGTCGCCTATGGGCCTAACCCGACGATATGGGTTCCGTTGTCGAAATTGTGCAAAGTCCAACGACGATTTTTTCGGTCCGTCGCGCTTACGCCCTTCCGCCACGGAAAATCGGACCGCTAAGGAAGTGTTTTGAGCCCGTTGACTCGCCGACGTTATGCAAACCGACACGTGGCGTACGCCGTTAATCGCCGCTAACGGCGTTAATCGGTCGAAACCCCGTGGTAGATGGTAGGCCCACACGAGGCCTCGCCACGTCTTAAGCGGGCGGGCGTATGACATAGTTTGACCCACAACTATATAGCCGGTCCATTAGTTAAGTGGGCCGGGCCTAACCTCTAAGGTTGACTGGTCAAAACTTAAATGGGCCGGCCCATTTAACATGTGGGGTCCACTTTACAGCAACTGGGCCGCCCAAGAAGTGCCGGCCAAAAACACAGTGGGTCCCACTTTCCCGTTAAAAGGCCGCCCATTTAGTGTGGGGTCCACCGTATAGCAAGGGCCGCCCAACAAGCTAGTGGGTCGGCCAAAACACAAGGTCCCACTTTCCCGTTAAAAGGCCGCCCATTTAGTGCGGGGTCCACCGTATAGCAAGTGGGCCGCCAACAAAATAGTGGGTCGGGCCAAAAACATGTGGGTCCCACTTCCGTTAAAGGCCGCCCATTTAGTGTGTGGGGCCCACCATATAGCAGTGGGCTGCCCACCAAGATAGCGCCAAAAAACACAGTGGGTCCCACATTCCCGTTAATGGGCCGGCCCATTTGGTATGTGGGGTCCACCATATAGAAAATGGGCCGCCAACAAGATAGCGGGTCGGCCAAAACACAGCGGGTCCCACCTTCCTATTAAAGGGCCGCCCATTTGGTGTGTGGGGTCCACCATATAGAAAGTGGGCCGGCCCATTTGGTGTGTGGGGTCCACCATAGAAAGTGGGCCGCCCACCAAGATAGTGGGCGGCAAAAACACAGGTGGGTCCCACCTTCCTATTAAAGGGCCGGCCCATTTACCATGGGACCACCATAGAGCAAGTGGGCCGGCCCAATAAGCATGTGGAGCCCATTATCGTGTAACCGGGCCACTTACTAAAGAAGGGCCACCAAAATGAAAGGGTCCCACACCACCGTAAGTGGGCCGGCCCAATCGTTGTAGCCCTACTTGTTTGACTAGTAACTTGCATTAAATTTCATGAGCCTAAAATCTGATTTCAATGATACACACAATTACATACACAAATAAAACAAATAGGAAAATTACAAGGCAATTAATGTGCCCAAATAAAAAAATTACATAGAATCATTGAGGACTTCTATTAGCATCATCAATAACACGTTGACATTTGGCAATCGCCTTGATTGAATCTTGTGTACTCTTTGTCAACATATCGGCTACAGATCTTAAAGCAGTAATACCATGTCTTTTATAAAGTACAACCTTGAGATATTTACTGTCTGATGAAAGAAATGGTCTAGGTTGACGGCTATGAGAAGATGCATCAGAAGATCAGAACTTTTTGTGGGCCTCACTGTAATGAAGATTGCTTCATCACAACTGCATTCTGATAATAATGCAAAAAGAGTTAAACGATGAACTATGCAAACATTTATTATGCAATGTAGATATAAGATAATAACAAGTTGCATAAATAAGACATGTATGGAACTTGTACTAAGCACAAACTTACATCATAATGTTGCACAGGGTCGCTATCCTTTTTTGGCGACTATCTTCTAATGATGACTGCTTCATTAAAACAGCATTCTGGTAACATTGTAAACATAGTTACAACAATTAACTATTCAAACATGTATTACGCAATGTAGAGATCAGATAACAGCATGTAGCAGAAATAAGCACAAGATAAGATAAGATGCATGTACTAAGCACATACTGGCTCACTGCAGGTCCTTCTCTTGCGTGCACTAGTCGGTCAACATGCCTATCATTTTAGGTTCAGCCATCAAGTGAAATGCTAATCCTCCCGCTCCATTGTCCTTAATCTGTGTTTAGATATCACATTTAAGACCAAGTCAGCTGGTTTCAAATAACAAAAAACTTGAGCTGCCAAATGAATAAGCCAATAGTTACCAGATATCAAATTAAAACCAACTAGATGTTGCTTTGCATGAGATACGAATTTCAGACATTCAGATTTAGAGTAGGGTAATGCCAAGGTTTTACACATAAAGTAAACTGGCATTAAGAATGACCAAATGTCGGGTTCAAATCACCCTCGAAGTTTCTCCAAGACAAGCATATCAAATAGGCAGAAACATAGTAAAGCATGAATGGCATTGCTATGGCAGGGTTCCAAGTGTTAATCTCTTGCATAAGGAACAATGCATATAGGTTATAGATAATAACGGAAGTAAACTGCCAAAATTACCAACCACGAACTCAGATTCCAACCTTACCTAGCGTCCCCGCTGTTAATGTTGGATGTTCTAATAAGTGGTTCGCATGATCAATCCCAAGGAAAATAACATTGACAAGTCAGTCTACGATAATACAAAGACCAGACATGCAGCAATAACTATATAAGCTAAAGACGAGGTATAAGAGCAAGCAGATTGGAAATGCACATAGCATGATTATAAAAGCAGGTGAGAATAGCAGACACGAGAAAACAAGCTAGCGGTGAGCTAATGACGTGGTATAAGAACAAGCAGATTGGAAATGCCCATAGCACGACTATAAAAGCAGTGCGACAATAGCATGCAGTACAAAAACAGTTGGCAGGAAATGAATGGGTACAAGGCTATAAATATGTGGATGCACACAGGTGTCAGTAGAATGAACAGGATGGTAGCGACCGGATAATGCTTTTGTACTGTACAACATTTAAACAAACTTCATGCGAAGCAACACATCAAGAAAGTTAACGGCATATGAGATCTGCAAATAACTACACAAAACATGGCTAAAGAAACACCGCGATCTAACGGGCAGCGTACAACAAGCTGCGGCGGGGTGGACGGGGCGGCAACTTGCATTCCAGTGGCGGCGAACACGGAGACGATGAATCGACCCTGTTTCAGAGAAGCGGGCATTAGTGAAGCAGATCTGGTTGGCCGGCAAGGTATTCGGTGAAGGATACAGCCCGCCGCGGCGAGGTAGCTCTGCGCAGGTCGGCGGAAGCGATCCGTCTATGGCAGGTCGGCATGTAGCGCATCCGCGGTGACGAGGGCGGCGGGGGAGCGGACTGGTGGGTGGACAGCCAACACGATCAAGGCTACGCTGTGGAGGAGTATGCCGGCGGCGAAGCATCTAGTAATCGTAGAGAGTCGAGCTTGGCGTGTGAGAGTATTTCTGAGCTAATGGGGCGAATGGTTGGTGGGTGGGTGTGGGGTGGGGAGGGTTCGGATCTAGGCAAGATATTTCATTGTTACCGAATGAGCCCTCCATGGTCGGGAGTTGTAGCTTCCGGACTGGGTTAAAAGGGTAAAATGGTCACGGGATTTTTCAATGGATGCGGCGGGAGATTTAAGTGGTCGAAATTTTCAGCTTAAGCTACAGACGAGCAACGACAAAAATAATGTTCTTCCCCAGGGAGCTCTCATTTCTTCCTCTTCTCTTCTCTCTCGAGTCTCTCCCACTCCCGCTCCTCTCCCCCCTTCTCTCCGCGCGCCTCGCCGGCCGGAGACGAGGCCGACTTCTCTCTGTATATTGTACACCCTCCGAACTAAATTAATTGATTCAACTTTCCTTAGACGTGTATGTATCTAGAGTAAAAACATGTGTGGATACATCCATATTTAGATAAGCAAAGTTGAGTCAGCTAATTTGGATCCGAGGGAGTTAGTGTTGTTGTAAGCTTAGATCCAGTGTTTCCCATGAGCAAATGGCGCAATGGAGTCGGGATCTCGTCATCGGCTTCAGATCTGGCCTATGGTGAATCTGGCGGATCTTGCCGGCCAAACCCCGATCCGGTGCCATCAATGTGATGGCGCTAACGGTGAGGCTTGCTTTGGTCAGTGCTTCAGATCTGGCCAATGGGGAAGTCAAGCTGCTAAAGTTCACAAGCTCGGGCATACGACGGCGTCATCCGTCTTGCCCGTGCACATCTTGACTTTCAGCGACCCTTCTCAGAGCCAATATGCCGTTGCCGAGGCCCTCTTCTCCTTCGTCTGCGACTACCGCGACACCGTCCTAAGTGGTGCGTCCCCGGCGACGGAGTTGCTGGAAAGGATGCGGAGCAGAGATCTGATGTGCGGTCGAGAAGGACTCGATTGATTTTCTTCTATATGTTTTGGGGTCCTTTTTGTAAAGTTGCAGGTTCTATTAGTTATTGTCTAGTACTTTTGGTCCTCTATGTAATTTTTTGGACTAGTTTCCATTGGCACCGATAAACTTGAATTTTGACAAGTTCACGAGGAAAAAAATTCCTTTGCACATATGGCCTATCATGTATAAACATTCTTGAGATTTAAACTATATGTAATGTGCCATGCATTAACCCTAAACCATATATATGTAACTAACCCTAGCCGATCAAACCCTACTTAATTAAAACAAATAACCCTAAACTATACGCATGCACTTTATGCGCAAAGGCGCGGGTGCCTCTAATAATGTGCGCACTCGATCGATGATCCCTAAACCTTATACAACCCTGAAACCCTAATCCCTAATCCCTAAACCCTAAACACCCTAAACACTAAACCCTAGACCCTAAACCCTAACCCTAACCCTAAACCCTAATTAAACCCTATATATAGGCCAACGACACTTAATTGTGCATCAAGCAGGCCAGGGGTGCCTCGCGGTCCTCTAATTAAATTAAATGTGCCATGCATTAACCCTAAACCATATATATGTAACTAACCATAGCTAATCAACCCTACTTAATGAAAACACATAACCCTAAACTATACTAGCTATAACCCGATCTAATAAAAACATGCATGCTCTATATATAGCAGCTAGCTAGCAAACCGTAGATTAACACCAATTAATATATACATGGCCTATATCGATCATGATGTATAACATATCCCCCTAGATTCATTAATTAATTATATAATTATCGTGATAAATTAATTAACTTTAATTTTGACAAGTTCTCTCGAATGAAAACACATTTGATTAAGTTGCCTCATAATATATATATAATTAGTGTGCATGCATGGCCTACCATGCATTCGTGCATATATTTTAATGTATATTTGAACATATTCTTGGGGATTTCAATCTCTCTCGATCATCTGGTGGCCAAAAAACACACATATATATATATGCATGCAATTTATGCGTAAAGGCGCGGGTGCCTCTAATAATGTGTGTGCGCACTCGATCGATGATCCCTAAACCTTAAACAACCCTAAAACCCCTAAATCCCTAATCCCTAAACCCTAAACACCCTAAACACTAAACCCTAAACCCTAGACCCTAAACGTACCCTAACCCTAACCCTAACCCTAACCCTAAACCCTAGCTAATCCTAAACCCCAATTAAACCCTATGTATAGGCCAACGACACTTAATTGTGCATCGATCGAGCGGGTCATGGGTGCCTCGCGATCCTCTAATAAAATTAAATGTGCCATGCATTAACCATAAACCATATATATGTAACTAACCCTAGCTAATCAACCCTACTTAATTAAAACACATAACCCTAAACTATACTAGATATAACCCGATCTAATAAAAACATGCTCTATATATAGCACCTAGCTAGCAAACCGTAGATTAACACCAATTAAAATATACATGGCCTATATCGATCATGTTGTATAACATATCCCTGAGATTCATTAATTAATTATATAATTATCGTGATAAATTAATTAACTTGAACTTTGACAAGTTCTCTCGAATGAAAACACATTTGATTAAGTTGCCTCATAATATATATATATATATAATTAGTGTGCATGCATGGCCTACAATGCATTCGTGCATATATTTTAATGTATATTTGAACATATTCTTGGGGATTTCAATCTCTCTCGATCATCTATATATCGTTGGTGGCCCAAAAACACACATATATATGCATGCAATTTATGCGTAAAGGCGCGGGTGCCTCTAATAATATAATGTGTGCGCACTCGATCGATGATCCCTAAACCTTAAACAACCCTAAAACCTTAAATCCCTAATCCCTAAACCCTAAACACCCTAAACACTAAACCCTAAACCCTAGACCCTAAACATACCCTAACCCTAACCCTAACCCTAACCCTAAACCCTAGCTAATCCTAAACCCCAATTAAACCCTCTGTATAGGCCAACGACACTTAATTGTGCATCGATCGAGCGGGTCATGGGTGCCTCGTGATCCTCTAATAAAATTAAATGTGCCATGCATTAACCCTAAACCATATATATGTAACTAACCCTAGCTAATCAACCCTACTTAATTAAAACACATAACCCTAAACTATACTAGCTAGTGCTATAACCCGATCTAATAAAAACATGCTCTATATATAGCAGCTAGCTAGCAAACCGGAGATTAACACCAATTAAAATATACATGGCCTATATCGATCATGTTGTATAACATATCCTGAGATTCATTAATTAATTATATAATTATCGTGATAAATTAATTAACTTGAACTTTGACAAGTTCTCTCGAATGAAAACACATTTGATTAAGTTGCCTCATAATATATATATAATTAGTGTGCATGCATGGCCTACAATGCATTCGTGCATATATTTTAATGTATATTTGAACATATTCTTGGGGATTTCAATCTCTCTCTCTCTCGATCATCTATATATCGTTGGTGGCCCAAAAAACACACATATATATGCATGCAATTTATGCGTAAAGGCGCGGGTGCCTCTAATAATGTGTGTGCGCACTCGATCGATGATCCCTAAACCTTAAACAACCCTAAAACCTTAAATCCCTAATCCCTAAACCCTAAACACCCTAAACACTAAACCCTAAACCCTAGACCCTAAACCTAACCCTAACCCTAACCCTAAACCCTAGCTAATCCTAAACCCCAATTAAACCCTATGTATAGGCCAACGACACTTAATTGTGCATCGATCGAGTGGGTCATGGGTGCCTCGTGATCCTCTAATAAAATTAAATGTGCCATGCATTAACCCTAAACCATATATATGTAACTAACCCTAGCTAATCAACCCTACTTAATTAACACACATAACCCTAAACTATACTAGCTAGCTATAACCCGATCTAATAAAAACATGCTCTATATATAGCAACTAGCTAGCAAACCGTAGATTAACACCAATTAAAATATACATGGCCTATATCGATCATGTTGTATAACATATCCCCGAGAATCATTAATTAATTATATAATTATCGTGATAAATTAATTAACTTGAACTTTGACAAGTTCTCTTAATGAAAACACATTTGATTAAGTTGCCTCATAATATATATATAATTAGTGTGCATGCATGGCCTACAATGCATTCGTGCATATATTTTAATGTATATTTGAACATATTCTTGGGGATTTCAATCTCTCTCTCTCTCGATCATCTATATATCGTTGGTGGCCCAAAAAACACACATATATACGCATGCACTTGATGCGTAAAGGCGCGGGTGCCTCTAATAATGTGTGTGCGCACTCGATCGATGATCCCTAAACCTTAAACAACCCTAAAACCCTAATCCCTAATCCCCTAAACCCTAAACACCCTAAACACACTAAACCCTAGACCCTAAACACCCTAAACACTAAACCCTAAACCCTAGACCCTAAACACCGTAAACCCTAAACCATAAACCCTAAACCCTAAACCCTAAACCCTAAAACCCTAAACCCTAAACCCTAAACCCTAAACCCTATAAACACCCTAAACACTAATTAAAACCTAAACCCTAGACCCTAAACACTAAACCCTAAACCCTAGACCCTAAACACCGTAAACACTAAACCCTAAACCCTAAACACCCTAAACACTAATTAAACCCTAAACCATAGACCCTAAACACTAGACCCTAAACCCTAGACCCTAAACACCCTAAACACTAAACCCTAGACCCTCTAAACACAGTAAACACTAAACCCTAAACCCTAGACCCTAGCTAAACACCCAAAACACTAAACCCTAAAACCCAGCTAGCTAACCCTAAACCCTAATTAAACCCTATATATATAGGCCAACGACACTTAATTGTGCATCAAGCAGGCCAGGGGTGCCTCGCGGTCCTCTAGTTAAATTAAATGTGACATGCATTAACCCTAAACAATATATATATATAACTAACCCCTAGCTAATCAAACCCTAGTTAATTAAAACACATAACCCTAAACTATACTAGCTATAACCCGATCTAATAAAAACATGCTCTATATATAGCAGCAACTAGCTAGCAAAAACGGTAGATTAAAACCAATTAATATATACATGGCCTATATATCGATCATATGTTGTATAACATCTCCCCGAGATTCATTAATTAATTATATAATTATCGATGATAAATTAATTAACTTGAATTTTGACAAGTTCTCTCGAATGAAAACACATTTGATTAAGTTTCCTCATAATATATATATAATTAGTGTGCATGCATGGCCTACCATGCATGCATTAATTCGGCATATATTTTAATATATATTTGAACATATTCTTGGGGGATTTCAATCTCTCTCGATCATCTATATGTCGTTGGTGGCCAAAAAACACACACATATACGCATGCACTTTATGCGCAAAGGCGCGTGTGCCTCTAATAATGTGTGTGCGCACTCGATCGATGATCCCTAAACCTTAAACAACCCTAAAACCCTAATCCCTAACCCCTAAACCCTAAACACCCTAAACACACTAAACCCTAGACCCTAAACACCCTAAACACTAAACCCTAAACCCTAGACCCTAAACACCGTAAACCCTAAACCATAAACCCTAAACCCTAAACCCTAAACCCTAAACCCAAAAACCCTAAACCCTAAACCCTAAACCCTATAAACACCCTAAACACTAATTAAACCCTAAACCCTAGACCCTAAACACTAAACCCTAAACCCTAGACCCTAAACACCGTAAACACTAAACCCTAAACCCTAAACACCCTAAACACTAATTAAACCCTAAACCATAGACCCTAAACACTAGACCCTAAACCCTAGACCCTAAACACCCTAAACACTAAACCCTAGACCCTAAACACCGTAAACACTAAACCCTAAACCCTAGACCCTAGCTAAACACCCAAAACACTAAACCCTAAACCCAGCTAGCTAACCCTAAACCCTAATTAAACCCTATATATAGGCCAACGACACTTAATTGTGCATCAAGCAGGCCAGGGGTGCCTCGCGGTCCTCTAGTTAAATTAAATGTGACATGCATTAACCCTAAACCATATATATATAACTAACCCTAGCTAATCAAACCCTAGTTAATTAAAACACATAACCCTAAACTATACTAGCTATAACCCGATCTAATAAAAACATGCTCTATATATAGCATGCAGCTAGCAAAAACGGTAGATTAAAACCAATTAATATATACATGGCCTATATATCGATCATATGTTGTATAACATCTCCCCGAGATTCATTAATTAATTATATAATTATCGATGATAAATTAATTAACTTGAATTTTGACAAGTTCTCTCGAATGAAAACACATTTGATTAAGTTTCCTCATAATATATATATATAATTGTGTGCATGCATGGCCTACCATGCATGCATTAATTGCATATATTTTAATATATATTTGAACATATTCTTGGGGGATTTCAATCTCTCTCGATCATCTATATGTCATTGCCAAAAAACACACACATATACGCATGCACTTTATGCGCAAAGGCGCGTGTGCCTCTAATAATGTGCGCACTCGATCGATGATCCCTAAACCTTAAACCCTAAATAAACCCTAATCCCTAATCCCTAAACCCTAAACACCATAAACATTAAACCCTAAACCCTAACCTCCTAACCCTAAACCCTAAACCCTAATTAAACCCTATATATATAGGCCAATGACACTTAATTGTGCATCAAGCAGGCCAGGGGTGCCTCGCGGTCCTCTAATTAAATTAAATGTGCCATGCATATATGTGTTTAATTTGGGGATTTCAATCGCTCTCTCGTATGTAGCTCTCTCTACCTCTCTCTCTTTCTCTCTCTCTCTCTCTCTCTCTCTCTCTCGTTGCTGGCCAACAACACACACATGCACTTTGTGCGCAAAGGCATGCGCCTCTAATAATGTGTGCGCAGTCGATCGATCTAGTTTTGATTAATCATAGCACACAAATAAAGAAATTGTATTTGAATCCACACAACCTATTAAAACACATAACCCCTAACATGGCCTAATTAATTAACCCTTCTCGATCTCTACCTAATTAGTGGAAATTGCACAAAATCAAAAGGGGTCCCTCACTAATTATGCATATCTGCTAGATTGTGATAAACTTTTGCCACATATATATTTGGTGGATGGGTGCATCTTGGCATGTAAACAATTAGTGTTTGCAAATGGCGTTGTCAAAATTTATGTACAAATGATTTCTTTCCATCCAAAGTGCATAAAATGGGAGTTTTAATGAAGAAAGTACAAATAAAACAGCTCAACATGCTTCCACACCCCGATTTTCACACGAAGTAGAGCATATTTAAAGGATAATTCCAGAGTTTTACTATTTTTCAAGCAACTTTGCTAATTTTCCCCCACTCACATGACTTTATGTCGATTTAACGAAAATATGGCGAATTTAAACTACATGGGCGGGATAGTTTGAATTGTGCGCGCGGCAAAGGGAACCGCCTATTCCTCAACCTTGTGCACGGCAAATTACACACGCAACTCCATTAAACGCCACCTACCAACCTTAATTATCACCCCGGCGGCCCGGCCGCATGACCCCCCACCCACCCGTACACAACTTATCCCCGTCCGTGCGAAGAGCTTCCCCTCCCCGTCCCGTCCGTGCGAAGAAGAAGCTTCCCCTCCCCGTCGCTCTTCTCGAGACGCACCGGCGGTCAAGTTGATCCACGGTAGGGCTGCTATCTCTAGCTCAATCATGTATCGGGCAAGACAGCCTAACGATTTATATTTTCTTGATGTTGCTAAAAAAATTCGTCAGTATGCTCTAACTAATTGGCACTTTATAGTTTTCCGCTCGATTTGTCATCGATCAATTTGTTCATTTGCGTGGGCATATAGAGTCAGTTCTGCACTCGATCCGTTAATTTGCTGAAATGCCATGGCAGAGTTTTGTACACGATCCGTTTGCTAAAATGTCGATGGGCATTTTTTGTTTTGTACTCGACATGATTGCTGAAATGCATAATCATATAGTATAGTTTTGTACTCGATGGATATACATTTCCTACTTCGCCTTAAATTAATCACCAACCACCTGTATCTCATAATTAAACAGATGGACAGAACTTGGAAACTGCATGGACACTTATGTTCCCCTTCATATATAAATGGTGTTCAACCCTTTATGGGGTTTATTAGAGCTCATGATGGTCACAACCTGGACGTGTATTGCCCGCGCTGCACATGTATGAATGGTGAGAAGAGGCCTCACCCTGTAGTGGCAGATCATTTACACATTTTTGGGATGGACCGCACATATGTTAGGCGGGTTTAGCATGGTGAACCATATAATGATCCTTTAGCAGGAGAAGCAGATCTTGCTCACACTGTATGTGTGCTGGCATATGTAGTTAATTATTTATATTGATGCCGCTGTTTCAATCAATAGTTTGCATTGCTGTGCAAGGTTCTGTACTCAAATTTAACTTGTTGCATATGGATGGACGGGAAGGAGAGAAAAAGCGCTTGCTTCAGGAAACGGGTTTCAGCTCTGGGACATGTGCTGTGCCATGAGAAGGTAAATATGTAAAACGGCATTTGTTCAGGTTGCATCCCTTAGATGTTTGTCTAATCGGTTGATGTACTAATTGCAGAAGCATAGAGTTAAAGAGGTCTCTCAGTTTGATGGGAGATTTGAAGATGAATCTCAGCTTGATGCACCTGTGGATGGTACTGATGACGAGCCTTTCATAGACGAAGGTCCTGCACCTGAGATTATCCAGCCTACGAAGGAGGCCGTGGACCGAGTACACAACTTTGCGTTGAAGTGGATGCACGCTCGAGATCATCACGGCGTCCGGTAGTCTCAAGACCACCCAGCCCCGATGCACCTGTGGATGGTACCGATGACGAGCCTCTCATAGACGAAGGTCCCGGCACCTGAGATTATCCAGCCTACGAAGGAGGCCGTGGACCGAGTACACAGCTTTGCGTTGAAGAGGATGCACACCCGAAGATCATCAGGGGCGTCCCGGTAGTCTCAGGACCACCCAGCCCTGATGCAAAATGTTGAGCTACTTTATGATTCGTACTCTTATGTTCTGGTGCTGTAGTATGTTATGATTTGTACGCCTTTGGCGCTAGATTAAGCATTCAGTGGATGATCGCGTTGCAAAATTCGACACCCACACAATCAGTTCATCGTACAAGTAGTAGCACAATTACTTCTACAGCGATTCCTGCCAGCGCATTAGTTGGTAGCATGAAACACTTTCAGGTTCCCCTCTGATTCATATTAATTGACTCAATCTGTCTAGATATGGATGTATCTAGATGCATTTGTTAACTAGACTAACAAACTTGAGTCAGTTAATATGAATCCGTGTAAACCGCCCAAGTCCTCGAGCAGCTAGTTTATTGACTCTGGACTCCAAGCCTCTCGCGGCAAGCCATCGACGAAGCTTTGACCAGATCTTGGCCCGCAATTTTTTTGTGTGGCGAATAGCAAAGCTTTGACCAGTTCCTTCCTGGGATACAAGACGGGTGAGCTTGCACGGCTGCTATGAGCACTTTCCGGCGGAACTTCCTTCCGCCCTCAAGCCACCGTCATGGAGACAAGACGCAGGCCTCGAGGTGGACGGAATTCTGGATCTCTGGCTGGTGGTCCGCATCGTCCGGGAACGATCTCCAGCGGGTTAACGAGGACATGCATGGCGGCTGGGGGATTTGTTTTTTGTTTTTTTTTTGGTTTGAGCTTGGGATTTGGGGTTTTTTCGGATAGGGAGGAGGAACCGAGGAAGAGGAAGGAACAGCCGCGTGCTTGGCGTGTGCTTGAATTTCGAATTTTTGTGAAATGTTTCATTTCCCCGCTACAATTCGGGGGTTTCTTGACGCGCCATGCGTCCCGCCGGGCAGCTTCAAGTAAATTTGGGGTGCCACACTATGGGCCCTAGTTTCAGTGAGACATGTAATGACTAGTCACATCAGTAAGTTCACTGTAATAAAATATGTTACCCCTCCCTTTATGTAGCACCCCTTCTCTCCCGATCGAGTGCCGATTGCCGACGGATGCAAGCCGCTAGCTCGATCCCTTTCGCCTCCACCGTCCAGGCATCCAGCTTGGAGGGGCAAGCTGCATCTAGCCCAAGCGGATTAGGTAGGACTAGTAATGTTCTCTCCTTTCTCGAGATCGGTTCTTTTTTCCTCCCCTCGATATCTTGCGCATCTCTTTCCTATTCTGGGCAAAGGGGTGTCTTTCTGGTCACCCTCGAGCCGGGAGTGATTGATGGGGGTGGGGGCGGCTACCTTTGCTTGGATTGGGGTGTTCTTCCTTTATTTGTCGACATTTGCAACCTTTGTAGTTTCTGCTGATCCTCACTGTATCTTTTGTCAGCTTGTAAAGGCAAGACCCGGCGGTGGGGGCAATGGAGCGTAAGGCCACCACGCATGTGGGCAATTGGCTGAGCCTGAGCTGCGTCCCCAGCCCCGCGAAGCAGGTACTCCGTTTGCTTATCCACTCTTTACCTTTTAAGTGTCTCTCTGGTCTCTCGCATCCTCAATCTGTTCCTGTTCTAGAATATGCTTAAAGTAGCACATGTCTTCACTGTTTGCGTAAAGCCTGTGACACCATGCTCTATATTCTCTCTATCAGGTTGGTACCTCCAGGTTCCGTGCCGAGGCTATGGGGAACGAGAATAGCGCCCCACCCGCTGCAGGAGCATGGCCCGATCTGCAGCACAAGAAGCGAAATGCCATGCCGAGCTGGGCAGGGACCGCCCAGGGGTAATTTTTTTAACCAACTTACCATGATGTAGTCTGAATCTGATACTCCCTCACATCCAAATTAATTGACTCAACTATCCGTAGATACGGATGTATCTAGATGTGTTTTAGCTCTAGATACTACTGCCTCCATCCCAAAGCTTTGGGCTTATATTATTTTTAGAAAGTCAAACTATACCATGTTTGACTAAGCTTTTACCAAAAATCAGTAACATGCAAAATACAAAATTAATATCATTAAATAGATAATAAAATATATTTTCCTACGGTATCTACACCGTATTATATTTGTTGATAGAATGTTCTAAAATTTTGGTCAAACTTTGCTTGTTTTGATTTCTCAAAAATAAATAAGGCTTAAGCTTTTGGTGGTAGTACATTCATATCTAGACAAAGCTGAGTTAACTAGTTTTTTTGTCTGTCCATAGCTAGTGTTCACGCTGCAAAAGGCTAAGAGCATCCACTATATGCATCACTCTATCTCATACAGTAATTCAATATCACTGCTGAGGTCTGCCTTTTGTTTTGCTATTCATATGCAGACTGAAACTTTAGGGCCTTTACTCAAAAGGAAGATCAAAACTGCGGCTGATCAGGCCAGTATGTTGATGCCGCCCCCATCTTCTAAATGCCTCTACAAGCACAAGGCCACGCACCAGCTGGGTGGTGATCTTTTAATGAATATGGTATATTTTCTTAATCCACAAAACATGCCTTGATTTTTCTCTGTTTATTGTCGGTTTTTTCTATGCTTGCCAAAAGTTTACAACAACAACAACAACAACCAAGCCTTTCAGTCCCAAACAAGTTGGGGTAGGCTAGAGTTGAAACCCATAAGATCTCGAAGCCAAAAGTTTAGAAACACCAAATTCGTTTGCTTACAATCATCATACAGTAATGTTCATCTACTCCAGTTCCCCTAACCCAACATAAAATGATGTTAATTTCGATTTTTAGATTAAAAGAGCACCATTAGGCGCTGTTAATTACGACTTTGAGATTAAATGTCATTTGCAATTGTTAATTACAATTTTGAGACAATTGGTTAGTTTAACCTCGATCTCTTCTGCTCTCCATTTTTCCCAACCGAACAAAAATGTAACCATTCCATTCCTCCGAAATGGAACCATTCCATTCCATTCCACGCTGTTTCAACCGAACACACCCTTGCATTGTTGTGAACTGTTGTCCATACACGGCCATACCCCTTCCACTTACATCTAGCACTATATGCATCACTGTCTCGTAGTCATTCAATATCATGCGAGATCTGTTCCATTCTTATGCAAAATAATCGCTGCGCTTTACTCAAGTGGATGCAAAATGGGGCTAATGAGGCTGCTGTGAGGACGATGGTGCCGCACCATCTTCCGAAAACCTCTACAAGCATGAGGCCATGGGCCAGCTGGGTGGTGACCTTTTAATGAATCTGGTATATTTTCTTAATCCACATACATGATTTCATTATTATCTGTTTAATTACTGTTGGCTTTGTCTAATGCTTACCAAAAGTTGAAACACTGCGTTTGCTTACAATCATCATACACTAATTTTTCACTTTTCAGTCTGTCTCATCCAATATATAAACTGTTGATTTCCATTGGCTTCTTTTGTAATCATTTGCATTGTTGTCAACTGTTCTCTATGCACAACCCTATTCTTCCACTTACACCCCGCACTATTTGCATCACTATCTCATAGATTTATTAAATATCAATGATGAGTTCTGTTGCTATTCATATGCAGGATGAAACTTCTGTTCCTCTACTCAAATGGATAAAAATGATCCCGATGAGGCTGCTGTGAAGACGATGGTGCTGCCACCATCTTCTGAAAACCTCTCAAACAAGCCACGGGCCAGCTGTGTACCTTTTCAGTAAAGGTATATTTTCTTAATCCTCATACATGATTTGATTTTTGTCTGTTTATTGCCGGCTTTGTCTAATGCTTACCAATAGTTCAAACACACACACCTATTCTTCCACTTACATCCAGCACTATATGCATCATTGTCTCATAGATTCATTTTATATATCACCGCTGATGTCTGTTGCTCTTCAATTTTTATATGCAGACTGAAACTGCTAAGCCTTCATTGGTCAAAAGGATTGCAACTGCTGCTGATGAGGCATCTGCAGAGGCTGCCACAAGTTACTGTCAGCCCCACCTTCTGGATGCTTATATAAGCTCAAGTCCAAGGATCAGCCGGGCCGTAACCATCCAAGGGTTCGGGTATATTTTCTTAAGCCACATATACATGCCATGATTTATGTCCGATATTATCACCGGCTCTGTCTAATGCTTTTGGAATTCGGAAACACCAAATTAGCATGCTTATATTCATCATACACTAATTTTTCACTGCTCAGTTTGTAACATAGTGTTATGCACTTGCTTGTCAACATTTGCATTGCTCTGAACTATGCACTTTACACAACCTAATTCTTCCACTTACGTTCAGCGCTACGCACCAGTAGTACCTCCCATGTTTCCTTCACCATCCCGATGCCGAGCTTGGAATATGGCGGGCCCATGTACATACCCCCGCATATAACACCTCCTATGGCTCTATCTACCTTTCTAGTAGCTCCTTCACAGAGTTGCAGGTATGTATTCTCAGTGGTTTAGCATGAATTGGCATATAGTAAAGTCTTGTTTTTAGTCTTCCCGCTTCTTACATTTGTATCAATTTTCACATGCAGACTGTACCTTGTGAACTTCGTCCAATGATTAACCAGATGTGTCCGCATGAAGGATCTTTCACTATGCATGGCAATGGCAAATTGATGAACACCTACACGGTCTATGAGGTGTATGTCTACAAGACGCAGCCATCACATATTTGTATGGACATGATTGGAGAAAGTTTGCTTTTGACTACGGTCTGAAGAAGGGCGACGAGCTGAGGATCAGAAACTCAAACGGGCAGATATACGTAACTGCTTACAGAGTTGGAGACACTTCCAAATATATAATATGTAACTTTTTTCTACTCATATCTTTTGATAACTGCATTCTGAGCAATTGTTCTAAACCATTCCCTCTGTTCTAGCTTGCCGGGTTTAACATGATCAAAGCTGCAGATCCCCTGACGGAACAGGAGCGGATGTCACAAAGGGCAACCACACCAGCACCGGCACCGGCTCCCCACTCTCCCGCATCAGCACCGGCTCCGTACTAAATTCCGATCGCATCTACCCGCAGTCCCCTACATCGCATTGGTCTCTGAGAGGCCCCATACTACACATGCCCAGCAGTTCCCGCATCAAGATCGGTTCCTCTAGCTGCACCCATCGCACCCGCCCAACCGCCTCGTGACAAGACTTCCTCTAGAGGCACCGTTTCGCACCTCGCCAAGAATTTCGCATCGCATCACTCGTGTACCAGCCCAGCTCATGCACCTCGCCCAGCCGATCACCGAGGTCTCAGCTCATTGTTGTGGCCACCCGTGTGGTGACCAGGACGCATCCTGGCTATGTTCGAGTATGCTCCTTATCTTGATGTCTTCTCTCAAAGTCTCACATGGTCTCAGCATTGGTGCCATTGACTAATTTTTGGTGGTATCTCTTGCTTTGAATCAGAAATTGCCTAAAAGTATCTCCAAGGATCTCAATGCGGCCGAAGGGGCAAGATATCCCTCGTCATGGAGAGTGAAGGTCTCACCGTGGAGGGACGGTACTCGTCAGTCCCACGATGGCCGCTGTTACTTCCAGTGGAAAAGTTCATTGACGGTGCCAAACTTCGCATGGATCAAAGTTGAAGGTCAAGATCTTTCGATGCCGCTGTGACATGCCGGTCATAAAGTTCGCGGTTGTCTAGTTCTGTTGTCCCATGAGCCCTTAGCAAATGCATTTGTAGTTATACTTATATAAGGTTATCTTATCTGAACTGCTAATTAATTGTATGGGTGGTAAAACTCTGGCAAGCTTTTGCTCTTAGCAAGTATGTATGTATGATCACCTATTATGATAACTAATGTTTGTGTTCATCTTAATTTGCATTTCCTTTTAGAAAAAAACTTAATTTCTATTTTGGCTGACCTGTTAGAGAACTATCACATTGAACCCACAACATGATTCATATAGATTCATTACACCGAGCCACATGTCTTGACCTTGCGATACACTACTTCCATTAATTAGTGCAAGAAGGCTTACCTGTGCCTGAACCATGGCATATTCGAATCCACCTTATCTATCTAGAAATACAACCTTGGCAGAAGAGGATTTGCAGTATGGGGAGGCTAACATTGGGGACCCATGACAAAGCAGCTGGCTCAACGTTTTAAAGGTGGCGGAGATCGAAAAAAAAATAAGCAAAAATCAGTTGGTAAACAAATTCAAGAAAGAAACATTTACCTTCTCGAGAGGATGACATGCGGGACCCATGAGGCAGATCCTCAACTATTTCAAGGCTGGAGGATCAAAATAAAAAGGAAATAGCCAAATAATTAAGGTAAAAAATAAATCCATCAAAGGAAACTTTATTGTTCATAGAGGATGACATGTGGGACCGACAACAACAAGTCTGTCATCAAGCAAAGGAAGGGATCAAAAGAAAAAGACAAATAGCGAGAATTAGGGGGAAAAATAAATCCAACAAAGAAAACTTTTATTGTTCATAGAGGATGACATGCGGGACCCATGAGCCAGCCTTCCTCAACGTTTCAAAGTCGGCATGAGATTGAAAGAAAAAGTCAAGTGACATAATATCGGAGCCAAAATAATCCAAGAAAAGAAACTTTATTGTACATAGAGGATGACATGCGGGTCCCATTTTGTAGCAACGGTCTCAACGCCCAAGGCGGCACAGATCAAAGAAATGAAGCCAGAAATCGGTGGTGTGAAAATCCAAGAAAAGAAAGATTTTAATTGGGCTGTATCTCGGACATCTGGGCCTTCGAACTATACTCGCCGGGCCTTTTGACTCGTACATAATTTCAGCCCACCAAAACAGAAAGGTCGATTTTTTCAAAAAAAAAATAGGAAAGTCCTATGCTTCGCAAAAACAAAAAACAAGGAGATTCAACATATAAGTTTGTTTATGTAGATATAAAGATTTAATTTATCCGTTTGCAATAGCTCAGAGCGAAATACAACGTTTATTGTCTGCAAAATAAAATATCACATGTTTCTTGTACGGGAGGCGGACATCGGGGACCCATGAGCCAAGAGGAGTCAACGTTTCAAAGGCGGGGGATCGAAAATAAAAAAAGCCAAAAATCAGTTGGTAAAAAAATACAAGAAAAGAAAACATTTATCGTTCCGAGAGGATGACATGGGACCCATGAGGCAGCATCCTCAACGTTTCAAAGTCGGCATGAGATCGAAAGAAAAGGCAAGTGACATAAATAACGAGCCAAAAATAATCCAAGAAAAGAAACTTTATTGTACATAGAGGATGACATGCGGGTCCCATTTTGTAGCAAAGGTCTCAACGTTTCAAAGGCGGCACAGGACCAAAAGAAAAATGAGGCAGCAGATTCTCAACAATTCCAAGGCGGCAGTGGATCAAAAGAAAATAAAGGAAATAGCCAGAAATTAATTAGGGGTCAAAAATAAATCCACCAAAGGAAACTTTTATTGTTCATAGAGGATGATGTGGGGGACTCGCCAACAAAGGCCTCATCGTTCAACGGGGTGGATCAAAAGAAAAGGCAAATAGCCAAAAGGGTGAAAAATAACTCCAAGAAAGGAAACTTTTATTGTTCAGAGAGGATGACATGCGGGACCCATAGCAAGCACCTTACTCAACGTTTCAAAGGCGGCATGAGATCGAAGAAAAGGCAAGTGACCAAATATCAGGAGCCAAAAATAATCCAAGATTTATTGTACATAGAGGATGACATGTGGGTCCCATTTGCAGCGGTTCTCAATGTCAAATGCTGCTTGAGATCAAAAGAAAAGAAAGTAGCTAGTAATTAGGTGGGGGAAAAATCCAAGAAAAGAAAGTTGATGGACATAGAGGATGACATGCGGGTCCCTTGAACCACAGCCTTACTCAACGTTTCAAAGGGGCAGATCAAAAGAAAAGGCAAGGCAAAAATCAGAGGGTGAAAAAATCCAACAAAGAAACTTTTATAGCACACAGAGGATGACATGGGTCCATGAGCCAGCAGGTACCTCAACGTTTCAAACGGGGAGAGATCGAAAGAAAAGTCAAGTTACCAAATATGAGGTGCCAAAAAACTCCAAGAAAAGAAAGTTTTATAGTACATAGAGGATGACAT
This sequence comes from Lolium multiflorum, assembly GCA_030979885.1. Classification (NCBI taxonomy): domain Eukaryota; kingdom Viridiplantae; phylum Streptophyta; class Magnoliopsida; order Poales; family Poaceae; genus Lolium; species Lolium multiflorum. The sequence goes on from CM061751.1 coordinate 83,004,930, forward strand.
GCGGGTCCCATTTAGCAGCAGCGGTATCACCGTTTGAGAGGTGGTGGGATCAAAAGAAAAAAGAAATTGCCAAAAATCAGAGAAAAAAACCAAGAAAAAGAACTTTTATAGTACATAGAGGATGACATGGGTCCCATGAGCCGCAGGTTCCTCAACGTTTCAAACGTGGCATGAGATCGAAAGAAAAAGGCAAGTGAAAAAATATCAGGAGCCAAAAATAATTCAAGAAAAGAAAGTTTTATAGTACATAGAGGATGACATGCGGGTCCCATTTGGCAAGTGTATCACCGTTTGAGAGGCGGCAAGGATCGAAAGAAAAAGGCAAGTGAAAAAATATGAGGAGCCAAAATAATTCAAGAAAAGAAAGTTTTATAGTACATAGAGGATGACATGCGGGTCCCATTTAGCTAGCATATCAGTTGAGGGCAGACGAAAGAAAAAGGTAAGTGACCAAATATGAGGTGCCAAAAAAATCCAAGAAAAGAAAGTTTTATAGTACATAGAGGATGACATGCGGGTCCCATTTAGCAGAATTTTCAACGATTCCAGAGGCTAGGGGATCAAAAGAAAAAGGCAAGTGAAAAATATCAGAGCCAAAAATAATTCAAGAAAAGAAAGTTTTATAGTACATAGAGGATGACAGTGTCCCATTTAGCAGCAGCAGATTACCGTTTGAGAGGCGGCAGATCGAAAGAAAAAGGTAAGTGACCAAATATGAGGTGCCAAAATAATTCAAGAAAAGAAAGTTTTATAGTACATAGAGGATGACATGCGGGTCCTGGCGCAGCAGCTGTATCACCGTTTGAGAGGCGGATCGAAAGAAAAGGCAAGTGACCAAATTTGAGGTGCCAAAATAATCCAGAAAAGAAAGTTTTATACATACACGAGGATGACATGGTCCCCTAGCAGCGGTATCACCGTTTGAGAGGCGGCAGGATCGAAAGAAAAAGGCAAGTGACCAAATTTGAGGTGCCAAAAACTCCAAGAAAAGAAAGTTGATTGCACATAGAGGATGACATGCGGGTCCCATTTTAGCAGCAGGTCTCAACGTTCCAAGGCGGCAAGGATCAAAAGAAAAGGAAGTAGCCAAATCAGGTCAAAAATCCAAGAATAGAAAGAATTTTGGTTTATAGAGGATGACATGCGGGACCCATGATCCCGCATCGTAAACGGCTCGATCGGAGAACGCTGAACGAGATGGCGCGATGTAGAAAAAAACAATGCTGCAGAGGCTGCCATCTCGGCCTCACATCCTCGGGCAGTGAGGGATTTGCGGACTGCCGGGCGAACCCGAGATTTCAGATGCACCACGTCCCGGCCACCATACGCCACGTTTGGGCCGCTTTCGTCGGCCTCAAAAACGAGAAAGAAAAAGTTTTGACATGCACTACGGAGGGACCAAAAATCATCGGCCATGGTGCATCAGCAACCACGGCGCGATTTCAACTCTTCGCGGCTACAACTTTTCAGAGTGGAGGAACCGTTCCACACAATACCATTCAGAGGTTGATTGAGCTGGTATTGCCGAATTAGCACAGTTCGGCAAAAGCAAGGAGAGACAGTGGCTGAGTACATTTTCAGAACCGTCAAGAACCGATGCTATTCGGTTCACTTGACTGGAAAGAAGGCCGAGCTGGTCAAAGTGTGCCTTGCAACGCTGCTCAAAGATCCCACGCTCCAAGTGGAGCACAACCTCGCTGACGCACTCGGTCACGATCAATTTTATATGAGCAATACTATCTAGAACTCGTAACAAGATGTCTAAGCATATAAGCTCCGGTCAGCCACCGATGAAGACAGATTCTGCTAAGACGTAGTCGTAGTCAATGGACTCAACTACAGCACTGTCCCAAAATGGGTAACCCACCAGGGCTCTGAAGGGTTTTACTTTGACGTGATCAAAGTCGAGGATTTTCATCCATATCAAAGAGAAGGCTGAAGCTACCTGAAGGCTACAAGATCCTCTTACACGGTGACAAGAGATGAAACAAAAGGCCACATCGCAAATGCCATCATACGTTCACGTACGCCACCAACGACTGCAGTATTGCGCACAAATCTGCAGGCGAGAATCAAAGCTGATTAACTTTCGGAGCGCTTTGCCATGATAGACATGTCTGCTTTCCTGACGTCAACATGGTGGACCTAAGCTACTCCATAAGAGAACCATGGTTCTCTTTCGATGTCAATATGGCAGGGTTTGTGATCCGCCGTGGCAAAGATAAAGAGAGCAGCCACACTCGTGGCAAAGATAAAGAGGAGGCTGCTCCACGCGACCGGTCCCAAGATGATGATAGATACGGTACCTAACCGAGGAGGAGGTGAGAAGCATACGATATCATCGCCACTCCGTGCATCTCCTCAACAAATATGATCGCCAGTGACGATCGACGTCGGCGCTGACGATCAAGACGATGAAAGATATCACGGGTCTCGATGCGGAAAATGAGGTATCGTCATGATGACGTAACAACGACGGTATGAACGTCGCGCTGCAGGGAGGTCAAGGGGAACAAGACAACGTGGATAAGCACCGGGACTGTCCCTTCTTCAAATCAAACATTGCTGGGACTCATGAATGAGCCGATTGCCAACAATCGAGAATTGCCCGGAATGCAAAATGAAGAAAGAAGGAGGACAAACGAAGTTTCAAAGGTTCGAGCGTCTAGGGCCCCCACCTTGCATTAAACGCAGCTGAGTCATCTCAAGAGGAAGACTTGAGGAGTCGTATGGAGAAGAAGATAGGTGTATCACCGATCAAGGTGTGCCCCTGGCTGACCCAGCCATTCTAGCTTAGGCAGCCGGTCACAAACTTGAAGAAGCTTATAAAGACAAGACTGGTGACACGTTGAGAAGAGTACGGCCCGATCTGGCCGAAATCAGCAAACGATGGAGACAAAGGCGCGCTGCCAAAGAAAGTATGGCGCCCAAACAGGCGAAAGCCGATGCACATGTAGGCTGATGCCGATGCAGAGACATCGGCCGACACAAACATGGTGTTTATACCCTGGCTGAGTTCGCTACCCAGCCACGAGGTTTCGCTCAATCACCATGGTCCACTTACCGCTATCTTTGAGAAGCCAATGCGGATAGAAGCTACGTGTATTTGAAAGCCCTATACTTGAGGGGCTATATCAATGGGCAGCTCGTCATTAAGATGTTGGTCGCATACCCTGAGCGCGTCAACATAATGCCGATTCCATGCCAACACGTTTGGGGCACTCCATGATGACCGATCACACCAACGCAAGAGCTTACTTCACCCGCCAAGCGCTTTAAAGCTTAAAGGTGTTCTGAATGTAGAGCTTTGCATCAGGCTCTTAAAACCATACCTACTCACAGTCTCTTCATCGGGGTTTACATCAAAGCAATTACGCCGTCCTATTAGGAAGGGATTGGATTCTACCAACTGCTGCATTCCATCTACAATGCACCAATGCATCATACAATGGGATGGAGATGAAGTGGAAGTCATTCAGGCAGATGACTCAATCGAGATATCGTTAGCTGCCATGAGTGTGTGGGAAGCAGATAACCAAGAGCCGCTCTCTGGAATCAGTTTAGAGGGTTGTGAGCGCATCGAAGCTTCGAAGAATGGGGTAAGGCTGGTTTTATCCACCTACCGATGAGTAGCAGGTCCAAGGTGACGGACGATAGTGCCTAAATTCGAACCAAAATTGAGGTGCTCAAGAAAATGAAAAGCAAAGGATCTTATCTCCAACATGTCACGTAGCTGCGTGGAAATCCAAGAATTTGCAAACCATCATCAAAGCATTGCAACGGAAAAGGAGGCTGATTCCGGCAATCGGCCAAAACTATCCCTTAACATACCTTCGTTCTGTCGCATTGATCCAACAGATGCCTCAAGAGCCGATACCATCAATTACTTGGCAGAATCGACTCGGGGGGCACATAGATGGACGAGATACGAGGATACGAAGCTGGGAACGGATGTCAAATGTCCAAGCAGAAAGGCCTGTAAGTGCTGGGGCCGATACGAATAAATCGTCAGAAAATGGAAAAACTCAAATTTCCAAATCTTAAGGCCACTATGCGTAGACATCGACGAAAGAACAAAGCGATGCACGGCCATCGACTCAAGGGGTACGAACTGTTACATGGCGAGGCTCTACTCGAAGACTCACCGTTTGTGACTCGTGTTCACAAGGACCTCCAAACTTCGCTGTGCTTCAAGGGTAACGGTGCTGGCGTAATCATAACTTGCGCCCGGTTGCCCTTTTCCTCGTGAAGCCGCTGATATTTATCTATCGGGCCGGGGCAAGTTTGAAGGATCACGGCCTTGGACCATAGGGTTTGGCCAAAGTGATGATCTCAATGTTCTCACCCGCAGGCTGCATCGTTGAACCGAAGGAGCCTTGGGGCATGATACTGAGAAGGCAAGGCGACAAGACCGCGAAAATGTACCCAGGTGAGCCGATTCAGAAATTAATCGGCTGATAAAAAAAATATACGAAAAATTTCAGCATAGCCGATACTTGGACATCGACTCTAGTACAATTACACAAGATCTACCAGCTGCATGTTCAAGATGCGAATTCGACAGTACTGTCAGAAGCATCAGTTAAGCTGTTGGTGGTTCATCTACAACATCGGCTTTCAGCGGAAGGAAGGTAATTAATGGGGGCAAGTTTGGCTGGTTCTGCATAGTGACTGCCTCAAATTACCTACAAAGCCCTTTGTTCGATCTGCGCATCCTCACCGCTAGTCTCGCCTTGACTGAGGCTCGGGGGGCAGCTGGTCTGATGGATGTTCTGTGTTAGAAGCCGATTGGGATATCATCGGCTGATCCTTCGCCGCAACTTCCTTCAACAAATGATGAATTTTTGAAGATTACCAGGTCTCAAAGTTGTCAGTGGAGGAGTGGAAGGATGGATTACGTAGGACTGATGCGTTAATGTCGGCTTATCAAGCATTGGTTAAGGAAATCAGATTTCTTACATGGAAGTTGGTTGCCCTCAAAAGGAGGAATCTATCCATCTTCATTGATTAAAAAGGGAATTTTTTACAAGGAAGAGCTGATTACTCAAACAAAAGGGGAACAGATTGCTACTGCTAGTCTTATGCTAGTGAATCCCTACTCTACGGGCCGTCGCTGCCTTCGTCGTCGTCAGCGCCTCATCGCCGTTGCTGACTTAACCCTGCCGTCGCTAGTGTGACCTTCAGCTGAGGTCTCTTCCTCGGGCTCATCATCGCATCCTCCGTCGACTGTGCCCAAATGCACGCGATGCGCTTTGGCGGCGGTTCCTCGGAGGAGGTGTCATCTTCTGGTTCCTTCTTCGTGTCGGAGGAGACGTCTTCGTCTTCATCGTCCTCTTCTTCTTCTTCCTCTTTGGTGGAGGAAGTGAATACCCCGGAAGAGGGGGTCGTTGCTGTCGCTCTCCGCCTCTAGTTCTCCATCGATCAAGAACCGAAGATCATCTTCCCCGTCAGTCAGGGGCATGTCACCATCCGACCAGACGAGGTCTTCGGGTCGGCCTTCGGGCACGGTCGAAGTCAAATTCTTGCTCATCCCAATGCTCGGGAGCGCGCCGGTTGTAAGCTTCCGTCTGATTGACCTCCGGCTCTCCCTCGCTTGTGGAAGAGGATTGGGAAGAGGAAGACATGGCTATGAAGGAGGAGGGTTTTTGGCGGCTGGTTTTGAGCAAGGGGATGAGGAGGAGAACTGTTCGATGCGGTTAAATAAAGGGGATATATTGGAATCAATGCTCGAACAGTTTCCGAGGATACAGGGCCAAAAACCGCCAAATCGTGCGAGAAGTTGAAGGCAAGACGTCATCATGAAGAATACTGCGACGGTTCTGCTCTGCCACGACGTGACCCCTCGAAGGGAAACAGATGGTTTTGCAATTATCATTATCAAAACCAGGGGGCATGTGTTACCACCCGATTTTGGCCAAATCAGAGATGGGCCGTAGTGAAGATGGGCTTAGAAGATTACACGTGGAGTGTCTTTGAAGCGGCCTCACGCTAAGAGTTTGGGCTAAATTGCCCGTGTATCTGTAATATAGTAGATCGCATTGTAATTTAGAATTAAAAGATAGAGTCTGGCCCGTGCACGGTTAGGTGCACGCCTCAATTAGAAAGTCCCTTGGACTATAAATATGTATCTAGGGTTATCGAGAAAAGAGGACAATCATCGTTCAAACAAACACAAATCAGGCGCATCGCCACCCCTTCCTACGAGGGTTTCTCCGGGTAAGCACCATGCTGCCTAGATCGCATCTAGCGATCTAGGCAGATACGTTTATTCGTTACCTTGTACTGCTCGTGCTGAAGCCTTGTTGATGGCGAGCAGTACTACTTATCATTAGGTGTTTAGGGGCTTGCATTGATGCTTTCTCGTGCATATCTGCGTGGCAATGCCGTCCCTCGACACCTAGCTGCCCTTACACCTTTACGGGTGTAAGGGCAGCATCTTGCTTGTTCGTTACTTAGTAGATCCGATCCGTTATAGTTGCTCCCTGCTCCGCAGGGATTAGTTTAATATCTGCATAGTTAGGCCTTATGTTGGGGCGGACGATCCGGTAGTGCGTTAGGTGTTGTTTACCGTCCCCAAGGGATGTTCCGGGAATCAATGTTATGTTGGTTTTTAGGCCTCTCGTAGGGGTAGTTTGCATCATCTTCCGTATTCTGCTAGGCCCGATCACGCGTAGACGTTCCGGTTAAGCGGTGAAAACCCTAAACTGTCGTGGGATCGTTTTAGCTTTGTTCCGACTGCCAGATCCCCATGCCATTGCAAATCCATCGTGAACCATGGGGCGATCGCCTCTTTGAGCCGATCCACAGGGAAACCCGAGAGCCGATAGGGCTCATATTTAATGTTTACGTGTCTACCATGCAGGAACAATCGAAGCACTCTAACACCTTCCCGATCGGGTCTAGGTCAGGTGGCACGCCCTAGCAACCGCCAAGACGTGGCTGGAAGATTTGCGGGACGACGCGAGGTGCCAGGGTCCACTAAGCGGCCCTAGGAGCCTCCCGGCTCTTCGTGTTGCTTACCCATTGCCCGCCGGTGGGTTTTGGAGGGTAACAGTAGGTTATGGAGTTAATCATCATTATGATAGTATTGATGTGATCTATTCCTCCTTTCATAGTGTAATGTTGACAGTGTGTATGCTATGTTAGTTCTCGGTTTATTTTGCAAAGATCTATTATGCTCTAAGGTTACTTAAATATGAATGCCGAATGTTGTGGCGCTTGTTAACTCCGGCTTGAGGGAGCTCTTGTAGCCCTACACAACGAATGGTGTTTGTCATCCAACAAAAGAGTGTATGTAGCACATATGAGAGAAGTTATTTATTATGCGATCAAATGTTGAGAGTGTCCACTAGTGAAAGTATGATCCCTAGGCCTTGTTTCTAATACTGCAAACACCGCTTACTTACTGTTCTGTTGCATGTTTACTCGCTGTCATATTTTATTCAGATTACTATTACCACTCATATACATCCATACTACTTGTATTTCACTATCTCTTCACGAACTAGTGCACCCATACATCCGACAAGTGTATTAGGTGTGTTGGGGACACAAGAGACTTCTTGTATCGTGATTGCAGGGTTGCTTGAGAGGGATATCTTTGACCTCTTCCTCCCTGAGTTCGATAAACCTTGGGTGATTCACTTAAGGGAAACTTGTGCTGTTCTACAAACCTCTGCTCTTGGAGGCCCAACACTGTCTACAGGAAAAGAAGCGTGAGTAGACATCAAGCTATTTTCTGGCGCCGTTGTCGGGGAGGTAAGGTAAAAGGTATTCACATCCTCCGACTACTAAGTTATTTCTTAGCATTGTTGCCGGTGTGTGAGTGATCGAAGCTATTTCCTTTAGATCCTGCAATTGCATCTTTTTGTTTCTTGTTTTCACTAGTTAGGCATAATGGAAAACAACAAAAAAATTAGTGAGATTTTTAATCTTTTTCCTGATTTAGAATTATTTGATGCGAAAATTAAAAAACATATGGAACCTTATTTGCATGCTAGTAGCAATGTTATTAGTATGAATGCAATTACTGCTAATGCTATGGAGAAGTCTAAGCTTGGGGAAGCTAGTTTTTGTGATCTTTTTAGCTTCCCATCTTTAGGGGAGAAAATTTGCTCTGATAATACTTTATCTCCCATATGCGATAACTCTAATGATGCTTGTGATATTTTAAATCCACCTACTGAAAGTATTCCTTATAAAATACCCATGAAAATTATTGAACGTGTTGTGGATAACCGCTATGAAGGGGATGGAACTGTCCATCCTGGAGATCATTTACTCTCTTTGCATGAATTATGCGGGTTATTTAAGTGTGCAGGTATCTCTATGGATGAAGTGAAGAAGAAATTATTTGTTATGTCGCTATCTGGTAAAGCGGCGCATTGGTATAAACTGCTGAAGGACGGGCGCTCTCTTGATTGGAAGGATATTGTGCCTCTATTTTATTCTAAATTCTATCCTCCAAGTGAAATTCACAAAGACCGAAACCGAATATATAATTTCTGGCCTCATGATGGAGAGAGTATTGCCCAAGCATGGGAGATATTGAAGTCTTTTATGCTCAAATGCCCCAATCATGAGCTTCCTGGTAATATTATCATTGATAATTTCTATACAAGACTTTCTTTTCAGGATAAAACCTTGCTGGATACTGCTTGTTCTGGATCATTCACGCAATAAAGAAGAGTTTAAATGGGACCTTCTTAATCGGATTCAGGAGAACGCTGAAGATTGGGAGAATGACAAAGGTAGAGAGTCAGGTATAAATTATGATTATGAATGCATTGAAACTTTTATGGATACTGATAAATTTCGAAATATGAGTGCTACTTATGGTCTTGACTCTCAAGTTGTTGCAAATCTTTATAAAGCTTTTGCTTCTCACATTGAATTGCCTAGGAAGAATTTTGATAAGTATCATGAACCTTTTAAAGACGCTTGCATGAAGGATGAAATTGTTATTAATGATTGCAATGAACATGTTCAAACTTCTGAAAATGCTATTTCCTATAAGCATGTTAATTTTTGTGGAATACATAGACCTTGTGGAATTAATCAAATCGAAGAAGAATATTGTATCCATCATAGGAATGAAAAAACTAGGAAGTGGTCTAGGGCTCTAGATGATCTTGGAGAAAAAGTGTGTGCCCTCTATCCTTTTATTTGTGAACATTGCCATAGAGTTGGTCATTTTAATTTTCAATGCTCCTCCAATGATAATTCGAACCCCATGAGTGCTGCAAATTTGTATTGTGATGATGAAATTATTCCTAATCAGCATGATGAACTTACCTTATTTTTGAAGTGTGAAGAGTTATCAAGAAAAAATTCTTTGTTAGATATTAACGATCTTTATGATGTCCTGCATGGGTGTCTTTCTTATTGCATTAATAATTTCCATACAAATACTTACATACAGAATATTTTAGAAGATGACACTTTGCCAAAATATGATAGGACCGCTGTGTGTTTCAAACTTATTAATGAAAAGGGGAATCCTCCCAAGTTTCTTCTATTATTTCTGGAAATAAATCAGGTTCGTGGAGAAGCCTCCCTTCAAGCCTCTTCCCCCTAAAGAAGGAAACGAGGAGAAGCGAAAGAAGAAGAAGAAGAAGAAGAGGGGGAATAAGAAGAAAGAGGTAACGGCATATCCACGCGTGTATGAGGTAACAATAGGTAACCGTAAGTATGATGCTCCCAATGATTATTATGATAATGAATCAGAGTACGATGATCTTTCTATGCCCTTCACCCATATTAGTGATCATGATTTGGAAGAGCACACTACCTTTGATATTGGAAATCTCTTTGGTACTGATTATGAAAGTAATGATGATAGCATTATTCATGTCCCCTCAAACGATGATATTGAAAGCTCTAAGCTTGGGGATGTTGTGCTTGAAGATCCTATATTTGAGACCTCTACTTTTAGTGAAAATGATGATATTACATATTCTGGTTTAGATAATCGCTATAGAGATGGATATGACACATATTACAATTATCCTTATGAAACTTGTCATAATTATGATGGGCTTGCCAAAAACCATTCCCTTAGTATGCAACTTGTTTACCATGTTCAAATTCTTGATAATGATCCTGCTCCAATTACTATTAATGAGAAGAGTTTTTCTTATGTTAAAAATAATGATACCTTTATGCATATGAACCATGATAAGAATGTTTTAAGTGATGGTTATATTGTGGATTTCATCAATGATGCTACTGAAAGTTATTATGAGAGAGGGAAACATGGTTATATTCATCTTAATAATATTAAGTTTCCCCTCTTTATGTTGAGAATCTTGAAATTGCGCTTGTGTTGCTTTTCTATGCTTGCCACTTTGTTCTTCATGAATCTATTTGTGTGCAAGATTCCTTTTCATAGGAAGAGGGTTAGGCTTAAATTTGCTTCATACTTGCTTTTTGATACTCTCTTTGCTGCGACTCTCATCCTTATGAAAGCATCATCATTGAAATTTGAGCCCATCTTAATGGCTATAAAGAAAGAACTTCTTGGGAGATAACCCATGTGTTTATTTTGCTACTGTTTTGTTGAGTCTTGGAAGTTGTTTACTACTGTAGCAACCTCTCCTTATCATGTTTTTGTGCCAAGTAAAGTTTCTATGCTAAAGTTGATGATAGATTTGGATCGCTGCGTAGAAACATCATTGCTGTCTGTCACGAATTCTCGCAGAGCTCTCTAAAAAAATCGAAAAATCTGCAAATTTAAGAGCGTGATCCTCATATATGTACGCAACTTTCATTAGTTTTGAGTTTTTGTATTTGAGCAAGTTAAGTGCCCTGCAGTTCATCTTTACGGACTGTTCTGTTTTTGACAGATTCTGCCTTTTATTTCGCATTGCGCTTTTGCTATGTTGAATGAGTTTCTTTGTTCCATTAACTTTCGAAGCTTTGTGCAATGTCCAAGTGTTAAGAATGATTGTGTCACCTCTGAACATGTGAATTTTGATTATGCACTAACCCTCTAATGAGTTTGCTTGAAGTTTGGTGTGGAGGAAGTTTTCAAGGGTCAATAGAAGAGGATGATATACTATGATCAAGAAGAGTGAAAGGTCTAAGCTTGGGGATGCCCCGGTGGTTCATCCCTGCATATTTTAAGAAGACTCAAGCATCTAAGCTTGGGGATGACCAAGGCATCCCCTTCTTCATCGACAACTTATCAGGTCACTTCTAGTGAAACTATATTTTTATTCCGTCACATCTTATGTACTTTACTTGGAGCGTCTGTGTGCTTTTATTTTTGTTTTGTTATTTTCATTCTCTGAATAAATTCATGCTCATGTGTGGAGAGAGACACGCTCCGCTTTTTCATATGAACACTAGTGTTCTTCATTTTTGGTTTTAATATTCAAGAGCGAAAGTTGATCGCTTCATGATACGTCTCCAACGTATCGATAATTTCTTATGTTCCATGCTACTTTATTGATGATACCTACATGTTTTATGCACATTATATGTCGTATTTACGCATTTTCTGGAACTAACCTATTAACAAGATGCCGAAGAGCGCTTGTTGTTTTTTTTGGTTTCGAAATCCTAGTAACGAAATATTCTTAATTGGACGAAATCAACGCCCGTGGTCCTATTTTTGCACGAAGCTTCCAAGACCGAAGGGGAGTCGGTGGGGCCACGAGGCGACACCACACAGGCGGCGCGGCCTGGCCCCGCCGCGCCGACCTATGGTGGCCCTGTGCCGCCTCTTGACCTGCCCTTCCGCCTACAAATAGCCTCCGTCGCGAAACCCCCAAATCGAGAGCCACGATACGGAAAACCTTCCAGACGCCGCGAATCCCATCTCGGGGGATTCGAGATCGCTCCGGCACCCTCAGAGGGGATTCATCTCCCGAGGACTCTACACCGCCATGGTCGCCTCCGGAGTGATGAGTGAGTAGTTCACCCCTGGACTATGGGTCCATAGCAGTAGCTAGATGGTCGTCTTCTCCTAATTGTGCTTCATTGTTGGATCTTGTGAGCTGCCTAACATGATCAAGATCATCTATCTCTGTAATACTATATGTTGTTTTTGTCGGGATCCGATGGATAGAGAATACTATGTTATGGTGATTATCAATCTATTGTTTATGTGTTGTTTATGATCTTGCATGCTCTCCGTTATTAGTAGAGGCTCTGGCCAAGTTTTTGCTCTTAACTCCAAGAGGGAGTATTTATGCTCGATAGTGGGTTCATGCCTTCATTGACACTGGGTGACGAAAGTTCTAAGGTTGTGATGTGTTGTTGCCACTAGGGATAAAACATTGATTCTATGTCTAAGGATGTAGTTGTCGATTACATTACGCACCATACTTAATGCAATTGTCTGTTGCTTTGCAACTTAATACTGAATGGGGTTCGGATGATAACCTGAAGGTGGACTTTTTAGGCATAGATGCGGTTGGATGGCGGTCTATGTACTTTGTCGTAATGCCCGGATTAAATCTCACTATATTTATCATATCATGTATATGCATTGTTATGCCTTTCTCTATTTGTCAATTGCCCACTGTAATTTGTTCACCCAACATGCTTTTATCTTATGGGAGAGACACCTCTAGTGAACTGTGGACCCCGGTCCTATTCTTTACATCGCATACAATCTACTGCAATACTTGTTTTACTGTTTTCTTGCAAACAATCATCTTCCACACAATACGGTTAATCCTTTGTTACAGCAAGCCGGTGAGATTGACAACCTCACTGTTTCGTTGGGGTACTTGGGTTGTGTTGTGCAGGTTCCACGTTGGCGCGGAATCCCTGTTGTTGCGCGCATCACATTTCGCCACCATCAACCTTCAACGTGCTTCTTGACTCCTACTGGTCCGATTAAACCTTGGTTTCTTCCGGAAACTTGCCACGTGCGCATCATACCTTCCTCTTGGGGTTCCCAACGGACGTGTACATCTACGCGCATCAAGCAAATTTCTGGCGCCCGGGGAGATCAAGACACGCTGCAAGGGGAGTCTCCACTTCTCAATCTCTTTACTTTGTTTTTGTCTTGCTTTATTTTATTTACTACTTTGTTTGCTGCACTTAAACAAAACACAAAAAAATTAGTTGCTAGTTTTATTTTATTTACTGTCTTGCTCTCTTTATCAAAAACACAAAAAAATTAGTTACTTGTCTTTATTTACCTAGTTTACCTTTACTACTGTTATAATGAGTAATCCTGAAGTTGAAGTTCGTTCTTTTAAGCAACAAGGGGGAGAAAGTTTTAAAGATGCTTGGTACAGAATTAGTAATGCTCATCATAAGTGCATTAAGAAACACTCCACCACTATCCTTCTTAGGAACTTTTATGTTGGTCTATCTAGTTGGAATAGGTATGTTCTTGATACTCTTTCCTAGGTACTCCTGCTTTAGAAGCTAGTTGCATCATTGAGAGTCTTGTCGGAATACCACCTGTTAATGAAGTTAAAATTGAAATCTCTCTTGAGGATGTTATGAAAAAATTGGAAACCATAGAGAAAATTTTTCCAAGTATTGAAACTAAATTGGAAATGTTATTGGATAAAACTGATGAACTTGATAAATCCCTAGGAGGAATTGATGAAAGAATTAGTGTCCTAGGAACTTGTGTTGTCCATGATAATCAAGCCAATAGGATTGATGAACTTGAAAAAGCTATGGGAACCTTGGATTCAACCTTTTCTTCTCTCAAGTATAATGAGAAAGCTTATGTGGGTAAAGAGCAAAAATTCATGTATGCCTCTAAAGTGCCTAAACAAAAGAATTACTATAGGCCTAAAATTGCTAAAACCCCTAGCACCACCATAGAAAATTTAGATAATGGAGCACCTAAAGTACCCCTGCAACAAGTTGTGTTTGCATGAAAAATAATAATGTTGATGCTTCTACTCTCGATGTTACTTGATTTGCACTTTCTGCGCCTAGCTGAAAAGAAAAGCGCTTATGGGAGACAACCCATGTTTTTACTACAGCAATTTTTTGTTTTGTTGAGTCTTGGAAGTTGTTTACTACTGTAGCAACCTCTCCTTATCATGTTTTTGTGCCAAGTAAAGTTTTTATGTCAAGGTTGATGTTATATTTGGGATCGCTGCGCAGAAACAGCATTGCTGTCTGTCACGAATCTGGGCACAAGTCTCTGTAGAAAATTCGAAAAAATCTTCCAATTTACGAGCGTGGTCCTCAGATATGTACGCAACTTTCATTAGTTTTGAGTTTTTCCATTTGAGCAAGTCTGGTGCCACTTTAAAATTCGTCTTTACGAACTGTTCTGTTTTTGACAGATTCTGCCTTTTATTTCGCATTGCCTCTTTTGCTATGTTGGATGAATTTCTTTGATCCATTAATGTCCAGTAGCTTTATGCAATGTCCAGAAGTGAAAAGAATGTTTGTGTCACCTCTGAATGTGTGAATTATTAATTGTGCACTAACCCTCTAATGAGTTTGCTTGAAGTTTGGTGTGAAGGAAGTTTTCAAGGGTCAAGAGAGGAGTATGATATACTATGATCAAGAGGAGTGAAAGCTCTAAGCTTGGGGATGCCCCGTGGTTCACCTCTGCATATTCTAAGAAGACTCAAGCGTCTAAGCTTGGGGATGCCCAAGGCATCCCTTCTTCATCGACAACATCATCAGGTTCCTCCCCTGAAACTATATTTTTATTCAGTCACATCTTATGTTCTTTACTTGGAGCGTCGGTTTGTTTTTGTTTTTGTTTTTGTTTGAATAAAATGAATCCTAGCATTCACTTTGTGGGAGAGAGACACGCTCCGTTGTTGCATATGGACAAATATGTCCTTAGGCTTTACTCATAATGTTCATGGCGAAGTTTCTTCTTCGTTAAATTGTTATATGGTTGGAATTGGAAAATGCTACATGTAGTAATTCTAAAATGTCTTGGATAATGTGATACTTGGCAATTGTTGTGCTCATGTTTAAGCTCTTGCATCATATACTTTGCACCCATTAATGAAGAAATACATAGAGCTTGCTAAAATTTGATTTGCATATTTGGTCTCTCTAAGGTCTAGATAATATCTAGTATTGAGTTTTGAACAACAAGGAAGACGGTGTAGAGTCTTATAATGTTTACAATATGTCTTTTATGTGAGTTTTGCTGCACCGGTTCATCCTTGAGTTTGCTTCAAATAACCTTGCTAGCCTAAACCTTGTGTCGAGAGGGAATACTTCTCATGCATCCAAAATCCTTGAGCCAACCACTATGCCATTTGTGTCCACCATACCTACCTACTACATGGTATTTCTCCGCCATTCCAAAGTAAATTGCTTGAGTGCTACCTTTAAAATTCCATCATTCACATTTGCAATATATAGCTCATGGGACAAAATAGCCTTAAAAACTATCGTAGTATTGAATATGTACTTATGCACTTTATCTCTTATTAAGTTGCTTGTTGTGCGATAACCATGCTTCTGGGAACGCCATCAACTATTCTTTGTTGAATATCATGTGAGTTGCTATGCATGTCCGTCTTGTCTGAAGGATCTGCCACCTTAATGATTGGAGCGTGCATATTGTTAGAGAAGAACATTGGGCCGCTAACTAAAGTCATGAATCATGGTGGAAGTTTCAGTTTGGACATATATCCTCAATCTCATATGAGAATAATAATTATTGTTACATGCTTATGCATTAAAGAGGAGTCCATTATCTGTTGTCCATTATCTGTTGTCCATGTTGTCCCGGTATGGATGTCTAAGTTGAGAATAATCAAAAGCGAGAAATCCAAAATGCGAGCATTCTCCTTAGACCTTTGTACAGGCGGCATGGAGGTACCCCTTTGTGACACTTGGTTGAAACATGGCATTGCGAAGATCCGGTAGTCCAAGCTAAGTAGGATAAGGTGCGGGCACTATTAGTACTAGATGGACATGCGCGCTTCGCCGCGCCGCCTATATCACGTTTTGATGGTGAGCGGTAGGCGTGAGCGTGCTTGCATGATTTCAGTCGCGCTATTGCTTTGGCTTTTTTGTTGTGAGAAGAGAGTGTACACCATACGCAGCTCCTAAAGTCTAACAGAAAAATCTAAAAATATGCTCAAGATAACTTAGAGATCTAAAGACTTGCTCGAGGGGGAGCTGAAGAGAATGCCTTCGGGGAAATGGGGAAAGCTACAAAGCAGGTAGATTGCGTTCTCATCAACTCTTAGATGATTCATACCAAGCCTCATTAAAACAATCTGTTTATAGTTGTAACAATTACTACAACATATCTACTCTAGTGACTTTAATTGACCTGAAGCCTATTAATGGTTGAGGTTTCCCAATCACTGCTTACTCCAGAAACACCCTATGGTAAGAGCAACTTCGTAAGGAAAGGAGAGAATGCAGGGTAGGAATCAATGGTCACCGACATTCCCAATTATTGCTTCTTGCAGTTGCCATCGATGTAGCTGCTGCTGCTGTAATAATCATGACCAATCAACAATTATGCAAGAACATGATACATCTCTAAAGAGCTCTAAGCTCCCAGGGTTGCCGCGCGCTGTGGTTGCTCCACGGTGAGAACCGCTTTTGTCCCTACCTGTCAGTCTCTGATCCTTTTTGTTTTGTCTTTCTATAAACGCGTTTGTTGTTGTGCTTGGGGCAGAGTCATCCAAATTCGCCTCTCCCTAACCGCCGTCGTTCTCCTCCCATCTCCTCTAGCCGTAAGTGGCTGATCCCGCGCCTCCTCCATCTCCGTCGCGCCCCCCCCCGCCGCGGCCAGGGTCCACGGCGAGCGGCGGGCAGTCGTGGATTTTGACGATTCGTGCATGATTTGCCGCGGGCGGACTATGGCGAGCGATGTAAACAATTGATTTCAGGGGATTCAGGCGTTGTGCGCGGCGGGCGGCCTCGGTGATTGGACTCGGCGGGCTGAATCGGTGTAAGTCAGCCCGGCGACTATTGGCTTCGGCGGCCACAAGGGTGGCATCGGCACCGTGTTAAGCAGCAGGCGTCGGGCGTCCTCAGACGTTCTGTAGTTCGTTTCATGTCTGCCGGTTGCTCACCGGTGGGCTTCAATGTAAGGTACGGTGACAGTTCCTGTTTTATTGACGACTAGCCGACCTGCTTGAACTGTACCATATGCGATCTCGTGGCATTTAAACATAATATTCATACTGTTTGTTCTGTGGAAACCAATTTATTCTGATGTGCGCGATGAGAAAGTATGGGGCCGTGTTGCTTCTGAACATGGAATGTGATGTTAATTTGTCAAATTGTTTTATGAAGCGATGCTCTCCCAGATCAAGGTATTGTTATTTTATTGCTTTGGTGAAAACATGTACTGTACTATCGATTATTTTCCCCCTTTCACAGTGGTAGGATCTGTGTGGAACTTAGTTGCGCATTCTGAATGTAGTTTACATCAGCTATTTGGAGTGCGGATCTTCGCTTTAGTCGCAACTAAAAAGCCATGATGGATTATATTTTTGTTTTGTTTTGAGAGCTGCCAACACAGGGGTCAGGGCAGCCCCCTGACCTATGCCTTTACTAATATAAGATGGACGCAAGCGTTTGATTGCCTGTCAGGAAGTGAAGATCCTAAAGATCGTTTCAGAAAGAATAATTACCCTGATGATCGAATTGAATAGCCGTTTTCTTGCCCAGTTTCATTTGTTGCCAGAGTTCCTTGGACTGCATAAGTTGTTAAGCAAAACAATCTATTGCCGTGCTGATGTGAATTCCCAAGATGGGAACATTGTGAACTTTTTAGTTAATCGGTTCTGAATAGCACTTGTTGAGTGTGCTACGAACACAGGGCCCGCCAAGCTTGTGGTACAGATTATTGGTTTGATTAGTATGTAGCGGCAGCAATAGCATCATGTAGGAGGAAGATGACAGACTGTGAGCCAATATTGTTCACGAATAAATACTCTTGCGTGTTTGGATCATGCCCAAGATCAGCGTGTGTTCTTGTTAATATTTGTCCGATATATTTATCAATCCTTTGGTGGCGCATATATACCAAGCATGTGATGAAAAAATTACTAGAAAGATTTGTCTCTGCTTTGGTGGCCCTGAAGAGTTATACACCAGCAGGTGGCTGAAAAATACAGAGAGATTTGTGTCTGCCCTGTTGCCGCTGGAAATATTCTGAAACTGGAAAACCACATTTCTGAGTGATCAGCTGTCAGCCATAGCCTACACATGTCGTGCTCGAATAATCTCGCTATTGTTTTCTTCACCCTCCCAGACGCCGACCGACGGCACTGGCGACGGTGGCGGCGAACAAGAGCAAGACTTTGGCCGGACATGCTGGCAGGCCGTTAAGCAGCAACCCGTGAGAGGTCTCTTCTTCCTGGATAGCTCCTCGCCAGAGAGACGTATATATGCTATGCAGTGCAGGGTGTGATTGTTGGAGATGCAATGCAGTGCAGGGTGTGATTGTTGGAGAGCAGGTGGCACTCGCCATTGTCAAGTTGGAGTTACTCCGCTCTGGCTCAATTGATCATCTTCTCTTAGGGAAGCATCACATCACATACGCCACTCACCTGCAGGAGCTTGAATGAGCCTATAAGAAAGGGGCCTTTTCGTCAACTTTATATCCAAGAAGGTTATCAAACTTAAATTTCCAGTTCCAAGTTCCAAATGTCCAAGAGCCTATAGATAGGAAGTGCTATTGAAAATGCACTAAAAGATTTAGCCTTTTTAGAGTCGGTTCATATGTTTGTACTATCTTCGCTCACACCAAAGCAAATGATTACATAAGCAGAGAGGAAAATCAACATCTATATGTCTGTTTTTTTCCTTAGACTTCCTCTTTTATCTTGTTTCTGTTTTGTACTTAATCTCCCCCAAATCCTTTTTTTTGCTTTCCGTGTACTTTATGTACCACTTAGGTCAAATTAGTCCACCAACAATTTTCAATATAGCTATGCACATCTGAATCATTAAGGACACAAAATATGATCTGCAAGACTTACTATCCTAATTTTCTGGCAGATTAATTTACCATCTACTTTTCTCTATTTTATTAAGAAGTCTCTGATATTTTTTTATTGACATACTTCCTTTATATTATCAAGTATGGCCTGCATGAGGTGGCTTCTACTCATAGTTCTAGATCAACCATGGTAGTTAAAAATCATGTATTGAGTGCAAATACAGTATATTGGTTACTTCAGTTGTTTGGATAATCTAGAGTGCATGCAGCTGATAGGTTTCTACAACAAATTTGTTGTAGGGTATCATGTAGTGGCATATCTGCCTGGAGCTAGCACCTTTTGCATTATCCATTTTAGTATTGTTCTTTCAACTTATGCTTATTCTAAAAAAGAAGAAGTCATCATTTATCATTTGAATAATCCGGTGTAATTTCTTGATCAATACTAAATATTTTTTTGCATCCACTAAGGTTTGGTTGTGGAAGATGATATACCCTAGAGAAGAGACGGAGTGATTGCTGGACAAATGCTCTATAGGTAGAACTGATATGGACTTCATTTGTGTTACTAGATAAAATTATCCATCCTGCTTTATTTTTCTCACAAATATGGACTTCCACACTGTGTAAGAGCCACATTTTTCCCCAATAATATCAATTATAGTACGACAAGTTATTTGCACTACATACAAACAGAATATACATGAAGATGACTTTGTGTCCAGAAGTCTCATATATAATGGGAATCTTTTCTTTGGTCACAATTTCTTTACTACACAGTTGCGGACTTTGGTTAATAAGCATGATCATTTGCTCTCTGCAGAAAAAAAGAGAAATCTACACTTCTGAATAGGATACTCTTCACTATTCAGGTTTGTACCAATTTGGTGAAGTGTTCAAATTCTTCAGCGTCATGCGCAGCTACAACTCCACCAAATGCGTACAAGAAAATTAAACGACAACAACAAAGAATGGCGCAGCAAAGCGCGCTAGGTCCATCTAGTAATACATGTAAGAAGCGTAAATACATACCCCCTCTCATTGTGTTTAGTCATATGAGATATTGCTCCATGATTACTTATTACTAATCAAATGCAGATGCCTGTAACGCTTCCACTACCTCAGCTGCGTGCTGAAAACTGGGTAATCACATATTGTTCCTTTCAAAGTTCTATTTTAGTCATGGACAAAACATGGAAAGATTACAACACATACCAGAGTATCCTAAAATTATATGGTACCAATATTGTGATAAAAAAGATAAAACACCCTAAAATAAAATTTTACCTCGTGAACCAATTAGCTCCCTTAAATGAACCCAATAATGCACACATGGAATGGAATCCACATGGTCATCATAGATCTAAATTCAAATCCCGCTGATTATTATGGTGTTGATAGTGGCCTCATGCCACAACAACACCCGCAAGGGAAAGCAAGTGAAATTGCTAACAATAGTATATAACTGAGAAAAAGCTTTGGCTAGTACAGTTTTCAGTTGATCAAACAACAATAAATAATAGTAACGCCAACTTGCAACAGAAAATGCAATGAATTAAAACCTAAAAGGAATAGGTATACTTGTATATGATACCAATACAATTTCTATTCAAACAAACAAATCAGAAATTCATAATATCAACCATAACCCAATATAAGTGAAACACAATGAGA
Organism: Lolium multiflorum; assembly: GCA_030979885.1. Classification (NCBI taxonomy): domain Eukaryota; kingdom Viridiplantae; phylum Streptophyta; class Magnoliopsida; order Poales; family Poaceae; genus Lolium; species Lolium multiflorum. The sequence goes on from CM061751.1 coordinate 83,025,475, forward strand.
TAGTATTTTTATAGAAAGCGCAATTACGACAAGCAAACGATAGTAAAGAAGGGCAGGATTTGTACTAAGTAGAGAATCGAACATTCTTTAGAAAAAGGTGAATAAACTCTGAAATAACCTCTGAAAGCATGTATCATCCAAAAGAACCAAATAAATTGGCATCAAACCTGAATATGTTTTTTCTATCCTTCAACCCATAGCATTCCCCTTTATCCAAGTGGAAAACACTCCCAAAGAAGCCGAGCACAGAAGCGGTAGTAGCAATTAGTGGTTCCTAAAAAGAAAATTTTAGATAAAAAGAAAAGGGAGAGAAAAAACATGAAGGTGATTGGGTGATGGACCACATTGGGAAGTTTTCTTTTTTCCATAAGCTGCACCTTAGGTTAGTTGGGAATCCCAGGTAGCAAGCAGCAACTAATATACATGATGTTTTTCCTTCCTAAATATAATGAAGGAAAAAACATTCAACAATTAATACAGAAAGTAAACAGAGGCCAATCCAGGGAAATAGTCCACAGAGGCGTCCATATATTGAGAACCAGATATTGTTACCAAACTGCTAACTCACATGAGGCCAATGTGAAAATTAGAAAACAAAGTATAGTACTTAGCTGGGGAGCTGTAGCAACGTTCTAGTTGCTCAAGCCATCTCCTCGTGCTCCTCTTCTACCTCCTCTTCCCTGCCAAAGATCCCTGGCCCACAAGAGAACCCACGCTCAATATGATTTTATATTCAACATCATAATAATGTATCTCACGAATTACTCTCCAGGCATTTCCTCCTTAATGAAGCAGCTTCCAGTTTTCAGCTTGCTGGAAAGTTGGAGGGTCAGCACCACCCTCTAGTCCACCCAAGAGTTCAGTAAACGGAACAATCATGCCATGTGTGGATGGTGAATGAAGTAAAAACAAAAAAGGCATTACAAACATAGTAAATGGGTATTACTTTGTTAGCATTTGTCACGAAGTCCAAATTGTCAGCACCTTTATCTGCATGGTGACAGAGAAAATTGTCAGCACCTTTATAAGTGGATTGCCTAGCCCTTTCCATTAGTTCGGACTTTTGGTTGTGTTGGCTAGTTGCATAAAACTTGACATGGTATCAGAGCTCAGGGTCTCGAGTTCGAGTCCTGGCTTTCGCAAATTGTTGTTGCACTCTCGGAGTCCACATATATGCCTCTTGAGCTATACCTCTGAGTCTTTCCACTTGTTTACTTGTCTCCCGTCACACGTGAGGGGGGGTGTTGAAGTGTATAAGTGGATTGCCTAGCCCTTTCCATTAGTTCGGACTTTTGGTTGCGTTGGCAAAAATCTCCAGATTTGGGTGTAAATTTGGAAATAGGCTCTACATTAGCCTTTGCCAAAAAAAAAACTTCAAAATACCACAGGGGTTATAAGTGAGCAGTAAATAGAGTTTGTCATTAATAAAAAAATACTTGAGAAGGCCACCAGTTGTATAGAATCAGCAACCAAGGAAATATCATAATAACTGAGTCATTGATATCATAATAGATCATTAGGTGATGAAGCGGAAATAACAGGTTGTCAAATTTTACTTCTTGTAGTCACTGCCTCATTAGGCACACAACAGAGGGCATATAAAATACTATATTCTAGTTCATGTTACAGAAATGGAGAGGGACTACATGACCGAGAAGTCGCAATCAGAATAAGATGGGTGGAAAAAATATGGTAAAATAAAAAAATTAATTAAGCTCATAACAGTATATTCATGAATGGATTCCTCCACTGCTTGGTCCAAAACAAACAGCGAGAGCCGTTCTTCAAAAAGTCCAGGCAAGCAGGGTGCGAGGAAGAGGACTGAGAAAAAAAATATGTAGACGAAAGTCACAATTTCATCGGAGGGGCTATGCAGCAAATGCATATCTCCAAAGCTTTATATAGAATGCAACATCACACAATTCAGCACACTATTAACAAAATATATATACACGCCGATGAAGAATTTCATTTTGTAAGGAAAATCTTCACTCAAGCAAACTGCAAAGTTCTATCATCTCTGGTTCAAGCAGCGATTTAACAGGACCATAAAACTTTAATACATATCCCACAAACTATGTGAGAAAAGCCATCAAGAGAAGTTCTGTTTCCTCGTTGATTTATCTTGGACAGGATGTATAGTAGCAGAAGGACGAAACATTGCCTTTTCACAAACTGCAGAAAATGAATCATTGCCACGTATCATCTACCACTTGATATTTTGCATCAACTGAACTCCTTTCCACTCATGCAAACTGTAGTAGTCTTAGCATCCCTAGTTGAGCACTGGCTGGACCATGGTAATAGAGACTAAGATTTACATAACATTGAATAGAAACTACAAATATGCACAATGAAAAAATCAAGTAAGGAAAGGCATAAAAATCATCTCTCTTTGTCAATGGTTCAGTTGGACAGGTTCCATAATAGATGTACTAATTATGTGAAGAAAAAATTAAATAGCATGAGGAAACAGAAGCTACGCCATCACACTACATACAAAGATTGAAACATTCAGTTCTGCACCCAATCACAACAGTAAGGGTACCAGTCAATATTTGGTATATATGGTTTAAGTGTGTGCAAGCTTCAAACATTCATGTCGACACTTATAGTAGGGACATGCTATCCCGACAGACTACCATAGTAATCATATCAATTGCTAGAAGCCGAGCATGAGGACCAAGCTTAAGTTTCAAAGAAGTGACATGGTTGGTCAAGCAGGTTTTGATATATTATTATGAACATAATCACACCAGAAAATTAGGAACAAATGACCTTTTTCTTTAGGACTCTGAATGGGAGATTGATAGTAGTTGATCAGTTGTTAAAATTGACCTCGTAAAATGTGGCCTGGGTTGACCTTGTAAAATAAATGAAAGCATGTCGATCCCATCATAAATTTGATTGCGTTTAAGTCTTTTCTTCTAGCTTGTATCTACCGAGAGCAAAGAGGCCACCAGGCTGAGCTGAGAAGAATCATGGTCACGATCAAATTAGACAAGTTTGGACATACACAAACACAGCTGCACTACTGTGCATTGGGGATATCTTCAGCATCCTGTGCTTCAAAACACAAAATCGTAGAGCATCACCTGCATAAAATGAACCCATCAGTGAAACATACAAGCTAAGTTGTTTGCACTTTGCACTACAATGCTTGACAAAATGGTCTCGTTTGCATGCTAGATGCTGCAATAGAAGACAGAAAATGATATACAGCCAGCCGATAATTCATGGTTAGATTTGCATAATTCACATTATACCTATGATCCTAAACTATACTTCTGCTGGTAGAAAGAAAACAAAATAAGGAGTAGTATCTATTAATGACTTCCATTGACAGAACACTACTTAACATGGGAAATCAATCAATTAGGAAGTGGAAGCAAATTCAGAACATCGACCTGCTGTTCTCACCGCTGGATAAATCCACTGCCCCGCCGCCTTTGATCCCAATAGCACGAAACTCCGCCTTGGTGCAGCTGGCTCCTCACTTTTCCTTCATGGTAGCAGTGGAGGTCGGTGCTCCACCGTGCAATCTGGACCGATGACGCCCGCGCCCGTGAGTCAGCGCCTCCGCCTCCGCGGCACTATACACCAGCGGTTCCTAGTGTATCTCCTCCAGGACCAGCAGAAGGTCGACGCGGCGTTCGTTCCAGGAAACCGCTGCAGTGGCCATCGTTCCGGCCGCTCCTGGCGCTATAGCCTGAGGCGGAAGCGGCCCCAGCGTTGACCAGCGAGATGGGCGGCTGCAATGGCGATGGCATCTGACCACGCGCCGAGCAGCACCGGGAGCCTAGCCCCGTGCAGGATCCTCCGGGCCCGCCCCGACCTGGCTCGGCTACCTCGGCCACGGCCACTCCGGATCCGGCCTCCACCGCCCCCTCACAGGCTCACACTTCCCAACCGCGGCACTTTCTTCGCAAAGCCGCTGCTACGGGTGTCCGGCCTCGTCCGCGTCCGCGACGGCGCGGCACGCCTCGAGGCCTTCTGGTTCTACCACTTCCTCTCCATTAACGGGGGCGCGGGCGCAGGGTTCTACATCAGCAGCTCGTCCGGCGATCTTTGTCCCCGGCACTCCCACGCCATCTAAAAGAGAGGAGCGGCATGGAAGAAGGGGCAGAGAAGGAGCGGCCGCGCGGCCTCCTGTAGACGCTCGTCCGGCGGAAGGGGGATGTGGTGGTGGGGTGGGGGGAGAAAGATGAGAGCTCTGGTAGGGGGATGAGGGCAGGAGGCGGTGCCGGATGAGGGAACTATCCCAACAGTCAACGCTACACAGCCGTGCGGAAGAAAAGTACTGATTTAACGCTGGCCCACACACGATCCGCGCACCTGCAAAACGCTGAGGAGCCAGCCATTGCAACAGGATTAACTCTTTAAGATAAGGGGACTGCTGAGCGTCCCCTGAGGGATTAGATTTCTAATTCCCCGGGTGGACAGTCGTTGGATTAGCTTCATTGAACCGTTCAGATCGTGACACGTGTGACAGTAAACCTCAGTTCCACTTTTGCTACCATAATGTATCAAAGTAGCAAAAAACGGTTCGTTTGTAGCAAAATCAACCCAACTGTAACAAAACACGAATACACACAGATCTCGTCGGAGACTCGCCGGAGACCTCGCCGGAGACGATGTAGCAAACATGTTGTACTATTGTAGCAAAACAATTCTGGTATTGTAGCAAACTGATCTCATCGGAGACCTCGCAAAAAAACTCGCCGGAGATGTCACCCGGGAACTCGCCGGAGGCGTCGCCGGAAACCTCACCGGAGACATGGTAGCAAAAAAAAATGCTAAAGTAGCAAAAAAACACAAAAAATGTAGCGGCTTTTTTTGCTATTGTAGCAAAACCGAATTCGTCGAAAGCTCGCCGGAGCACTCTCGGAGCAACAAATGTGTATTATTATAGTAGAAATACATAACAATTGTAGCAACCATATAGAACAAAAAAGTAGCAAAAAATGGGGCAGGAGTTGACGACCGGCACCGGCAGCAAATGGGGCAGAATCCAGTGCGGGCGGCTAGTGGAGCAGCAGGAGGAGCATGGGGGAACACCAGCGAGCGGCAGGAGCAACAGGAGGTTGGGGTCCCGGCGACGCACTGAGGTGTTGGGGGACCTGGGCGCGAGGAGGAGGGGGTCCAGCGGCGCACGGAGGTGCTGGGCTCCGGCGGCGCACAGAGCTGCTGGGGGTCGACGGCGCGAGGAGAAGGTGGGGGGCCGGGGGCGCGCAGAGGTGGTAGGGGGGCGGCGGCGCGCGGAGGAGGTGGGGCGCCCGGCGGCGCACGGAGGAGGTGGGGCGCCCGACGGTGGGTGGAGCACGGGAAACGCCAGCAAGGGAGAGCACGAGCCGGCGGCGGTCGAGAGAGAGAGGGTGCGAGGCGAGCGGCACAGAGGAATTCTCGTGATTTGGGGAAGAAGGTGGAAGAGATAAGATGGGGGGCCCACCGTACACGCGTCCAGCGCTAGAGGCGGACGATCCGAGCGCTGTTCCCCCGGGGGAACGTCAGCCTTTTCCTTAAGATAATACTATGCATGAGGCTTGCAACTTGTAAGATATAATTTACATAACTCATATGCTTTATTACTACCGTTGACAAAATTGTTTCATGTTTTCAAAATAAAAGCTCTAGCACAAATACAGCAATCGATGCTTTCCTCTTTGAAGGACCATTCTTTTACTTTTATTGTTGAGTCAGTTTACCTATCTCCTCCACCTTAAGAAGCAAACACTTGTGTGAACGTGCATTGATTCCTACATACTTGCATATTGCACTTGTTATATTACTTTATGTTGATAATATCCATGAGATATACATGTTATAAGTTGAAAGCAACCGCTGAAACTTAATCTTCCTTTGTGTTGCTTCAATACCTTTACTTTGATTTATTGCTTTATGAGTTAACTCTTATGCAAGACTTATTGATGCTTGTCTTGAAGTACTATTCATGAAAAGTCTTTGCTTTATGATTCAGTTGTTTACTCATGTCATTACCATTGTTTTGATCGCTGCATTCATTACATATGTTTACAAATAGTATGATCAAGATTATGATGGCATGTCTACTTTATTGATGATACCTACATGTTTTATGCACATTATATGTCGTATTTACGCATTTTCTGGAACTAACCTATTAACAAGATGCCGAAGAGCCAGTTGCTGTTTTCTGCTGTTTTTGGTTTCGAAATCCTAACGAAATATTCTCGGAATTGGACGAAATCAATGCCCAGGGTCCTATTTTTGCACGAAGCTGAAGACCGAAGGGAGTCGAAGTGGGGCCACGAGGTGGCGACACCACGGCGGCGCGGCCCAGGCCCCGGCCGCGCCGACCTATGGTGTGGGCCCCTCATGCCGCCTCTTAACCTGCCCTTCCGCCTACAAATGGCCTCCGTCGCGAAACCCCCGATCGAGAGCCACGATACGGAAAACCTTCCGAGACGCCGCCGCCGAATCCCATCTCGGGATTCGGGAGATCGCCTCACCCTGTCGGAGAGGGGATTCATCTCCGGAGGACTCTACACCGCCATGGTCGCCTAGGATGAGTGAGTAGTTCACCCCTGGACTATGGGTCCATAGCGGTAGCTAGATGGTCGTCTTCTCCTAATTGTGCTTCATTGTTGGATCTTGTGAGATGCCTAACATGATCAAGATCATCTATCTGTAATACTATATGTTGTGTTTGTCGGGATCCGATGGATAGAGAATACTATGTTATGGTGATTATCAATCTATTGTTTATGTGTTGTTTATGATCTTGCATGCTCTCCGTTATTAGTAGAGGCTCTGGCCAAGTTTTTGCTCTTAACTCCAAGAGGGAGTATTTATGCTCGATAGTGGGTTCATGCCTTCATTGACACTGGGAGTGACAAAGTTCTAAGGTTGTGATGTGATGTTGCCACTAGGGATAAAACATTGATTCTATGTCTAAGGATGTAGTTGTCGATTACATTACGCACCATACTTAATGCAATTGTCTGTTGCTTTGCAACTTAATACTGAATGGGGTTCGGATGATAACCTGAAGGTGGACTTTTTAGGCATAGATGCGGTTGGATGGCGGTCTATGTACTTTGTCGTAATGCCGGATTAAATCTCACTATATTTATCATATCATGTATATGCATTGTTATGCCTTTCTCTATTTGTCAATTGCGACTGTAATTTGTTCACCCAACATGCTTTTATCTTATGGGAGAGACACCTCTAGTGAACTGTGGACCCCGGTCCTATTCTTTACATCTACGCATACAATACTTGTTTTACTGTTTTCTTGCAAACAATCATCTTCCACACAATACGGTTAATCCTTTGTTACACAAAGCGGTGAGATTGACAACCTCACTGTTTCGTTGGGGCAAAGTACTTGGGTTGTGTTGTGCGGGTTCCACGTTGCGCCGGAATCCCTTGTTGCGCCGCATCACATTTCGCCACCATCAACCTTCAACGTGCTTCTTGACTCCTACTGGTCCGATTAAAACTTGGTTTCTTACTGAGGGAAACTTGCCACTGTGCGCATCATACCTTCCTCTTGGGGTTCCCAACGGACGTGTACATCTACGCGCATCACTTCACTTGTTGCTATTTGGTTGGAATCAGAAAATGCTTCATATGGTTTTGAATAACTTGATACTTGGCAATTGTTTTGAGCTCTTATAAATCATGTTTAAGCTCTTTCATCATGTAGTTAAATCTAGTAGTGGAGAACTACCGTAGAGCTTGTTAAAATTTGGTTTGCATGATTGGTCTCTCTAAGGTCTAGATATTTCTGGTAAAAGTGTTTGAGCAACAAGGAAGACAGTGTAGAGTCTTATAATGCTTGCAATATGTTCTTATGTAAGTTTTTGCTGGTTCATACTTGTGTTTGCTTCAAATAACCTTGCTAGCCAATGCCTTGTACTGAGAGGGAATACTTCTCGTGCATCCAAAACGTTGAGCCAAAACTTATGCCATTTGTGTCCACCATATCTACCTACTATGTGGTATTTCCTGCCATTCAAGTAAATACTTCATGTGCTACCTTTAAACAATTCAAAAGCTATTATCTCTTATTTGTGTCAATGTTTTATAGCTCATGAGGAAGTATGTGGTGTTTTATCTTTCGATCTTGTCATTTACTTTACAGACTTTCACAATGGACTAGTGGCTTCATCCGCTTATCCAATAATTTTGCAAAAGAGTGGCAATGGGGTTCCCAGTCCCAATTAATTAACTTGCATTAATAATTCTCTTCACATGTTTTGCTCTGATCTATCAGTAAGCAACTTAAATTTGCAAATAGACACTCCTCCATGGTATGTGAATGTTGGAAGGCACCCGAGGATTCGGTTAGCCATGGCTTGTGAAAGAAAAGGTTGGGGGAGTGTCATCTAATAAATAAAACTAAAATACATGTGTAAACAAAAGAGAAGAGGGATGATCTACCTTGCTGGTAGAGATAACGTCCTTCATGGGAGCCGCTCTTGAAAGTCTGGTTGATAAGGTAGTTAGAGTACCCATTACCATTCGTTGACAACAACAAACACCCCTCAAAATTTTACTTTTATGCTCTTTATATGATTTCAAAACTTGAAAAGCTCTAGCACATGATTTAATCCTGCTTCCCTCTGCGAAGGGCCTATCTTTTACTTTATGTTGAGTCAGTTTACCTACTTCCTTCCATCTTAGAAGCAAACACTTGTGTCAACTGTGCATTGATTCTTACATACTTGCTTATTTGCATTCATCATATTACTCAATGTTGACAATTATCCATGAGATATACATGTTGAAGTTGAAAGCAACTGCTAAAACTTATATCTTCCTTTGTGTTGCTTCGATGCATTTACTTTGAATTTATTGCTTTATGGGTTAACTCTTATGCAAGACTTATTGATGCTTGTCTTGAAAGTACTATTCATGAAAAGTTTTGCTATATGTTATCTATTTGTTAGCAAACTATAGATCATTGCTTTGAATCACTCCATTCATGTCATATGCTTTACAATAATGTTGATCAAGATTATGATGGTAGCATGTCACTTCAGAAATTATTTGTGTTATCGTTTACCTACTCGAGGGCGAGTAGGAACTAAGCTTGGGGATGTTGATACGTCTCCAACGTATCTATAATTTCTGATGTTCCATTCTTGTCTTATGACAATACCTACATGTTTTGTTCACACTTTATGATGTTTTGATGCGTTTCCGAACTAACCTATTGACGAGATGCCGAAGTGCCAGTTCCTTTTCTGCTGTTTTTGGTTTCGAAATCCTAGTAAGAAAATATTCTCGGAATTGGACGAAATCAACGCGAAATCTTGAAATTCCACGAGCTTCAGAACACCCGAGAGAGAGAGGGGGCCTTTGGGCCACGACGCCTGGGTGGCGCGGGGTGGGCCACGCCCCCTAGTGTGTCATCGCCTCGTCGACCTTTCGACTCGCCTCTGCGCCTTTGAAGGTCCTAAATCTTCGATCGAATAAGCCACGGTACGAAAAGTTCCAGACGCCGCCATCGCGAAGCCAAGATCTGGGGGACAGGAGTCTCTGTTCGGCACGCCGCCGGGACGGGGAAGTGCCCCGGAAGGCTCCTCCATCGACACCACCGCCATCTTCATCATTGTTGCTGTCTCCCATGAGGAGGAGTAGTTCTCCATCGAGGCTAAGGGTTGGGTAGCTATGTGGTTAATCTCTCTCCTATGTACTTCAATACAATGATCTCATGAATTGCTTTGCATAATTGAGATCCATATGATGAGCTTTGTATCGCTACTAGTTTATGTGCTACTCATGTGATGTTATTAAAGTAGTCTATTCCTCCTGCATGGTGTAAAGGTGCAGTGTGTGCACCGTGGTTCTTGTCGTAGGTTATGATCATAATCTCTTGTAGGTTATGGAGTTAATCATCATTATGATAGTATTGATATGATCTATTCCTCCTTTCATAGTGTAATGTTGACAGTGTGTATGCTATGTTAGTTCTCGGTTTATTTTGCAAAGATCTATTATGCTCTAAGGTTACTTAAATATGAATGCCGAATGTTGTGGCGCTTGTTAACTCCGGCTTGAGGGAGCTCTTGTAGCCCTACACAACGAATGGTGTTTGTCATCCAACAAAAGAGTGTATGTAGCACATATGAGAAGAAGTTATTTATTATGCGATCAAATGTTGAGAGTGTCCACTAGTGAAAGTATGATCCCTAGACCTTGTTTCTAAGCAAAACACTTACTGTTCTGTTGCATGTTTACTCGCTGCCATATTTTATTCAGATTACTATTACCACTCATATACATCCATACTACTTGTATTTCACTATCTCTTCGCCGAACTAGTGCACCTATACATCTGACAAGTGTATTAGGTGTGTTGGGGACACAAGAGACTTCTTGTATCGTGATTGCGGGGTTGCTTGAGAGGGATATCTTTGACCTCTTCCTCCCTGAGTTCGATAAACCTTGGGTGATTCACTTAAGGGAAACTTGCTGCTGTTCTACAAACCTCTGCTCTTGGAGGTCCAACACTGTCTACAGGAAAAGAAGCGTGAGTAGACATCAGCAGTGCTCGTCTTCAATAGCGGAAGACTGCAGAATACTCCCTCTGGTCCAATTAAATCGACGCGTCGTTGTGAAGGCTGCTAGCATGTTTAAGCTGATCACCGCGTCGATTAAAAGAGTCCAGAGGTAGTAGTAAAGAAAAATGGTCAGATGAAAAGATCATAGAAAATAAATATCAAATTTAAATGAGCGTCCAACCGAAATACGGAGTACAGCAGAGCTTCCGGTGTGGTGGACGCAGACTCCTCAAACGCCGCATAGAATGCGCCACCGTGCTCCTCCGAGGCCTCCTAGCTTGCTCGCCACCACACAGGTTGGGAACGCGTAATGCTAAACCCGCGGAAACAATTTTCGGAAAGAGCTCTACGCGCTGAAGTGTGACGTTACGTGGATGCCAGGTCGCTCGAAAATGTCTACGCCTTGCTCTGTTCTGCTGTCACGAGCTTGTCCATGAGGAGGAGATCTCAGCCCGTCGATGCCAATCTAAGGAAGGACATCGATCTTAGTCAAGCTGGATGACCTTCATTCTCATCGTTGCCGAGGACCCCTTCACCAGATACTAAGAACTGGAGGGACCTTATGGGATCGGAGACACCGATCTGCAGTTCCCCTACTGATGTGGGCATTACCCTTCGGGTAACTAGTATTACGCTACCTCCTACGGCCCAACCAGGGGCCCATGAAGATCATCCACCGACCAAGGTGGGCCTATATGTCGGTTCCAAAGAAGGATTCTTGATGAATAAGGCAAGAAGACGAAGAAACTAGGAAAGTTTAGATGTAGAACTCTTTGTAACTGATACGTCTAAAACGTATCTATAATTTCTTATGTTCCATGCTACTTTTATGACAATACTCACATGTTTTATACATACTTTACATCATTATTATGCATTTTCCGGCACTAACCTATTAACAAGATGCCGAAGCGCCAGTTGATGTTTCGCTCTTTTGGTTTCAGAAATCCTACAAAGGAAATATTCTCGAATTGGACGAAATCAACGCCTAGGGTCTTATTTTTCCATGAAGCTTCCAGAAGACCGAAAGGGATAAGAAGTGGGGCGACGAGCGCCGCCACCATAGGGCCGCGCGGCCTAGGGGGCCGCGCCGCCTATGGGGTGGGCCTCGCGCCGCCTCCGACCTACCCTTCGCCTACTTAAAGCCTTCGTCGCGAAAACCCCCGAGAGCCACGATACGGAAAACCTTCCGAGACGCCGCCGCCAATCCCATCTCGGGATTCAGGAGATCGCCTCCGTTACCTGAGGGGGGAATCATCACGGAGGGCTCTACATCACCATGCCCGCCTCCGGATTCATGCGTGAGTAGTTCATCCTTGGACTATGGGTCCATAGCAGTAGCTAGTTGGTTGTCTTCTCCTCTTGTGCTATCATGTTTAGATCTTGTGAGCTGCCTAACATGATCAAGATCATCTATTTGTAATGCTACATGTTGTGTTTGGTGGGATCCGATGAATATAGAATATTATGTCAAGTTGATTATCAATCTATCATATATGTGTTGTTTATGTTCTTGCATGCTCTCCGTTGCTAGTAGAGGCTCTGGCCAAGTTGATACTTGTAACTCCAAGAGGGTATTTATGCTCGATAGTGGGTTCATGCCTCCATTGAATGGGGACAGTGAGAAAGTTCTAAGGTTGTGGATGTGCTGTTGCTACTAGGGATAAAACATCAATGTTTTGTTTAAGGATATTTGTGTTGATTACATTACGCACCGTACTTAATGCAATTGTCTGTTGTTTGCAACTTAATACTGGAGGGGGTGCGGATGCTAACCCGAAGCTTGTTCCTTTAATTCTAGCGGATTATAGACCAATTATTTTGTGCAATGTCATCTATAAAATCATTGCTAAATGTACCGCTAGTAGACTAAAACCTTATTTGCCAGACCACAACATTCACCTTTCTCAACAAGATTTCATCGAAGGAAGACGCATAAGTAATAACATTATTATTTCTCAAGGAATAACCCACTCTTTTGCTTTAAACTCTTGGAAACAAAGTGCTTTCATGCTTAAGATAGATTTAGCCAAAGCTTTTGATCGAGTAGAATGGAATTTTATTGTTCAGGCTCACGCAGCTGCATGGTCATTTCATCAATCTTATCCATGCATGTGTCTCCTCTCCGACTTTCTCTGTCATCATAAATGGCCAACCGTTTGCGAAATTCTGAGGAAACATAGGTATCCGACAAGGATGTCCTCTGTCCCCTTACCTTTTTGTTCTGCCATAAATGAATTGTCGATAGCTCTGCAAGAAGCCTTGACTGTTTTGCAGGTATTATGCTAGGGTCATACTCTCCTCCGATCCACTCTTCTTTTCTGCAGATGATCTCTTAGTGTGCGGACAAGCCACAGAGCAAGAGGCAAACATAATGAAGCAAATCATTCAGGTATTTTGTAGCAGATCAGAGCAAACTCCAAACTAGGCAAAATCTGAGATTAGTTTTAGTAAGCATGTGTGTTCAAGCATGATTAACTTGATAAAGCAAATTTTCACTGTCTCTGACATTGATAATAATTTTATTCATCTTGTACACCCGTTGATTATTCCTGGAAAAGATAGATCGGCTGCCTACAATTATGTGATTGACAAATTTAGATCTAAACTTCCTACTTATAAAGCTAATCAGCTCTCTCATGCGGCTAGACTTGAACTAATAAAATCAGTCTTATCTTCCTCCCTGTTTATTACATGTCCAATATACTGTTCACAAAAAAAATTATTGCAAAACTTACCGGTATTATTAGGAATTCTGGTGGACATGTATCAGGGAAGATTCAAACTTGAAAAGCTTATGCCTTCGAGCCTGGAAAGACATATGTGCTCCAAAAAAAGGAGGACTAGGTATGAGGAACTTGCAAGCTGTAAATCAAGGTCTAATCCTTATGGCGGCTTGGGGAATTGCTGACCAACCTAAGAATTGTCCTCATGCAACCTTAAAATCCAAGTACTTTCCTGGTTCTTTGATTTGGCGCCCAAATTTGAATGCTCCAAAGTTTGCTTTTTGGGCCTCCATTCTAAAGATTGTCCCCATCCTTAAGGCCCATTCTTTCTACCAAATTTCAGTGGGCTGCCATTCTGTCTGGAGCACACCCTGGTGTGATGGCTAGGCTCAAATTTATGAATCTTTGATCATTCAATATGACAATTTCACTTATCCAGCCCAAGTAAAGGATCTCTGACAGGACAACAAGTATGGAATTCCCAACTAATCGATCAACTATTTCAAAATCCTCTTGCTAACAGTATTAAAAGAACTCCCATTATTTGCTCACAGGATAATGATATTCTCTTGTGGAGATAACACCTTTAGGTAAATGTAACTTGATGTCTACGGGTGCTTCTATTCTTGTAAACAGTGTTGGGCCTCCAAGAGCAGAGGTTTGTAGAATAGCAGCAAGTTTTCCTTAAGTGAATCACCCAAGGTTTATCCAACTCAGGGAGGTAGAGGTCAAAGATAGTCCTCTCAAGCAACCCTGCAATTAAGATACAAGAAGTCTCTTGTGTCCCAACACACCTAATACACTTGTCGGATGTATAGGTGCACTAGTTCGGCGAAGAGATAGTAAAACACAGGTGGTATAGATGAATATGAGTGGTAATAACAATCTGAAATAAATATGGCAGCGAGTAAACATGCAGTAGAACAGTAAGTAAGCGGTGTTTGCGTATTGGAAACAAGGCCTAGGGATCATACTTTCACTAGTGGACACTCTCAACATTGATCACATAACAAATAAATAACTTCTCCTCATTTGTGCTACATATGCTCTTGTTTGATAACAAACACCATTCATTGTGTAGGGCTACAAGAGCTCCCTCAAGCCGGAGTTAACAAGCGCCACAACATTCAGCATTCATATTTAAGTAACCTTAGAGCATAATAGATCTTTGCAAAATAAACCGAGAACTAACATAGCATACACACTGTCACCATTACACTATGAAGGGGGAATAGATTACATCAATACTATCATAGTAATAATTAACTCCATAACCTACAAGAGACTATGATCATAACCTACGCCAAGAACTACACGATGCACACACTGTCACCATTACACCATGAAGGAGGAATAGACTACTTTAATAACATCACATGAGTAGCACATAGACTAATAGCGATACAAAGCTCATCATATGGATCTCAATCATGCAAAGCAATTCATGAGATCATTGTATTGGGGTACATGATGCGCGTAGATGTACACGTCCGTTGGGAACCCCAAGAGGAAGGTATGATGCGCACAGTGGCAAGTTTCCCTCAGTAAGAAACCAAGGTTTAATCGGACCAGTAGGAGTCAAGAAGCACGTTGAAGGTTGATGTTGGCGAAATATGATGCGGCGCAACACCAGGGATTGGCGCCAACGTGGAACCTGCACAACACAACTAAAGTACTTTGCCCCAACGAAGCTGAGGTTGTCAATCTCACCGGCTTGCTGTAACAAAGGATTAACCGTATTGTGTGGAAGATGATTGTTTGCAGAAAACAGTAAAGAACAATTGCAGTAGATTGTATGCGATGTAAAGAATAGGACCGGGGTCCACAGTTCACTAGAGGTGTCTCTCCCATAAGATAAAAGCATGTTGGGTGAACAAATTACAGTCGGGCAATTGACACATAGAAAAGGGCATAACAATGCATATACATGATATGATAAATATAGTGAGATTTAATTGGGCATTATGACAAAGTACATAGACCGCTATCCAGCATGCATCTATGCCTAAAAAGTCCACCTTCGGTTATCATCCGAACCCCTTCAGGTTAAGTTGCAAGCAGCAGACAATTGCATTAAGTATGGTGCGTAATGTAATCAACAACTACATCCTTAGACATAGCATCAATGTTTTATCCCTAGTGGCAACAGCACATCCACAACCTTAAAACTTTCTGTCACTGTCCCAGATTTAATGGAGGCATGAACCCACTATCGAGCATAAATACTCCCTCTTGGAGTTAAGAGCAAAAACTTGGCCAGAGCCTCTACTAATAACGGAGAGCATGCAAGATCATAAACAACACATAAGTAATAGATTGATAATCACCATAACATAGTATTCTCTATCCATCGGATCCCGACAAACACAACATATAGTATTACAGATAGATGATCTTGATCATGTTAGGCAGCTCACAAGATCCAACAATGAAGCACATGAGGAGAAGACGACCATCTAGCTACTGCTATGGACCCATAGTCCAGGGGTGAACTAATCACTCATCACTCCGGACGATCATGGCGATGAAGAGTCCTCCGGAGATGATTCCCCTCTCCGACAGGGTGCCGGAGCGATCTCTGAATCCCCGAGATGGGATTCGCGGCGGCGTCTCTGGAAGGTTTTCCGTATCGTGGCTCTCGTACAGAGGGTTTCGCGACGAAGACTTTAAGTAGGCGGGAAGGGCAACGGGGGGCCACACGAGGGCCCCACACGCTAGGCCGGCGCGGCCAGGGGCCGCGCCGCCCTAGTGTGGCGGCGCCTCGTGGCCCCACTTCCTTTCCCCTCGGTCTTCTGGAAGCTTCGTGCAAAAATAGGACTGGGCGTTGATTTCGTCCAATTAGAATATTTCCTTACTAGGATTTCTGAAACCAAAAACAGAAAAAACAACTGGCTCTTCGGCATCTTGTTAATAGGTTAGTGCGGAAAATGCGTAAATACGACATATAATGTGCATAAAACATGTAGATATCATCAATAATGTAGCATGGAACATAAGAAATTATCGATACGTCGGAGACGTATCAGTACATGAGAGAGAGATTAACCACATAGCTACCGGTACAGCCCTTAGCCTCGGGGGAGAACTACTCCCTCCTCATCATGGGAGCAACAGCGTTGATATAGATGGCGGTGGTGTTGATGGAGATGCCTTCCGGGGTAATTCCCGTCCGGCGGCGTCTTGGGCAGAGACTTGTCCCAGATCTTGGCCGCGATGGCGGCGGCTACGGAACTTTTCTCGTATCGTGGCTTTTACGTGTTGAAGATTTAGGTCACGAGGCATCTTATAGGCGAAGAGTCGGAGTCGGAAGGGTCTGGGGATCCACACCAGGGCGTGCCCCCTTGGGCACGCCGCCACCATGTGTGGTGGCCTGGGCCTCTCCTCGGCCCCTCTCCGGTGTTGGAAGCTTCGTGGAATTATAAGATTGGGCATTGATTTCGTCCAATTCGAGAATATTTTCTTACTAGGATTTCTAAACCAAAAACAGCAGCTATGAACTGGCACTTTGGCATCTCGTCAATAGGTTAGTTCCGGAAAATGCATCAAAACATCATAAATTATGAACAAAACATGTAAGTATTGTCATAAAACAAGCATGGAACATCAGAAATTATAGATACGTTGGAGACGTATCAAGCATCCCCAAGCTTAGTTCCTACTCGCCCTCAAGTAGGTAAACGATAACAAGAATAATTTCTGAAGTGACATGCTACCAACATAATCTTGATCAACATTATTGTAAAGCATATGAGATGAATGAAGTGATTCAAAGCAATAGATTGCTAACAAAGAGATAATGACTAAACAAATGAATCATATAGCAAAACTTTTCATGAATAGTACTTTCAAGACAAGTATCAACAAGACTTGCATAAGAGCTAACTCATAAAGCAATAGACTCAAAGTAGAGTGCATTGAAGCAACACAAAGGATGATTAAGTTTCAGCGATTGCTTTCAACTTGTAACATGTATATCTCATGGATAGTCAACATAGAGTAATATAACAAGTGCAATAAGTAAACATGTAAGAATCATTGAACACAGTTGAAACAAGTGTTTGCTTCTAAGACAGAAAGAAGTAGGTAAACTGACTCAACATAAGGTAAAAGAATGGCCCTTCGCAGAGGAAGCATGGATTAATATTTTTGTGCTAGAGCTTTTATTTTGAAAACATAGAAACAATTTTGTCAACGGTAGTAATAATTCATATGTGCTATGCATAATACTTCCTACAAGTTGCAAGCCTCATGCATAGAGTACTAATAGTGCCCGCACCTTGTCCTAATTAGCTTGGATTAACACGGATTATCATTGCATGACATATGTTTCAACCAAGTGTCACAAAGGGGTACCTCTATGCCGCCTGTACAAAGGTCCTAGGAGATAAATTGCATTTAATTTCTCGTTTTTAATAGATCTCAACTTAGGACATCCATACCGGGACAACATAGACAGATAATGGACTCCTCTTTTAATGCATAAGCATTCAACAAGAATAATATTCTCATAAGAGAGTGAGGTTGTATGTCCAAACTGAAAACTTCCACCACGATACATGGCTTTGGTTAGAGGCCCAATGTTCTTCTCTAACAATATGCATACTCAAACCATTTAATCATGAAAATCACCCTTACTTCAGACAAGACGAACACGCATAGCATCTCACATGATATCCAACAAAGGTAAAAAGTTGATGGCGTCCCCAGAAACATGGTTACCGCTCAACAAGCAACTTATTAAGAACTAAGACACATAACTACATATTCATCACCACAATAGTTTTTAAGCTATTTGTCACATGAGCTATATATTGCAAAGATAAAGGAATGAAATTTTAAAGGTAGCACTCAAGTAATTTACTTTGGAATGGCAGAAAAATACCACATAGTAGGTAGATATGGTGGACACAAATGGCATGGGTTTTGGCTCAAGGTGTTTGGATGCACGAGAAGCATTTCCTCTCAGTACAAGGTTTGGGCTAGCAAGGTTGTTTGAAGCAAACACAAGTATGAACAGGTACAACAAAACTTACACAAGAACATATTGCAAGCATTATAAGACTCTACACTATCTTCCTTGTTGTTCAAACACTTTACCAGAAAATATCTAGACTTAGAGAGACCAATCATGCAAACCAAATTTTAACAAGCTCTACGGTAGTTCTCCATTAATAGATTAAACTACATGATGCAAGAGCTTAAACATGATCTATGAGAGCTCAAAACAATTGCCAAGTTTCAAGTTATTCCAAACCATATGAAGCATTTTCTGATTCCAACCAAATAGCAATTAACGAAGCGGTTTTCAACTCCGCCATGAACATTAAAAGTAAAAGCGAAGAACACTAGTGTTCATATGAAAAAGCGGAGCGTGTCTCTCTCCCACATGAGCATGAATTTATTCAGAGAATGAAAATAACAAAACGAAAATAAAAGCACACAGACGCTCCAAGTAAAGAACATAAGATGTGACGGAATAAAAATATAGTTTCACTAGAAGTGACCGATAAGTTGTCGATGAAGAAGGATGCCTTGGGCATCCCCAAGCTTAGATGCTTGAGTCTTCTTAAAATATGCGGGGATGAACCACCGGGCATCCCCAAGCTTAGACCTTTCACTCTTCTTGATCATAGTATATCATCCTCTTCTCTTGACCCTTGAAAACTTCCTCCACACCAAACTTAAAGCAAACTCATTAGAGGGTTAGTGCATAATCAAAAATTCATATATTCAGAGGTGACACAATCATTCTTAACACTTGGATATTGCACAAAGCTTCTGAAAGTTCATGGAACAAAGAAATTCAACATAGCAAAAGCGGCAATGCGAAATAAAAACAAAAAAGCAGAACAGTCCGTAAAGACGAATTTTACAGAGGCACTTAACTTGCTCAAACGGAAAAATAAAACTAATGAAAGTTGCGTACATATCGAGGATCACGCACGTAAATTGGCAGATTTTTTTATTTTTTACAGAGAGTTCTGCGCAAATTCGTGACAGACAGCAAGTTTCTGCGCAGCAATCCAAATCTAGCATCAACTTTACCATAGAGACTTTACTTGGCACAAAAACATGATAAGGAGAGGTTGCTACTAACAACTTCCAAGACTCAACAAAACAGTAGCAAAATAAACACATGGGTTATCTCCCAAGAAGTTCTTTCTTTATAGCCATTAAGATGGGCTCAGTAATTTTAATGATGCTCGCTCAAGAAATAAGAGTTGAAGCAAAAGAGAGCACCAAGAAGCAAATTCAAAACACATTTAAGCCTAAACCACTTCCTATGAAAAGGAATCTTGTACACACATAAATTCATGAAGAACAAAGTGGCAAGCATAGAAAAGCAACACAAGCGCAATTTCAAGATTCTCAACATAAAGAGGGAAACTTAATATTATTAAGATGCATATAACCATGTTTCCCTCTCTCATAATAACTTCAGTAGCATCATGAACAAACTCAACAATATAACTATCACATAAAGCATTCTTGTCATGAGCTACATGCATAAAATTATTACTCTCCACATAAGCATAATCAATTTTATTAGTTGTAGTGGGAGCAAATTCAATAAAATAGCTATCATTATTATTCTCATCACCATAATCATCATATATAGGAGGCATATTATAATCATAATTAACTTTCTCCTCAATAGTAGGTGGACTGAAAATATCATGTTCATCATTGTAATCATCATATATAGGAGGTAAAGTATCATCAAAGTAAATTTCTCCTCCATGCTTGGGGGACTAAAAATATCATGCTCATCAAAACCAGCTTCCCCAAGCTTAAATTCTTCCATAGCTTTAGCAATAATGGTGTTCAAAGAGTTCATGCTAATAACATTGCTACAACTATTTTGCAAACAAAGTTCCATGGGTTTTTTAATTTTCTCTTCAAACACCTCATGTCCTAACTCAAGATAAATACTATAAAGATCTCTAATTTTGTTGTTGTTTTCCATTAAGCCTAACTAGTGAAAAATAAAAACAAGAAACAAAAAGATAAAATTGCAGAATCTAAAGGAGATAGCTTCGAGCACTCACACACCGGCAACAGTGCTAGGAAATAGCTTAGTAGTCGAAGGATGTGAATACCTTTTACCTTACCTCCCCGGCAACGGCGCCAAAAAATAGCTTGATGTCTACGGGTGCTTCTATTCTTGTAGAAGTGTTGGGCCTCCAAGAGCAGATGTTTGTAGAACAGCGGCAAGTTTCTTAAGTGAATCACCCAAGGTTTATCGAACTCGGGGAGGTAGAGGTCAAAGATAGTCCTCAAGCAAACCTGCAATTAAGATACAAGAAGTCTCTTGTGTCCCCAACACACCTAATACACTTGTCGATGTATAGGTGCACTAGTTCGGCGAAGAGATAGTAAAACACAGGTGGTATAGATGAATATGAGTGGTAATAACAATCTGAAATAAATATGGCAGCGAGTAAACATGCAGTAGAACAGTAAGTAAGCGGTGTTTGCAGTATTGGAAACAAGGCCTAGGGATCATACTTTCACTAGTGGACACTCTCAACATTGATCACATAACAAATAAATAACTTCTCCTCATTTGTGCTACATATGCTCTTGTTTGATAAGAAACACCATTCATTGTGTAGGGCTACAAGAGCTCCCTCAAGCCGGAGTTAACAAGCGCCACAACATTCAGCATTCATATTTAAGTAACCTTAGAGCATAATAGATCTTTGCAAAATAAACCGAGAACTAACATAGCATACACACTGTCACCATTACACTATGAAGGGGGAATAGATTACATCAATACTATCATAGTAATAATTAACTCCATAACCTACAAGAGATTATGACCATAACCTACGCCAAGAACTACACGATGCACACACTGTCACCATTACACCATGAAGGAGGAATAGACTACTTTAATAACCTCACATGAGTAGCACATATACTAATAGCGATACAAAGCTCATCATATGGATCTCAATCATGCAAAGCAATTCATGAGATCATTGTATTGGGGTACATGAGAGAGATTAACCACATAGCTACCGGTACAGCCCTTAGCCTCGGGGAGAACTACTCCCTCCTCATCATGGGAGCAGCAGCGTTGATGGAGATGGCGGTGGTGTCGATGGAGATGTCTTGGGGCAATTCCGCGTCCGGCGTGCCGAACAGAGACTTCGTCCCCCGAATCTTGGCCCGCGATGGCGGCGGCTGGAACTTTTCTCGTATCATGGCTTTTCCGTGTCGAAGATTTAGGTCACGAGGCATCTTATAGAAGAGTCGGAGTTGGAAGGGTGGGGGACCCACACACCAGGGCCCCCCTTGGGCCGCGCCACCATGTGTGGTGGCCCTGGGCCTCTCCTCGGCCCCTCTCGGTGTTGGAAGCTTCGTGGAATTATAAGATATTGGGCGTTGATTTCGTCCAATTCCGAGAATATTTCCTTACTAGGATTTCGAAACCAAAAACAGAAAATAGGAACTGGCACTTCGGCATCTCGTCAATAGGTTAGTTCCGGAATAATGCATCAAAACATCATAAAGTGTGAACAAAACATGTAAGTATTGTCATAAAACAAGCATGGAACATCAGAAATTATAGATATGTTAGAGACGTATCATAACTCCATAAGTGCCTACAAGGCTTGGCTAAATGTTTTGCAGGAGCATGGAGAACCAAGACCAAGGCAGGTAACCCCTACAGACCATTTAGCTCCTAAATTAGATTTGGAAGAACAAGAAGGTAACTCCGAGTGCAGACTTTTGGTTGGCGTCTCATAAGGAAAGCTATGCCAACGAGAGCTTAGGCATGTAAGTATAGCAAGCACATTTCCCAATTTTGTTGTAGATGCGGTTACAAGAAGATGATACACACTTGTTCTTTCTGTGCTTTTGCTAGAGCTGCTTTGTTCAGCCATCCATGGTATATAAAAAATGATCAAATAGTAGCAAATCATAACAATATGACTCAAATTCAGTTACGTATCTTGAATATGACGCTGTTATCACCCGATTTTGGCCAAATCAGGAGATGGGCCGTAAGTGAAGATGGGCTTTGAAGATTATACGTGGAGCATCTTTGAAGCGGCCTCGCGCGAAGAGTTTGGGCGCCTATGTATCGTAATATATTAGATCGCATTGTGTTTAGAATTAACAGAGATAGTGGCCCGTGCACGGTTAGGTGCACGCCTCAATTAGAAAGTCCCTTGGACTATAAATATGTATCTAGGGTTATCGAGAAAGGAGGACAATCATCGTTCAACAAACACAAAATCAGGCGCATCGCCACCCCTTCCTTCGAGGGTTTCTTCGGGTAAGCACCATGCTGCCTAGATCGCATCTCGCGATCTAGGCAGTATACGTTTATTCGTCTACCTTGTACTGCTCGTGCTGAAGCGTTGTTGATGGCGAGCAGTACTACTTATCATTAGGAGTTTAGGGGCTTGCATTGATGCTTTCTCGTGCGTATCTGCGTGGCAATGCCGTCCCTCGACACCTAGCTGCCCTTACACCTATCCAGGTGTAAGGGCAGCATCTTGCTTGTTCGTTACTTAGTAGATCCGATCCGTTATAGTTGCTCCTTGCTCCGCAAGGATTAGTTTAATATCTGCATAGTTAGGCCTTATGTTGGGGTCGGACGATCCGGTAGTGCGTTAGATGGTGTTTACCGTTCCTACAAGGGATGATCCGGGAATTGACGTAATGTTGGTTTTTAGGCCTCTTGTAGGGGTAGTTTTCATCATCTTCCGTATCTGCTAGGCCCGATCACGCGTAGGACGTTCCGGTTATGCGGTGAAAACCCTAAACTGTCGTGGATCGTTTTAGCTTTGTTTTGATCAAGCAGGATCCCCATGTCATTGCAAATCCAACGTGAACCATGGGGCGATCGGCTCTTTGAGCCGATCCACAAAACCTGAGAGCCGATAGGGCTCGTATTTAATGTTTACGTGTCTACCATGCAGGAACAATCGAAGCAATCTAACACCTTCCTGATCGGGTCTAGGTCAGGTGGCACGCCCTAGCAACCGCCAGGACGTGGCTGGAAGACTTGCGGGACGACGCGAGGTGCCGTGGTCCACTAGCGGCCTTGGGAGCCTCTCGGCTCTTCGTGTTGCTTAACCATTGCCCGCCGGTGGGTTTTGGCAGGTAACACATTCAGCACGCCGGTGGGACCTCTTCCGCAACATCCACGTCAACACCGACATCCGAGATGGCAGAGGAACAGATCACATACGAGGATCTTCCTGCTGATCACAAGAAGAAATACGATGAGCTGAAGGCCATCTGTGAAGCCGAGCTCATCGGCTCCTTTGTGAAGACCCGGTCGCACGGTGTCAGGTTCAAAGGATTCGCACCACAAGGCATCCTCGAGGGGTTGGATCTGTCTCTCCCTTCAGAGGAACGTACCAGAGCCCTGCGACAAAATCAACTACGTGGTGGCTCATTCAGCATCGGCATTCGAGAGCCTGGTAAATACTTTGGAGCGCGTTGCGTGGTGACCAGTACCACCGCATGGTGTAGTACACAAGTCGTTGACATAACACAAGTGAAACACCGTTCCACTCATATTACATCCCTCAGAGTGGTACAACAGAAACATATGCGAGTCCAAGGTATGTCTATAGAAGGATACACAAGCTGTTTACAGAAGATCAACACAGCCTCCTACTTTACAGTGAGGTAAAACTTCAAATAAAGCTCCAGAAGAATGACTCGTAGTCTAACTTATTGCTAACTCAAGCTTAAGAGCTACTATAGAAATCTAGCTACTTAGGTGCTAGGATTGGGGAAAGGCTCCCTTCTATTACTAGTCTAAGTTTCCACTCTAGTTGCTGCAGCAGTTGACTTCATTGACTTCTTTGCTTGGATTCTCCATCTTGTTGCAGTTGACTCCTTTGTCTTCGAGTTCCATGGTAGATTCTCCTTCGGTGCCTCCATAGCTAAGCAGGGGATTTAAGAGTGGGATGAGTACGAGCGTACTCAGCAAGTTCATATTAGGGAAATAGGTGTATCATGCACTAGCTACAGCCACAGACCAGAAAGTCATAGGCAATGCAAGTTTTTGTAAACATTTCTTCAAAAGGTTTATTTTATTCTGAAAACTATGCCCGTCAGTCTTCACAGGTTGACTAGAACTTCATGGAGTTCCTTTCTGCGCGTCTTGTCCTTCCCAACGGGTGACAGTCACAATTCAGTATCCTCTGCAGAGGTGCGTTACTTTTCCCATAAGAGAACTTAACCTTGTTGCCAACCGGGCACGTTACCCGTCCACACTTCCTTTGGTGTGAGGTCAGGTATAAGAACCAAGTCCACACCGCCTTCTCCGCGACCCGCAAACCCACCCTTTTGTCCATCCGTACACCCCCGGTAGACATCTCCCGATCATACGGCTTTACCCACGGTGTACGTCGGACAATCCTTCATAGACGGTAGAGCCTCTCATCCAAACGTCCGGATGGGGATTTTAAAGGCTATCCCAACCTACGGCAGTGCCTCAAGCACCCCGCCAGGCTCTATCAAGTCCGTTGGCGTGCAGGAGGGAAAGATACAGCTGACTTCCCAGAGCCATTATAGATCTTATGGTCAACGCGGTATGTACGGCGCTAGAATCACTGGACGGCATTGGTACTTAGTCCTAGATGAATAGTACCCTGCAATGGAACCTCCACCATATCAACACATACCATGGTTCCATTGCCCACCACATAGTCATATTCATAATTGTAAAATAATATTTGCTTTTCAATGCAAGAGTGATAAGTATAGTACTTTGCATATAATTTGATAAAAATAATCAAATGACATGAGCAAGCGATGAACTTGCCTTTCTTGACTGCAAGATTATGCAGGCAAAAGCTTCGATACGTGAGAAGTCCAAATGCTGAAATACCATCATCGTCCGGTAAGGACAATGTTTAAAGAACTGGCAAAGATGCTATAATGCATAGTATGAGATGCAATCGTCCCGAGCGTAACCTAACCTTGATGATTTATGATGGATGAGTTGTAATGATTTCTTAGGGTGTGTTGCACTTTTAGGATGATTCTCAAACAAGGTTCTTATTAGGGTTGGTGATATGAATAGCATAAGCAAGTAATATGATGCAACATAACAAGCATATATTCAAAGGATAGTAGTGGAATAGTATGTAAAGAACAATTGTCAATTTTATGTTCTACTGGACATGGTTGATGATTATTTATACTATACTTCAAAAGAATAACTTTTGAAGAACATGTTAATTAAGAAGTAATAAGTATTTTAACTAAGACTAGGGCTTCTAGGGTTTGACTGACCTTTGTTCTTCAAAAGAATAACTTTTGAAGAACAAATTAATAAGAATGAGAACTACTATAAATAGAAGCTATGTCTTCTAGGGTTTACTATTGGATTCATCTAGTTCTCTAATAGAGACTAGTGGGTTTCTTAAATTGGATTAGTTCTATATACAACAAGTATTGGCAGGTTTATTACTATGGTTGATTATGGTATCATATCAAAGGATGATGGTCAAGGTGGTGTTATGAGTTAGGTTTACTATTATCTCACAATTTCTTTACTAAATAATCTCTAATGGTTTCTAAGCTAAGTTGCTTATCATCTCCTAAGTAGGGTTTAGTTTAATAGGAGCTTATGATGAGAATTACTACACAAGATTGGTATTAGGGTTCATTACTATGGTTCTACTAGGGTTTGATGATTGAGGTTGATTTTAATGGTATGGTATATAGGATAGTGATCATTGGTACTAATCCAATTAACAAGTTAGGGTTTATACCTAGGTGGCACTAGTGAATCATATAGGTTTTAACTAAGAATATGGACATGAAATGATGACTCATGTGAATTGGTTCTATGTTGGTGGATCATGACTTGTATTTGTTGGTCATATAATAAGGTTCTCTATGTGAGGTGAAATTCACATGATCACATGTGATAAACAACTAGGGTTTTAGGGTTTAAAATATTTTGACATGATCACCTAAAATAATGGGATCCAGATTCTAACTTATAATAAAACTAGGGTTTCTTAATTATGATCCAATTCTTAAAGTAATACTTGGTACTAGAATTAATGTGATTAAGTACTTGAAATAAAGTTATTAATAATTTTAACATGCTATTAATTTTTAGAGGGTTTAAGAATTAAAATAATTACTAGTTAGGGTTTAATTAGAAACTAGGGTTTTATAATTATGATTAGGTTTTAAAATAATGACTTGTTAATTTAAGAATGTTTAAGTTAAAAATTGAGTTATCAAAATAATATTAGTTGTTGGTATTTTCTTGCTTTATTAATATTTAAAGAAAATGGTAAATGGTAATTTGCAAATTAGGGTTTATGAATTACCACTAATACTTAAATTAATGCAGATATGGTAAATAAAATTAATATTAACATTTTACTTAGTTACTGAATAGTTAAAATTTAAGTTTGGAACTTAATTATTTATTGAATTCAATTTGCATTTTAAATAAATGAAAAGGCATAATTAAAGAAGTTAAAAATAAATGAATTTTTATTTTGACACACATTTTTGTTTTATATTTTATTTGAATAGAGTTTATTTTTGTGAACATTTTGATATATTATTCATAATTTTCTGAGTTGATATGAATTTTCTAGAATTTTGCAAAGTCTCAGCAATTTACTGGAATTTGAAATTAAGTAATAATATTAAAGATACCGGTTCACATATACCCGCAGAGACTGACTGGTGGGGCCGTTGACTGGGTCATTTGCCACGCGGGCAAAGACCAGTCAACAAACGCTGACGAGGCAGTGGACACGCTCCCCTCGCCGTCGGCTCGACGCCGGCGACCAGGCGAGGATGGCGCCGCCACTACAGGGCCTCCGCGGACACGCGGCTTGTACTATTCGGACCAGGAGACGATGGGGAACCATCTGGTGGTGGCGGTTTACCGAGAAACTCGCCGGAGCATCGCCGGCAATCATGAGCTGCGGCGGCGCACTCCGGCCAAACCTTGAAACGGAGCTACAGGCGATGCTAGAAAGGACTAATGGGTTCGGAAGATGCGCAAGCTCACCAGGAAGATGATGAGACCCTCGGCGAAGCTTGAGATGGTCGGAGACGAGCACGGCGTCGCGGATTCCGACGAACTTCCGTGGAAGGAAATTCCAAAATTAGCTCGATTGGTGAAGCTCCTTCTCGATTCCTTCTACCAGAATGATCATCGAACTCGTGCGCTTCTAGTCATCCACTAGATAGACGCCGGGGTGGCCTCCATCGACGGCAACGTGATGAACTCCGGTGATGTGCTGTGGAAGAGATCGGGTGATAGAGAGCGAATGCGAGGGATTTGAGTGGTGAGGTGAACAAGAGGAGCACGGCGATCCTCTTGGTGGTATTTATAGGGCTGGAGGTGGTCGGAAACGACGACGAGCGTCGGCGACGAGCGGTCCAGATACGGCGGTGCTCTCTGTTAGGGTTTCTGTGCGGGAATCTTGATGCTCCGACTGGCAGCGGATGCAGATAAAGTTCATCTCGGCTCTGGAGTGGCGAGTGGCGTCCGGCGGCGTCCTTATCCTTGTCGAGGAGGTGGCAGAGGCTCCTCCGTCGAGCTGTCGACGCCGGGAAGGAGAACGAAGCCCCTTTTCTTCTCCCTACCGAAACGGTAAGGTGGGCTGTTTGTTCGTGGGCTGGGCCGAGTTGATGGGCTGCGTTGTTGGCTTCGGGCTGCTGAGGTGCTGGGCTGCCAGGTAAGTTTCCCTCCATTTTCTTTTTCAAAATTTCTGTTTTCTTTTTCTGTTTTTCTATTCTGGTTTAGATTTAAATTTGATTTCTGTTTGTTCTTGCAGGTTCTAAATCATTTGAATATCAATATAACTTGATACAATGCTCACTGTATAATCTTGTTGTTCAAACAAATATTTAGTTTAGGATTTAATTGATATCTTGTGAGAATTAAGTAAAATAGAAATGGTTTAGTTAGTTATTTCAATTCCCTTTTTAATTTAGGAACCAGATCTATTTAAATGGTTTGAAACTTAGAACATGTGCATAGTGAAAATATTATTAGGTTTAACTAGTGTGCTTAACAACATTGATTGTTCATATCTATTTTAATTATGGCTAGATTTTAAATTAAATGGGAATGGGAATGGATTGGTTCATGATTTTATGTGAAGAAATGTTTCCAATGGTTTAAGAAAATGGTTTGGATCAACTCTATAATTACTAATCTTGCTTAGCAACTTCTAGCTTAAATTATCTGAGATAGATCCTATGCTCATCATGGTTAACTCAACTACTTATATGATGATTATATTTTATAAAATACTATTTCATTTGGTTCACTAAACAAGGTATTTGGATAGCAAAGTAGAATAGGGTATTGGTTTCATTCTACTCACCAAATGGCATTTAGTCCTTAGGTATATATGGCTTGGTTGATACTTGTGATCTATGATACACAAGTTAGGACATAATATTTTATGTAGATTGGTTCCATATGACAAGGTTTATGGTTTTGGGAATACTTCACTATTTGAAGTATTAAATAGGCATGAGGTATGGCAGGGTTCTACTTATGATCCCAAGTGATACTTGGATTGAAATTCAAATGTGATCTAGGTTATTAGTGGTGATCACTAATAGAATATGGCTCTCACCTCCAAGACTAAAGGTTGGTTTGCACAAGCAAGATTCAATACTACTCTAGTATTCTCTAGGATAGACATGGCTATGGTTAGCATCTATATTCTCTCTCACTTCTAAATGTCTTTTAATAGCCTAAGGTCCTACTCAAGAGATGATGATATGATCCTCTAAATATATGGTTTGCCTAGGAATTCTACCTTGGTATCTTATGTAGCTTGTTCTTCTGGAAATCTGATAAACCTGCATCTTGTGGTATGCCTCCACCTCCTAGCTTCTTCATCTTAATCCTAGCTAATGTATGGAGTGGCTCTATGTGTTGGTTTCCTTGTATCATGCTACAAGGTGATCAAATGGATGAAGGGTGTGGCTCTATTTATAGGCTTGGGCAAGCTCTAGTATCATGACACCTAGGTGGGTGACTCTTGTTTTAGTGGGATGAGTAAGGTGCTTGGTTGTCATGCTCTCATCCATAGTAATCCTTTGAGCATGAGGTGGCATAGCTTGGAAAGCAAGTCATGTAGATATTTTCATCCCATGTAGCATAGAGATTATCCTCTCATATGATTTATTTTTGGATAGCCAAGTGGCATTTGCTACTAAATATCTTGTGGATGGTTTTATTATTGTGGATGAGTCATCATACCATCTTTGATTGGATTTACATTATAATATTGGTGAAAAGGTTAAGGTTGAAGGTTATTTCTCAATTTTGGATAGTTGGGTTTGATTTCACAAAGGCATGATCATATGAGTTTCAAAGTACTCATAGTTAATTTTATTCAAATAGTTTGAACTATAATTCGTAATGTAAATGGATTTAGTTTTATGATATTCCATATACTTAATAAGTTATGATTTAAATGAGAATGTGTGGCTTTTATGCACTTTAGACCCGGTGGTTTACCTTATTTGGTAATAAGTTTAGAAGTGAATTAATTTACACACGAAGATAGTTGCTAACTTTTAAGTGTTAATAAGTTAGGGTTTGATTCTTAAAGAATGTGTTGTTGTAAATATAATTCCATTTGATCTAATCCATAAATCAAATCATTTCTACCCAAAATAAGGTTTTAACAAAGATCACAGTGAAGTTTATAGCGCTTGACTTGATGATCTACTTCAATTCCAGCAAGTCAAGTGAAACTTCAGTTACTGTGGTAAGTTTTATTTGAAAGCGCGAAAATTCCCCGGATTTTCTATGCATGAATGCAATGCACACTTTGGTGTTCTCTCATTTTATTGCCTCTAAACCTGGGATATTACAGCCTCTCCCCCTTAAACTGAACTTCGTCCCGAAGTTCGAACGCTCTCATGTTTCGGAATGTTGAACTGACTTGAACAGATCACAATCCTTTCAAACTCCCTAGTGATCTCATTAGATATAATTGAATATATCCCTTCTCCAGATCCTTCATGGAGTCTTCTTATGTCTGGCACTGATACTTTCTTAAATTCTAGGATTTCTTCCAACTCTCTAAGCTTATAGTCTTACTCTCCAAAGATTCTTGGATTAGGACATCCTATTATGCTAATGGAGTTTACTAATGGTTGTGGTGACATCTTCCTATTTGGGTACTCAAAGCTTGGTTCTATCAGCTGCGGTAATCCAGCTGCGGTGCCCAAACCTTAAGTTTAAAGGATTCTGTTTAAAGTAAGGTATTGTTTTCCCTTACTACCATAACGAAAGTAATGGTACTTAGTAAGGTATTTTACAATAGGCATGGTCCTAGTAGTTTTATTTCTACGAATGGATTAGACTCATTTAGTCCATCCAATCATGGCTTCTAGTTCATACTAGTTATCTTCCTTTTGGTTATTTTAGGTTCCATGAAAGGAATCTTTCTAATAGGCTTATGTTTTGGTATGGTCAAACCCTTCGGTCTTTTGTTATCTTAGACTTTGATTGTCCTCCGACATCTTCTTCATCCAACTTCATTAGCTTAGACTTACTTGAGCTCTTCTGCTTCTGAGTAATTATCAATTACCCACTCAAGTTAAAGTATAACCCTTACTTCCTCGAGATATGAACCTCGGCTTCTGGTCTGACAACCTCCTGAGAGTACTATTATATGGATACTTCCACCAATCTTATGAAAATAGGATCGGACTTCCTCTCAGTTCAGACCTTCTTCTTCGTCTTTCATACTCCAAATCATATCTTAATACTTCTCCTTCAATCTTCCTCTCCCCCTTGGAGTTTACTAATGATCTTCAACTCCTTTTCTTCTAATCATTAAACTCCAAGGTAGAAGATTGGTTTAAGTCTGGTTTATATTTTGTACCTTTCTAAAGTCTCACGAAGAATTCTTTGCGGTGTATCCACACAGTTGTGGGTATCCGATGTGAATCCTCCGACTAAATATTTATTAGCTACGGAATACCAGCTACGGAATCCCTCTTTCCTTTAGAGTGAAAGAACGATTAAGCTGTGGACTATTTGTTACCAGCTGCAGACTATCTAACACAAGATGTGGCTTATTGGATACCAGTTGTGGCTATGTTATGGTTCTAGTCCACATCTACCTACCAGATGCGGATACTTTTATAGTTTTAGTTAAGATATACCTCACTTCACATACTTTCTCTTCATGATTATCCTATATCAGCTGCGGTCTGATGATACCAGCTGCGACTTCACTTGTCTATTTTCCTTCTTCTAAGGTTTGTTTTGCAAGATAACCACTTGTTGACACTATGAAAATAGTATTGTAAGTGACTTCACTTGCATTCCCTTCTTTCATAATGAATATGGCTCCACTTCTACTGCTCCATATTCACTATTTTTCTCACTTTCATAATACTTCCATATTGAAGTACTCCTTAATTAAGGATAAAAGTGAGTTTTGATTGGTCTTTCCTTCAGATTGTTGTGGTTGCTTCCCACAATTTGACTTCTTTCTTCCAGTGAACCTTCATCTTGTCTTCAAAATCTTCAGAATTCGTCACTTCCTCACACGAATACCTTTACCCTCTAGACCTATAACATCAAGTAAGAGTTTGATATTGCAACATGCATTTGCATATCAAAGTCAAACTTCATGTATGGATCTAGTCAAACAATGAAAATCCAATAAAATCCAAGAAGATCCAGCTTTGTGCCTACAATACACATCCTTATATGCCTGAATATAATAGTTGGGTAAGACATCCCTAAACATCAGGCTTAGATGTGTAGTATATAACACCACATAAGATAGGTTTAGGTTGTGATACTTAGCACAAATACGTGAATTTCTACTATTTGTCTCAACATTTATCTTAATTGCACATTTGCAATGAGACAAACTTGAAACAAAATGGATTGGGATAGTTGAAGTTAACCTAGTTTTCTTTGGAAGTACTAACAAAATAGGATACCATATATATGTGCTATTGAGGACTACTTCCTATAATACAATTAGTTCTAACATGTCTACTCTAAACACATGATTGTTTAGAATATACCACCTATAACTCTAGGATTTTTCTATGTGATATGCTCTAAATAAGCCTTCTTTAAATTAAGGACTATGGTTCTAACATACTTAGTACCGTTATTAGGATTTTAAGGCCTAAGCTTTCGAACTATTCCTTAAATCCTACTCCTTATCATACTTCTGTTATCGTACTTATGATGTTCTATTCTATCACATCATGACTCTCAATTGAATCATATATGATTACCAACTTTACCATGAAAAGTAGACTTATATGATTCCTATCACTCTTCCTTACCTCCTATGATTGACTCATCATAGGTATATACTACCTCATATTACTTATCTACATTACTTAACATCAGTCATTTGACATTTTAAATGACTCTTACTTAACCATAACTTGCGTTGGTATACTTCTTCCAATAGGATATCTTCCTTATGGTTGTATCCTCTCTTTGGACTACCATGTATTGTATACCAACTGTGGTCTACTATCACCAATTATCTTAAGCTCCATTGGTGTTCTAGTTATTTGGAATGAAGCAAGATAACTAACCAACTCTACTTAAGAAAGATAGATAAGAAAGATTGACTCAAGTGTGTCAGGATTATTCTCAAGTGAATACCCATCTCAAGTCAAAAGAATAATTGGTTTAGCATAGTTGACTTAGCTAAGACTACTTCCTATAGACACTACCAAACCTATAGGTCTCCTTTAAAGGGTTTTAATCCTAGGGTCAAAGCATTTGCTCTGATACCAGCTGTGGTGACCCAGCGTACCACTGCATGGTGTAGTACACAAGTCGTTGACATAACACAAGTGAAACACCGTTCCACTCATATTACATCCCTCAGAGTGGTACAACAGAAACATATGCGAGTCCAAGGTATGTCTATAGAAGGATACATAAGCTGTTTACAGAAGATCAACACAGCCTCCTACTTTACAGTGAGGTAAAACTTCAAATAAAGCTCCAGAAGAATGACTCGTAGTCTAACTTATTGCTAACTCAAGCTTAAGAGCTACTTGGCTTTCTATAGAAATCTAGCTACTTAGGTGCTAGGATTGGGGAAAGGCTCCCTTCTATTACTAGTCTAAGTTTCCACTCTAGTTGCTGCAGCAGTTGACTTCATTGACTTCTTTGCTTGGATTCTCCATCTTGTTGCAGTTGACTCCTTTGTCTTCGAGTTCCATGGTAGATTCTCCTTCGGTGCCTCCATAGCTAAGCAGGGGATTTAAGAGTGGGATGAGTACGAGCGTACTCAGCAAGTTCATATTAGGGAAATAGGTGTATCATGCACTAGCTACAGCCACAGACCAGAAAGTCATAGGCAATGCAAGTTTTTGTAAACATTTCTTCAAAAGGTTTATTTTATTCTGAAAACTATGCCCGTCAGTCTTCACAGGTTGACTAGAACTTCATGGAGTTCCTTTCTGCCGCGTTCGCAGTTCCCTTCCCGGAACAGGGAGTGACACACAATTCGGTATCCTCTGCAGAGGTGCGTTACTTTTCCCATAAGAGAACTTAACCTTGTTGCCAACCGGGCACGTTACCCGTCCACACTTCCTTTGGTGTGAGGTCAGGTATAAGAACCAAGTCCACACCGCCTTCTCCGCGGCCCCTGCAAACCCACCCTTTTGTCCATCCGTACACCCCCGGTAGACATCTCCCGATCATACGGCTTTACCCACGGTGTACGTCGGACAATCCTTCATAGACGGTAGAGCCTCTCATCCAAACGTCCGGATGGGGATTTTAAAGGCTATCCCAACCTACGGCAGTGCCTCCGGCACCCCGCCAGGCTCTATCAAGTCCGTTGGCGTGCAGGGGGGAAAAGATACAGCTGACTTCCCCAGAGCCATTATAGATCTTATGGTCAACGCGGTATGTACGGCGCTAGAATCACTGGACGGCATTGGTACTTAGTCCTAGATATTAAGTGCAATGGAACCTCCACCATATCAACACATACCATGGTTCCATTGCCCACCACATAGTCATATTCATAATTGTAAAATAATATTTTCTTTTCAATGCAAGAGTGATAAGTATAGTACTTTGCATATAATTTGATAAAAATAATCAAATGACATGAGCAAGCGATGAACTTGCCTTTCTTGACTGCAAGATTATGCAGGCAAAAGCTTCGATACGTGAGAAGTCCAAATGCTGAAATACCATCATCGTCCGGTAAGGACAATGTTTAAAGAACTGGCAAAGATGCTATAATGCATAGTATGAGATGCAATCGTCCCGAGCGTAACCTAACCTTGATGATTTATGATGGATGAGTTGTAATGATTTCTTAGGGTGTGTTGCACTTTTAGGATGATTCTCAAACAAGGTTCTTATTAGGGTTGGTGATATGAATAGCATAAGCAAGTAATATGATGCAACATAACAAGCATATATTCAAAGGATAGTAGTGGAATAGTATGTAAAGAACAATTGTCAATTTTATGTTCTACTGGACATGGTTGATGATTATTTATACTATACTTCAAAAGAATAACTTTTGAAGAACATGTTAATTAAGAAGTAATAAGTATTTTAACTAAGACTAGGGCTTCTAGGGTTTGACTGACCTTTGTTCTTCAAAAGAATAACTTTTGAAGAACAAATTAATAAGAATGAGAACTACTATAAATAGAAGCTATGTCTTCTAGGGTTTACTATTGGATTCATCTAGTTCTCTAATAGAGACTAGTGGGTTTCTTAAATTGGATTAGTTCTATATACAACAAGTATTGGCAGGTTTATTACTATGGTTGATTATGGTATCATATCAAAGGATGATGGTCAAGGTGGTGTTATGAGTTAGGTTTACTATTATCTCACAATTTCTTTACTAAATAATCTCTAATGGTTTCTAAGCTAAGTTGCTTATCATCTCCTAAGTAGGGTTTAGTTTAATAGGAGCTTATGATGAGAATTACTACACAAGATTGGTATTAGGGTTCATTACTATGGTTCTACTAGGGTTTGATGATTGAGGTTGATTTTAATGGTATGGTATATAGGATAGTGATCATTGGTACTAATCCAATTAACAAGTTAGGGTTTATACCTAGGTGGCACTAGTGAATCATATAGGTTTTAACTAAGAATATGGACATGAAATGATGACTCATGTGAATTGGTTCTATGTTGGTGGATCATGACTTGTATTTGTTGGTCATATAATAAGGTTCTCTATGTGAGGTGAAATTCACATGATCACATGTGATAAACAACTAGGGTTTTAGGGTTTAAAATATTTTGACATGATCACCTAAAATAATGGGATCCAGATTCTAACTTATAATAAAACTAGGGTTTCTTAATTATGATCCAATTCTTAAAGTAATACTTGGTACTAGAATTAATGTGATTAAGTACTTGAAATAAAGTTATTAATAATTTTAACATGCTATTAATTTTTAGAGGGTTTAAGAATTAAAATAATTACTAGTTAGGGTTTAATTAGAAACTAGGGTTTTATAATTATGATTAGGTTTTAAAATAATGACTTGTTAATTTAAGAATGTTTAAGTTAAAAATTGAGTTATCAAAATAATATTAGTTGTTGGTATTTTCTTGCTTTATTAATATTTAAAGAAAATGGTAAATGGTAATTTGCAAATTAGGGTTTATGAATTACCACTAATACTTAAATTAATGCAAATATGGTAAATAAAATTAATATTAACATTTTACTTAGTTACTGAATAGTTAAAATTTAAGTTTGGAACTTAATTATTTATTGAATTCAATTTGCATTTTAAATAAATGAAAAGGCATAATTAAAGAAGTTAAAAATAAATGAATTTTTATTTTGACACACATTTTTGTTTTATATTTTATTTGAATAGAGTTTATTTTTGTGAACATTTTGATATATTATTCATAATTTTCTGAGTTGATATGAATTTTCTAGAATTTTGCAAAGTCTCAGCAATTTACTGGAATTTGAAATTAAGTAATAATATTAAAGATACCGGTTCACATATACCCGCAGAGACTGACTGGTGGGGCCGTTGACTGGGTCATTTGCCACGCGGGCAAAGACCAGTCAACAAACGCTGACGAGGCAGTGGACACGCTCCCCTCGCCGTCGGCTCGACGCCGGCGACCAGGCGAGGATGGCGCCGCCACTACAGGGCCTCCGCGGACACGCGGCTTGTACTATTCGGACCAGGAGACGATGGGGAACCATCTGGTGGTGGCGGTTTACCGAGAAACTCGCCGGAGCATCGCCGGCAATCATGAGCTGCGGCGGCGCACTCCGGCCAAACCTTGAAACGGAGCTACAGGCGATGCTAGAAAGGACTAATGGGTTCGGAAGATGCGCAAGCTCACCAGGAAGATGATGAGACCCTCGGCGAAGCTTGAGATGGTCGGAGACGAGCACGGCGTCGCGGATTCCGACGAACTTCCGTGGAAGGAAATTCCAAAATTAGCTCGATTGGTGAAGCTCCTTCTCGATTCCTTCTACCAGAATGATCATCGAACTCGTGCGCTTCTAGTCATCCACTAGATAGACGCCGGGGTGGCCTCCATCGACGGCAACGTGATGAACTCCGGTGATGTGCTGTGGAAGAGATCGGGTGA
Source organism: Lolium multiflorum (assembly GCA_030979885.1). NCBI lineage: Eukaryota > Viridiplantae > Streptophyta > Magnoliopsida > Poales > Poaceae > Lolium > Lolium multiflorum. The sequence continues at coordinate 83,062,368 of CM061751.1, forward strand.
TAGAGAGCGAATGCGAGGGATTTGAGTGGTGAGGTGAACAAGAGGAGCACGGCGATCCTCTTGGTGGTATTTATAGGGCTGGAGGTGGTCGGAAACGACGACGAGCGTCGGCGACGAGCGGTCCAGATACGGCGGTGCTCTCTGTTAGGGTTTCTGTGCGGGAATCTTGATGCTCCGACTGGCAGCGGATGCAGATGAAGTTCATCTCGGCTCTGGAGTGGCGAGTGGCGTCCGGCGGCGTCCTTATCCTTGTCGAGGAGGTGGCAGAGGCTCCTCCGTCGAGCTGTCGACGCCGGGAAGGAGAACGAAGCCCCTTTTCTTCTCCCTACCGAAACGGTAAGGTGGGCTGTTTGTTCGTGGGCTGGGCCGAGTTGATGGGCTGCGTTGTTGGCTTCGGGCTGCTGAGGTGCTGGGCTGCCAGGTAAGTTTCCCTCCATTTTCTTTTTCAAAATTTCTGTTTTCTTTTTCTGTTTTTCTATTCTGGTTTAGATTTAAATTTGATTTCTGTTTGTTCTTGCAGGTTCTAAATCATTTGAATATCAATATAACTTGATACAATGCTCACTGTATAATCTTGTTGTTCAAACAAATATTTAGTTTAGGATTTAATTGATATCTTGTGAGAATTAAGTAAAATAGAAATGGTTTAGTTAGTTATTTCAATTCCCTTTTTAATTTAGGAACCAGATCTATTTAAATGGTTTGAAACTTAGAACATGTGCATAGTGAAAATATTATTAGGTTTAACTAGTGTGCTTAACAACATTGATTGTTCATATCTATTTTAATTATGGCTAGATTTTAAATTAAATGGGAATGGGAATGGATTGGTTCATGATTTTATGTGAAGAAATGTTTCCAATGGTTTAAGAAAATGGTTTGGATCAACTCTATAATTACTAATCTTTCTTAGCAACTTCTAGCTTAAATTATCAGAGATAGATCCTATGCTCATCATGGTTAACTCAACTACTTATATGATGATTATATTTTATAAAATACTATTTCATTTGGTTCACTAAACAAGGTATTTGGATAGCAAAGTAGAATAGGGTATTGGTTTCATTCTACTCACCAAATGGCATTTAGTCCTTACGTATATATGGCTTGGTTGATACTTGTGATCTATGATACACAAGTTAGGACATAATATTTTATGTAGATTGGTTCCATATGACCAGGTTTATGATTTTGGGAATACTTCACTATTTGAAGTATTAAATAGGCATGAGGTATGGCAGGGTTCTACTTATGATCCCAAGTGATACTTGGATTGAAATTCAAATGTGATCTAGGTTATTAGTGGTGATCACTAATAGAATATGGCTCTCACCTCCAAGACTAAAGGTTGGTTTGCACAAGCAAGATTCAATACTACTCTAGTATTCTCTAGGATAGACATGGCTATGGTTAGCATCTATATTCTCTCTCACTTCTAAATGTCTTTTAATAGCCTAAGGTCCTACTCAAGAGATGATGATATGATCCTCTAAATATATGGTTTGCCTAGGAATTCTACCTTGGTATCTTATGTAGCTTGTTCTTCTGGAAATCTGATAAACCTGCATCTTGTGGTATGCCTCCACCTCCTAGCTTCTTCATCTTAATCCTAGCTAATGTATGGAGTGGCTCTATGTGTTGGTTTCCTTGTATCATGCTACAAGGTGATCAAATGGATGAAGGGTGTGGCTCTATTTATAGGCTTGGGCAAGCTCTAGTATCATGACACCTAGGTGGGTGACTCTTGTTTTAGTGGGATGAGTAAGGTGCTTGGTTGTCATGCTCTCATCCATAGTAATCCTTTGAGCATGAGGTGGCATAGCTTGGAAAGCAAGTCATGTAGATATTTTCATCCCATGTAGCATAGAGATTATCCTCTCATATGATTTATTTTTGGATAGCCAAGTGGCATTTGCTACTAAATATCTTGTGGATGGTTTTATTATTGTGGATGAGTCATCATACCATCTTTGATTGGATTTACATTATAATATTGGTGAAAAGGTTAAGGTTGAAGGTTATTTCTCAATTTTGGATAGTTGGGTTTGATTTCACAAAGGCATGATCATATGAGTTTCAAAGTACTCATAGTTAATTTTATTCAAATAGTTTGAACTATAATTCGTAATGTAAATGGATTTAGTTTTATGATATTCCATATACTTAATAAGTTATGATTTAAATGAGAATGTGTGGCTTTTATGCACTTTAGACCCTGTGGTTTACCTTATTTGGTAATAAGTTTAGGAGTGAATTAATTTACACACGAAGATAGTTGCTAACTTTTAAGTGTTAATAAGTTAGGGTTTGATTCTTAAAGAATGTGTTGTTGTAAATATAATTCCATTTGATCTAATCCATAAATCAAATCATTTCTACCCAAAATAAGGTTTTAACAAAGATCACAGTGAAGTTTATAGCGCTTGACTTGATGATCTACTTCAATTCAAGCAAGTCAAGTGAAACTTCAGTTACTGTGGTAAGTTTTATTTGAAAGCGCGAAAATTCCCCGGATTTTCTATGCATGAATGCAATGCACACTTTGGTGTTCTCTCATTTTATTGCCTCTAAACCTGGGATATTAGCCTCTCCCCCTTAAACTGAACTTCGTCCCGAAGTTCGAACGCTCTCATGTTTCGGAATGTTGAACTGACTTGAACAGATCACAATCCTTTCAAATTCCCTAGTGATCTCATTAGATATAATTGAATATATCCCTTCTCCAGATCCTTCATGGAGTCTTCTTATGTCTGGCACTGATACTTTCTTAAATTCTAGGATTTCTTCCAACTCTCTAAGCTTATAGTCTTACTCTCCAAAGATTCTTGGATTAGGACATCTTATTATGCTAATGGAGTTTACTAATGGTTGTGGTGACATCTTCCTATTTGGGTACTCAAAGCTTGGTTCTATCAGCTGCGGTAATCCAGCTGCGGTGCCCAAACCTTAAGTTTAAAGGATTCTGTTTAAAGTAAGGTATTGTTTTCCCTTACTACCATAACGAAAGTAATGGTACTTAGTAAGGTATTTTACAATAGGCATGGTCCTAGTAGTTTTATTTCTACGAATGGATTAGACTCATTTAGTCCATCCAATCATGGCTTCTAGTTCATACTAGTTATCTTCCTTTTGGTTATTTTAGGTTCCATGAAAGGAATCTTTCTAATAGGCTTATGTTTTGGTATGGTCAAACCCTTCGGTCTTTTGTTATCTTAGACTTTGATTGTCCTCCGACATCTTCTTCATCCAACTTCATTAGCTTAGACTTACTTGAGCTCTTCTGCTTCTGAGTAATTATCAATTACCCACTCAAGTTAAAGTATAACCCTTACTTCCTCGAGATATGAACCTCGGCTTCTGGTCTGACAACCTCCTGAGAGTACTATTATATGGATACTTCCACCAATCTTATGAAAATAGGATCGGACTTCCTCTCAGTTCAGACCTTCTTCTTCGTCTTTCATACTCCAAATCATATCTTAATACTTCTCCTTCAATCTTCCTCTCCCCCTTGGAGTTTACTAATGATCTGCAACTCCTTTTCTTCTAATCATTAAACTCCAAGGTAGAAGATTGGTTTAAGTCTGGTTTATATTTTGTACCTTTCTAAAGTCTCACGAAGAATTCTTTGCGGTGTATCCACACAGTTGTGGGTATCCGATGTGAATCCTCCGACTAAATATTTATTAGCTACGGAATACCAGCTACGGAATCCCTCTTTCCTTTAGAGTGAAAGAACGATTAAGCTGTGGACTATTTGTTACCAGCTGCAGACTATCTAACACAAGATGTGGCTTATTGGATACCAGTTGTGGCTATGTTATGGTTCTAGTCCACATCTACCTACCAGATGCGGATACTTTATAGTTTTAGTTAAAATATACCTTACTTCACATACTTTCTCTTCATGATTATCCTATATCAGCTGCGGTCTGATGATACCAGCTGCGACTTCACTTGTCTATTTTCCTTCTTCTAAGGTTTGTTTTGCAAGATAACCACTTGTTGACACTATGAAAATAGTATTGTAAGTGACTTCACTTGCATTCCCTTCTTTCATAATGAATATGGCTCCACTTCTACTGCTCCATATTCACTATTTTTCTCACTTTCATAATACTTCCATATTGAAGTACTCCTTAATTAAGGATAAAAGTGAGTTTTGATTGGTCTTTCCTTTAGATTGTTGTGGTTGCTTCCCACAATTTGACTTCTTTCTTCCAGTGAACCTTCATCTTGTCTTCAAAATCTTCAGAATTCGTCACTTCCTCACACGAATACCTTTACCCTCTAGACCTATAACATCAAGTAAGAGTTTGATATTGCAACATGCATTTGCATATCAAAGTCAAACTTCATGTATGGATCTAGTCAAACAATGAAAATCCAATAAAATCCAAGAAGATCCAGCTTTGTGCCTACAATACACATCCTTATATGCCTGAATATAATAGTTGGGTAAGACATCCCTAAACATCAGGCTTAGATGTGTAGTATATAACACCACATAAGATAGGTTTAGGTTGTGATACTTAGCACAAATACGTGAATTTCTACTATTTGTCTCAACATTTATCTTAATTGCACATTTGCAATGAGACAAACTTGAAACAAAATGGATTGGGATAGTTGAAGTTAACCTAGTTTTCTTTGGAAGTACTAACAAAATAGGATACCATATATATGTGCTATTGAGGACTACTTCCTATAATACAATTAGTTCTAACATGTCTACTCTAAACACATGATTGTTTAGAATATACCACCTATAACTCTAGGATTTTTCTATGTGATATGCTCTGAATAAGCCTTCTTTAAATTAAGGACTATGGTTCTAACATACTTAGTACCGTTATTAGGATTTTAAGGCCTAAGCTTTCGAACTATTCCTTAAATCCTACTCCTTATCATACTTCTGTTATCGTACTTATGATGTTCTATTCTATCACATCATGACTCTCAATTGAATCATATATGATTACCAACTTTACCATGAAAAGTAGACTTATATGATTCCTATCACTCTTCCTTACCTCCTATGATTGACTCATCATAGGTATATACTACCTCATATTACTTATCTACATTACTTAACATCAGTCATTTGACATTTTAAATGACTCTTACTTAACCATAACTTGCGTTGGTATACTTCTTCCAATAGGATATCTTCCTTATGGTTGTATCCTCTCTTTGGACTACCATGTATTGTATACCAACTGTGGTCTACTATCACCAATTATCTTAAGCTCCATTGGTGTTCTAGTTATTTGGAATGAAGCAAGATAACTAACCAACTCTACTTAAGAAAGATAGATAAGAAAGATTGACTCAAGTGTGTCAGGATTATTCTCAAGTGAATACCCATCTCAAGTCAAAAGAATAATTGGTTTAGCATAGTTGACTTAGCTAAGACTACTTCCTATAGACACTACCAAACCTATAGGTCTCCTTTAAAGGGTTTTAATCCTAGGGTCAAAGCATTTGCTCGATACCACTGTGGTGACCCGTACCACTGCATGGTGTAGTACACAAGTCGTTGACATAACACAAGTGAAACACCGTTCCACTCATATTACATCCCTCAGAGTGGTACAACAGAAACATATGCGAGTCCAAGGTATGTCTATAGAAGGATACATAAGCTGTTTACAGAAGATCAACACAGCCTCCTACTTTACAGTGAGGTAAAACTTCAAATAAAGCTCCAGAAGAATGACTCGTAGTCTAACTTATTGCTAACTCAAGCTTAAGAGCTACTTGGCTTTCTATAGAAATCTAGCTACTTAGGTGCTAGGATTGGGGAAAGGCTCCCTTCTATTACTAGTCTAAGTTTCCACTCTAGTTGCTGCAGCAGTTGACTTCATTGACTTCTTTGCTTGGATTCTCCATCTTGTTGCAGTTGACTCCTTTGTCTTCGAGTTCCATGGTAGATTCTCCTTCGGTGCCTCCATAGCTAAGCAGGGGATTTAAGAGTGGGATGAGTACGAGCGTACTCAGCAAGTTCATATTAGGGAAATAGGTGTATCATGCACTAGCTACAGCCACAGACCAGAAAGTCATAGGCAATGCAAGTTTTTGTAAACATTTCTTCAAAAGGTTTATTTTATTCTGAAAACTATGCCCGTCGTCTTCACGGGTTGACTAGAACTTCATGGAGTTCCTTTCTGCCGCGTTCAGTTCCCTTCCCGGAACAGGGAGTGACATCACAATTCAGTATCCTCTGCAGAGGTGCGTTACTTTTCCCATAAGAGAACTTAACCTTGTTGCCAACCGGGCACGTTACCCGTCCACACTTCCTTTGGTGTGAGGTCAGGTATAAGAACCAAGTCCACACCGCCTTCTCGCGACCCTGCAAACCCCCTTTTGTCCATCGTACACCCCCGGTAGACATCTCCCGATCATACGGCTTTACCCACGGTGTACGTCGGACAATCCTTCATAGACGGTAGAGCCTCTCATCCAAACGTCCGGATGGGGATTTTAAAGGCTATCCCAACCTACGGCAGTGCCTCCAGCACCCCGCCAGGCTCTATCAAGTCCGTTGGCGTGCAGGAGGGAAAAGATACAGCTGACTTCCCCAGAGCCATTATAGATCTTATGGTCAACGCGGTATGTACGGCGCTAGAATCACTGGACGGCATTGGTACTTAGTCCTAGATGAATAGTACCCGTGCAATGGAACCTCCACCATATCAACACATACCATGGTTCCATTGCCCACCACATAGTCATATTCATAATTGTAAAATAATATTTTCTTTTCAATGCAAGAGTGATAAGTATAGTACTTTGCATATAATTTGATAAAAATAATCAAATGACATGAGCAAGCGATGAACTTGCCTTTCTTGACTGCAAGATTATGCAGGCAAAAGCTTCGATACGTGAGAAGTCCAAATGCTGAAATACCATCATCGTCCGGTAAGGACAATGTTTAAAGAACTGGCAAAGATGCTATAATGCATAGTATGAGATGCAATCGTCCCGAGCGTAACCTAACCTTGATGATTTATGATGGATGAGTTGTAATGATTTCTTAGGGTGTGTTGCACTTTTAGGATGATTCTCAAACAAGGTTCTTATTAGGGTTGGTGATATGAATAGCAAAAGCAAGTAATATGATGCAACATAACAAGCATATATTCAAAGGATAGTAGTGGAATAGTATGTAAAGAACAATTGTCAATTTTATGTTCTACTGGACATGGTTGATGATTATTTATACTATACTTCAAAAGAATAACTTTTGAAGAACATGTTAATTAAGAAGTAATAAGTATTTTAACTAAGACTAGGGCTTCTAGGGTTTGACTGACCTTTGTTCTTCAAAAGAATAACTTTTGAAGAACAAATTAATAAGAATGAGAACTACTATAAATAGAAGCTATGTCTTCTAGGGTTTACTATTGGATTCATCTAGTTCTCTAATAGAGACTAGTGGGTTTCTTAAATTGGATTAGTTCTATATACAACAAGTATTGGCAGGTTTATTACTATGGTTGATTATGGTATCATATCAAAGGATGATGGTCAAGGTGGTGTTATGAGTTAGGTTTACTATTATCTCACAATTTCTTTACTAAATAATCTCTAATGGTTTCTAAGCTAAGTTGCTTATCATCTCCTAAGTAGGGTTTAGTTTAATAGGAGCTTATGATGAGAATTACTACACAAGATTGGTATTAGGGTTCATTACTATGGTTCTACTAGGGTTTGATGATTGAGGTTGATTTTAATGGTATGGTATATAGGATAGTGATCATTGGTACTAATCCAATTAACAAGTTAGGGTTTATACCTAGGTGGCACTAGTGAATCATATAGGTTTTAACTAAGAATATGGACATGAAATGATGACTCATGTGAATTGGTTCTATGTTGGTGGATCATGACTTGTATTTGTTGGTCATATAATAAGGTTCTCTATGTGAGGTGAAATTCACATGATCACATGTGATAAACAACTAGGGTTTTAGGGTTTAAAATATTTTGACATGATCACCTAAAATAATGGGATCCAGATTCTAACTTATAATAAAACTAGGGTTTCTTAATTATGATCCAATTCTTAAAGTAATACTTGGTACTAGAATTAATGTGATTAAGTACTTGAAATAAAGTTATTAATAATTTTAACATGCTATTAATTTTTAGAGGGTTTAAGAATTAAAATAATTACTAGTTAGGGTTTAATTAGAAACTAGGGTTTTATAATTATGATTAGGTTTTAAAATAATGACTTGTTAATTTAAGAATGTTTAAGTTAAAAATTGAGTTATCAAAAAATAATATTAGTTGTTGGTATTTTCTTGCTTTATTAATATTTAAAGAAAATGGTAAATGGTAATTTGCAAATTAGGGTTTATGAATTACCACTAATACTTAAATTAATGCAGATATGGTAAATAAAATTAATATTAACATTTTACTTAGTTACTGAATAGTTAAAATTTAAGTTTGGAACTTAATTATTTATTAAATTCAATTTGCATTTTAAATAAATGAAAAGGCATAATTAAAGAAGTTAAAAATAAATGAATTTTTATTTTGACACACATTTTTGTTTTATATTTTATTTGAATAGAGTTTATTTTTGTGAACATTTTGATATATTATTCATAATTTTCTGAGTTGATATGAATTTTCTAGAATTTTGCAAAGTCTCAGCAATTTACTGGAATTTGAAATTAAGTAATAATATTAAAGATACCGGTTCACATATACCCGCAGAGACTGACTGGTGGGGCCGTTGACTGGGTCATTTGCCACGCGGGCAAAGACCAGTCAACAAACGCTGACGAGGCAGTGGACACGCTCCCCTCGCCGTCGGCTCGACGCCGGCGACCAGGCGAGGATGGCGCCGCCACTACAGGGCCTCCGCGGACACGCGGCTTGTACTATTCGGACCAGGAGACGATGGGGAACCATCTGGTGGTGGCGGTTTACCGAGAAACTCGCCGGAGCATCGCCGGCAATCATGAGCTGCGGCGGCGCACTCCGGCCAAACCTTGAAACGGAGCTACAGGCGATGCTAGAAAGGACTAATGGGTTCGGAAGATGCGCAAGCTCACCAGGAAGATGATGAGACCCTCGGCGAAGCTTGAGATGGTCGGAGACGAGCACGGCGTCGCGGATTCCGACGAACTTCCGTGGAAGGAAATTCCAAAATTAGCTCGATTGGTGAAGCTCCTTCTCGATTCCTTCTACCAGAATGATCATCGAACTCGTGCGCTTCTAGTCATCCACTAGATAGACGCCGGGGTGGCCTCCATCGACGGCAACGTGATGAACTCCGGTGATGTGCTGTGGAAGAGATCGGGTGATAGAGAGCGAATGCGAGGGATTTGAGTGGTGAGGTGAACAAGAGGAGCACGGCGATCCTCTTGGTGGTATTTATAGGGCTGGAGGTGGTCGGAAACGACGACGAGCGTCGGCGACGAGCGGTCCAGATACGGCGGTGCTCTCTGTTAGGGTTTCTGTGCGGGAATCTTGATGCTCTGACTGGCAGCGGATGCAGATGAAGTTCATCTCGGCTCTGGAGTGGCGAGTGGCGTCCGGCGGCGTCCTTATCCTTGTCGAGGAGGTGGCAGAGGCTCCTCCGTCGAGCTGTCGACGCCGGGAAGGAGAACGAAGCCCCTTTTCTTCTCCCTACCGAAACGGTAAGGTGGGCTGTTTGTTCGTGGGCTGGGCCGAGTTGATGGGCTGCGTTGTTGGCTTCGGGCTGCTGAGGTGCTGGGCTGCCAGGTAAGTTTCCCTCCATTTTCTTTTTCAAAATTTCTGTTTTCTTTTTCTGTTTTTCTATTCTGGTTTAGATTTAAATTTGATTTCTGTTTGTTCTTGCAGGTTCTAAATCATTTGAATATCAATATAACTTGATACAATGCTCACTGTATAATCTTGTTGTTCAAACAAATATTTAGTTTAGGATTTAATTGATATCTTGTGAGAATTAAGTAAAATAGAAATGGTTTAGTTAGTTATTTCAATTCCCTTTTTAATTTAGGAACCAGATCTATTTAAATGGTTTGAAACTTAGAACATGTGCATAGTGAAAATATTATTAGGTTTAACTAGTGTGCTTAACAACATTGATTGTTCATATCTATTTTAATTATGGCTAGATTTTAAATTAAATGGGAATGGGAATGGATTGGTTCATGATTTTATGTGAAGAAATGTTTCCAATGGTTTAAGAAAATGGTTTGGATCAACTCTATAATTACTAATCTTTCTTAGCAACTTCTAGCTTAAATTATCAGAGATAGATCCTATGCTCATCATGGTTAACTCAACTACTTATATGATGATTATATTTTATAAAATACTATTTCATTTGGTTCACTAAACAAGGTATTTGGATAGCAAAGTAGAATAGGGTATTGGTTTCATTCTACTCACCAAATGGCATTTAGTCCTTACGTATATATGGCTTGGTTGATACTTGTGATCTATGATACACAAGTTAGGACATAATATTTTATGTAGATTGGTTCCATATGACCAGGTTTATGATTTTGGGAATACTTCACTATTTGAAGTATTAAATAGGCATGAGGTATGGCAGGGTTCTACTTATGATCCCAAGTGATACTTGGATTGAAATTCAAATGTGATCTAGGTTATTAGTGGTGATCACTAATAGAATATGGCTCTCACCTCCAAGACTAAAGGTTGGTTTGCACAAGCAAGATTCAATACTACTCTAGTATTCTCTAGGATAGACATGGCTATGGTTAGCATCTATATTCTCTCTCACTTCTAAATGTCTTTTAATAGCCTAAGGTCCTACTCAAGAGATGATGATATGATCCTCTAAATATATGGTTTGCCTAGGAATTCTACCTTGGTATCTTATGTAGCTTGTTCTTCTGGAAATCTGATAAACCTGCATCTTGTGGTATGCCTCCACCTCCTAGCTTCTTCATCTTAATCCTAGCTAATGTATGGAGTGGCTCTATGTGTTGGTTTCCTTGTATCATGCTACAAGGTGATCAAATGGATGAAGGGTGTGGCTCTATTTATAGGCTTGGGCAAGCTCTAGTATCATGACACCTAGGTGGGTGACTCTTGTTTTAGTGGGATGAGTAAGGTGCTTGGTTGTCATGCTCTCATCCATAGTAATCCTTTGAGCATGAGGTGGCATAGCTTGGAAAGCAAGTCATGTAGATATTTTCATCCCATGTAGCATAGAGATTATCCTCTCATATGATTTATTTTTGGATAGCCAAGTGGCATTTGCTACTAAATATCTTGTGGATGGTTTTATTATTGTGGATGAGTCATCATACCATCTTTGATTGGATTTACATTATAATATTGGTGAAAAGGTTAAGGTTGAAGGTTATTTCTCAATTTTGGATAGTTGGGTTTGATTTCACAAAGGCATGATCATATGAGTTTCAAAGTACTCATAGTTAATTTTATTCAAATAGTTTGAACTATAATTCGTAATGTAAATGGATTTAGTTTTATGATATTCCATATACTTAATAAGTTATGATTTAAATGAGAATGTGTGGCTTTTATGCACTTTAGACCCTGTGGTTTACCTTATTTGGTAATAAGTTTAGGAGTGAATTAATTTACACACGAAGATAGTTGCTAACTTTTAAGTGTTAATAAGTTAGGGTTTGATTCTTAAAGAATGTGTTGTTGTAAATATAATTCCATTTGATCTAATCCATAAATCAAATCATTTCTACCCAAAATAAGGTTTTAACAAAGATCACAGTGAAGTTTATAGCGCTTGACTTGATGATCTACTTCAATTCCAGCAAGTCAAGTGAAACTTCAGTTACTGTGGTAAGTTTTATTTGAAAGCGCGAAAATTCCCCGGATTTTCTATGCATGAATGCAATGCACACTTTGGTGTTCTCTCATTTTATTGCCTCTAAACCTGGGATATTACAGTTGCGCTCCGTGTGGTGCAAGAGATCATGGAGCGTCGGTACTCCCCTTCGGGACCTGTTCTAGGGACTCACCAGGGAGAGGTGCAACTCCACACCAGGCCACCAGCCGTACGCGATGGCAGCTCCACAGCAACAAGGTTCACCGGCATACGTTGTCTACAAAGTTGGAGGTGATCCGGGCGACTATCAGTTCTTATATGACCCGCCCAAGGAGATCCCGCACGGATACGTGTGCACGTTTGTGCCGGACGCAACAACCGGACGCAGCGATCCGGCTCCAACGGAGGGATTGCCGGAGCAGGAGCAATTGTTCCGCAGGAGAGGCGGCAGACGGGAGTTCGGGGCAGAAGCGAAACAGGCGTGGCTAGCCAAGTATGCCATGGACCAGTCCATGAAAGCTCACTGCTACTACCTCCACCGCGGATCAGATCGGTGCGTCTTGAGAGACCAGTTTGGCATCCTGAAGAAGAAGATAATCGGCTATTCCAAGCCGTACCCCAATGAGTTTGACCTGATCCCACTACCACCTAAGTACCGGCTTCCGGACTTCACCAAATTCAGTGGGTCGAAGGATCTAGCTCCATCGAGCACGTGAGCCGATACTTGGCCCAGTTGGGCATGGTTTCGGCATCGGATCAGCTACGGGTGAGGTTCTTTCGCAATCCCTCACCGGTCCAGCTTTTGGATGGTATACCTCGTTGCCAAACTCGGTGCGATCGTGGAAGCAGCTAGAGGAACAGTTTCACACACGACCATTCGAGGCTACGAAGCTGGCATTGCCGAACTAGCACAGTTCGGCAAAGGAGAGAGAGAGTGCGAGTACATTCAACGTTTCAAGCGTCAAGAACCGATTCTATTCGGTTCACTTAACGAAACGATCGAGCTGGCCATGGCAGGCCTTGCAGCGTCGTTCAAGGATCCGACGTTCCAAGTGGAGTACAACTCGTGGCGCACATGGTCAATAGGCGACCGTATATGAACAGCGCCATCCGAACTGTACCAAGACAAGTTCAAGCGCACGATAAGCCTGGTCAATACGATGAGGATGAAGATTCCGGAAGATCAGGAAGTCGCTGGCTGAATGGACTCGACGCAGTCCGTGTCCTGCAAATGGGTGAACCCACCGGGGCCTCCAAGAGGGTTGGACTTTGATGTGAGCAAAACTGAACAGATCTTCGATCTGCCGAAAGAGAAACAGTTGAAGCTACAAGGCCACAAGATCCCTACGGCACAAGAGATGAACAAGAGGCCATACTGCAAATGGCATCATACGTTCACGCACGCCACCAACGACTGTATTGCACGCACAAATTCAGATGGCGATAGAATCGGGCCGATTAACTTTCGGACAGTTTGCCATGAAGGTAGACATGCGTCCGTTTCCGGACGTCAACATGGTGGACCTAAGCCACTCCATAAGGGAGCCAGGGTTCTCTTTTGATGTCAATATGGCAGGGTTTGTGATCCGCCATGGCAAGGACAAAGCAGAGAGCAGCCACTCCCGTGGCAAAAATAAAGAGGAGGCCGTTCCACGCGACCGGCCCCAAGAGGACGATAGACGGTACCTAACCGAGGAGGAGGTGAGAAGCATACGGTATCAGCGCCCACTCTCCACTACAAGGAAAAGGGCTATAGCTGCAGGGAATAGCCGCCGGCGCACCATCATTTACGTGCGCCGGTGGAAAATATCGCCGGCGCGCCAAATTAGAGCCCGCCGGCAAAGAACAGGTACTGCCGGCGCACAACCAATTTTAGTGCGCCGGGAATAAAATTTCAAGAAATCTGGGCGGAAGGAAAAAATCTGGGCACCTTACCCCCGGCGCACCTCTATGATGGTGCGCCGGTGATAGACAATTTACCACCAGCGCACTACCATAGAGGTGCGCCGGGGGTAAAGGGTGCCCAGATTTTTTCCACCCCCCCAAACCGCCTTTTGTTTTCGAAAAAATAAAAGAAAATGATAAAAAATTCAAAAAATAAAATCCTTTGATATGTCCAATACTTATGTAATCTAGTATTAGAGAAAAATTGAAAAAATGATTTTCGATATATTATGCAAAATGGCGTCATCTTTCGGTAAAACGGGATTTCTGGTTGCATACGACCTCCGATGAAAAACTTTTTTATATCAAAATCTATCTACGCGAAATTTCCTATTTGAATTCAACGGCCTACGGCCGTTTGGACAAAAAATGGATTCGTCAATTGGAAAACAGAAACAGGACTTTTTTGAGGTTTAAGATTTGGGTGAAAAAAAAGAAAAAATACCCCCGGCGCACCACCCTACTTGGTGCGCCGGCGGTAACATCTCCTATATATAATGCAAACCGTCGACCTCCTCCTCACTTTCCTCACTTTCCCCTCTTCCTTCTCTTTTCCTCCTCCTCCACCTCCGACGGACTCCACCAACTGCTGCACCGTCGACCTCCTCCGGCCTCCTCCGCATGGCCTCCTCCGGCCTCCTCCGCATGGCCTCCTCCGCATGGCCTCCTCCGGCCACCTCCAACAGCCTCAACCTCCTCTCCGGCGTCGTCCACCTCCTCCGGCCTCCTCCACCGGCCTCCTCCACCGGCATCAACCTCCTCCGGCCTCCTCCGCATGGCCACCACCACCTCCTCCGGCCTCCTCCACCTCCGGCCTCCCACTCCTCCACCTCCTACACCGGCGCAGCAACAAGAACAACAACCTCGGCCTACTAGACTGACGAAAAAACGGCACCACAACCGCAGCTCACGAGATCGAGATCTAGATCTAGATTTAATTTTTTTTGTTTTCTGGTATAACTTACCGCCGGCGAACAAGGCAGGTGCGCCGGGGATAAATTGAGTTTCTGCCGGCGAACCAGCAGGTGCGCCGGCGGTAAGCCATTATCACCGGCCTGTTCCCACCGGCGGGCGCTTGTGCGCCGGCAATAAGCAATTTTGGTGCGCCGGCAATAAGCCTTTTCCTAGTAGTGCTCTGTGCATCTCCTCAACAAATATGAGCAGCAGTACGACCGACGTCGGCGCTACGACGAAGACGACGAAAGATATCATCGGTCTGATGCAGACAGGAGGTATCGTCAGACGACAGTCAACGACGGTACGAACGTCGCGCTAGAGGGAGGTCAAGGGAACAAGACAACGTGGATAAACAGGACTGTCCTTTCTTCAAACATTGCTGGGACTCAGGAATGAGCTGATTGCCAACAATCGAGAATTGCCCAGAATGCAAACAGCAAGGAGGAGGACGAATGAAGTATCGGTGTTCGGCGTCTAGGGCCTCTCCCACCTCTCGAATAAACGAGCTGAGTCATCTCAAGAAGAAGACTTTGAGGAGTCAGATGGAGAAGAAGATAGGTATCACCGACCAAGGTGGTGCCCGATGGACTCGGCCATTCTCGAAGCGTAGAGTGCAGCGGTGAAACCTGGAAGAAGCCGAGGCACAGCACCTGTACACGTTGAGAAGAGCACGGCCCGATCTGGCCGTGAAAATTCAGCAGACATTGGAGACGAAGCGCGCGCCAAAGAAAGTATGGCGCCCCAAACAGACGAAAGCCGATGCACGCATCGGCTGATGCCGATGCAGAGACATCGGCTGATGCAAACATGGTGTTCATACTCCCGTCGGAGTTTCGCGCGCCAAGCGACGAGGAGGTATCGGTGGCTCAATTCGACTGCGGTCCACGACCAGTCATCTTCGAGAAGCCACGAGATAGAAGCTACAGGCATTTGAAAGCCCTATACTTGAGGGGTTACATCAATGGGCAGCCTGTCAGCAAGATGTTGGTTGACACCGGAGCGGCAGTCAACATAATGCCGTATTCCATGCTACGACGTTTGGGGCACTCTAGTGATGATCTGATCAAGACAACCGTCACATTGAGCGACTTCAACGGCCAGGCATCAGAAGCGAAAGGCGTTCTGAATGTAGAGCTTACTGTAGGCCGGAAAACCATACCTACCGCGTTCTTCATCGTCGACAGCAAAAGCAATTACGCCGTCCTATTAGGAAGGGATTGGATTCATGCTAACTGTTGCATTCCATCTACAATGCACCAATGCATCATACAATGGGATGGAGATGAAGTGGAAGTCGTTCAGGCAGATGACTCAATCGAGATATCGTTAGCTGCCATGAGTGTGTGGGAAGCAGATGACCAAGAGCCGCTCTCTGGAATCAGTTTAGAGGGTTGTGAGCGCATCGAAGCTTCGAAGAATGGGGTAAGGCTGGTTTTATCCACCGGCCTGACAGAGTAGCAACGTCCAAGTCCATGGACGTACGTGGCAAGGCCGATCCCTGCGATCGGCCCTCAAAAAATGAAAAGCAAAGGATCTTATCTCCAACATGTCACGTAGCTACAGTGGAAATCCAAGAAGTTGCAAACCATCGTCGAGCATTGCAACAAAAAAGGAGGCCGATTCTGGCAATCAGCCAAAACTATCCTCAACATACCTTTGTCTGTGTTCAGCATTGATCCAACAGATGCCTGAAGAGCCGATACCATCAATTACTTGACAGAATCGGCTCGGGGGGGCACATAGATGGATGAGACACGAGGATACGAACCTGAGGATGCATGCCAAAGGCCCAGCAGCTCAAGGTAAAAAATGGAAAATCCAAAAAATTTGGGCACAGCCGATGCGTAGACATCGACTTAAGGATTAAAAGCGCCATCGACTCAAGGGATCAGCAAATCTTCAAGATCAGCAGCACCTGCGCAAGCATGCAGATCAGGTTAGGATCATGAGAACAGCCGATGACCATCCAATTGGCTATGGCGTTTTCTCCTGGGGCTTGACCAAGGTGGCAACTTCATCAAACAGCCTCACCAGAAACTGCATCAGTCCGCCCGAGGTGATGAGCCGATCTGAGCAGCAAAGAATGGAGCTAGGAAGAGTTCAAGGGCCACTACGTTTGAGGCTTCTTAGTTCAAGGGGGCTGCCGATCCTTCCAGAGCCGTCCTAGTGCATTGTCTCCTTGGGCGTAAGCTTTCCTGCCCTGTTTTGATGAAGAGCTAGAGTGGCTCGGGGGGCAGCTCACCTCGAAGGTTCTCTGCTATTGAAAGCCGATTTGGTCAGGATCGGCTGACGCTGCACTACAGTTGGGAAGCCGATGATGACCCATTTGGTTGGTCCACTTCTGTTCTCGCCTTGGCTGAGGCTCGGGGGCAGCTGACCCTGAAGATTCTTCGCTCTGAAGAGCCGATGGTATTGAAATCGGCTGTCTCTGCATCGTAACCATGTGGAAAGGTGGCGAGCTCTTGCAGAGGAAACCACCAGGGTTGATGGGAGGAGTTCGAAGAAGGAGCCATCATCGGTGGTTAGGCTCTAGACCAGTTTGTTGCTGCGAAGGAGTAGAACATCGCAAGGGAAGCTGTGAGCAAACACCTGTTTTGCAGGGGTATCAGCTTCAACGTCAAGGTTGTCAGCAACGGGCTAAGGAGCTTTCCTGGGAGCATTAATCCAGGAGTTTTGCCGTCAGGACAAACATAACGATCGGATGATTTTGAAGTCTAAGGATCTAGGGGTCTCACGGCTGCGCGTTGGACCTGTCCGGTTGGAAGTTTGGATCTGAATTTCATGGATTGCAAGTTAACATCTGAGAAGGCGATTAGATCGATCTGTCTTGCAATTTATTGGAAAAGCTGATGCATTACCATCGGCTCATTGAGCATTGACCGAAGTGACAATCGGCGGACTCAGTACGAAGGACAATCGGCTAAATTATCATAAAGGGAATCGGCAAAATCAAGTTGGGGAAATTCCTCATTAATAAACGAGATTTCTTACATAAAGAGCTGATTGCTCTCAAAAGGAAGGATTAGGGGTACATTGCCCTATCTACTACTGCTGGCCCTAGGCTAAGATCCTATCTAGGGGCCCTGGCTGTCCTCATCGTCGTTGTCATCGTCGCCGTCGTCGGCGGCTCTCCCCCGGCTCGTCATCGCTGCTGTAGCGGCCGCCGGCAGGACCCTCGTTGTCCTCATCCTCCTCGTCGGCATCATCGTCGTCGAAGTCGCTGAGGTTCCGGCCAGGGGCAATGGCGTTTGGCCGGCGGCTCGTCGGAGGAGCTGTCGTCCTCCTCCTCCTCCTCCTTCACCTCCTCGGAGGAGGTGACCCCGTCCCAGGAAAGGCGGTCGTCGTCGCTTTCCTCCACCACTTCCTCATTGGCGAGGAAGCGGAGGTCACTCTCCCCGTCCGAGGACTTGTCATCCTCGGACCAGACGGAGAAGTCGTGGTCCTCCTTGTCCCACGCTGTTGGGGCAAGGATATCGTACGCTGCGTACCCCACTCTGGTGTTGATTCCCGGATGGGAGAGGACACGTAGGAAAGACCCGATGAAGTGGAGGAGGAAGAAGAGGAAGACATGGCGGCGGAGGAGGGCTTTTGGAAGTGCTAGTGTGAAGGGGATGAAGAAGGGAGCTACAGGAAGTGGCCAAATAAAAAGGGGATATAGCGATTTAATGCTTAAGCAGTTTCCGAGGACGTGGTGCAGGCTGTCAAATCGTGCGAGAGAAGTTGAGGAGGCAAAGACGTCATGATGAAGAATACTGCGACGGTTACTCTGCCACGACCTTCAAAGGAGACAGATGGTTTTGCAATTACCATTATCAAAACCAGGGGGCATGTGTTATCACCCGATTTTGGCCAAATCGGGAGATGGGCCGTAAGTGAAGATGGGCTTTGAAGATTATACGTGGAGCATCTTTGAAGCGGCCTCGCGAAGAGTTTGGGCTTAACGCCTATGTATACGTAATATATTAGATCGCATTGTGTTTAGAATTAACAGATAGAGTCTGACCCGTGCACGGTTAGGTGCACGCCTCAATTAGAAAGTCCCTTGGACTATAAATATGTACCTAGGGTTATCGAGAAAGGAGGACAATCATCGTTCAACAAACACAAAAATCAGGCGCATCGCCACCCCTTCCTTCGAGGGTTTCTTCCGGGTAAGCACCATGCTGCCTAGATCGCATCTCGCGATCTAGGCAGTACGTTTATTCGTCTACCTTGTACTGCTCGTGCTGAAGCGTTGTTGATGGCGAGCAGTACTACTTATCATTAGGAGTTTAGGGGCTTGCATTGATGCTTTCTCGTGCGTATCTGCGTGGCAATGCCGTCCCTCGACACCTAGCTGCCCTTACACCTATCCAGGTGTAAGGGCAGCATCTTGCTTGTTCGTTACTTAGTAGATCCGATCCGTTATAGTTGCTCCTTGCTCCGCAAGGATTAGTTTAATATCTGCATAGTTAGGCCTTATGTTGGGGTCGGACGATCCGGTAGTGCGTTAGATGGTGTTTACCGTTCCTACAAGGGATGATCCGGGAATTGACGTAATGTTGGTTTTTAGGCCTCTTGTAGGGGTAGTTTTCATCATCTTCCGTATCTGCTAGGCCCGATCACGCGTAGGACGTTCCGGTTATGCGGTGAAAACCCTAAACTGTCGTGGATCGTTTTAGCTTTGTTTTGATCAAGCGGGATCCCCATGTCATTGCAAATCCAACGTGAACCATGGGGCGATCGGCTCTTTGAGCCGATCACGAAACCTGAGAGCCGATAGGGCTCGTATTTAATGTTTACGTGTCTACCATGCAGGAACAATCGAAGCAATCTAACACCTTCCTGATCGGATCTAGGTCGGTGGCACGCCTAGCAACCGCCAGGACGTGGCTGGAAGACTTGCGGGACGACGCGAGGTGCCAGGGTCCACTAAGCGGCCTTGGGAGCCTCCCGGCTCTTCGTGTTGCTTAACCATTGCCCGCCGGTGGGTTTTGGCAGGTAACAGACGCACCCCTATGTTTCTATTGAGAATGTCCTCACTTATGTGTGGTGTCTATGGAAGGTGCGGAATGATTACCTCTTTAACAAAAAAAGACACTTATCCCAAACAGATATATCATAAGGCAAATGCTATTCAGAACAATATGGAACTCCTAGATATTTTGCAGGAATCGAAGAACAGGAAAAATTCTCAAAGGAGAGAACAAGACGACAAGAGCGAAGAGAATTTGGCAAACCAAGTACAATCACAAAATGATAGTGAGGTGCAGCCAATCTTTCACAATCAGGGGAAACGATCTTATCTGATTTCCTGATCCAAGGAAGCAAGATTTTATCTGATGCTGCCTAAAAGATAAAAAAGTTCCAAGATCCCAAGGAAGAACCCTTACAGGTCTCGGAGTCCACTGTCAAATCAATTAGAACTACAGCAATGCAACAACCCTAATCCAAGCTTTGGCATCCAGTGCTCCCTCACCATTACACGCGGAAGCATGTGCTCTTCGGCTTGCAGCTCAATTAGCAAAGAAGCTTCATATGCAGTTGGTCACCTTTCTGACGGACAATCTCACACTTGCCAGAGCTGCAACGTCTCAAAAGATTTCGGATGCCCATGTGCCTTGGGGGCCGAGGGAGCAGATTTCGCAATACAAAAGAGCATTCAGAAGCATACAATCAAGCATATTCCATGTTAAGAGAGAAATAAATTGTGTAGCACATACCTGTGCACAACAGACAATTAGGCAATCTCAGTATTTTCCTATATTTAGTTGTACAAATTCAACTCATTAATTAGGAACTTGCTCCTTTGCTTTAGCCTTTCACAGCCTTGATCCACAAGGGATTACAATCCATGCTGTACACTGCTTGTAAACTGGAAGTGAGCTAAATGAAATTTGGCATCTCCGACGCCACCCTTTGTTCAAAATGAAAACATAACTTCTTAAAGACCGAAGTCAAGTACCTTCAAGATATATTGACAAAGTCATATGTATTTATCTTCTATTTGGTTATTTATGTGAACAATGATGTTTATCTTTTATCTCTGCGTATTCATTTTCTTCTTTTCGTAAAAATACATCATACATTGTGCACATATGCAAACATACACATTCACACTAAAAGTGGATTCACGTAGCTTCAAGATATATTGACGAAGTCATAGAGATTTATCTCTTAGCTCTTCAGAATCCTAAACTAATTGTGCTTTTGTAGGCTTCGTGCCTTTCAACATGAAAAATTCACTTGAAAGGCCAACAAGCGAAGTAATTTTTACTAATCATGGAAATTTATGTAACAGTTTTACTACATAGTTTTTGAACCGACAGAACATGAACTCAAACCACACGCTGACATGATGATTAGAGAGCCAACTAGCTTGCATGGCGCCTACAAACTGATTAACCTGATGATGATCGATAGGTTGATCACTCAATCTGATGTTGACGATGTATAAATGGTGCACGTGCACTCAATCACAACATCTACACAGCAAAGTCGTGTAGCTCCAAGATACTCCCTCCGTTCTTAAATAAGTGTACGTTATAACATGTCTTAAGTCAAACGATTATTTAGTTTGATCAACTTTCTACTTAAGTAGAAAAAATTGGCAGCATTTATGGCACAAAATTAATATGGATAGATTCATTGATATGTAGTTCAATAATTTTGTAGTTCAATGTCACATAAGTTGCTATTTTTATGTAAAAACATCCAGTCAAATTTAAAAATGTTTGACTTCCAAAAAAAGGAAAAAATATACTGGACTGAGGGAGTATACTGTTGAAGTCATACGCATGATGGGTCATATTTTTCCGTTTCTTTTTTTAAATACTAGGTAGAATATAGACACACAGGCACTCTCGTATAGCGAAATATGGAGTTACATTTACATGTCTATCTTTAAGCTGTTTATATATAGATGGGTATATAGATTAGCATGATTTGCTATTGGTATGCCTTCCCAAATCGCAATGATATTAAAATAGTGTCTGCCGTCGAATGGATCATAGACAAATTGTAGGGTTGATGATCACTACATGACAAACAGTGGACGTCTAGCTCTGGACAATAGTAAATTAATGAATTTAGTGAAAGGATGGGAAATCAAGTAATTTTAGGCCACAATAAAATATCAGCCACCGTGGTGAAATCCATGAATTTATGGACATGCATTCCCCATTTAAAGACTATTTTTTGAGAATCCCATTTAAAGACTTGATTAAAACTTTGTATGCGTCGTGATTTTCCACATGAATTTATTACTCTAAAGATTGGCGAACAACACAGTTGGCACTAATCTTTGAGGGTTTAGTTTTAGCAGTGTCTTTTTTTGAACACAAGTGGGGTCAAAAGACCCCGGTGGAGCTTTTATAGAAAACCATGTGCCAGGAACAACTTACACAAAGACCCCTTAACATCTCTTGCCCTAAGAACCTAACATTCGAAGAAGAGGCCCTCCACTTTACAAAAAACCCTGACACAAAGAAAGAAAAGCAATCAAGTCCAAGGGTGTCTCTCCCACCCACCGCCGGCGAACTCCAGACGTTTCCGCCGAGCTCCGAGCGTAGGAAACTCGAATGCTCTTGTCCGGCGACCAGATCAAGCCCCTGGCTACCGCTGGAAGGTCGGGGACGAACCACTTGACTATCCAACGTCGAGCTCCAGCAGCTGATCAGCAGGGCTCCGTCATGGAGGTTGGGCCACCATCTTGGCCGAGGATCACGGTGACGAACACGGTCACCGTGTGTTGCGCGCGAGGAAGAATCACTCCAGGATGCTGCTCAGAAGATTGGTGAACAATAGTTTCGTCTGGAATCCCCTCAGCATCTCCACCACCACGATGGCCAGAGAGGGAAAGATCCAAGACAAACCTGCCCAGATCTCGTGAGCGAAGGATAAGGTTTATTGGAGAGGCCGCCGGAGCACTGACGTCACCCGCCTTCGGCTCCGACCACCGGAGCACCACGAGCAGCAGCAACACCATCGCAGGCTGCGGGGAGCAGCACGATCTCCACCGCCACCACCTCCCTATGAGCATGACGCCAATATCCACAAGAGTAAACCAGAAAAACTAGAGAAGGACAAAGCCTAGACTACCCCTAAACTACTCCATCGCATCACCGCGACCAACTCCGGCCGGCTATTCTGGGGGAGCGGCCTTGGATCGGCCCGACTTAAGAGAGGAGGCGGCCAAGGTACTGTAGCAGCACGAGAGGGAGAAAGGGGGGAAATGAGAGATTTACACGGAACTAGACAGATATTCAGCGGATCAAGAATGCAAAAGGCACATCAATATGGGGATTAGGAAATGTGCAGCAGCGCACGTGGCTTTGGCCTTTTTGATCTTTTTTCTTTTTTATATTTTTTAAATAATAAAATATTTTGATTTGATTTTTCTGCAAGTCACTCAAAAATAACAAATAGAATAGGGGAAAATAGTTAGGAATTTTTTTGCAATTTAAAATTTAAAATTCTTTTAAAATTCAAAATAAATACTTGAAATATATATATACGTAATGACATAAAAAATCCAAAACATTTTTCTCAAATTCTAGTTATTATGTTTAAGTGATCTACAAAATTTTAAGTTCAAAGATTGTTTGGTGTGAGATAAAAAATGAGAAGTTGTTTGAGAGGGAGAAAAAAATAGCTAGTACGAATCTTGATGGAAAATAGACAGCAGAATATGGGTGTGTTGAGCACCTGCTCTAAATGTCCACTGTCGGATCTATGGGGATTACAAAGCTACCTAACTGGCGGGCGTGCAAGCTAATTAACAAGCTAATGATTGATCCGGCCGGTCGAACAGTCGATCAGAAGTTGACAATGGATCGGTAGGTGTGGCCGGGCTGCCAGCCGGCGGGGATGACGTTGCTGGCGACGAGCTTCCTGCCGGAGCTGGAGGTGAGGCGGATCGAGATGGGCGCCTGCAGGGTGGAGCCCGAGTTGTACTTCCACACGGCGCCCCACGACTGCTGCATCTGCGCCCAGCCGCCGCCGCGCTGCTGGAGCTCGACCGCCGACAGGTCGCCGTCGCCGGCCTCGTCCTCCACGAGAAACGCGAGGTAGTTGGGGTTGGAGCCAGCGTCCACCTTGAAGGCGATGTCCGTCCCACGCCAGTTGCACGGCACCCTGCATGCCCGCCAAGAAATCAAACAGATCAGAACACTAATTAGACGATCAATCACACGAAGATGAGTGTGTCCCCAAGCTAGTTTGCCTACCGGTTGTACAGGACTTTGAGGACGCCGACGTTGCGGAGGTTGTCGGCCTGACCGGGCTTGGCCAAAGCCCCGAAGGCCGTCCCGCTAAGGTCGAAGTGGGCGGCCTCGGCCAGGCACGGCCCGCCCGGACACTGGTCGGTGACGACCACGGTCACTGGTCTGTCGGAGCAGGCGGCATTGCCGACGCATCTCACCTGGTAGCAAGCACCGCAGCCCTTGCCGTTCTTGTAGATGGAAGGGCCGCCTGCCGTGATCATGGCGGAGAATGGCGGCTGCTCCACGTCGCCCTGGTATCCGCACGCACCACCTGCAGGTCGCATTCATCCATAAGTTCTGGCGTCACTACTCATGTTCCGATGTACGATCGACTACTATATACGCGTCATGCATCGTTATGGATGCAAGATGCGCATGTATGCGTCCATATGTAGACGGCTATATGCAAGCGTGCGTACGTACCGTCGGTGCCGGCTCCGTTGCGGGGCCCGTACCATGTCGCGCCGCCATTTGTCCAGGCGCCGGATACGCTGAGGGGGTGGAGCATGAGGAGGCAGCTGATGGCCAGAGCCGCGAAGGCGACGAAGAAAGAAGAAGCCATGCTCGCGGTAACGACGTACGATAGCTCCGCGTACGTACAGAAGGGAATGAATTGTTGACCAAACCGTGGTGCCGGATCGACGTCTATTTGTAGGCATGCATCAGAGAGATCGTCACCCGCGGATTTAATTCCTTTTCATTTGCTGATTTGTTGGGACGGCCTTTGATCCGCAGGAAAGTTTTTAAGGTTGAACCCCATGATTTTTATTGAAGGCTGATTCGCAGGAATTGCCTTAAACTGAATTGCACTATCTCTGTTCTAGAACAAGAGAAGGCCATTTTTCCAGTTTTATCATATGTCTTTCCTTAACACCACAATTTCTTACTAAAATTTAATTAATTAACATTAATTGCTAGAGGTAATAATAAGAGATAGTGCATTGTATTACTTATATCGATTGCTTTCTCTAAATGACGTGGAGAGCTAAGGGAAGATGCATATTCTCTACCATTGTACATGTCCTCAATGTGTAGATACATCCACATTTGGTAAAACTTGCCGCACTTACGTCAGAGCTTCCGGGCAGGAAACCGTCCTACTTTTTTTTATGGCCAATAATGTTTGAGGTGATATACACACTTTTAAAGCCTCCATCATAATTGTTTACAGAGTTTTTTTATAATATCATCGGAAGCCGGTTGTCGTCAAAATTTATTTCTACCGAACAAAAATTACATTATTTACAAAATTAGCTCAAGTTTAACGGGTTTTGTTTTACAAATTTTGGATAAATTCATAAGTTTGTTTTTAAAAAATCTCGAGCGGCGTTTCAACATGTATTTATGGTATTCCGAAACCTGCTGGTATTCTTTTTCTACCGAGAAAAAAGATCTTGATTGGCTATCACGCGTAACACATGGAACTGCATGTGAACTTTTTTTTGCTCACAACTTTTGTTGCCAAAATCATATTTGCAATTGTTATTTTGAAAACAAACGACAACCAACATATTCTATAACTGATGTGAAATTGGTGTTCATAACTATGACAAAAGATATTGCTCCATCAAAAACTACAAAGGTAGCTCGGACTACATGTAGCCCGGTCTATAAGACAAAACGCCGCATCCATTGCTCCATTCATGAGATAAACAGTGACATATTCTCCAATATACAACTTTGACCATTACGTAGTACCCATATGTTACAATGGACTAGCTGAATGCCCGTGCGTTGCTACGGTTTTGAATAGATTATTTGACCCTTGATTATTTTGGTTCTTTTGTCTTTTATAGTTCTAATGAACTCATAAAATACATGTAGGCGCAAAATAATTTTCCTTTCATTTTGTTCCTTCTTATTTATATGTGGGCTTTCTAGCCATGCCACAACTATGTCGATGTGTTCGTCTCTACCAAAAAAATAGAAAGTTCAACTCATGATGTTTTTTTTAGTTTCTACCAAACCTTATGACTGGAAGCTTGTAAGGGTATTTTACCCTTATCCATTATTTTGGTAACAATGACACCGTGCTAGAGTATTTGGCCTAATATGTTTATAAGGATAATCTCAGGTATTAGGCAAAGAGGCATAAATGGTGTATCAAAGGAACAAGAAGGCTAAAGGAGACCCCCCACTTCAACAACAATCGAAAAGGGGTCTACAACAGAAATCCGGTCTGCAGCCCGGTTGGACCGGCCCACAGACCGGCGACCCCGGCGTGCTGCCCGGTCGCCAACCGGTCGCCAACCGGGCGCCAACCGGCTCCTGGTCCGCAATGCTGGTCCGGCCTACCGCCTGGTCAGCTGGCCTACGGACCGGCGGGTCCGGCGCACAGTCCGGTCAGCCGGTCGCCAACCGGGCGCCAACCGGAGAAGCCTCTGGACGACGAAAAGCAGCTCCGGTCCCAGGTCCGGTCCGACCGGCCTGCACCGGGCAGTCCGGTCCCTGGTCCGGTTGACCGGGTTTGTCGAAGAAAAGCTGAGGTGGCAAGTGGCCAACGGCCATATTTCGAAGAACACTATAAATAGCCCTTCTCCTACCTCTAGACAGTTAGGCACTACACTATAAGCTGTTCTTGAGCTCCTTCTCACATACTCCATTGTTAGAAACACCAAAAGCCTCAGATCTCCCTCCTCCTCCACCCAAACTCAAATCCCTCCGGGAAAACGATAGAGGAGGACCCGATCTACCGTTCTACCAAGCCAAATCTCATTCCCCTTGTATTCATCAAGAAGCTTGCTTCCTAGGGTTCCTTGGAAACCCTAGGTGGGCAAGAGGAGTCCGGAAGCATCCGGGCTGTGGATCTGCTCCGGGCAAGATTGTGAAGGTTTGGAGGCTACCTCAAAGTCTACCACAAGTGAGAGAGCTATTCCTTCGTGGGATAGGCTCCGGAGAATAGGGTGAGCCTTCGTGGCGCGGGGAATCCTTCGTGGGACCTCCACTCCTCCAAACGTGACGTACCTTGTTGCAAAGCAAGGGAACACGGGAATACATCCTCGTCTCCGCGTGCTATCGGTTATCTCTAACCGAACTCCTTACTTGTTATTTAACTGCCTGTGAGAGCCTTCGTGCTCGAGTTAGTTGTATCCTCATATAGGTTGCTTCACCTAGTTTGCATTAGGCTCACCTTTATATTCCGCAAAGCCTAATATTGCAAAGAAAGAATTAAAATCTGTAGAAACCTATTCACCCCCCCCTCTAGGTTTACCATCTCTATACTTTCAATTGGTATCAGAGCCTGGACTCTTTATAAGGGCTTCACCGCCTTAAGAGTGAGATGGAAAAACTATTCGAGGGTCTAGATGATGACTCTAACCTTTCGGTTAAAGAAATGAAATCTAGATTCTTGGCATATGATGCCGAGAAGAAGAAAAAGGAGGATGAACTACAAAGCCAAATGGCAGAAATGTCTGTCATGCTTAAGAACCTAACTGCTAGTGGAGCTCCTAGTGGGACTTCGGGCTCTAAGGAAACTTACAATGAAGTTAACCATGACTATCCCAGAAACACTTCACCCATGCCTCATATAAACCATAGTGGGACCATTCCCCATTTTGATGGAACTCACTTTCCACATTGGAAATCTTCTATGGAATCTCATATTCGCAGCTGCAGTGTGGAGCTATGGGAGATCATTCTTCATGGATACCGGGAGCCACAAGATCCCATTCGATTGACCTCCACCGAGTTCTACAACCGTCAACTCAATGCCTCCGCACGTGACAAGATTAGAAGTGGCATCAATCGCAAGCTCCTTGATCAAGTCAATGACATCGGCTCCGCTAAAGAGTTGTGGGATCGAATCGTAGTACTCCAAGAGGGAACCGATTTGATCCAATCATCTCTTTATGAGACCGCAAAGCAAGAAGCTCACCGGTTCATGATTCGAGAAGGAGAATCCGTGGCCGATGCCTATGCAAGGCTTGGTGCTCTTAGAGTAAGGATCAAGGGACTTGGTGCTGAGAAGTATGATGACGGCTTTGAGATGAATGAAGGATTCATAAAGTCCAAGGTCATTGCTATGATTGTTGTCAAGCAAGAAGATACCAACCTTGCACTCAACTTGCAAATCATGACCAAGAGTGCCGATCTGAACTCCGATGATCTAGTCTCCTATGTGGCCGCCAATGAAAACATGGCCAAGGCAGGAAAAATGCTCATGGCAATGAACCGTGTTGATGAAGCCTCACACAACCATGAAGCGTCACACAACCTTGCTCTCAAGGCTAGAGCTGACCATGGAGGAGAAGAAGAATATGAAATTGAAGAAGATGAGGAGATGACTTCAACTAGTGACATCGCTACCGACTTTGCCTTCTTTGCCAAGAAGTACAAGGGAAAGTTGCCTATGCTCCTCAATGACAAGAAGAAGAAGAGAACTTGCTACAATTGTGACGAAGAGAGCCACTTTGCAAATGAGTGCCCTTATGAGAAAAGGGTTGACAAGCCAAAGTTCATCAAAGGGGTCAAGCCAATATTGAAGCCAAACCCAATCAACGATCGATACAAGAGGAACAAGGGAAGAGCCTTTGTTGGGGCGAGTACTTGTCCGATGAAGAAGAGGAAGATGAGGAGAAGGAGGCCGGAGTGGCCGGCTTGGCTTTCTCTAAGCCCGGGTCACTCTTCACATATGACTACTCCAAGGATTACTCCACGGAGAATGATATTGGTTCTTCCTTCATGGCGGGGCAGTGACCGGTCAACACCGTAGAGCGGAACAACTAGGGCTGCGGCTGGCCCCAGTCCCTCGAGCGACGGCCCGCAAAGCCTCCCGGTCGCGCGCCGATGCAAATTGCAGGGGCGTGCCACCTTATACCTGGTCAGGAAGGTGTGGATGATGCCTCGCTTAGTTTCCTACAGGGCACACACGTACACGTTAAATACGAGCCTCGATCGGCTCTCGGGTTATCCTGTGAATCGGCTCATGGAGCCGATCCACCCATGATTCGTCCAAGGTGGCCGAATATATGGTGGTCCTGCTTGATCAAGATAAAGCGTATGAGATCCACGACGATCTAGGGTTTTCACCGCATAATCGGATCATCCTACTCACGATTGGGCCTCGCTCGCGCACGGTGATCGTAAGCCAATCCTAGACAAGGCCTAAAAACCAACACGAGGTTGATCCTCGGAACATCCTGTCTAGGGCAAACTACACCCTACACGCCGCTGGATCCTCCAACCCTTTGTAAGGCCTAACTATTGCAGATATTAAACTAATCCTTGATGAATCAAGGAGCGACCGTAACGGATCAGATCTACTAGATAACGATCAAGCGGGGTGCCGCCCTGCACCCATGATGAGGTACAAGGACGGCTAGATGCGCAAGGGTTGCACTACGACAGCATATGATACTAAGAACAATGCTAACCCTAACACATCTATGATAACTACGTTGCTCGCCATCAAAAAGGCTTCAGTACGAGCAACGCATGAACAACGTGGGCAGGCTCGTGCTGCCTAGATCGCAAGATGCGATCTAGGCAGCATGGTGCTTACCGGAGAAACCCTTGAGACGAAGGGGTTGGCGATGCGCCGAGATTGGTTTGTGTTGAACGTTGGTTGTTGTTTATTCCATAAACCCTAGGTACATATTTATAGTCCAGGGGACTTTCTAATGTGGGCGTGCACTAAACCATGCACGAGATAAATTCTAACTTCTACATAGCCTACTATAAAGATACACGGGCTAACTAGCCCAAACTTGGTAAACAAGGCCGATTCGCATCTCTCTCCACGCATAAATCGTCAAGTCCATCTTGATCACGGCCCACCTCTAGCTTGGTCAAATTCTGGTGATAACACATGCCCCCCTGGTTTTGGAAATGACATTTCCAAAATCATTACGCTTTTCCTGTCGGGTCATGTCGTGGCAGAGCAGAACTGTCGCAGTATACTTCATGATGACGTCTTGCCTCCTCGCCTTCTCTGCGCGATTTGACGGTCGTCCTCGCGATTTGACGGTTCTGGCACCACGTCCTCGGAAACTGCTTGGGCATTAAACTTCCACTATATCCCCTTTATTTAACCACTCCGCACAGTTTATTCCTGCATCTCCTTCGCATTAGCACCCCAAAAGCCCTCCTGCGCCACCATGTCCTCTTCTTCCTCCGCCTCATCGGGCTCTCCCATCGAGTACTCCTCTTCCCGCGAGCCGACGCCGGAGTGGAACCCAGCGGAGGTCCATGCGGCCAACACTCGCCGCGCCATCGAGGCCGGGAATGAGCCCAGCCATGATTTTTCCATCTGGTCAGAGGACGACAAGTCCACGACCGATGGGGAGAGCGATCTCCGCCTCCTTGCGACGGGAAGCGGTGGAAGAAAGCGAGGATGATCGCTTTTCCTGGGATGGGGCCACCTCCGAGGAGGTGAAGGAGGAGAAGAAGAGGCGGACGACGAGCAAGCTTCCCGACGAGCCGCCGGCCAGCGCCATTGCCCCTGGCCGGGGAATCTGAGTGACTTTGACAGCGACGACGACGACGACGACGAAGAAGATGAGGACAATGAAGGTCTGCCGGCGGCCGCTGGGCAGCAGCGACGAGCCGGCCGGGGCAGGCCGAGCTGGCGATGACGGCGCAGACGAGGGCAGCAATGGCCCGTAGATAGGGCCCTTAGCATAGGATCCGTAGAAGTAGGCGGGGCAATGTACCCCCTTAGTATTCCCTTTTGAGGGCAATCAGCTCTACTATGTAAGAAATCTCTTAATAAAGAACTTTCCCCAATCTGATTTTGCCGATTCCTTTAGCTTATCTTAGCCGATTCCCTCTTCTATTGACCTTGCCGATGCATAATGAGCCGACAGCAACGTATCGGTCCTTCGACCTTTGCCCTTTCATCCTTCAACTGATGATTCTCTTTCCGGTAGATGATGTGGGATCTACAGGAGAGCCCTTAAAATTCCCCCTGCCGGTTTCAGCGATCCCTTTAAGCGAGCGCTCATCATTTTGCGAAGAAGGTTGCGACGAAAGATCAGCCGATGGTACCCCAATCGGCTCCTTAATAGAACATCTACCAGGCCTGTCGCCCCCCGAGTCTTAATGTTAGCTTAAATCGGCAAGACTCCAGAGTCAACGCCTTCAGGAGAATTTTAGGACCACTGCTGCAAACCTTGACCGCTTACGCCTTTCCTTGTGACGCCCTTTTCTTTGCAGCAACGAACTTGTCCAAAGCCTGTCAATTATGACGACTATCTCTTTGAATTAGTGGTTCTATTCCGCAAGAACCCGCCACCTTTAGCCAAACTGTGATGATTCCAACAATACTGGCTCCTCAGAACGAAAACCTTTCAGGGCGAGCTGCCCCCCGAGCCCCAGTCAAGGCGAGAATAGTGATGAACCAAGCAGATGCGTCAGCATTGGTTTCCACGTTATACTGCAGAACCAGCCGATTTCAATGAAATCGGCTTCTCGTGGTAGGGATATTCCAGGGCAAGCTGCCCCCCGAGCTTCTCTGGTTCAATGCGGGAGCTTCTTGACGAGAGTGTTGCTGAAATTGTCGCCCTGATCATTGGCTGATCGTTGCCCTGATGAGAGTTCCGCAGCCGATTGGCTATTCTCATAATCCTAGCCCGATCAGCATGTTCACGATGGGGCTGCGGTCCTTCGTCTTGCAAACTACTAGTGGCTCTAATGAACTAAAAGTGGCCCTGGACTTCCATTTGCAACAGTTGTATTCCTTGAGTCGATGGCCATGCATCGGCTTCTTCGTATCCTTAAGTCGATGCTGCGCTCGGCTGTGCTTTAATTTTCAATTTTTCACGGCCGACTTGTGCGCCGGCCCCAATGCTTGCCTCATATGTATTTAATCCATCTAGATGCCCCCGAGCCGATTCTGTCAAGAGAATTGATGGTATCGGCTCTTTAGGTAGTCCCTGCTGGGTCAGATGTCGATCCCAGGCGGAAAAGATGGTGGGTATAATTCTGGCCGATTGCTGGAATTGGCCTCCACATTGCTTGCTCGGTGAAGGTTTTATAATGTTCCTCCACAAATTTTTGGGGCCGATCGCAAGGATCAGCCTCAACACATTTGTCCATCGATGTTGTTCTCGTTATACGGTCAGTCCGGTGGATAGAACCAGCCTTACCCCGTTCTTTGTCACATCGATGCGTTCGCAGTCGTCCAAATTGATGCCCGAGAGCGGTTCTTGACCTGATGCCTCCCAAATGCCCATGCCGGCTGTTGAAATCTCGGCTGAATCATCGGCGTGGACGACCTCCACTTCATCTCCATCCCACTGTATTAGGCATTGGTGCATCGTGGATGGGATGCAACAGTTGGCGTGGATCCAATCCCTCCCTAATATTACAGCATAGGTGCTTTTGCTGTCGACAACAAAGAACGTCGTAGGGATGGTCTTCCTTCCCACGGTCAGATCCACGTTTAGAACACCTTGCGCGTCAGATGCTTGGCCGTTGAAATCGCTCAATGTCACATTGGTTTTGATTAAATCCGAGCTGGAGCGTCCCAACCGCCGTAGCATGGAGTATGGCATAATGTTGACTGCCGCTCCGGTGTCCACCAACATCTTATTGACAAGCTGCCCATTGATGTAACCTCGTAAGTACAGGGCCTTCAGATGCCTGTAACTCCTTTCTCGCGGCTTCTCGAAGATGACCGGCCGTGGGCCGCAGTCCAATTGTGCCACAGGTGCTTCATATAACCTTGGAGCGCTAAATTCCGCAGGCAGGATGAAGACCATGTTTGTGCCAGCCGATGTTTCATCATCGGCTTTCCTTTGCTTAGGGCGCCACTCTTTTCTTTGCGGCCGACCTTCCTCATCCAGGGTTCGCTGAATCTTGGCGGCCAGGTCAGGCCGTGCCTTCCTCAACGCGTGCAGATACAACCTTTCGGCTTCTTCTAACGCACGTAATCGCTGAACCCTTCGTTTTTGGGAGTGGCTGAGCCCATCAGGACACCATCTTGGCCGATGATACTTGTCTTCTTCATCATCGTCCTCTAGCTCCTCGCGGTCTCCCATCTGAACGGACTCAGCATGCTTGTTCCAAGGCGGGAGAGGCCCTAGACGCTCGAACACGGACACCTTAGCTGTACCCTTCTTCTCTCGTTTGCATTTTGGGCAATTGCCGATTGTTGGTAATCGGCTCATTCCTGAATCCCAGCAGTGTCTGAAGAAGGGGCAGTCCCTGCCTATCCACGTTGTCCGGCTCCTCGGACCTCCCTCTGGCGCGATGTTCGGACCCGTCGTCGGGGCCGCTGTTCTGATGATACCTCCTGTTTGCACCAGACCGACGACATCCTTCATCGTCGTCATTGTAGCGGCGACGTCGGTCGTATGGCTGCTCATATTTGCTGAGGAGATGTTCGGATGATAGGCGTGGATGCCGTATGTTTCTCACCTCCTCTTTGGCCAGGTATCGTTTATCGTCGTCTTGGGGCCGGTCCGTGGCCTCCTCCTCTCTTGCCACGAGTGGCTGCTCTGCTTTGTCCGCGTCATGGCGAATCACGAACCCTGCCATATTGGCATCGAAAGAGAACCCTGGTTCCCTTATGGAGTGGCTGAGGTCGACCGTGTTGACACCAGGCAACGGACGTGTGTCTCCGTCGAGCTTGATGCCGTGCGAACGGGTCTTCCCACAGGAGCCGACGAGTTCGGTTCCGAGGACCGCCTTGACCGTGTTATGCTTCTTCTTGAGCCGTCGGCCAGGTCCTCGTACCTGACCGGAGTGCTTTCCGCCATCTCAGATGTAGATGGCGACGTGGTGGATGTTGAGGAGGGTCCCACCGGGCGTGCCAGAATGTGTTGACATCAGAAACCCACCGGCGGGCAGTGACTGGTCAACACCGTAGAGCCGGGAACAACTAGGGCTGCGGCTGGCCCCAGTCCCTCGAGCGACGGCCCGCAAAGCCTCCTGGTCGCGCGCCGATGCAAATTGCAGGGCGTGCCACCTGACCTATACCTGGTCAGGAAGGTGTGGATGATGCCTCGCTTAGTTTCCTACAGGGCACACACGTACACGTTAAATACGAGCCTCGATCGGCTCTCAGTTATCCCGTGAATCGGCTCATGGAGCCGATCCACCCATGATTCGTAAAGGTGGCCGAATATATGGTGGTCCTGCTTGATCAAGATAAAGCGTATGAGATCCACGACGATCTAGGGTTTTCACCGCATAATCGGATCATCCTACTCACGATTGGGCCTCGCGCTCGCGCACGGTGATCGTAAGCCAATCCTAGACAAGGCCTAAAAACCAACACGAGGTTGATCCTCGGAACATCCTGTCTAGGGCCAGCAAACTACACCCTACACGCCGCTGGATCCTCCAACCCTTTGTAAGGCCTAACTATTGCAGATATTAAACTAATCCTTGATGAATCAAGGAGCGAACGTAACGGATCAGATCTACTAGATAACGATCAAGCGGGGTGCCGCCCTGCACCCATGATGAGGTACAAGGACGGCTAGATGCGCAAGGGTTGCACTACGACAGCATATGATACTAAGAACAATGCTAACCCTAACACATCTATGATAACTACGTTGCTCGCCATCAAAAAGGCTTCAGTACGAGCAACGCATGAACAACGTGGGCAGGCTCGTGCTAGATCGCAAGATGCGATCTAGGCAGCATGGTGCTTACCGGAGAAACCCTTGAGACGAAGGGGTTGGCGATGCGCCGAGATTGGTTTGTGTTGAACGTTGGTTGTTGTTTATTCCATAAACCCTAGGTACATATTTATAGTCCAGGGGACTTTCTAATGTGGCGTGCACTAAACCGTGCACGAGATAAATTCTAACTTCTACATAGCCTACTATAAAGATACACGGGCTAACTAGCCCAAACTTGGTAAACAAGGCCGATTCGCATCTCTCTCCACGCATAAATCGTCAAGTCCATCTTGATCACGGCCCACCTCTAGCTTGGTCAAATTCTGGTGATAACAGTTGGTTCTTCCTTCATGGCAAGAATAACTCAAGATGATGACTCCGACGACTCTTCCTCATCTACAATCGTTGGCTCTTGTCTTATGGCAAGAGAAACCAAGGTAATGGAACCCCCACCTTCTTTGTCTAGTGTCCTTGATAATGAAGCTGAAAATCAAGAAGAATTAACTGTGCTTAAGGAACTTTACAATGTTAGATGCACCCTTCGTGGTGAAGCTCTTGTCAAATTTGATTTCTTGATGGACTCTCTCAAAGAAAAGGATGAGTCCATTGAGGAATTAGAATATCATTTGAATGATAAGGAAAGGAGATTCAATCTCCTAAGACAAGAGCTAAAAACCGAAAGGTGCATATCTCAAGGTCTTAAGCAACAAATTGAAACTTATGAACTAGATAAAGTTAAGGATCTTGAAACTATTGAAAGGGCTCAATCATTGACCCAAGAGCTTAATGCCTCAAAGGAGGAACTTGAAGTTGCTCATGCTTCTCTCACTAGGGATCTTGACCACCTTGAAAGAGCTAACAAGCTTGTCAAGGATGAGCTCAAGAAACTTGGAAAGAACCATGACCTACTCCAAGAAACCTACTCTAAAGCTCTTGAATCAATGAATGATTCTATTGTTGATAAAAATGTTGCTAGTTCCTCCACCACCTTTACTAGTGAGCATGCTAAGCTTGTTGCGGAACATGTTCGTTTACAAGAGGAACTATCTTTGCATGTTGAGACCAATACATATCTTGAATCTTTGGTAACCAAATATGGTCTCAACTATTATCCTAATGAATCGGCTTGTGAGCAAGCAACTACTCTTGAGGAAAATGTTAGGTTGAAGAAAGAACTTGCCAAGTTCACCACAACCAAGAGTAAGATGGGATTGGATGACCTCTTGAGTAAGCAAAGGTCAAACAATCAAAAGTATGGACTTGGATATGTTCCCAAGCCCTACAAGAAGAACAACTACAAGAAAGAGAAGCCCGCTCAAGAAAAGAACAAGAAGGTCACTAATGATGGCAAAGCCCCAAAGGGCAAAGCCACTAGTGGTGACCGCACGGGGCCAAACAATCACTATGCTTTATTTGTTGATTATTATGGTGATGTTTATGCTAACTATGTTGGTCCTCGTAATGGCTATGCTTATAGAGGGTACTCGATTTGGGTACCAAAAGATCTTGTTGCCATGACTAGGGAACCCATTAATCAATGGGTTCCTAAATCCTCTACTTAATTTTGTAGGGGTATTCCTCCGGTGGTCCAAAATGGGTGTTTGATAGTGGATGCACCAATCATATGACCGGAGGAAGAGGTGTGCTTGACCAATTCATTGAAGATATTAACAAGAAGTCAAGCATCACCTTTGGTGACAACTCAAAGGGAAAGGTACTTGGGTATGGCAAGGTGGCAATCTCTAAGGACTTGTGCCTTGAGACGGTCATGCTTGTTGAACACCTTGGTTATAACTTGCTTTCTATATACCATCTTGCCGATGCCGGTTATAATTCATATTTTACTAAGTATTATGTGCAAGTCTTTAGGAGTGACAATCTCAAATTGGTCCTTGTTGGATATGTGGAGAACAACCTTTACGTGGTTGACCTCTCGAAAGAGAGCCCCTCTCCCTCCACATGTCTAATGGCGGCCAAGCATGACGAAGGTTGGTTGTGGCATCGCCGCCTTGGTCATGTTAACATGAGGAATCTTAAACAACTCCTAAAGGGTGAGCACATTGTTGGACTAACCGGCATTTCTTTTGAGAAAGATCGTGTATGCAGTGCATGTGTAGCCGGAAAACAACTCAAGAAGAAACATCCTATCAAGAGTATCGTCACCACATCTAGGCCTTTGGAGCTCCTTCATTTGGATCTCTTTGGGCCATCACATTATGATACTCTTGGTGGGAGCAAGTATGGACTTGTCATTGTTGATGATTACTCAAGATACTCTTGGGTCTTTCTCCTTAAGTCTAAGGATGAGACCCATAGAGAGTTCATCACCTTCGCCAAGAAAGCTCAACGTATGTATGAATCCGAGATCAAGGCGAATGACTAGGGCTGCGGCTGGCCCGAGTCCCTCAGAGCGACGGCCCGCAAAGCCTCCTGGTCGCGCGCCGATGCGGGTCGCAAGGGCGTGCCACCTGACCTATACCTGGTCAGGAAGGTGTGGATGATGCCTCGCTTAGTTTCCTGCAGGGCACACGTACACGTTAAATACGAGCCTCGATCGGCTCTCAGGTTGTCCTGTGAATCGGCTCATGGAGCCGATCCACCCATGATTCGTCCAAGGTGGCCGAATATATGGTGGTCCTGCTTGATCAAGATAAAGCATATGAGATCCACGACGATCTAGGGTTTTCACCGCATAATCGGATCATCCTACTCACGATTGGGCCTCGCGCTCACGCACGGTAAACGTAAGCCAGCCCTAGACAAGGCCTAAAAACCAACACTAGGTTGATCCTCGGAACGTCCTGTCTAGGGGCAGCAAACTACACCCTGCATGCCGCTGGATCCTCCAACCCTTTGTAAGGCCTAACTATTGCAGATATTAAACTAATCCTTGATGAATCAAGGAGCGACCATAACGGATCAGATCTACTAAATAAAGATCAAGCGGGGTGCCGCCCCTGCACCCATGATGAGGCACAAGGACGGCTAGACGCGCAAGGGTTGCACTACGCAAGCATATGATGCTAAGAACGATGCTAACCCTAACGCGTCTACGATAACTACGTTGCTCGCCATCAAAAAGGCTTCAGTACGAGCAACGCATGAACAACTAGGCAGGCTCGTGCTGCCTAGATCGCGAGATGCGATCTAGGCAGCATGGTGCTTACCGGAGGAACCCTCGAGACGAAGGAGTTGGCGATGCGCCGAGATTGGTTTGTGTTGAACGTTGGTTGTTGTTTATTCCATAAACCCTAGGTACATATTTATAGTCCAGCGGACTTTCTAACGTGGGCGTGCACCAAACCGTGCACGAGATAAACTCTAACTTCTACGTAACCTACTATAAAGATACACGGGCTAACTAGCCCAAACTTGATACACAAGGCCGATTCACATATCCCTCCACGCATATATCCTTAAGTCCATCTTGATCGCGGCCCACCTCTGGCTTGGTCAGATTCTGGTGATAACACATGCCCCCCTGGTTTTGGAAATAACATTTCCAAAATCATTATGCTTTCCTCTCGTAGGGTCATGTCGTAGCAGATCAAAACCGTCGCAATACTGTCTATTAGCACTTCTTCCACATAACTCGACGATTCTAGCAATCTTTAAGCAATCGGCTCTTTTTTTCTACACAATCGGCTTCTAGTTAACTTAGCCGATAGTCAAAGTCAAACAAACCCCGAAAGAGCCGATGGCGTCGCACCGGCCCCTACCATATAACAAACAAGGGCAAACCTGGTTACCCCTCCAAACGGTCACCTGCAACCTCCGTCTGAGAAAGCAAACTCAGATCCCCAAAATCCGCCACCTACGCAATCTCGCGAGCTTCAGATCTCGACCACAGCGCTCCAAACTCCGCAGCGCACCGAATGGCGGAATCATCCAACGCCGCCACCATGGTCTCTGGCTTGAAGGTAATACTCCACCGCTTCTCCTCCATTAGGGCCAATATAAGGATTGAACAGAGGAACACCTGACTTAATGTTCTACTCCGTCATTGATTTTAGGTCTCCGACATCCTATTGCCGCATCCTTCTCTCCCAAATTCCATGTGTCTTGGCCCCCGTTCTTCCGAGAGCCCTGCTCATTTAATCTCATGTGAAGCTAACAGAATCCCCTTCGTGAATCAGCACCTAGATCTGACTTCATGGGCCGACTGCCTGCGAGCCTGGCCTAACCCCCCTGAAGGTTGGGTGCCATGGTACAATAGAGTATCCAAAACCCATTACGCCACCTGGGAATCTATAGGGATAGCCGATGCCTTATCATTATCATTGTCTCCCCTTGAGAAGAATGAAAATATTCTGAAAACCATCGGCTACTTCTGGTCTGACGCAATGAACTGCTTCATATTCGGCCATGGCCCGATGACACCAACCCTGCTAGATGTAGCCATGATTACAGGCCTGGACATTGCGTCTCCAAGCCCTTCTGCTTTCAAACTGCCGAAAGTCCCTTTCACTCTTTCTTCTAAAAAGGAGTGTACCAGCTGGGGCGCCTACCTCGATCGCCATATGAAAACCAAAGGCCCTGTGACAGAGCGAGAACACACAGCCTTCCTAAACTTTTGGTTGGAACACTTCATATTCTGCGGCCCATCACTTGCCCCTACCAAGAATTACCTCTCCCTAGCCTATGAACTGGCCAAAGGCACCCATCTCGGCATCGGCAAACTGTTCCTTGGAGAGGTCTATCGATCTCTTCAATTGATGTCTGTCAAGCTGTTTTCTCAGAAGACAGTTAAAACTGGCGGCCCCTGGTGGTTTATTCAGCTATGGGCGCAGTTATACTTTCGGGATCAGATCCCAGACTTCCCACCTCTGACCTCCTGCACCTTCCCAGATGTTAACGGGAAGGATATTCGATGCACCAGCTATGGACAAGCCCTGTATGGTCTCCCAGGCAGCAGGCTGATCCCTAAGGAAGCAGCAGGGTGGTTCAAAATCTTCTTCCAAGGTCTGGACAACCCCCTGTTCTTT
Source organism: Lolium multiflorum (assembly GCA_030979885.1). Classification (NCBI taxonomy): domain Eukaryota; kingdom Viridiplantae; phylum Streptophyta; class Magnoliopsida; order Poales; family Poaceae; genus Lolium; species Lolium multiflorum. Next base: position 83,101,861 of record CM061751.1, read on the forward strand.
CCTTATACCGAAACGGAGGAATTTGAAAACCCAGTCTCCTTCCGATTGGGTAGTTTTGCCGATGACGATAGCACCCGGCATCTATATTCTATCATGATTCGTCCTTGCTTTCTCCCTGTTGGAATGAGCACTTCAAACCGGATCATCAAACCCGGTTACGAGTGTTATCAACCAGTAGTGGTAGCCCGTCAGCTCGGCCTCGGGCAAGTGCCTCCGCACTTATTCTTACACCATCTGACCGCAAGCCGAGCCGAACTGCCTGACATCCTTACCAGCCATAGGTGCTACACCTTCTTTGATGCTCTGGCCCTCCCAATTCCTCACAACCTCCGTTTCTCCTCCACTACTGATGGCTTCGAGACTTGGTGGTCCATGTGGAAGACTCATGTTTTTAGGAGGGCGCTAGGACCGCAATTGAAACAACTTGACGCCACGCATGTCATCTCCGCCGACCAGGTACTGTTCCTTAAAATATTTCCCGCAACCCTTTAATGGTAACTTGCCTGCGAACTGACTTCACTTCTTGGCAGGAACAAGACGGCCCAGCTCCCCTGCAAGCCGATGGCTCTCCCTTTGAATTCCTCCCTCCTGCCCCAGTGGTCCTCTTCTGTCAGCGTTCACCACCTCTGAAGAAAGTTATAATGGAAGGCCAGCCGATTTCACCGAAATCGGCTCCTAAAAACAAAGCATCCTTGGAGTCAGTTGCCCCCCGAGCCTCGACCCGGGCGAGGACGGCGGTGAGGAAGGTGGCTGTCAGGAAAACCCTGCCGCGCAGAACTCCTGCCCCAGCGAATTCGCAGGTAAGTTGCACCATATTTCGATCGATCGCACTTGCCTTCCCAACCCTTGTAAGATGGTCGTATTCCTTCTTTCAGACTTCCACCGAAGAGAACTCCAGCGAGGGAGAACAGTCCAGTCCCAGGGCCTCCTACCCACGCGGCACGGACAGATCCACTACACAGAGCCAGACGGACTCGCCAATCCCGGCTTCTAGAAAACGGTCGACTCCCGAGCCTGCCGCTCTTCAGTCTTCAGTCCAAACGAGGTCGCGCATAAAGCGCCGATGTGTTCAAAGGGCCCGCACGGGCCCTGAAGCCTCTTCCCCTAGCCAGGAAGTTTCAAAGGTAACCCTCTTGATAGCTCGTGTTCCCTGTTGTCTTGTCACTAACCGGACCACTTTACCAATCCCCTTGTAGATCAATGAGACTTCTAGCGGGGTCGTTGAAGAGGTGCCGATGCCGCCTACTGCCCCTGGTCCCTCCAACTCGCCACGTGTGACGGACCAGTCGTCTGACCAGCATACTGCGAAGCCGATTGTTACCACCTCGGCTTCCCTTCCTTTCTTGGGAGAGGTACACTTTCCTCTCTCTCTACTTCCTTTATATCTGCCGTATGCCCATACCGTTCTTGCTCTTTTGCCAGGGGTGCGATCCTTCGAGCTTGCTGACATTCGACCCCGACTCCATCGAGCCAGCTGCCCCCAAAATAGGTGAAGAGCCAAATCTTGGTGCAGTCGACGGCCCGCTACAGCGTCTCCGAGTCCTGCTCTCCTCCTCGGTTGACGCTCTGGTTGAGGACCCTGAGACAATCAGGGGCATCCTTGTGGACATCCAGCCTCGTCTCCCAGTGGTGCTGGTAGCTAAACTCTGGCCGACAGTGACTTTGTCAGTTTTCAAGTCAAGGGTGCAGTCGGCTCGTCAAAGGATTAATCTCCGCCGCGCCCAACTCCCGTTGAGAGCCGATATTGCAGAAAAATGCCAGCGGCTCAACGAGAAGAAGGCTGCTTTAGACGCAAAGACCGCCACTTCCACTCATAGTGCCAGACTTGAGACCCTACGCAAAGAGCTGGAGGACCTCGAAAGGAGGGCCAGGGAGACCAGACAACTCATCCAAGACGAGGAGTCCATCATTGCTCGCTCCCAAGAGGAAGCGCAAGGCCTCACCGCTGATCTGAAGACCGACCTGGCTGAAATACGTGCCCTAAGCAGCCAGCTGGTGATGGGGAGAGACGAGGACGACGAGGTCGAGATCGCTGAGGTTGATCGAATCCGTACCGATGCTCTCCACGCTCTTAATGCATTTCTTCAGTAGGGCTTTTTAATGAACTGCCACTTGTAAACTTGTTTTCTGTTCTCTGTCAAGTCAACTGCCATGCATCAGTTCTGGTCACATCCGAAAAAAATTTATATTCGGCTATATCCGGCTACCAAATCTTCTCCGCATATGTCCAACGGCGTCGCGCGCGCTCCCTGATTGGGTGCCCCCCGAGCCGATTCTGCCAGGTGACTGCTGAAATCGGCTCTATGTTTAGCTAAGGTACTGTAGTGCGAACGTCGGCTTTATTAGGACCAACGTGGATTCCTTCCAGCGCCATAGACGACGCATCCCATTGTTCATTAGATCGATGTTGAGCCCACCGGCCGGACCGGCCAACACCGTAGAGCCGGGAATGACTAGGGCTGCGGCTGGCCCTAGTCCCTGAGCGACGGCCCGCAAAGCCTCCTGGTCGCGCGCCGATGCGGGTCGCAAGGGCGTGCCACCTGACCTATACCTGGTCAGGAAGGTGTGGATGATGCCTCGCTTAGTTTCCTGCAGGGCACACACGTACACGTTAAATACGAGCCTCGATCGGCTCTCAGGTTGTCCCGTGAATCGGCTCATGGAGCCGATCCACCCATGATTCGTCCAAGGTGGCCGAATATATGGTGGTCCTGCTTGATCAAGATAAAGCATATGAGATCCACGACGATCTAGGGTTTTCACCGCATAATCGGATCATCCTACTCCCGATTGGGCCTCGCTCACGCACGGTAAACGTAAGCCAGCCCTAGACAAGGCCTAAAACCAACACTAGGTTGATCCTCGGAACGTCCCGTCTAGGGGCAGCAAACTACACCCCGCATGCCGCTGGATCCTCCAACCCTTTGTAAGGCCTAACTATTGCAGATATTAAACTAATCCTTGATGAATCAAGGAGCGACCATAACGGATCAGATCTACTAAATAAAGATCAAGCGGGGTGCCGCCCTGCACCCATGATGAGGCACAAGGACGGCTAGACGCGCAAGGGTTGCACTACGCAAGCATATGATGCTAAGAACGATGCTAACCCTAACGCGTCTACGATAACTACGTTGCTCGCCATCAAAAAGGCTTCAGTACGAGCAACGCATGAACAACTAGGCAGGGTGCTGCCTAGATCGCGAGATGCGATCTAGGCAGCATGGTGCTTACCGGAGGAACCCTCGAGACGAAGGAGTTGGCGATGCGCCGAGATTGGTTTGTGTTGAACGTTGGTTGTTGTTTATTCCATAAACCCTAGGTACATATTTATAGTCCAGCGGACTCTCTAACGTGGGCGTGCACCAAACCGTGCACGAGATAAACTCTAACTTCTACATAACCTACTAAGTAAAGATACACGGGCTAACTAGCCCAAACTTGATACACAAGGCCGATTCACATATCCCTCCACGCATATATCCTTAAGTCCATCTTGATCGCGGCCCACCTCTGGCTTGGTCAGATTCTGGTGATAACACACCTTCGCCAAGAAAGCTCAACGTACATATGAATCCGAGATCAAGGCGATTAGGACCGACAATGGCACCGAGTTCAAGAACTACACTATGCAAGAGTTTGTTGATGATGAGGGCATCAAGCATGAGTTTTCAGCTCCATATACCCCTCAACAAAATGGTGTTGTTGAAAGGAAGAACCGGACTATCATTGAGATGGCAAGAACCATGTTGAGTGAATTCAACTCACCCCACAACTTTTGGGGAGAAGCCATCTCTACAGCTGTCCACTACTCCAACCGGCTCTTCCTCCGCCCCCTCCACAACAAAACTCCATATGAGCTTCTCACAGGTAACAAGCCTAATGTCATGTACATTCGTGTCTTTGGATGCAAATGTCTTGTTAAGAACAATAAAGGGAAGCTTGGTAAATTTGAAACTAGAACTATAGAGGGCATTTTTGTTGGATATGCGGAGAACTCCCACGCCTATAGATACTACAACCGGTCCACTGGGACTATTGAAGTATCTTGTGACGTGGTGTTCTTGGAGGATAATGGCTCCCAAGTGGAGCAAGTTGTTCCATGTGTTGCAGGTAATGATGATGATCCATCTAGTGCCATCAAGCATATGGGCATTGGACACATCCGGCCCATGGAAGTTCATAGTGATGATCAAGGTGATGGAATAGAAGTATCAAGCTCACCTCAAGTTGAGCCTAGCTCAACTCAAGTTGAACCATCAAGTGCAACCCAAGATGTATCCTCCACTCAAGATGAGCCACATCCCGAAGAACAAGAAGAAAGCCCTCAACCCACTGAGCAAGACCATGATGATGATCAAGAAACATCTTCAACTCATGTTCAAGCTCAAGTTGTCCCTCATGATCAAGTATTAGCAAGAGATGAATTCATTGATCATGAAGGAACCATTCGGAAGATCAAGGCGGCTACAAGGGCAAGTGACATGAAAGTAGATCTTGTCCTTGGTAGCATCTCAAAAGGAGTGGTAACTCGTAGACACCATGCATTACTTATCACTTATTGTCAACATCATGCTTTTGTGTCTAGTTTTGAGCCACTCAAGGTACATGAAGCCTTGGTTGATCCGGATTGGGTCATTGCCATGCAAGAAGAATTGGAGTGTTTCACTCGCAATGAAGTATGGTCTCTAGTTGAGAGACCCAAGGATCATCGCATCAATGTCATTGGGACCAAATGGGTATTCAAGAACAAGCAAGATGAGGATGGTATTGTCATTAGAAATAAAGCAAGGTTAGTGGCGCAAGGGTTTGCCCAAATAGAAGGTATGGATTTTGAGGATACCTTTGCGCCGGTAGCCCGTCTTGAAGCTATTCGTCTTTTGCTTGCATTTGCATCTTTCCACAATTTCAAACTATACCAAATGGATGTGAAAAGTGCATTTTTGAATGGTCCTCTAAAAGAAACCGCATATGTAGCTCAACCCCCGGGTTTCGAAGACCCATGCCGACCCAACCATGTGTATTTACTCCATAAGGCACTCTACGGTCTCAAGAAAGCTCCACGTGCTTGGTATGAGTTCCTTAGGGATTTCCTACTACAAGATGGGTTTTGCATGGGTACGGTCGATTCCACCCTTTTCACCAAGCGGGTTAAAGGGGGTGGCTTGTTTATATGTCAAATATATGTTGATGATATTATATTTGGTGGAACTAACCCCAATCATAACAAAGCTTTTGAGCTATTGATGACTAGGAAATTTGAGATGTCCATGATGGGGGAGTTGAAGTTCTTCCTAGGCTTCCAAGTGAGGCAACTTGCAAAAGGCACCTTCATCTCTCAAGAAAAGTATGTGAAGGACATGCTCAAGAAATTCAACATGACCAATGCAAGCCCAATGAAGACACCCATGCCCGTAAAGGGGCAACTTGGCTCATGTGACGGTGAGAAGGATGTGGATATAAAGGTATACCGTTCCATGATAGGATCCTTGCTCTACCTTTGTGCCTCTAGGCCGGATATGTAATAACCCAGAACATAGGAACAACGAAGGGTAGATTTAGAAATGGGATGTGCATTTCATCGCAAAACGGGGGAAATTTTCGCGCCTTATTGCAACTAAACCTAAGAGGGATCGAGGTTCTCTCTCATTTTGCACTTAGGGTTAGGCAATGTGAGTTAGGGAAATTTCGACATGATCTCTTTTGTATCTTGTTGATTTGGGGAATTGATTTCATTTGACAAGTGTTAAACATTAAACAATAATCATTACACAACATAAATATGAATTTACAATTCAAACACAATATACTATTCAAATCCTTTTGGATTTCAAAGTGAGTATCAAATACAATATTTAATCAAGAATATACACATTACATAATGCAAAAGCTCATAAACAAAAACTTGAGCTTTATTGATAACACAACACAAATTACATTGTCTTTACAGAATTCTTGATACAAGAATTGATGAATAATAAACAGAAATAAAAATAAAGATTACAATATAGTTCCTAAACTAAAATCTAGACTATGTGCCTTGAAGTATCTCTTCATGGCCATGTCCATCTTCAAAAACCTGCAAAATAAAACACCAACACTAGCCAGAATATTAGTGTTAGCTAAATAAATTCAGTTTGGACAGAACCAAGTGTCATGCACACTTGTGCTGTTCCAAAACCATGGACAGCACAAGATAAGGGCAGCAGCAGACCAAACCTGAGCACACACATGCTGGGCTCAAGTTTCAGCATATGAGAGCACACAGCTCAAGTGTGCTAGGCAGCAACAGCAAGGCAATGCATCAGCCTAGTCACCAAAGCAACCAGGCTTGTGTGTCAATGCAAGGATAGAAGTAGGGTTCATATAAAAGGGGCACAAACCCTAGAAGCCAGAACCAGTCGACCAGATCAAATTCACCAGGTAAGGGTGAAGCAAGAACAAGCTCAGTTCATCCAGTTCTTGAGCAAGAACAGAACCAACCCATACCAAAACCACTCAACCACCAGGAATCATGGTGACCTGAGAAGATCATCCAAGACCTGGAGGTGGAGAGCTGTACACAAAACCCCAAGTCTGCAGCAACAAAACATTTCTTTCTAGGAGCTGGAACAAGGTATACCTAGTTCCTGGAAAAGATCCCATGGATCTAATCCATCATATGCATGAGCATGGGATGAGCAGATGCTCATATGGGTAGATCATCACTTGGTTTTCACCAAGGATTACTGCCAGTCAAAAGCCACTAAAATATAAAGCATCTAGGTACAGATCCTATGCACAGAAACTAGCACATATGCACAGATGCACACACTAGCCAGATTTGATGCATAGATAGCACCAGTAGATGGCATGGATTAGCAGCCAAGACTATACAATAAATCCTAAGCATACAACCATCAGAAACCCTAGATTTCTTCACAGGCAAGTATATTGGCATTCATAGTTACTATGATCCCCAAATATACAAGCAAAGATGAGTAGCCAACCAGATCTAGCCAACCATGTGAGCAACCAGTCAGTAGCAAGGCTACTGAGGTCACTTCACACTTAGCACCAATTGAGAGAAAGCCAAACACAAAGCATCACTATCCAGAAATGGATTCAGACTTTAATTGCTTGACAAATATTCATGAACAGCAAATTCATATCCAAGCAAGTCATTTAAAATCATCACTGCACAAGCAGTTCATCATAATCAAATTAATACAAGCATGAATTTATCACAGATCCATGCTCAGTACTAACAATAGCACACTACTGAGCAACACAGTTAATTTATAGCCACAGTATTAACCAGTAGCCATCACTGGCAATCAATTGATCAAATGGATCAATCATAGCAAGCCAAGTTACACAGAGAGGTTAGCCAGCAAGCAAGGAATGATCCAATGGATCATTGGCTTACAGGAGTAGCACTGAATCATATCACAGGCACCTCTGGCACACACACAAGTGTCACAGATGCAACACAAGTACACCTAGACAAGCAAGCATGATAGACCAGTGAGCATAAGCAAGTCATAACCAAGCATAGCATGGCATAGTTAGCTCTTGAGCAAGCACAGTAGAGCATGGCAAGTATAGAGCATGCTAGGAGCAGCAGAGAAGCAAAAACAACATGAACAGCATGTAGAGCAGCATGTGCCAGTACCAATAAATGGTAATTGGACCATGAACTTGCAATCAATCCAAGCACAGACGAATTGCATAGGAATAGCATGGCTCTGGGTGATCACAGGATCACCAGAGAGCAGCAGAGCTTGAGGAGGAAGAAGAACAGTACCAAGGGGAGGCGCACAGAGAAGAGGTGGATGCAACACTTACTTGCGCCTGGAAGCAGAGGCTAGGGCATGGCGAGGCAGTGCTCGCGCGGCCCTAACGGCTGCAAGTCCAGGGTAGGCGCCGGCGTTACGCCGACGAGCACCAACACCACCACGGCACGGCACAGAGACGACGGCACAGGCACTGCAAGCAGCACCTGCGCCAGGTCGGTCTCGGAGGCGCACCCGTCGTCGGAGAGGACGTGATCTCGCCGGAGTTCGTCGAGGCGATTCCACCCGAGATCCAGATCGGAGGCGATTCGCCAGGTGAAGAAGAGATGGGAAAAACCACGCGGACAGATCGATAGATCTGCTCACGGCGGTTCAGGTGCGGTAGGTGGCTACGGCGGAGGAGCTCGGAGTCGGCCGGAGCACGGCGGCGGCCATGGCGGCGACGCCATCGCCACGGGCGTCGCGAGAGAGAGGCTAGGGTTAGGAAAAAGTGAGAGAGGGCCGAGTGAGTGAGAGCGGTGGGCCGTTCGGCTCCACCGAGCCGCTATGGGCACGCCTTAGTGGGCTGTCCCATGGGCTTAGGTTAGTGGGCTGGGCCCAATATGGGTCCAGGGGGGTATTTTAGTCTTTTAACAATTTAGAAAAAGGCCATAACTTCACCAAATTTTAACAAATAAAATACAACTCTAAAAATCCATTAAAAATTGGATTGGTGAATGAAAAATTATTCTTAATAAGAATAAAATATGAAATAAAATTTAATGAACAAATTTAAATTTGTGAATTTTATGAATTTAAAATAAACATTTGGAATTTCAAATTATATTTCCTTGTATTAATAAATCAAGGAAAAATCCCAAATAAGTTTAAATACTTATTTCCAAACATTTCAAAATAAAATTCTATTATTCCAAGTCATTTCTATTTGAAAAAGGTATTTTCCAAAGGAAGATATTCTATTCCTTTTTATTCTCAAAAATATTGAGACAACTCTATTATTTCAAATTATTTTGGAATAAATAATGAATCACCAACATAAAGTAGTTTTACTTTGAATTATGTTACCTTGTGTGAATTAAAGTGGTTTATACATTAAAACAATTGCAAATTACTGCCAAAGGCATAAATCTTAACTCAAACCTAAATTGTAATAACTCATCGGGATAAAGGGATTCAACATAAAATAATACATCCATGCATGCATCATTTGGATTTTATAACATTGTCCTTACCGGACAATGATGCTTCTTTACAGAACCCGAGGTCCAGGTTCCATCCAACGCATTGAACTGCACTATCTCGCAGTCCACAGGCAAGTTCACCCTTGCTCATGTCAAATTTGAGTATTTTCTATTAATTTAACGCAAAGCTATATTACTTACCATTCCTGCATTGAAAATGAAATGTTACTTTTCCAATTATGAATATGACTATGTGGCTGGCAATGGAACCATGGTATGTGTTGATTGGTGGAGGTTCCATTGCACGGGTACTATTCATTTAGGACTAAGTACCAATGCCGTCCAGTGATTCTAGCGCCGTACATATCGCGTTGACCATAAGATCTATAATGGCTCTGGGAAGCCAGCTGTATCTTTTCCCTCCTGCACGCCAACGGACTTGATAGAGCCTGGCGGGGTGCTGGAGGCACTGCCGTAGGTTGGGATAGCCTTTAAAATCCCCATCCGGACGTTTGGATGAGAGGCTCTACCGTCTATGAAGGATTGTCCGACGTACACCGGGGGTAAAGCCGTATGAACGGGAGATGTCTACCGGGGGTGTACGGATGGACAAAAGGGTGGGTTTGCAGGGTCGCGGAGAAGGCGGTGTGGGCTTGGATCTTTATACCTGGCCTCACACCAAGGAAGTGTGAACGGGGGCAAGTCCCTGCGGATGGCAAAAAGGGTGAGATCTCTTATGGGAAAAGTAACGCACCTCTGCAGAGGGTATCAAGAATTGTGGTCACTCCCTGTTCGGGAAGGGAACTGCGAACGCAGCAGAAAGGAACTCCGTGAAGTTCTAGTCAACCTGTGAAGACTGACGGGCATAGTTTTCAGAATAAAATAAACCTTTTGAAGAAATGATTTCGAAACATGCATTGACCTAAGATTTTCTGATCGAAGGTCGTAGCTAGTGCATCAAACACCTTTTACTCTTTTGAACTTGCTGAGTACCCCTGTACTCACTTTATTTCGACACCCTTGCTAGACTGTGATACGGAAGTGGAGGCCATGACCGATGGAGCACCAGAAGGGAGCTACGAGCTGGTCTACGAGGAACCTGATCTTTCCGGAGGAGTTGAAGGCGTAGACTATGGGATAGTCTACGGACCCGATGACATGGAGGTGGAGGAGTAGTGATATATCTTAGTAGTTTAGAGCCGAGCAGCGTAGTGGCATACTTAAATAAGTTGCTGAGCTCTTTTCATATCTAAGTTGGTTTGTACTAGTACCTTATGTTGTAGGGTGTTCTCATCGGACCTGTGAGAATACCAACTTGTTAAGACCATGATTGTAATATATTATCGAGTGTTATGACCTGCAATGTTTCTGTTGTACCACTCTGAGGGATGTGATATTTGTGAAGAAGTCCCTTCATGAAGATCATATCAACGACTTGTATACTACAACATGCAGTGGTATGCTGGGTCACCGCAGCTGGTATCAGAGCAAATGTTGCGACCTTAGGTTGGAAAAACCTAGTATAGGGAAGAAACCTGTAGGAGTCGAGTTGAAATAGTAAAGGATTCTCTAAGAATATGATATTTATTCACTTGAGAATAGAAAAATCATATATTTTAGTGCGATAATTCTTTATTATAACTGTTATTATACACTATCACTACTAATTTTCTGCTTTTATATACAGCCATAATGGCGTACACGTTTCCCAAGAGGACTTTGAGGCAGGTTGAGGGATGGCTCGGTGATTATGAAGGACCACTTACAGATCTCCTGTGTGGGATGCTGAAGGAACTTCACTGTGAAACTCGGATACCTGTTTTCAAGTACACCTATTATGATGGAGAGATAGTAGCCAAGCACAGAGTTTCAGTTCAACTACCTATGCGACTGGAGATGAGCCGTATAATGCCATACGGAGAAGCCAAAACCTTTACCACAGCCTTTCACATGGCCATATTCAAGGCAATCCTTGAAATAAGGCAGCACAAGTCAGTAGAACTGCTATGTTCAGAGTATTCTCATATACCTCATGCCGAGGAAGATGAGGATCCCGCTCTGAATCATCTGCTGATGGCAAACAAACATCCTGAAGTTGCAGCACAGCACATGGACAGTTGTAAGTCTTTATTGACTACGATGTACCTTCTACACGTGAAGATGGTGGGTGAGATTGACCACATGCTAGCTGAGTTCACGGACCCTGATAAAGTCCAAGCTCGGATGCATGATCTGAAGGCACAACCCCAATATACAACACCCTTCTTTAGCCTAAACAACCCTGTAGATTGGAGTGGCCAGGAAACCCAGAGAGATCCACTTACACCCAACTTTGTCCCACATTATCCACATGTGTCCGCATCATATGATTCTGGATATGGGGGAGATAACTCATGGAACCTAAACTGCTCCGAGTCACCAATCGAAAACTCAACCGGTTGGCGTTTCGGGGAACCTTATGGAGATGAGGAGGAACCTATTCCCTGTGACACTGGAGATGAAAGTGGTGGGGTTAACCAGTATGTTAACCGACACTACGGGAAGGAAGAGAAAGGTACTGATTCCATTTCTTTAGACTTGGAGATGGGATTCTCAAAACCATCACAGTACGAGGTAGGTGAAAGCTCCGGAGTGAAGAAGAAGAAGAAGAAGATGAGGGGGCAGGTGAATCGAAACCCTTCATGGATGACCAATGAAGGAGGTATGAATCCTACTGGGGATACATACGAGTCATTGTCCAGTTACTTTGGCATGACTGATCTCTGTCTCGGCACTTCGTCCGATTCAGATTACATACCTACTGGAAGGACCTTTGTTCCGGACGGTGTTCGGAAGACGAATCGCTGTACCGGATGGACCCCAGGAATGTATGCGGAGGCGAACGAAGATGATGAGGAGTAGAGCTTCAAGGAAGAATAAAGTAGTATAGGTGGTATTGTACTAGAACGTATTTTAAATTCCGTTGGCTTGGGCTTGAAGCCAAATAAGTGGTTATATAAGTACCACATGTAATATATGTGTGTAAGTTATGTTATATACGGTGTATATACATAATAAATGTTTGCTTTGGATTTGCTTCTTGATTTCATTGTGTGACTAGTTCTGGGCAATGAGTTGAGCTCAGAAAACATTTGCATGGTGTAATTATGAGTAATCGCTCTTTGTTACAGGACTAGGGGGAAATGGCGTTAGTTGAAACCGAAGATGCTCGGAGAGAGCGGGAGGCGAAAGAAAAGGAGGAAGCGGATGCCGCAGCTAGAGCAGAGGATGCACCACCACCACCACACCCAATGATGCATCCAGATTTCCAACAGTACATGAGGGCAATGGAAGAAGATAGGAGGAGGTACCAGGAGAGTCAAAACAAGAACATGCAAGATTTCTTTACCCACGTCATCAATGATAGGGGTAATGAAGGCAGGGGAGTAACCTTATCAGACTTCCAGAATGCAAGACCACTACCTTTTGCATCAGCCCCAGAACCAATGGATGCAGAAGACTGGCTCATGGACACTGAAAGAAAGTTGAGGACCGTTGGATGCAATGATGAAGAAAAGATTCGGTATGCCACTTATCTGTTGTCAGGTCCAGCAGCATCATGGTGGGAGAATCTTGTGGCAGTACATCCTCCAGAAAAGGTGTTTACCTGGGAGGAGTTCAAGAAGAAGTTCCGGGATGCCCATGTTCCGGAGAGCGTGGTGGAGCTGAAGAAGAGAGAGTTTGACGAGCTGCATCAGAATACTGCACCTATCATGCAGTATGTCCGAGATTTTAATCGACTGTCAAGATATGCACCTGAGGAAGTGGACACTGAGGAGAAAAGAAAGAAACGATTCATGAAAGGCATGAATCCATACATGAAGATGCAACTGAGGTTGGCAAGGACTGCAGAATTCCAGGAACTGATTGATTCGGCAATCACTTTCGAGGATGACTACAGGCAGGTCCAGGAGGATAGGAGGAAGAGGGCTCGTATCGAGCCAAGGAAGTATCCAGTTAGTAAACCGACTCCAGATCGGAGTTTTAAACCACGATTCCGACCTACTGGTAATCAGTATAACCGGGGAGGTCAGAATCAGAATCCAAGGAATCAGATACTCTGTCATAATTGTGGCCAGAGGGGACATGTTCAGAAGGATTGTCAGAAGCCCAAGATCATATGCTATGGTTGTGGGAAAGAGGGACACATCAAGCCAGAGTGTCCAAACAAGGCGTCATGGAGTGGACAAAGCTCCGGAGGACGAGGCGGAGGTAATAACAACAACAACAACAACAACAACAACAACAACAACAACAACAACAACAACAACAACAACAACAACCGGAACTACAACAACAACAACAACAAGAGGGGAAAGCCATATGGAAAGCTGAATTGCACAACTTTGGAGCAAGCGGGAGAGTCGGATCAAGCAGTCTTAGGTACGCTCAGCATCCTTACTCATCCTGGCAAAGTGTTATTTGATACTGGAGCAACTACATCATTTCTTGCACGGGAATTTGTGGAACAATTCGGGCTTAGATGTTCCAAGTTAGAAACACCTATAACTGTCTTATCTGCGGGGGGAACGATATTAGTAACCCACGTGAAAGAAGCACAGGTCATAACCATTTGTGACTGTGTATATTTCGCGGACCTATTCATCATCCCCATGAAGGACATATCAGTCATCCTAGGAATGGACTGGTTAACGGAGAATGGCGCAGTAATCAACTGTGGAGACAAGACAGTATCACTCCGAAACTCCATAGGAGGTCAGATAGTGTTTCAAGGAGACAAGTACACTCAGTTGGAGATAGGATTGGAGCTAAATAGTCTGAAGGAGGTGAAGATTGAAGATATCCCTGTAGTGAATGAATTTCAAGATGTATTTCCCAAGGAACTACCGGGAATGCCACCCGATAGAGAGATCGAGTTTACCATAGATCTAATTCCAGGCACAGCACCAATAGCTCAACCACCATATAAGATGGGGCCAAAGGAGTTAGTGGAACTGAAGGCTCAGATAGATGAACTGGAACAGAAGGGATTTATCCAAGAAAGTGTGTCACCATGGGGTACACCAGTTATTTTTGTGGATAAAAGAGATGGAGGAAGGAGAATGTGTGGAGATTACAGAAATCTTAACAATGTAACCATCAAGAACAAGTACCCTTTACCCAGAATACAAGATCTTTTTGATCAAGTTCAAGGAGCTGGAGTCTTCTCGAAGATAGATTTAAGGTCAGGATATCACCAAATCAAGATCAAGAAGGAAGATGTGCCAAAAACAGCGTTTGTGTCAAGGTATGGACACCATGAATACTTGGTTGTACCATTTGGACTAACAAATGCACCAGCTATTTTCATGAATTTGATGAACAAGATATTCATGAAGTACTTGGACAAGTTTGTGATCGTGTTTATCGATGACATTCTGATCTATTCCAAAGATAAAGAAGAACATGCCAAGCATTTGAAGATAGTTCTGCAGATTTTAAGGGAACATCAGCTATATGCAAAGTTCAGCAAGTGCCAGTTTTGGTTAGACAGTGTTGAATTTCTTGGACATGTCATAACCAAAGAGGGAATAGCAGTGAATCCAAGCAAGGTTCAGTCAGTATTAGAATGGAAGTCACCCAAGAATGCTAAGGAGATCAGAGGATTCCTTGGTATGGCGGGCTATTATCGGAGATTCATTGAAGGATTTTCGAAGATTGCAGGACCAATGACCAAGTTACTCAAGAAGAATACCCCATTTGTGTGGACTGAGGAGTGTGAAACCAGTTTCCAAACACTCAAAGAGAAGTTAACCACGGCACCAGTGTTAGCAGTTCCGGAACCCGGAAAGGATTACACGGTGTATTGTGATGCTTCCAAGAATGGACTTGGATGTGTGCTAATGCAAGATCGGAAGGTGATAGCCTACGGATCAAGACAACTTAAGCCACATGAACATAACTACCCAGTACATGACTTAGAATTGGCGGCAGTTGTGTATGCTTTGAAGAGTTGGAGGCAATTCCTCTATGGATCCAAATGTGAGTTGTATACAGATCACAAAAGCTTGAAGTATTTCTTCACTCAGAAGGAATTAAACATGAGACAAAAGAGATGGTTAGAGTTGATTAAAGACTATGAGCTGACAATCAACTACACACCAGGCAAGGCTAATGTAGTAGCAGATGCTTTAAGCAGGAAGAGTACTGAGAATCAACCTACAGAATGGGAGATTCCGAAGGAACTTCGGAAAGAACTCGAAGAAGCTCAGATTCTGTTGATCCAAGGTGATACAGTGGGAAGCATAGCAACCATGAGGATCATGGATGAAATGTACTCAGACCTAAAATATGAAATCATTCGGAAGCAAGTAGACGACTTATTCATCCAAGAAGAAATCAAAAGGATTGGAGAAGGGAGACCGTCAGAATTCAATCTTGGAGAGTTTGGTTCTCTATACTTTCAGAAGAGGTTATGTGTACCGGATGATCCAGAAGTGAAGTCAATCATATTGAAGGAAGCACATGAAACCCCTTACTCAATACATCCGGGAAGTACTAAGATGTATATGGATTTGAAGGAAATGTTCTGGTGGAACAACATGAAAAGAGAGATAGCTCAATATGTTTCTGAATGCCATACATGTCAGCGAGTGAAAGCAGAACATCAGAGTCCTGCGGGATTACTCAAACCATTAGAGATACCAGAATGGAAATGGGATGAAATCGGAATGGATTTTGTTACTGGTTTACCAATGACCAGTAAAAAGAAGGATATGATATGGGTAATCGTGGATAGACTTACCAAGAGTGCTCATTTCATAGCCGTAAATACAAGGGATACTGCAGAAAAGCTGGTGGATATTTATGTGAAGGAAATTGTTAGCAAGCATGGAGTACCAAAGAAGATAGTCTCAGATAGAGGTTCAATTTTCACATCAGCGTTTTGGAAACAACTCCAAGAAGCTTTAGGAACCAAGTTGGATTTCAGTACAGCTTATCATCCACAAACCGGAGGACAAACCGAAAGAACCAATCAGATACTTGAAGATATGCTTAGAGCTTGTGCTCTAAACTTTGGAGGCTCATGGGAAGACCATCTACCATTGGCGGAATTCTCATATAACAATAGTTATCAGAGTAGTATCCAGATGGCACCGTACGAAGCATTGTACGGAAGGAAGTGTAGATCACCAATCTGTTGGTTTGAAACCGGAGAGAACAAGGAGTTTACACCGGACTACATCAAGGAGAGACAAGGAGTCATCGAGGTGATACGGGATAGACTCAAAATAGCCCAAAGTCGACAGAAGAGTTATGCCGACCAGAAAAGACGAGTTTGGGAACCAAAAGTAGGAGACATGGTATATTTGAAGGTTAGCCCAATGAAAGGACTCAAAAGGTTCGGAGTTAAAGGAAAACTAAGTCCTCGGTACATAGGACCATTCAAGATACTCAGTCAGAATCGAGAAACAGCTTTTGAGTTGGAACTACCGGAACAGCTCAGTCTAATTCACAATGTTTTTCATGTATCACAACTCAGAAAGTGTTTGAAGGCACCTGATGATCCCATTACACATGAAGAAATAGAGCTACAATCAGACTTAACTTATGTGGAGAAGCCTGAAAAGATTTTGGAAGTACAGTGGAAGAAGTTAAGGAATAGAGCAATCAAATACTGCAAGATACAATGGCAACATCATCCTGAACGAGAAGCAACCTGGGAGACCGAAGAAGAGCTCAGGAAGTCCTACCCCGAGTTATTCAGGTACCAATCTTAACTTCGGGACGAAGTTTCTGTTAAGGGGGAGAGGCTGTAATAACCCAGAACATAGGAACAACGAAGGGTAGATTTAGAAATGGGATGTGCATTTCATCGCAAAACGGGGGAAATTTTCGCGCCTTATTGCAACTAAACCTAAGAGGGATCGAGGTTCTCTCTCATTTTGCACTTAGGGTTAGGCAATGTGAGTTAGGGAAATTTCGACATGATCTCTTTTGTATCTTGTTGATTTGGGGAATTGATTTCATTTGACAAGTGTTAAACATTAAACAATAATCATTACACAACATAAATATGAATTTACAATTCAAACACAATATACTATTCAAATCCTTTTGGATTTCAAAGTGAGTATCAAATACAATATTTAATCAAGAATATACACATTACATAATGCAAAAGCTCATAAACAAAAACTTGAGCTTTATTGATAACACAACACAAATTACATTGTCTTTACAGAATTCTTGATACAAGAATTGATGAATAATAAACAGAAATAAAAATAAAGATTACAATATAGTTCCTAAACTAAAATCTAGACTATGTGCCTTGAAGTATCTCTTCATGGCCATGTCCATCTTCAAAAACCTGCAAAATAAAACACCAACACTAGCCAGAATATTAGTGTTAGCTAAATAAATTCAGTTTGGACAGAACCAAGTGTCATGCACACTTGTGCTGTTCCAAAACCATGGACAGCACAAGATAAGGGCAGCAGCAGACCAAACCTGAGCACACACATGCTGGGCTCAAGTTTCAGCATATGAGAGCACACAGCTCAAGTGTGCTAGGCAGCAACAGCAAGGCAATGCATCAGCCTAGTCACCAAAGCAACCAGGCTTGTGTGTCAATGCAAGGATAGAAGTAGGGTTCATATAAAAGGGGCACAAACCCTAGAAGCCAGAACCAGTCGACCAGATCAAATTCACCAGGTAAGGGTGAAGCAAGAACAAGCTCAGTTCATCCAGTTCTTGAGCAAGAACAGAACCAACCCATACAAAACCACTCAACCACCAGGAATCATGGTGACCTGAGAAGATCATCCAAGACCTGGAGGTGGAGAGCTGTACACAAAACCCCAAGTCTGCAGCAACAAAACATTTCTTTCTAGGAGCTGGAACAAGGTATACCTAGTTCCTGGAAAAGATCCCATGGATCTAATCCATCATATGCATGAGCATGGGATGAGCAGATGCTCATATGGGTAGATCATCACTTGGTTTTCACCAAGGATTACTGCCAGTCAAAAGCCACTAAAATATAAAGCATCTAGGTACAGATCCTATGCACAGAAACTAGCACATATGCACTGATGCACACACTAGCCAGATTTGATGCATAGATAGCACCAGTAGATGGCATGGATTAGCAGCCAAGACTATACAATAAATCCTAAGCATACAACCATCAGAAACCCTAGATTTCTTCACAGGCAAGTATATTGGCATTCATAGTTACTATGATCCCCAAATATACAAGCAAAGATGAGTAGCCAACCAGATCTAGCCAACCATGTGAGCAACCAGTCAGTAGCAAGGCTACTGAGGTCACTTCACACTTAGCACCAATTGAGAGAAAGCCAAACACAAAGCATCATTATCAAGAAATGGATTCAGACTTTAATTGCTTGACAAATATTCATGAACAGCAAATTCATATCCAAGCAAGTCATTTAAAATCATCACTGCACAAGCAGTTCATCATAATCAAATTAATACAAGCATGAATTTATCACAGATCCATGCTCAGTACTAACAATAGCACACTACTGAGCAACACAGTTAATTTATAGCCACAGTATTAACCAGTAGCCATCACTGGCAATCAATTGATCAAATGGATCAATCATAGCAAGCCAAGTTACACAGAGAGGTTAGCCAGCAAGCAAGGAATGATCCAATGGATCATTGGCTTGCAGGAGTAGCACTGAATCATATCACAGGCACCTCTGGCACACACACAAGTGTCACAGATGCAACACAAGTACACCTAGACAAGCAAGCATGATAGACCAGTGAGCATAAGCAAGTCCTAACCAAGCATAGCATGGCATAGTTAGCTCTTGAGCAAGCACAGTAGAGCATGGCAAGTATAGAGCATGCTAGGAGCAGCAGAGAAGCAAGAACAACATGAACAGCATGTAGAGCAGCATGTGCCAGTACCAATAAATGGTAATTGGACCATGAACTTGCAATCAATCCAAGCACAGACGAATTGCATAGGAATAGCATGGCTCTGGGTGATCACAGGATCACCAGAGAGCAGCAGAGCTTGAGGAGGAAGAAGAACAATACCAAGGGGAGGCGCACAGAGAAGAGGTGGATGCAACACTTACTTGCGCCTGGAAGCAGAGGCTAGGGCATGGCGAGGCAGTGCTCGCGCGGCCCTAACGGCTGCAAGTCCAGGGTAGGCGCCGGCGTTACGCCAACGAGCACCAACACCACCACGGCACGGCACAGAGACGACGGCACAGGCACTGCAAGCAGCACCTGCGCCAGGTCGGTCTCGGAGGCGCACCCGTCGTCGGAGAGGACGTGATCTCGCCGGAGTTCGTCGAGGCGATTCCACCCGAGATCCAGATCGGAGGCGATTCGCCAGGTGAAGAAGAGATGGGAAAAACCACGCGGACAGATCGATAGATCTGCTCACGGCGGTTCAGGTGCGGTAGGTGGCTACGGCGGAGGAGCTCGGAGTCGGCCGGAGCACGGCGGCGGCCATGGCGGCGACGCCATCGCCACGGGCGTCGCGAGAGAGAGGCTAGGGTTAGGAAAAAGTGAGAGAGGGCCGAGTGAGTGAGAGCGGTGGGCCGTTCGGCTCCACCGAGCCGCTATGGGCACGCCTTAGTGGGCTGTCCCATGGGCTTAGGTTAGTGGGCTGGGCCCAATATGGGTCCAGGGGGTATTTTAGTCTTTTAACAATTTAGAAAAAGGCCATAACTTCACCAAATTTTAACAAATAAAATACAACTCTAAAAATCCATTAAAAATTGGATTGGTGAATGAAAAATTATTCTTAATAAGAATAAAATATGAAATAAAATTTAATGAACAAATTTAAATTTGTGAATTTTATGAATTTAAAATAAACATTTGGAATTTCAAATTATATTTCCTTGTATTAATAAATCAAGGAAAAATCCCAAATAAGTTTAAATACTTATTTCCAAACATTTCAAAATAAAATTCTATTATTCCAAGTCATTTCTATTTGAAAAAGGTATTTTCCAAAGGAAGATATTCTATTCCTTTTTATTCTCAAAAATATTGAGACAACTCTATTATTTCAAATTATTTTGGAATAAATAA
Organism: Lolium multiflorum; assembly: GCA_030979885.1. Taxonomy (NCBI): domain Eukaryota; kingdom Viridiplantae; phylum Streptophyta; class Magnoliopsida; order Poales; family Poaceae; genus Lolium; species Lolium multiflorum. The sequence continues at coordinate 83,121,887 of CM061751.1, forward strand.
TGAATCACCAACATAAAGTAGTTTTACTTTGAATTATGTTACCTTGTGTGAATTAAAGTGGTTTATACATTAAAACAATTGCAAATTACTGCCAAAGGCATAAATCTTAACTCAAACCTAAATTGTAATAACTCATCGGGATAAAGGGATTCAACATAAAATAATACATCCATGCATGCATCATTTGGATTTTATAACATTGTCCTTACCGGACAATGATGCTTCTTTACAGAACCCGAGGTCCAGGTTCCATCCAACGCATTGAACTGCACTATCTCGCAGTCCACAGGCAAGTTCACCCTTGCTCATGTCAAATTTGAGTATTTTCTATTAATTTAACGCAAAGCTATATTACTTACCATTCCTGCATTGAAAATGAAATGTTACTTTTCCAATTATGAATATGACTATGTGGTGGCAATGGAACCATGGTATGTGTTGATTGGTGGAGGTTCCATTGCACGGGTACTATTCATTTAGGACTAAGTACCAATGCCGTCCAGTGATTCTAGCGCCGTACATATCGCGTTGACCATAAGATCTATAATGGCTCTGGGGAAGCCAGTATCTTTTCCCTCCTGCACGCCAACGGACTTGATAGAGCCTGGCGGGGTGCTGGAGGCACTGCCGTAGGTTGGGATAGCCTTTAAAATCCCCATCCGGACGTTTGGATGAGAGGCTCTACCGTCTATGAAGGATTGTTCCGACGTACACCGGGGTAAAGCCGTATGAACGGGAGATGTCTACCGGGGGTGTACGGATGGACAAAAGGGTGGGTTTGCAGGGTCGCGGAGAAGGCGGTGTGGGCTTGGATCTTTATACCTGGCCTCACACCAAGGAAGTGTGAACGGGGGCAAGTCCCTGCGGATGGCAAAAAGGGTGAGATCTCTTATGGGAAAAGTAACGCACCTCTGCAGAGGGTATCAAGAATTGTGGCTGTCACTCCTGTTCGGGAAGGAACTGCGAACGCAAAGAAAGGAACTCCGTGAAGTTCTAGTCAACTGTGAAGACCGACGGGCATAGTTTTCAGAATAAAATAAACCTTTTGAAGAAATGATTTCGAAACATGCATTGACCTAAGATTTTCTGATCGAAGGTCGTAGCTAGTGCATCAAACACCTTTTACTCTTTTGAACTTGCTGAGTACCCCTGTACTCACTTTATTTCGACACCCTTGCTAGACTGTGATACGGAAGTGGAGGCCATGACCGATGGAGCACCAGAAGGGAGCTACGAGCTGGTCTACGAGGAACCTGATCTTTCCGGAGGAGTTGAAGGCGTAGACTATGGGATAGTCTACGGACCCGATGACATGGAGGTGGAGGAGTAGTGATATATCTTAGTAGTTTAGAGCCGAGCAGCGTAGTGGCATACTTAAATAAGTTGCTGAGCTCTTTTCATATCTAAGTTGGTTTGTACTAGTACCTTATGTTGTAGGGTGTTCTCATCGGACCTGTGAGAATACCAACTTGTTAAGACCATGATTGTAATATATTATCGAGTGTTATGACCTGCAATGTTTCTGTTGTACCACTCTGAGGGATGTGATATTTGTGAAGAAGTCCCTTCATGAAGATCATATCAACGACTTGTATACTACAACATGCAGTGTGCCTCTAGGCCGGATATCATGCTAAGTGTAGGGATGTGTGCTCGTTTTCAATCCGCTCCTAAGGAGAGCCATTTGATGGCGGTCAAACGGATTCTAAGATACCTTGTTCTCACTCCTACTCTCGGGCTATGGTATCCAAAGGGGTCAACCTTTGAACTCATTGGCTACTCGGACTCCGATTGGGCCGGTGATAAGGTTGACCGGAAGTCTACCTCCGGGGCTTGCCAATTTATTGGCCGGTCATTGGTGAGTTGGTCATCCAAGAAACAAAACTCCACCGCTTTATCCACCGCCGAAGCCGAATACATATCCGCGGCATCTTGTTGCACTCAATTGTTATGGATGAAGAAAACCTTGAAAGACTATGGTGTGTCTCTTGGTACGGTGCCTCTTCTATGTGACAATGAAAGTGCAATAAAGATCGCCAATAACCCGGTTCAACATTGTCGCACCAAACATATTGACATTCGCCATCACTTCCTACGTGACCATGTTGCCAATAAGGATATTGATCTCACTCATGTGGGAACAACCTACCAATTGGCGGATATTTTCACTAAGCCTTTGGATGAAGCCCGGTTTGTAAACTTGAGAGGAGAACTTGGTATTCTTGATCCTAAAAACTTGGATTGATTAACTTCTTGCACTATATTCTTGCATTTATCTAACTATCTAGCTTAGAGGCATAGCACATATGGGGATAGTCATCTTACCATGTCTTGGTATGATGCATACCCATGTGTGCAACATAAATAGACCCAATGTCATTATATGGACCCAAGCACGTCTCTTCGAGGTCACATGACATTTGCGCTTTCACATAGGGGGAGTAATCCCCCGCCCCTCTTTAAGCCTCAATTGCAAATTTATTCGATTCTACAAGGCTAAATGATCTTATTGTAAAAACTATGATAAAAATATTTATGATTCTTGATATTCTTCGAATCATGCCCATTGTTGCTATTTATATCTTGTTTGGATTTCATTCCAATGGGTATGCCTAGAGAACTTTGTGTTTCCAACCCCATGTCTATGCTCATCTCATCATCATCTATCTATCTATATGTACATGTCATCATCTGAGCATTCACACACATTTACACAAAATATAGGGGCAAAACGAGGCAAAACGAGACAAAACTGGGCAGTTTGTCCCTGGCCGGTCTCTGGCCCGGTTGGACCGGCCTCTGGGCCGGACCAGCCGGCGCCAGGTCCGGTCGACCGGGCGCCCGACCGGCCGTGCGGCCTGTTATGTGCTGGGAGAGGATACCCCTTGGGGTCTTCTTCCTCATTACCCCCATCTCCCAAACCTCCATGGCCGCCGCCTCCACCACCTCCACCATGCTCTAGGCCCTTCCCACCACAAGAACCCTCCCAAACTCCACCAAACCATAGATCGGGCCCCTTGGAACAACTCCACCAAAGGATTTGGGTCCCCTCAAGCTATTTTGGGAAATTTTGGAGTTCTTGGGTTTCAAGCCCTACCTAGTGTTTTTCTTGCTCTCTTGATCAAGAAGGACCATGTCTTCGGGTAATGTGCTCCCCTTTCTCCCTATTCTCTAGTCCTCCTCACACATTGCAATGTCTTGACAAGATTTGAGGAAAATTTTAGGGTTAGGGTTAGGGTTTGTAAGTCCTCATGCCTTTAGAGTGTCTCACAACACAATGCACATACTCCACTCTATTGCTATAGTCTATATTCAAGTTTATGAGTGTTTGCATGATTTTGTGGTAGAAATTCTGGGCAACCTCTCACAAATCGACAGATCCGGTCACCAGCCCGGTCAACCGGCCCCTCAACCGGCCGGCCCGGCGTGCGGCCCGGTCAACCGGTCGGCAACCGGCTCGTCCGGTCTGTCACCCGGTTGGACCGGCCTGTGCGCCGGATCGCCCAGTTTTCGCACAACTTCGTCAAACCACTTGAATATATACTATGCTTTTTGGCTTCCCTCTTATTGATGACATGTACACTTACCCCCTGCTATCCTCGCTCTACTTGCTTATTCACAGGTGGTTCGAGTGACGATGATCGTGGTGGCCTTGCCAAGCGAGGTAGGACTGCGCCAAGGCCTCCTGGCTGCCGTACTAGCAACCGCAAGCCTACTAAAGCACCTCAGCCTACTGACATTGGCAGCTCAGCTAGGGGAAGAAACAAGTCAACTGCAAATAAAAGGAAAGACAAACAAGCAGCCCAAGAAGATGATGAAATTGTACCGGATTTCAATGTTGCGGATGCAAATCGTCTTGATTGGCAGGACTTGAGGACAGTGAATCCTTATCGCTATGAGCAACGGACTTACACTGGTGGGGACAGGTTCTTCTGGACCAAGACACAAGCAACCCTATGGATTGGTTACTATGATAACACTCACGAGTGTATGAAGAATGGTGCTGTTGTGAAGCCCAAGGCCATCAATCCTGAAGAGCTTGCCTTGCATGAAGCCACAAAGTACCGCTTTGTGGTTCAAACCTTGAAGGGTATGGGACTATATGACCTTGTGTGCCTAAAGCCCGATGATGACCAAGAAGATCCCACCTATTGTCCCCTTCTAGTCCGTCAGTTCCATTGCACTGTCTTCTTCCATGATGATGCGGACCGCACTATGACTTGGATGACTGGCAGGGAGAAGTACTCCTGCACTTACACTCAGTTCTGTGAGGCCATGGGTTATGATGGTGGCCGTTCTACAGGGTACAGAATTCATACTCGGCCTAAGCTCGCAAGTGGTGACATCTCCTTCTGCTATCCCACTGGCCCCACAGCTGGACCTCCCACTATCTCTGGGATGTACTACTCATATCTTGTCCTTGCCAAGATGTTCCGTGAGAGTCTCATCAGCAAGTCAGGCGACTCTAGTGAAGTCAGGAACTATCACCTGAATCTGATGTACTATTGCCACCCTGCCAGGATAAGGAAAATTGATGGTTGTGATCTTATTTACTGTGAACTGAAGCGTGCAGTTATGGACCGCATGACTCCCAACTATACTCAGTATGTTCAGCGGCTCATCAACCACATTGTCCCTGCTCCTCTCAACACTCGTGATGAACGAGTCATCATGGCACCATTCAAGTTCCCTGCTCCGGAAGGTCGCCCGGAAATCCCTTCCATGATGCCCGCCAATGAGCGCCGTTCCAAGGAACACCATGATCCTGCAGCTAGCTCTAGCTACTCCCGGCGCCCCAAGCACGGTGTCGCTCGCTTCTTCTCCAGCATGTGGCAAATGTGCAAGAACACAAATGATGTTGCACATCAGAGTCTTGCTTTGAACCAGGAGACCAGGAGGCGACAGAACGAGTTCATGGCTACTAGGAATGTCCCTGTTCCTCCTCCTGGACCTGAGTTGGCGCCTGTGGTTGCACCTCAGTGGGAGATGCCTCCCTCACCGATGAGATGATCCAGAACTTTGACTTCTCCATGTATGCTCATGGTGGCCTTCCTCCTAGGACTGCTCGTACTCCTACTCCTCCTGCTGATGATGGTGATGGTGATGGTGATGAGGATGAAGGTGATGCGGCTGCGCGTGATGATGACGAGGGCTCCTACTCCACCGGGCATGAGTTCTATTGATGGGTGCGATAGCATCTCTCCTCTTTCCTTCGCCTTTTTGGTGTTCCGATGCCAAAGGGGGAGAAGAGAGTAGAGTCTAGGACCACGGGGTACTTTGGTTATCACAAGCCATGGGTGTTGCTTTATTTGATTCTTATATGGCTTGTGCTTATTTGCTTTGATTTCTCAAGAACCATTTGGATTTGCTACTTCGAATAATTCGTGTATGGACGAATATTATGTGTGCTACTCTATGTTAGGATAATTATGTGTGCTATGCTTACATATATGCTTATATATCTTGACATGCACATCTCCATACCATGCTTGTTTCCTAAAGATATTGGGGGAGCTTCTCATGTTCCACAAATGGTGCACTTTGCATTCAAATGCAAATTCTCCAAGTGCATACATTATGGGGGAGCTGTCGTAATATCTTATATGGAATCAAGGTTTAAAGCTTATCATAATATCTCTATATGACTCTAGCTCGGTTTGTCATCGTATACCAAAAGGGGGAGATTGTAAGGGTATTTTACCCTTATCCATTATTTTGGTAACAATGACACCGTGCTAGAGTATTTGGCCTAATATGTTTATAAGGATAATCTCAGGTATTAGGCAAAGAGGCATAAATGGTGTATCAAAGGAACAAGAAGGCTAAAGGAGACCCCCACTTCAACAACAATCGAAAAGGGGTCTACAGCAGAAATCCGGTGCAGCCCGGTTGGAGCCACACCGGCGACCCCGGCGTGTTTTCGGTCGGCGGTCGCCAACTGGTCGCAACCGGCGCCAACCAGCTCCTGGTCGACGCAATGCTGGTCCGGCCTACCGCCCGGCCGCGGTCGCCTGGACGGCGGGTCCGCGCACAGCCCGGGTCGGACAACGGCCGCCAACCGGCGCCAACCGGAGAAGCCTCCGACGACGGCAGCTCCGGTCCCAGTCCGGTCCGACCGGCCTCTGCACCGGGCAGTCCGGTCCTGGTCCGGTTGACCGGGTTTGTCGAAGAAAAGCTGAGGTGGCAAGTGGCCAACGGCCATATTTCGAAGAACACTATAAATAGCCCTTCTCCTACCTCTAGACAGTTAGGCACTACACTATAAGCTGTTCTTGAGCTCCTTCTCACATACTCCATTGTTAGAAACACCAAAAGCCTCAGATCTCCCTCCTCCTCCACCCAAACTCAAATCCCTCCGGGGAAACAATAGAGGAGGACCCGATCTACCGTTCTACCAAGCCAAATCTCATTCCCCCTTGTATTCATCAAGAAGCTTGCTTCCTAGGGTTCCTTGGAAACCCTAGGTGGGCAAGAGGAGTCCGGAAGCATCCGGGCTGTGGATCTGCTCCGGGCAAGATTGTGAAGGTTTGGAGGCTACCTCAAAGTCTACCACAAGTGAGAGAGCTATTCCTTCGTGGGATAGGCTCCGGAGAATAGGGTGAGCCTTCGTGGCGCGGGGAATCCTTCGTGGGACCTCCACTCCTCCAAACGTGACATACCTTGTTGCAAAGCAAGGGAACACGGGAATACATCCTCGTCTCCGCGTGCTATCGGTTATCTCTAACCGAACTCCTTACTTGTGATTTAACTCCCTGTGAGAGCCTTCGTGCTCGAGTTAGTTGTATCCTCATATAGGTTGCTTCACCTAGTTTGCATTAGGCTCACCTTTATATTCCGCAAAGCCTAATATTGCAAAGAAAGAATTAAAATCTGTAGAAACCTATTCACCCCCCCTCTAGGTTTACCATCTCTATACTTTCAAAGCTCCACAAAAAATCTAAAGAAATTTTTATGACAATGCCGTTGTTCTTTATCACCAACCTCTTTTATCCGAGAGTGGCCCCCTTATGTTTCGCTAAAATGATTAGGGTAATCACTTTACCAAATGAGCCCATCCCTGGAGGAAGTGTAGTCCTTCTTTGCCATTTCTCATTCATCTATGATTTCTCTAGTCCTCTCAAGATTGGCAAAATCGAACTCATGCGCGTAGTTGGTTCCTAGTTTTTTATATTTGAAGGAAATTATATCTTTGCTTTATTGTGGTAGTGCTGTAAATTAGTAATACTTGTAACATCATGACTTATAGGATTCACCTCCCTTTGGTAGTGTGCACTGTCTTATTGGACATGCCTATTACTTTCTATACTTTGCTAGTTCATACATGTAATAATGACAAAAATAACTTGGAATAAAAGAACATCCGTCTATTTCCAGGCAAAAGAAAAGTATTCCAACGTAATAAGAATTTAGTGTGTTGATAACGATTTAAACTCAAAATGAAATGAATGAAGTCGAGTAGTTATCTTCTTTGTATTAACTAATTTATGGAAACAACATGACGTAATGCACTTCAAAAAATTTCCGCATATGCTCCTCACTTGAGAAGATACATCAGAGACTTATTAACAAGCTGATATCCATGAACAGGGACGAAGGAAGAGGGGGGCGATAAAGGGCTAAGCCACCTCCAACAATCTACTACTACTTTTCTTCATAAGCCCCCTAATACCCAAGCTGACAATTAGTAAACCTAGTAGTTATTTTGCCCCCTCCAACATGATAACGCCCCCTCCAAGGTTAGTGGCTGGATCCATCCCTGTCCATGAAGCATGTGCACAAAACTAAAAGAGGAATCACAGTAGAATTTACATTCAATTGAATCGAGTCTACACAAACAACACACTCGAATCAATATATTACAACTTAAAGGAAAACACATCATATTAGGAGCTAGTGGGCCTCCGGATTAATTTTTCAGATGTGGCGCGCCCCAATCACAACCAACTTGGCTTCCCTCCTCCTCCTCCTCGCCATGGCTGCACCTCCTTCTCCTTCTCCCTCTGCACGGCCGCCTGCCGACCTCTGCAGTCACCGGCATTTCAGATCAGGGCCAAGGCATCGGTGGCGGCCTGCCAAGGAGCAGAAGAGGCGTGGGAAGGGAGAGGACAAGGGAGTTGGGGGAGGCAGCGCAAATTTTTCTGTCTCTCGTGGATAGGCTAGCTTTTTCACCAACCAGGAGGAGCCCGAGCTAGGCGACATTAATAAGCTATCGTCGCTGTCGCTAGCCTCTGGACCCACGCGTGCATGGACCCAGCAGTCATCTACCTAATACCAAGAGAAAAAAAGTAAGAAAAGAACAGCAAGCATCCAATGGCTAGGAAACGAAAACGCGCGACGCGCGCACTGTGCAGCAGCGATCGAACGGCGGACGAAGGTGCGCGCGGGGAGTGCCTCAGAGGCCGGGTAGGCTAGCGCCCTTTAGAGGAGAAATGAGAAGTGTGAGAGACGCTAATGATTTGCGGTTGATAGATGACCCGGTCTTCATCTTGAGCCACGAACTTTGAAGGGAGAGATTGGACCATTGTTGAGGGTCAACGTCGTGGAGGCCAAGCCAATCCTTGACAAGGCCCCAAAGCCTAATTGTGAAGTGGCACCTGGAAAAAAGGTGTGATGTCAATTATTTTTAGATAATAGGCTTAACGACCCGACTTTAAATTAATAAAGCCAGCAAAGGTTCACATAGTTCAACCGAATACAACAACCACACACATGGCAACCAGCCAAGACATAGGTACCGATACAACCAGGAGCAACACTTGCTCAAACTACAAACTGAAAGCAAATGCAGGAAAGTAAGATACATAGCATGACGCTAGGCGCAGGGGCTCAAATTGGCGAAGAGGGGCCAGGCTAGGACACGGTGGTGTAGATGTGCTTTAGCTTGCCCACGAACTCCTCCAGCTGCTCCTTGTCCTTAGGTTTGAACAGAGGCTGCCACTGCTGCAAAATGATCAAAGTTTTGAAGAAGCAATTAGCCGAATTGTTAGGGAAAACGCCCTCAATCGAGAACTTATTCCTAATCTGCCACAAGGCCCAACATTGGGCTGCTAGAAGGATCAAAAAGCATCTCCGATTCTTGCTGGGAAGCTGCATAAAAATGGCGAGGCACTCTGCCAAAGATGTGGGGTTCCACTAAACTCCGAACATCTCCCGCCACCCAGCCCAAGCAAGTTTTGCAGTAGCACAAGAGAAAAAGATATGATCCACCGACTCTGAGCATCGACACACCTCACACAGGCCATTCTATGGACCATGGCACTTAAGCAATTGCTCTCTGGATGGAAGTCTATTCCGCTGCAGTTGCCACATAAAGCTTTTGATCTTTACAGGCATCGTGGCCTTCCAGAGGAGCTTGGCTCCCGACATGGGCATGCCAGTACAAATCTTCCTATATAGGGAGGCAGTGGAGAATTGTCCCGAGGGCTCCAGTGCACAAGACACAGCATCACGCCCCTCGCTGACAACACACCCTACCAGCTCTGTACGCAAGTCATTCCAAAGGTCCATCTCAGCCTGACCAAACGAGCGCCTGAACTCCAGTGTCCACTCCCCATCCGCCCAGGCTTGGGAAACAAGAATGGAGGGGTCTGAGCAAATTGCAAACAACCGAGGGAATCTAACGAAGAGGGGGCATCTCCTAGCCACCAATCTGTTCAAAACAAGATTATCTCCCCATTTCCCAGGGAAAACCTAGCTCCTAACTTAAAAATCTGCTTGATTTTATTAATGCTCTGCCAAAATTGAGAGCCGCCATGTGAGTTACTAGCAAACAAACTCGAGGCGTTGTTATACTTGGCATGGACTAGTTTTGACCACAAGGAGTGGTCATCCTCCTCAGTGAACAGACGCCAAATCCATTTGGTCATCAGGGCCACATTGAGGATCCTAGTGTTGATAATGCCAAGCCCACCGAGGTCCTTTGGATGACAAATGTCCGGCCAGCTGACCCAGTGATACTTACGCTTATCACCTACTCCTTCCCAAAAGAAGCGAGCAAGGTGTTTATCAAAGCCAGCATGGGTTCCCTCCTCTAGGAGGTATAAACCCATGGAGAAAATGGGAAGGCTAGAAAGAGACAAGTTGGTAAGGACAAGGTGAGCCGCAGAGGTCATGAATCTGCCCTACCATGGATCAACCATGTGCCCCATTGTCCCAACTAGACCCTCCCAATCAGCTAACGTCAGCTTCCTATCCGCCATGGGGAAGCCAGGGTAGGTGAGCGGGAATTTGCCCACTTTGTAGTTCAAGATATTGGCCACTATGGCCTCCTCTTGCTGCGACACCACAAGAACCACCACCTCACTCTTGAGGAAATTAATCTTGAGGCTGGAAATAATTTCAAAATAGATTAAAATAAACTTAAGATTAGCGAGAGCATGATCCTCCAATTCTAAAAGGAGGATCGTATCATCCGCATATTGCAGATGGGTGAATCCCCCTGCAATCAAGTGCGAAACTACCTCTTTGATATGGCCAACATTTTTCGCAGCATCTAACATTGCTGCAAGAGTATCAGCAACGAAATCAAAGAGGAGAGGGGAGATGGGGTCACCCTGACGAACCCCCTTCTTATTTCTAAAACAGAGGCCAATTTCCCCATTGATACTAATGGCGGTTTGGCTGCCAGAGACAAGCTGCATAATCCTATGAATGAAGCTTGATTTGAAGCCCTTCCAAACCAGCACCTCACGTAGGAAGGGCCAGCTAACCCTGTCATATGCTTTTTCAAAGTCTGACTTAAGGATTACAGCTTTTGACTTCCTCAGCTTAAGCTCATGAATAATTTCATGCAGGGCCAAAGCTCTGTCCTGGATCAGCCTTCCCTTAATAAACGTAGTCTGGGACATAGAAATGACCCGGTGCGTTGCCGGAGACAATCTAGTCGCGTACGCCTTGGAGACAAATTTAAAAATGATGTTAATCAAGGCAATGGGCCGAAACTGCGAGCACTGCATCCAATTCCTCATGGGAGAAGGCCAGGGACAGGGACAGGTTTTCCTCCAGAGAGGCCCTTCTATGGATGGGCCAGAATTGATGCGCTAGGGACAACATCTGAGGCTCCTCTGACCCCATTAGTTCCCTATAGAAGTTGTAAACGTGCTGCTGAATAGCCAACTTGTCCGATATTGGGCTCTGCTCAGTGGTTAGGATGTGGTAGTTGTTAGGATGTGTTAATCGCACACTTGTGACGCCTGCCATTAGCTACAACATGGAAATATGTGGTATTCGCATCACCACTAAGGGTCCATTTGATGCGACTCCGCATCACCACTAAGGGTCCATTTGATGGGACTCGCCACCCTGATTAGCACCCCAGCCCCTAAGAAACTGTCGAAGACCAGCCGAAAGAAAATTCCATAGGTCCAGGGGGTCTCTGTGCCTATTGGGCATATGTAGCAATTTAAGCCAAACTTCAGTGGCCTTCTCCTTGAAACCCTCCACTAACAGCCAACCCGACTCAAAGAAAAAATCTATTTGACCAAACAATAGACTCATCGCCAGAGTCCAAGATCAGAGGTGCGTGGTCTGAGCCAATGGTCGTTTCCGCAACCAAGGAAGTCACTGGGAACTTGGCATCCCATTCCGGGGAGAAGAGAGCTCTGTCAAGAACGCATCTGATAGGGTCCAATTGCCTATTAGTCCAAGTAAAGTGCGCACCAGATCTCGCAACCTCAACCAACCCAAGTCAAGCAATCCAGTCATTGAACAGGTGCACCCTAGGCTAGTCTATGTTACGGTTATTCTTATCACGTTCCCCTCTAATAAGGTTAAAATCCCCCGCCACCACCACTGGGAGGCTAGAGGATGAAACCTCTTTTGTTCTTGATGTATGAATAGATGTATATGTTGATCCCATCTTGAAGTATTTGTTTTGATCAAACTTGTATGGATAGATCTATGTGGGAGATGTGTGCATTAGATGGAGTAACATGGGGATAGTGATTGGAAAGTGACAGCAATTACATGATCTACTTTGGTTTTTACCTTTCTTTTGTTACCTCACTAGGGATTAAGTGGATTCAATATGCATGTACCGTTAGCTGACAGCTATGATGGTCGCTATTGCGTATGAGATTCAACACATTATGTCATTGTTCTTATGGCTATACTCTTTTTATTATTAAACCTAGATCGCATGGAGTTTTCCCGTCTAGAGGAGTATAATAGGGATGTGTTGCATCATCTCTAATTTAGGACGGAGTGCCCATATGAATATTACCATGAACTAGAGAATTTCTATCAATATTATGTCTATGATAATTATGAGTCCATTGCAATGTTATGAGAGAGTGCTTAAGTGAAACTATGAACCCCGGTCCAATTTTAATCCATAAAAACACCCAAATATCACTTTAGATTGCTTTTTATTTTTCAGCTCTATTTTATTCTGAAAATACAAAAATATATTTACATCTTGCAAATCCAATATAAAATCCAAAAAGACATTTAATTTATTGTTTTTTACTTATTTTCTTAGCATAGATTGCATTACTATTTTTTACTTTATATTATATCTTTGATTTACTTACATGAAACCTTGTGCTTGACAACCACTTGGTGGAGTTGCGGACACAAGGAATTTTTTTTGTAGGTTGCTTGAAGAGAAGGAAGGAGCAATTGATGCATGTAAAATGCATACATGAACTTTGGAGATTTCCATGTATTTAGATGATTTTGGAGATTTCCCTAGGAGTCCCTTATTTTGGTAATAACTCTGCGTGGTCAGAAAACCCTGTTTTGTGTATTTTATTGTTTCAGGGACCTATACGGACTCGAATTGCCCAGAGATTTTTCGAGCATTAATATTTTACCAAATATGATGGATCTCAGCTTTGAAACCACGCAAACAAAGTAACGGAGGGGGGAAGGCACCAGGTGGTGCGCCCACCCCCTGGGCGTGCCACCCAAGGCCTTCGCCTCCTCGAGCATCGTCAGCCGTCCATCAAAGGTCCCAGAATGTTCCCTTGACCTAAAAACCCCCTATATAAAGGTCCCCGACATGTCTCGTCACGGAAGCGCCGCGTAGATTATAAACACCATATTCAGCCAAATTCTGCCACCATAGGAGGGGAACTCTCTTCTGGAGCCGCCATCGGAGAGATCTCCTACCCCTTCAAGATCAAGAACCTCATCACTATGATGAGGAGGGAGTAGTCCACCTCTGGACTATGAATTTGTAGTAGTAGCTTGATGTATCTCTCTCTTGATCTTCATTGTATTAGATCCACATGAGCTGCCCAACATGATTGTGGACATATTTGTAATCCTTTTTGTGGTGGATCTCTCTTCTACGAGTTGATATAAGAGATTTGAATCTTCTTTTGTTCTTGATGTATGAGTATATGTATATGTTGATCCCATCATGAAGTATTTTTCTTGATCAAACTTGTACGGATAGATCTATGTGGGAGATGTGTGCATTAGATGGCGTAACATGGGGGTAGTGATTGGAAAGTGACAGCAATTACAAGATCTACTTTGGTTTTTACCTTTATTTTCTTACCTCATTAGGGATTAAGTAGATTGAATATGCATGTACCATTAGTTGACAACTATGATGGTCGCTATTGCGTATGAGATCTAAACACTATGTCATTGTTCTTAAGGCTATACTCTTTTTATTATTAAATCTAGCTAGATCGCATGGAGTTTTCCCGTCTAGAGGAGTATAAGGGAGAATGTGTTGCATCATCTCCAATTTAGGACGTAGTGCCCATATGAATATTATCATGAACATAAGAATTTCTATCAATATTATTTCAATGAGATGTATGAGTCCATTGCAATGTTATTAGAGAGTGCTCAAGTGAAACTATGAACCTCGGTCCAATTTTAATCCATAGAAACACCTTATTATCACTTTATCTTGCCTTTTTATTTTCAGTACTTATTTATTCCAAAAACATAAAAATATATTTACATCTTGCAAATCCAATTTAAAACCCAAAAAAATATTATTTAATTATTGTTTTCACTTATTTGCCTAGCATAGATTGCGTTACTATTTTATTTTATATTACATCTTTGATTTACTTACACGAAACCTTGTGCTTGACAACCACTTGGTGGAGTTGGGGACACAAGGAATTTTATTTTGTTTTGTAGGTTGCTTGAAGAGAAGGAAGGAGCAATCCTTAGCCAATTACCCGAGAGTTCAATATAAACCCTCGAGCCACCCTTGTGGAGAAAAGACGCTTGCTATAACACTCTGCACTTGGAGTCCCAACATGGTAACGGAGTTGTTGCCATCAAAAACATTTTCTAGCGCCTTTGCCGGGGAATTGCTAGGACACATCACATCTTCATCTTCATCAAGCAAGGAGTAATCTAGGAATATTTTCTGGCGCCATCTCTAAGCTTGGGGAAGATCTAGCCTGATGAGTCTTCTCTCTTTATCTAGATTTACATTGCAATTTAATTTTTTCTTGTTTTGTCTTTTATTTTGTTTATTTTGATTTGCCTCTAGTTTTCCTTCCCCCCTTGCTTTACTTTTCATAATTTTATTTATTTTATTTTATTTTTAGTTTTGTGTGTTTTCTTTATTTTTGTTTTCAGCTTTGCATTCATCCATATATCAAAAACACATAAAAATTAGTGTAGTATTTTATTTCTTGCAATCATGGAGGAAAGAAACACCAAGTTATGTGATTTTATCAACACACCTAATGATCAATTCATTGCTAGTCCTATTACTAATCCTAAAATTAAAACATATAGCTTTGAGGTTAGTCTGGGGTTATTGAATCTTATTGCTAAAGAACAATTTGGGGGAAGTGCTAGTGAGGATGCCTCTATGCATCTTCATGATTTTTGTGAAATATGTGACATGCAAAAATTTAAGAATGTGGAAAATAATATTGTCAAACTAAAATTGTTCCCATTCTCACTTAGAGGAAAAGCTAAAGAATGGCTCTTATCATTACCTAATGCTAGCATTAATTCTTGGGATGATCTAAAAGAAGCCTATATTAAAAAGTATTATCCTCGTGTCAAAATTTTCCAAAATAGAAATAGCATCTTGTCCTTCAAACAATATGACAATGAGCATGTAGCCACTGCATGGGAAAGAATTAAAAATATGCTTAGAACATGCCCATCACATGGAGTCAATGAGTGGACTATATTGCATTCTTTTTATAATGGATTAAACTATATGTCTAAGAGCATGCTAGATTCAGCCGCTGGGGGTGCATTCATGAGTAAAACTATTATTGAAGCCAAGGGTATTTTAGAAAACATGTTGCTAAATCATAGTCAATGGCATACTGAAAGGGAACCTAATCCTTCATCTAGGAAAGTTAATTCTATAGAAGAAGTAGATTCTTTATCATCTAAAATTGACACCATATTTTCTTACATATCAAAGCAAAATATTGATAATGTTCCTTTGCAATATCTTGTAGGAAACAATTATGAAAATGTAGATATCAATTACATTAGAAACTTTGGCAACAATGGGTATGGGAATAATAACTATAGCAATTCTTATAGTAAACCTCCATTTGTTCCAAGTAAATTTACTAGTGGTAATAATTTTTCCAATGATCTAGAGAACACCATTAGGTCCTTCATTGCATCACAAAAAGAACTCAATAAAGAATTTATCTCCAAATTTTAGAAGCATGATGCATTGGGTGAAAAAGTAGAGCGCCTCACTAAGGAGGTCCTATCCTTGAAAAATATTATTCAACCTCAAAAGGATCATGAGGAAATTAAATTCTTGCAGGACAAACCCACTACTAGTAATGAAAAGCAAGTAGAAGAAATTAAAATGCTTAGTAAAGTGCATGATCCTTTTATTAATCTTGAAAAATGTAGTTTGCATGAACTTATTGAAGTCCTACAAAAATATGCTAGTGATCCTACTTGTAATATTCACCAAGCGGGTTTTGGTTCTTATATAGCTAATCATGTCTCCAAGAAAAAATACTAGATATAATCATGAGTCTATGAGACCACCTAAGCTTGGGGATGCTTGGCTCCCCAAGATATTAATCACTATAGGCAAAATAAGTCATCATGTAATTTTAGATCTAGGATCTAGTGTTTCTGCTTTATCAAAAGAATTATATGATTTGATTGAACTCACCAATATGAAAAAATGCAATATTAAACTTGCCCTTGCAGATCACTCCACTAAATAAGCCTTGGGAATAGTGAAAAATGTATTGGTTGAGTTGCATATTGATGGCAACAACTCTGTTACCACGTTGGGACTCCAAGTGCAGAATGTTGTAGCAAGCGTCTTTTCCCCACAAGGATGACTCGAGGGTTTATATCGAACTCTTAGGGAATTGGCTAAGGATTGCTCCTACCTTCTCCTGAAGCAACCTACAAAACAAAATAAAATTCCTTGTGTCCCCAACTCCACCAAGTGGTTGTCAAGCACAAGGTTTCGTGTAAGCAAATCAAAGATGTAATATAAAATAAAATAGTGATGCAATCTATGCTAGGCAATAAAGTAAAAACAATAAGTAAATAATATTTTTTGGTTTTAGATTGGATTTGCAAGATGTAAATATATTTTTGTATTTTTTGAATAAAATAGTACTGGAAATAAAAAGGCAAGATAAAGTGATAATAAGGTGTTTCTATGGATTAAAATTGGACCAGGGTTCATGGTTTCACTTGAACACTCTCTAATAACATTGCAATGGACTCATACATCTCATAGAAATAATATTGATAGAAGTTCTCATGTTCATGATAATATTCATATGGGCACTACATCCTAAATTGGAGATAATGCAACACATTCTCCCTTATACTCCTCTAGATGGGAACACTCCATGCGATCTAGATTTAATAGTAAAAAGAGTATAGCCTTAAGAACAATGACATAGTGTTTAGATCTCATACGCAATAGCAACCATCATAGCTGTCAACTAACGGTACATGCATATTCAATCTACTTAATCCCTAGTGAGGCAACAAAAGCAAGATAAAAACCAAAGTAGATCTCGAATTTTCTGTCACTGTCCAATCACTACCCCCATGTTGCTCCATCTAATGCACACATCTCCCACATAGATCTATCCATAAAAGTTTGATCAAAATAAATACTTCAAGATGGGATCAACATATACATCTACTCATACATCGATCAATGAACAAAAGAAGATTCAAAATCTCATATATCAACTCATAGAAGAGAGATTCACTACAAAAGGATTACAAATATGTACACAATCATGATAGGCAGCTCATGTGGATCTAATACAATGAAGAACAAGAGAGAGATACATCAAGCTACTACTACAAACCCATAGTCCAGAGTGGACTACTCCCTCCTCATCATGGTGATGAGGCTCTTGATCTTGGAGGGGTAGGAGATCTCTCCGGTGGCGGCTCCGGAGGAGAGTTCCCCTCCTATGGTTGCAGAATTTGGCTGAATATGGTGTTTCTGCTCTATGCACCGCCTCCATGATGAGATGTATCAGGGATCTTTATATAAGGGTTTTTTAGGTCATGAGAACCATCTGGAAGCTTTGATGGATGGAAGATAATGCACGAGGAGGCGAAGCATATGGGTGGCGCGCCCAGGGTGGGCGCGCCACCTGGCGCCTTCCCCCCTCTGTTGCTTTGTTTGCGTGGTTTCAAAGCTGAGATCCATCATATTTGGAAAATATTAATGCTCGAAAAATTCCCGATCAATTTGAGTCAGTATAGGTTCCTGAAACAATAAAATATGGAAATAGGGTTTTCTCACCCCGCAGAGTTATAACCAAAATAAGGGGGACTCCTAGGGAAATCCCCAAAAATATCTAAATTCATGAAAATAACATCATATAATATGCAAATATAGTAGAATATGTGGCAATAAGCTACAAAGTTCATGTATGCATTTTACATGCATCACATATGACATCTGTGCCTTGCCTGTAGATTTTGTTATCATGGATATGGGTAAAAATACATCTAGTCTTATAATTTTAGGAAGACCCTTTTCAAGAACTTCAGGTGCGGTGATGGATTGTAAAGAGGGGAATAATTTTAACGGCTGATATTTAAAGCCAGCAAGTATTTTAGTGCATGAGAAACAGAGACAACCACTTTCTTGAAAACCCTCTAGGTATTATGGACTCTAAATCTAAGTTCTTCGATGGTCTTCCATGTAGTTCTTTGTGTTGAATCGTAGAATTGCATATGAAGTAGTAGACTCAGGCTTTAAGGGCACGGGCATCTAGAATAAGAGAAGGTAATTTCAGAAGGTTCGACAGTAGATGAGAGTACGAGAAAGATAAAATGAAAAAGTTTTGTTTTTAGAAAACTAAATAAAAATAGATTTTCAATCCTATGGTCAAACATATTTCTATCCAAACCAAGGGTTTCGAACCTACAGGCAACACAACGCTCTAATACCATCTGTAGCGGACCTGCACTTAAAATAGGCAAGTCCCTGTGTATAGTGCAAATCCCAGGATCAGATGGCTGGGGCGTGCCTTGCCTGGACGGGTGAATGGACGAATCTTCCACTTCTTCCGACCCGCGCTCCTCTTCTTCCTCGGAGGCAGCGGATGCCGCGCGCCTACGTGGGTTGTTGATGGCGGGCTCGGAGACGACCCGGCTGGCCGCCTTGCGGCAAGTGTCGACCATGGTGGTGAGGAAAGCGAAGAGAGCGCTTCAATCCCCTACCTGACATGCCAAATGTCGAGGAATATTCCCAAGGGAACTTCTTGTGTAGTGATGTTCAAACACTGGGGACTGAAACACGCTCTCAACGAAACCCTCGGCGACCTTGGTGAAGCAGACACACACACAACAAGGTTACACAGCGGTTTTTACCCAGGTTCAGGCGACCATGATGGTGTAAAACCTACGCCCTGCTTGGATGGATTGCAATCACTACAAAGGAAAACAATTTTTTTGACAAATCACTTTCGTCATATTAAGGCCAATTTTCGTCAAGGATTACTTCGCGGTGACAAAATTTGATCGTCATGGGGTTCGTCAAGGAAGCTCCGTCATAAAATATCGGGGGTGACGGTATGCATTTTTTCGTCAACGTCAAATGTTTGATGGTGACGACCTGCAAATTCGTCAACATCAAAGGTTCATTGTTGACAGACAGGTTTGTCACGAAAAATTGCAACTTTCGTCAATATCTAAATCTTGGGAAGTTTCTGATTGGTCCAAAAAAAGCATACGTGGCCTTACATGTGGGTCCCATTTGGCTTCTGACAACATGGGTCCGACGGCGCTGACATGGATATCTGTCATGTGGGACCGGCATGGTGCTGACTGGTGGGACCGACAAAATATTATGACAAGCTGGACCCACAATATTCTGACCGGTGGGATCCACAAAATTCAGACAAGTGGGACCAGGTTGTTGCCGACATATGGGTCCCAATAATGCTGACTGGTGGGACCCACAAATTCTGACAAGTGGGACCACAAATTGGTGCCACGTGGTTTCATTTAATAGTGACGTTGTGACATTTTCCGTCACCTTTTGAATTTGACAAAATTTGAGAGCATTTGAATTATTTGCGAAAAAAAAACTGGCGAAATATCAAAAAGTAGACAATAAATATCATACTTAAATGGTGGCACAAGAAGTATATATGTCTCTCACAGACCGAAAGATTCATAAGAAAATTACAATTGGAACACAAAGAAATTAAAAGACCTATGATTAATAATGTTGTAGGACGGTGGTGCAATAGATTAGTTGCCCTGGGATTGAGACATGGATGGTGGCTGGGATGTCCTCAAGAGCAAATTAAGCACGGCATCCATTTCTGTCAGCCTCTTTTCATAAGCCAGAGTCTTTTCTTCTTGGGCTTTCTTCACAGCTTCAAGTTCTTCCTCCTGCTTCTTCCTGATGTCTTCAAATTTTTCATCTTGTTCTTGCAGTCTTGCCTGCATCTCACTGTGGTACGTTTCAGCTGCCTGTATGGAGTTCTGCTCTTGATCTGCCAGTCTTTGTTGTAGCTCTCGGATGCGTGTAGCTGAGACAGAAGACTTCCTGGAACTTGTTGCGACGCCCAATCTTGGTAGGAATGTGCTGTTGCAGGTGGTGGATGGGCTTTTCTCAGAACTAGCTGAACAATTTGCAAATCAGTCAAATCAGGTTCATCTTCATTGCGTGGCGCCGCTTTTTTGCCACCATTTGATCCTGCATAAAGATTACAATCATTGCATGGACAACATACAAAACTGGATTATATTATATTGTGCTAATAAGAAATATTTCTTACATATGCACTTTTTGCTTCAGCACTCATAATGTTATCCTTGGTAGTGTGTGTGATTCTAAAAAATTCAATTGGAGAGGTTTCTTGTTCCTGCTGCTGAGCCTTCTGCTTGAAAAAATGTAGAATGCACATTACCATTGTACACTGTGTATGACAGAAGTATGAACTGTATTGGGAAATTCAGAACACTTACTAGATGTTCCCAGTGAGCAACATAGCTTCGAGATCCAGTGGTATGGAACTGTTTCACAGCTTCTCTGTTCTTTCCATTTATTACACACAGTTCCTATGTTCAGTACATGCATTTTATTTATCCAGATCAGAGAAATGTAAGAATTCAGTATTGAAAGGAATAACGTTTATGTACCTGGTACTTCTCATCAAACCATCTTTTCACCAGTTCTTTCCAGCTTTTCTCTTCTACGTGACCTGGCTTCTCGAGATATGCTTGCTCCAGTGTGAGATTTTTAATTTTGGGCCAATACTCCTTTTTAAGCCTATATCGGAACTGCCGAATACTAACTTGCAGCATATCAGTGCACACATCTTGAGCCACCTCATCATTTTTGTCCATATTAAACTTTCCCTGCAAAATAGTGAAGCATTAATCAGTAGATTCTTAGATAGTTGATCATGTAGCATACTAATTAGGTTAAACCAAGATTGTACAGGACTCACCGCTACTGTACTTATAGCATGAGGAATGACATGTTTGAGAGTTGCATCTTTCCTGTACTGTGTCCAGTGTGTTGCAAGCGGCATTTTTTCACGGATGTGAATACCAACCTCATTGCTCAGCTTTGCTGACTGGACATAATCCTTGGGTCTCCTGACACCAGGAGTGAATTCAATTGGCATCTTATTGCCACCATGTCTTCTTGTGTACTCATGTAGTCCATGGCCCATGGTACGTCTGCGTCCACCTCTCTTTCTCTTACTACCGTCAGATGTTGTCAATGTCTCTGAAATAAGAGATATGAAATGATTCTCTTTTATATGAAAATATGCGGTACAGTGTTTAGTTTTTACAAATTTTCATACCTTGCCGCTCAAAGTTTACAATTTGATTGTCCTCGGGAGATGAGGTGCTGCCTCCAGATGTCATGATCTGGTTAGGTGAGGGTGCTCCTTCAGTGTTCAGACCAGCAGTGGCCGTCGGCTCATCAGATGACCCAGCTTGAGGTTCAGTTGTTGCCATTGATCTTGTTGCAATGTTGGATGGTGCAACTTCAGGTCTGGATCGCTTCTTCTGTGCAACTATTGCAGAAGAAGCAACTATCTGCAAGCAAAGTAGAGGCTACATTAGTAGGAAACATTTAGCATGTACGTATTTCCTATCATAGTTCAGACATAGTTCCACAGACCTGAGCTGAAGTTTTGCCGACAGTGCGCTGATCCTCATGTGAATGAAGATCATCATCAGCAGTAGCTATCTCTTCTGGATTCGGTTCATACGAAGGGTCCTCTTCGACCTCCATCTCTTCGCAGTCTGTGTCCTTTAGATTGTTACTAGTTCCTATTTGTACCCCACCATACACTAATGTACGTGCAAAACCAGTGAAATCTTTCTGAAATTTGTGGCCAGGTCCATATCTGTCAGCGAAATTTTTTTCCATGCGTACTACATTTTCTTGCATTTGTTTCTCCTTGGCAAGCTCATATGCCGGCTTGACGGGTTTTTGTGTCTCCGCTGAAATAATCGGAAGAGCGGAGCGTGAACAAAACATAAGAGGGGGCCAATTCCATAGAAAACAGCAAATAATTGTCTTTGCAAAATATTGTACAGCAGCAAATGATTGAAAACATAAGAGTCTACGTATGATGTCGGCGAACAAAACATAAGAGGGGGCATATGCCAGGCTAAGGGACATCATGTGCTTTTAGATATCTACTCGTAACAAATAATTGACACAAGAGACTCCCCTCGCACACTGAATTATGCATGTCTGTTGATAGCTTGGCGGGCTTGGTATGCACGTAATGAGGTATGGGTAGTTCAGTCCTATACCGATAGAAGTTCAGATATGTGCTGATAGAAGTTCAGATATGTGCTGATAGAAGTTCAGATTTCTGCTGATAGAAGTTCAGATATGTGCTGAAATTTGATTTTTGACTTTTGAAAGACATAGATAAACAAAAATTGTGGAAATAAATAGACTGATGAAACAAAGTACATGATTAAAAAAACTTCATTACATTGTTAAGACGTGCATTGCACGTGCAAACTAACTAGTTCCATAGAAAACAGCAAACAATTGTTCTAGATCAAACTCTGCTTCCCTCTGAAACTGAGGAATAAAAGTCTGAAGCAATGTCGTTGTTCACTGTAGCTCGTCAGGCTGTTTTCGGCAACGGCTGGAATTAGTTCAGTTAAGTGTTTCGGCAAACAATTGTCTATGCAAAAGATTGTACAACAGCGGGATGGCAAAGATTGTATAGCACGGCATGATTGTCTCTGGAATAAAAACGATAAACCCTATACGTATGATGTCGGGATTGGATCTATCAAATATGCAAGATCTAGATATAGGTCAAACGGGCGTGGTAGACATGTAAAACCGATCTCTCGATCTAACCATCCGAAAAACACAACAACAAGCCGATCACCGACAGATTTACCTTGGCGTTTCTTCGAGCCGCCTTCTTCGGCGTGTGTGCGCGATTTTCCTTCCCCCGACGTTTCGACGACTGCCGGCCATGGCGACCACCGGCCGGGGAGATAGTTGCGAGATGGAAGAACGTCCGGCGAAGACACCGGATCGGGGTGAGCACGAGAGGATGAGGTCGGGGGGTGGGGAGTTAAGATGCTCGTAAATCATGGGGGAGAGGCACGACGTATATAAGGGAGGGCGAAATATTTGATAGGTGGGGTGCGCGGGAGGAGTGGAGGGAACGAAAAATTTGTGTGTTTTGGCAGCCGTCGTACTAAAATTTGGAGGGAACAAGGTTTTGCCGTGGAAGAAAAAATATTACTCTGAAAATGGAACTGTACATGTATATTTAAAAAATACCAGAACATGAATGGGATGCATGAAAAAAATCTAAATTTGGGACCCTCCTTTCGTTCGAAAACCCCTCTTTGGACACATGAATGGAACATGAATGGGCCATTCCCCCCTCTTTTCGTCCGAAAACCCCTCTTTCGACACATCTACACCATGGGGACACCATGCCACCAACTCCAAAAAATCAAAACCCATAGCAACCAAGGTTTCATATCACAATGTGCACAAGGGTGCCAAATCATGCCCCAATCCATGGTGGTTTGGTCAGTTTTTGGCCATTCCCCCTCTTTTCGTTCGAAAACCCCTCTTTCGACACATCTACACCATGGGGAAACCATGACACCAACTCCAAAAATCAAAACCCATAGAAACCAAGGTTTCATATCATAATGTGAACAAGGGTGCCAAATCTTGCCCCAATCCATGGTGGTTTGGTCAGTTTTTGGCCATTCCCCCCTCTTTTCGTCCGAAAACCCCTCTTTCGACACATCTCCACCATGGGGACACCATGCCACCAACTCCAAAAAATCAAAACCCATAGCAACCAAGGTTTCATATCACAATGTGCACAAGGGTGCCAAATCATGCCCCAATCCATGGTGGTTTGGTCAGTTTTTGGCCATTCCCCCTCTTTTCGTCCGAAAACCCCTCTTTCGACACATCTCCACCATGGGGACACCATGCCACCAACTCCAAAAAATCAAAACCCATAGCAACCAAGGTTTCATATCACAATGTGCACAAGGGTGCCAAATCATGCCCCAATCCATGGTGGTTTGGTCAGTTTTTGGCCATTCCCCCTCTTTTCGTCCGAAAACCCCTCTTTCGACACATCTACACCATGGGGACACCATGCCACCAACTCCAAAAAATCAAAACCCATATCAACCAAGGTTTCATATCACAATTTGCACAAGGGTGCCAAATCATGCCCCAATCCATGGTGGTTTGGTCAGTTTTTGGCCATTCCCCCTCTTTTCGTCCGAAAACCCCTCTTCGACACATCTACACCATGGGGACACCATGACACCAACTCCAAAAAATCAAAACCCATAGAAACCAAGGTTTCATATCACAATGTGAACAAGGGTGCCAAATCTTGCCCCAATCCATGGTGGTTTGGTCAGTTTTTGGCCATTCCCCCTCTTTTCGTCCAAAACCCCTCTTTCGACACATCTCCACCATGGGGACACCATGCCACCAACTCCAAAAATAAAAACCCATAGCAAACAAGGTTTCATATCACAATGTGCACAAGGGTGCCAAATCTTGCCCCAATCCATGGTGGTTTGGTCAGTTTTTGGCCATTCCCCCTCTTTTCGTCCGAAACCCCTCTTTCGACACATCTACACCATGGGGACACCATGCCACCAACTCCAAAAATCAAAACCCATAGAAACCAAGGTTTCATATCACAATGTGAACAAGGGTGCAAAATCTTGCCCCAATCCATGGTGGTTTGGTCAGTTTTTGGCCATTCCCCCTCTTTTCGTCCGAAACCCCTCTTTCGACACATCTCCACCATGGGGACACCATGCCACCAACTCCAAAAAATCAAAACCCATAGAAACCAAGGTTTCATATCACAATGTGAACAAGGGTGCCAAATCTTGCCCCAATCCATGGTGGTTTGGTCAGTTTTTGGCCATTCCCCCTCTTTTCGTCCGAAAACCCCTCTTTCGACACATCTACACCATGGGGACACCATGACACCAACTCCAAAAAATCAAAACCCATAGAAACCAAGGTTTCATATCACAATGTGAACAAGGTTGCCAAATCATGCCCCAATCCATGGTGGTTTGGTCAGTTTTTGGCCATTCCCCCTTTTCGTCCGAAACCCCTCTTTCGACACATCTCCACCATGGGGACACCATGCCACCAACTCCAAAAAATCAAAACCCATAGCAACCAAGGTGTCATATCACAATTTGCACAAGGGTGCCAAATCATGCCCCAATTCATGGTGGTTTGGTCAGTTTTTGGCCATTCCCCCCTCTTTTCGTCCGAGAAAACCCCTCTTTCGACACATCTACACCATGGGGACACCATTTTTTGAGGTACCTAACTTGAAATGGACTGAAATTTGGCACAAGGGTGCATCAACATGTGGGTAATGACGCTTGCATGCTATCTTGGCAGTTTGGTTTGAAAATTTTCAAAAATTCATCCCCTAAACTCAAGAAGAGGCATCACTTGTCAAGCATGTACATCTTAGGGTATTGGGAAAATTGGGAACACGTGTTGGTCTGATTTGGCATCACCACATTACCCTAGAACAGAAGTTTCACTTTGAAAAGGTTTGACAACCTCTTAGTACAATGGGGTGAACCTAGGTTTGACCAAACACTCAAAATTCCAGCCCTAATCATGTTATGAAATTCTTAGAAATTTGAAAGAATTTACATACTCGATTCATTTTTTATTTATTTCTTTCTATGTGTGATCACTAATTCGTATTTAAAATATTTTATAGTTTTTAATACCCATCTTGAAAATTCTGTGCCCGCCCATCCGTCATGCGTGGGACCCATGTCAAAGTAATGGGAAAGTGGACTACATGCAGGAATCCACGTTTTCACACGCACGCGTCACACAAACGGCAGCATCTACTGTATATCCATCGGCCCCA
The DNA here is from genome assembly GCA_030979885.1 of Lolium multiflorum. Lineage (NCBI taxonomy): Eukaryota > Viridiplantae > Streptophyta > Magnoliopsida > Poales > Poaceae > Lolium > Lolium multiflorum. The sequence goes on from CM061751.1 coordinate 83,147,725, forward strand.
TCGTCTCTCCCACCCGCAACTTCTATTCCCCAATCTGGCAAAAAACCCTGATTGCACCTCCACCAGCGCACCACCGACCTCCCCTTCCACCGAAGATCCCGAAGATGAAGCGTGTTCGCGGAGACGAGCCGGAGGCGAGTGCGGTCGTCAACGTCGAAAGAAGCGACGGCGATGCTCCGGTAGTCGTCGACGCCGCGGAGGCGGGATCTTCCTCCGGAACTAGCAGAGCCGCTCTTCGCCGCGCCGTGACCGTGGAGGGCTCCGCCCAACCGGCCGTGGTCGCCGTCGCTGATGAGGCCAACGGAGACGTCCTCGCTCCCGCGGCACAAGCAGATGACCAGGGCTTTGATCCGAATGACCCGTTCTACCGCCACTCCAGGCAGTACCGCGAGCTATATGGCCCCAGAGAGTGCGACGAGTTCGAAGAGGAGGCCTCGGACAACTGCAGCGAGGTACTCTACTTTTCCGATCGATCCCCTGTTTTTCTTGATCTTACTGTTCACCTTAGGGTTTGCTCGTACGGTAGATTGATTTGCCCTGTCTGCAACTTGTTGTACAAATTGATGATTCTGGGGGTTCTTACTCATCCGATTTATGGTTTGTAGTTACTAGATTTGTAATATTTGATGCACATCTTGATTCAACTGTACCAAAGTATCAACCAAATGATTTATGGTACCATGAATATTCATGCATGTTTCAAATTAGTAGATGACAGTTATCTTAATTAGGTCATGATTCCTTGTGTGTGATGAATCATACCTGCTTAGTGTAATGCTCACTGCATTTCAAACTTAAATTCATCCGAATATGGATCATACCAGAGTGATCAGATGCATGTAATAGTGTGTACATCATTTTTATTTAGGGAACAAATGAATGATCAGATGCATGTAATTTATGACCACCATTCTTGAATTCTTGCTTATTGACGTCATGAATCCATATTGTTTTATGAATCAGTACATCTTCAGGGAACAAATGATTGATCCCTGATCCATGATATTTATAATCACCATTTTATCTTAAATTGGTGCTTAGTTATATTACTGAAATAATGATTGGACTACCCATGAACAATTTGTGACAACACTTTAAATTGGTGCATATTTATATTAGTGAACTAATTATGTATGGTTGGATCTGGATCATAAATGTTGATTCTACATGATGATTACTTCTTAGTAATGTTCATAAAAAATATTTAATGCTTGAATTGTATTTCAGTTAATTTCCTTCTCTCACTTCTTCTTTACTTTCAAATTCGCAGGAAGACTCTGACGACATTGGCAGCGACAAGGAGGACCGGGACCGGAAGAGCCGCTTCGTTCTGAAGAAGCTGAAGACTGGCCAGATCCCTTTCCGCCGGGACGGTAAGCCTAATTGCCCATTCTGCGGCAGGGTTTTCCCGAAGGATATTGAGAGTCTGATCCAGCACGCGACGGGAGTTGGAAAAGGTAGCGCGCACAAGCACAAGGCTGCTAGCAAGGCGAAGCACGCTGCCTTTGGCAAGTTCCTCAGGGACTACGTCAAGACTGGCCTCATCCCGCTCGTCGGTCCAGCTGTTGGCCCTCATGTTGTCCACTAAATTTAGTTTCTGTTTAGTTGTTCCCCTGGAGGTTCATGGTTAAACTATGTCATGTTTCAAAGACTATGTTCTACTTTTGTTATTTGGAACCTGGGCAATCATACCCAGTTGTTTAAGACTATGTCATGTTTATATGTTGTTTGCTGTTGCAGAAGCATTACTGCTGCACATCTTATCTCTTTTTTCATGTTGATGCACGCTGCATTTGTGTAGATGTTTGGCTACAGCAGAGTTGTGTAGATTACATATCCCTTTGTCCCACAAGTTTACTACTTTTATGTCTCCTTTTTCGACTTGTAGTTGCTGTTGTTAGTTTCAAGTTTTGTTTTCATAAATACAATCTGTGTTGGTAATCAGCAAAATTGAAACCTCACATGAAAATTTGGAGGATATGGTGCTCGAATAATAGTGGAAATGTGATATTATTTTTTACATGCATAATATATAGAAAATAGCTAGATCTCTAAATCTATGCATATGAAGCTACATATAAATTCTTGGTCATAATCCCCTTATCTAAAGGGGATGGATGCATGGCTTCACGTCGTCGTCGCTTTCATCGTCAGTATCTTCGCCGTCCGAGTAGTAGTACCTCCTGCACATTGTTCCGTCGAACACCTTCACCGTGAGCACATCATCGCCTTCATATTTGAAGTGTAAGAACCAGCCGAAATCCACACCATGCGATGGCGAATTTCTCCCAGCCCTTGTCGAGGTACATCCGGCCTTGTCCACAAATAGGACCTCCACGGTCCAGAGACGAGGACCGCAGTCAGCTGCTCGCAGATACACCTTAGCTGGCTCCTGGCCGTGAAGATAGTCCGCAAATTTGTTTGGTAGTTTCTGCAAAGAGATCGAGCGCCGATCGTTTCAAATTAAAGGTTTTTTAAAACATGCCCATAATTAATCACATGCATCATATATGTGGGAACGCGTACATACCTTCTTGACCAAAGGGTCTTCACAGACGACGATGAAGAACTCCTCTATGATCAATGGCAGTGTTGACGGTGGTGGTGGCAATGATGATGATCCACTTCCCCTTCCCCTTCCCCTTCCCCTTCCCCTCCGCGTCCGAGACGTGGAAGCCATGGCAATGGAAGCCATGGCAAGAAAGAGAGAACCAAGAAGAGAGAGGCAGAACCTATTGACAGAAGAGATGGCCGTGTGGGTGTTTATAAGGGAGAGATGACCGTTGTAGGTGTTTACACAATAAAATAAGGAGGAGATGACCGTTGTGGGGGTACATATCTCAACTAAAAAGTAATGCAGACTATCTTGACGGAAATTGAACAAATGGGTACAACAAATCGTTGATGGTTTATCTTTTTTGCGTGAAGAGTTGTGTAGATTACATATCCCTTTGTCCCACAAGTTTAGTACTTTTATGCTCCTTTTTTCGACTTGTAGTTGCTGTTGTTAGTTTCAAGTTTTGTTTTCATAAATACAATCTGTGTTGGTAATCAGCAAAATTGAAACCTCACAGTACAATTGTTGACATTTCATGGCAAAATATTTACTTATATATAGTAAAAACCAACTAGCAAAAAGCATCTACAGTTTGAAAATAACTGAGTAGTAGCCAAAAGCACCTCACGCAGGAGGGACACAAAACCAAAATATCAGGTGGTCATGCAGCATCAAGGACTCTGTCGACCACGATCTTGCGGTAGAGCTCGTAAGAGACCCAAGCATCAATGGCTGCATAGTCGATGTTCATATTTGGAAGTGGGAAGTCCCCCCACAGTCTGTGCCGATGGTGGTGGAACTTCTTCTTCATATCACCGTAAGATGAATCAATGAGTCTGGCTGCCATGGTAGCCATGCCAGCCCTCGGATGACCAGTGTACTTGAAGTACTCGTCCTGGAGATCGACGTAGTACTCAGGAGGAATCTGCATGTGCCATGACCTCCACAGAACTTTCGTGTCACCACGGATGTCAACACTCGCAAACGTGATTCCTTCTCGAAAGAAATCGCAGATAGCCGGAGCGTCCCACCGGGCAGCACTGCAGTAAACAAAGTAATGTACTAGTCACAGATCGAGCATATGAACTAGGAAACAAATTGGGGATCAAGTAATGTAAAAAGGAAGTGACAGATCGACCATATGAACTAGTAAATCAAATGAGGAATCAAGAAAACTAAAAAAGAGTCACAGATCGAGCATATGAACTAGTCAATCGTACGACGAATCAAGTAAACTAAGTAGCAAATATGCAAGAACCTACATATATAGGAGACGAAGATGAAACAAATTAATAAATCGGGAACAATGTCTAGCAGATTTAGATCGGGAATGTACTGATATTCGGGAACAATGTCTAGCAGTTGTAGATCGGGAATGTACTGATTTTCGGGAACAATGTGTAACGAGAGTCGAAGAGAGACACAACGGCGGAAACTAAAAAACCCCAATCCAAAGATTCAAAAAGGGGATTAGTTCTAACGCTGCGTAGTGGAACACCAGCACATGTCGACGCATGCAGAGTTGAACCACGGCGATCTTCTTCTCGTCCTCGGCTCGATGGTTGGTGTACTTGAAGTCGAGGCCCACGAACTTGTGCTCCTCTTCCTTGAGCCACTCCGTGTACATGTCGAGGACGCGGCGCACTTGCCAGGGGTCGTTGGTGTAGACGACTTCCAGTTCCTGGCCGTCGTGGATGTGGACTACGCGCGTGCTGGACCAGTAGTACACTTCCTGCTCATCCATGTCCATGGCGACGCGGCGGCGGGAGACGAGGACAGTGAGGGAGCGGAGACGACGAGAAGTGGGAAACCAGGAAGCGGTGCGAATATTGAGACGGTAGGGGAGGGGGAAGGGGATAAAAATCATCCCCATTAATTACTCCGTGCGAATATTGAGACGCGTAGACGACGAGAATATTGACGCGGGTCTTGACTTCTGACGTGGAGTCCAACTGACCAGTGGGGCCTGCGCATTCGATCGTGTTGTCACGTCAAAACCCAGCACCGCCCATTTGCCCTCCTCTTGACCTACCGAAATTTACTCCACGATATAACTGGCCATCATATCACGACCTCCTTCAGCCGCCGCCAGATCTCGCCACGTCTCTCGCCGCCACAGCTCGCCACGTCTCTCGCCGGCGACACTTGTAAGACTCTCGCTCCGCGTCGAGACCAAGGATGGCGCCTACTAGTGGAGTAAGTAAATAAAATGTACGTCTCGCGATCGATCGTTGTTTCCGATTTGTAATCTTTCTTCATATTTTTTCCAGTGTCCAGTTTGCTTTGACAAGAAGGGGATGTGCGGCGGAGGGGGAGTCACGTTAGGTTTTTTCGTGCAAACACTACAAGAGGGTTTTGAGGAGAAGACGGTACATGCGCTTATAAGTTTAAAATTCATTCAGATGTTTTATTAATTCACCGCCACATCAAAGTTTAACACGTGATCCTATTAGTTATTGCTAGTTTAGTACTATTATTCAGATGTGTGTAATAATTGTTCTTCACCATATGTATTAACCGCTTATTTATGGTTGAGTTTTAGGATAGTTGTGATAAATTTTACGTTCATATGAGTTTTACGATAGTTGTAGCTGTTAGAGATAGAGGTATCGGTAGAAGTTCAGTCATAGAAAATCAGTCCTATACCGATAGAAGTTCAGATATGTTCTGATAGAAGTTCAGATATGTGCTGATAGAAGTCCTAGATACATACGATGTATTAGTTGCGCAACAATGTACCTCCCCTATATATTAATGAGATCTGAGAATAGTTAACTTACTTTTGTATTAACTCTACTGAATTTAGGTCATCCCTTGCTACTATAGACCGTATTTCCTTCAGAAGTATGGTGTCGAGACCTCCGACAGGACAACTTTTGAAGTTGCACTTAGAACCAAAGATGGCCATGCATTTGTTGTTAATGTTACCAACAGAGCTGGCAGAACCTATATCAACGGAAGATTTTGGAACGAATTTGCTAGAGTGTACAATTTTAAGGTTGGCATGGAGTTAATTTTCAGAATTAACTCATCTGGTCAGGATACTCTTGTAATAACTGGAACTGAACCACTAATCCATCCAGGTAATTTTCCACCTTTGGACAGAATGATTGATCATATTAATTATTCCATATTAAGTCAGTTATTTTAATTATGCAGCTTACTACCAGTTGTCCCGTACGAAGCGTGACATTGTTGACTCGCTCAGTACTACTGATGGAACAATGATAAATTGGAGGATGATGCATACCGTCATTCTTCAGGTGGACAACTTGGACTACCTTGTTGAGTACCACAATGCTGGAGATTATGATCAAGGAGCACTAGTTGTCCCAATGCTGCATACTCTGAATTGGACAAACAGCGAAAATTACAACAAACACGTGGTAAGCAGTAGATCATATCATTTCATTAACTTTGCGACCTACATTACGTACAATTGTTTAACTAAACTATGTCTCTACTGTTGGAACAGAAAATCCCTAGCCGTTTGGTTCCTAAAGATATGGAACAATATGGTGCAATCAGTATTGTGTGCCATCCCAGTACTTTGGTGCGTGCGTCCTACGCAATTTCTTCTGACGATGGTCGTCTCTGCGTCAGTGGGTGGAAGGAGTTCATGGACAAGGAAAAGCACCTTGAGATGGGTGACAAGATGTTGTTCTTGCTTTACCTGGGAAATGCAGGGGTTTACTTGTTTGCTACCCATGTGCCTGAAATCGATCTGGAGTAACTAGTCAGTGATTCATGGTGCCCGTGAGTCCAACTATGCAGCCCCTTTAGGTTTAAATTAAGTTGTAAAACTCTTTATGCGATTGTCGATTTTGCTTGTGTTAAAACAATAGTTAGTCATATCGTGCTGCTGGTTGTAATCGTGTCAAGTGTCGATTAATTAAAACCATTGTCCAAGTTATGGTACCGAACATATAAATAAGAACATTTCAAATGTTTGGAACAAAACATATAGTTGTATGTATGCATTACATGTTTCTATCAATCAACATCACTATCTTCTTCTGAATTTTTTCCCTCGTCATCATGTATGTTCTCTTCCATTATGAGACTCTCTTCCTCATTCTGTAGTTCATCTTCGCTCATATCCATGTCAACATTGGGACTATCTTCCCCATTCTCTAGTTCACGAATTGTACGAGCATCATGAATACGTACAACTTCATCAGCACGATGATCATCCTCCTCTGCTTCCACCTCTGCTTCCTCGTCTAGGTCGACAACATCATGAAATGTATGGTCGACTGAACCTTCATCCTCCTGGTATGCGTCTTCATTCCGTACAAATGCATCATCGTTACCATCTTCTAATTCTGGAACGTCGTACACGTGTCTATGGCTGAACTTCTGCACCACTTTCCACGGATCACCAAACTTTGTATCCTCCAAATAGAAGCATGTTTCAGCTTGACTGGCCAATATGAATGGTGAATTCTTGAACCATAGGACAGAAGTGTTAACGCTTTTAAAATAACCATCATCTTTTATCTTGGAACCCCTGCTCGCAAGGTCGAACCAGTCGCAACGAAACAAGTACACGGACCTGTCACCGTGCTTGTTACTCCCGTACTGCAGTTCAAGAACTTCTTGCAGAACACCATAGTACTCGGTCTCATCTGCATCACCAAAAGATCCCTTAGTCGCTACGCCCGAATTTTGAGTCTTCAGGTCTTTATCCCGAGTAAGCGTGCGAAACCTCGCACCCTTTACGTTGCAACCAGCGTATACTACTACACGCCGGTCTGGCCCAGCAGCCAGAGACTTCAAATCTTCTGATGCATTGTCCAACTGTCTCACATGGTTTGCAAACCAACCTGCAAACTCTCTCTGAACCGTCTCCTCGATGTCACGCACACCCCTACCTCCCAATTCTTGTCGGAATTCACTGAAACATAGAAAAAACACATATGAAATACAGGACAATTATGTCTGCAACATTGAGAAGTAGTTATTAAAGTGAAGCTAACTACTTACTTGATATAACGTTCTACATCGTCACAGTTGTTCAGCACATACCAAACCATTTTGTCAAATTCCTTGTCAAAATGATTCAAAATGGATTTCCCAAGACCTTTAGCTCCAACTGAAAATACTTCCATCTCGTCACGATCAGGTTTTCGCCGTATGTCTTGGTTCCTATCATCTCTGTTAAATCTTGTTTCTGTGCCATCCTTGAAAAATCTAGAGCAAAAAATCAAACACTCATCAACAATGTACCCCTCTGCGATAGAACCTTCTGGCCTTGCTTTGTTACGGACCGTAGACTTTAGATAACCTAATCTTCTCTCAACTGGATACATCCAACCATAATGAACATGACCCCTCAAAAGAGCCTCCTCAGGAAGATGAATAGCTAAGTGCACCATTACATCAAAAAAAGCTGGGGGGAAGAGCTTCTCAAGTTTGCATAGGATCACAACAATTTCAACCTTCAATCGATTCAGCACATCAACTTTCAGTGTTTTGGCACACAGCTCCCTAAAAAATCTTCCTAGCTCTGCAATAGCCACATACATTTCCTTGGATGCAATTCCCTTGAGCCCAGCCGGCAACACTCGCTGCAGAAGTATGTGGCAATCATGCGTCTTCATACCGGTAACCTTACAACCATCAATATTCACACATCTTCCCCAGTTTGCGCAATAACCATCTGGGAACCTAGTGTTTGCCAAATACCTACACAAATGTCTCTTCTGTTCCTTCGAAAGCGTCCACGGTGCAGGGGCTTCGCATAAGTTACTGCTGCATCACCATCATCCTTCACAATTTTCTTCAACCAATACTTCTCCCACATTTTGAATTTCTTCAAATCAATTCTAGCACTAACACTGTCCTTATTCCTGCCCTCAAGTTCAAGTAGTGTACCAACAATATTGTCACATATGTTCTTCTCAATATGCATCACATCTAAGTTGTGAGCTATCTTAAGTTCTGGCCAGTACGGTAGATGATGTAAGCTGACTTTCAGGTGCCATGTTGGTTCACCGGGTACAGTTGCACGCTTCCGCTTTCTACTTATTGGATTTTTCCCATGTTCAAAATCCTTAACCCTTTCTACCTTCGCAGCTACCTCTTTGGGTGTGTACTTCCTTGGTGGATCTCTAGTCTCAGCTTTACCATTGAAAAGTCTGCTTCTCCTGTATGGGTGACTTTTATCAAGAAATCGCCGATGCCCAATATATCCAATTTTGTTTTTCAAAGATTCAGCGCAAGGATTCTCATCGCAATGCACACACGCATGAAATCCTCTTGTGCTTCGGCCTGACATAGTGGCATATCCAGGATAATCATGAATAGACCAAAGAAACGCAGCATGCAATGGGAAATATTCTTCTGTGCATGCATCAAATGTCTGCACACCACTCCATAGCTGCATCATATCTTTTATCAGAGGCTGCATAAATACATGAAAATCTTTCCCTGGGGAATACTTTCCGGGAATTAGCAATGCCATCATGTAATTCGATTGATCCATGCACATCCATGGTGGGAAGTTGTAAGGAATCACAAAAACAGGCCACATACTGTAAGGATTACTCATACTTCCAAAGGGACTGAAGCCGTCTGTGGCAAAACCTAGTCTTATGTTACGAGGATCTTTAGCAAACCAATCAAACTTGCCATCAAAGTGCTTCCATGCCTCACCATCAGCAGGGTGCCTCAGTACATTGGGCTCAACAACCCTCTTCTCTTTGTGCCATCTAGTATGTGTCGACATTTCCTTTTTGACAAATAGTCTCTGCAACCTTTTAATTATAGGAAAGTACCTTAACACCTTGTGAGGGATTTTCTTTTTTCCAGTAGGGTCTCTATATCTTGATACTCCACAAACATGGCAGTGCGTATCGTCCTTGTGATCTCCCCAAAATAAAGAACAATCAAACTTGCATGCATGAATTGTCTCATAACTAAGCCCAACATCAGAAAGAACACTCTTAGCATCAGCATATGATTTGGGAAAGTCCACATCTGGCAAAGCTGTACGTAAAAGCTGAAGTAAGAGATCAAATCCTCTGTTTGTTATCCGGCTGTATGATTTGACATGAAGGAGCTTAATAATGAACGACAACCTAGTGAAAGTGGTGCATCCCTTATGAAGTTCTTTTTTCGCTGACTCAATTAGATTAGCATACATATTTGGCAGGTCAGGACCTTTATTTCCAGACTTCTGCAGTTCATCGATCATACTAGACGAATTATCAACATAACAATCACCATTGTCTTCCTCTTCATCGTTGTCACTATCATACGCACCATCGTCGTCTCTATCCCGCCCTTCGTCATCACTAAAATCTTCCCCATGTCTAGTCCATCTTGTATACGTCATGGACATACCCGAACAATTGCAGTGATCCTCGACTGTTTTTATATCCTGACATATCAGATTTAGGCAGTCCTTGCAAGGGCACAAGATTGGTTCATCTGTATTGTCCAAGTGTTCTTGCGCAAACTTGATGAAATCCCTAACACCTGCCATGTACTTTGTTGTGAACTTCTTGGTGCCATCAGTTATCCAACTTCGATCCATTGCCTACAATTCAGTTAAGAACATGCCAACGTTCTTCAGAACAGATCTTGACAACTGATTAAAAAATCTAGACCTAACGAACAATCAGGAGAACTCACCGATGATGCGTCTCGCCGCCACCACAATGGAGCCTTCACGGAATTCTTCTCACCTCGACGAGAACCCTAGTCGATTCGACTGTTAGCAAGATCACCTATATAGGCCGTGTCTGCTAGCGGCGCGACTTAAACGAGGCACCCTCGGCCGACATAAATATTAATAAGGGAATTATTATGTCGTAACATCTAGATCACACCATTGAAATAAATATGTAGAATAGACAAGTTACGGATCCAGATCAAAATTCCATATCTACCTTAGCGGTAAGACTCCGCGTCGGTCACGCCAAAGCCCTGGTTCGATTCTTCCAAACCACAATTTTTACTTAATTAAATATGTTCCTGACAAGTGGGTCACGCATGATATATAAAACTAATAACATTTAATAAAGTAACTTAGTATTATTTCATCACCACGATCTTTGATTTCGTCACCTATTAACAGACACGATGGAAGCCCTTCCCGCTTGGGTAATGGGTGACGATTTTTTGTTGACGAAAAATCATACCGTCAAGCATTACCTTAAATGCTTGACGAAAGATGAATTCGTCACCTATAAGGACACATCCTTGACGGTATGCATTTTTGTCACCAGGGTTTTCGTCAACAAATCCCCCATCTCTTGTAGTGAATGCTCGGAGCGATTACAGTACAAGTGTTGGAGCTAGTCCAGAGGTAGAAGATGATGTTCTAAGGCCATGGGGTGGCCCTATTTATGGTGCTCCGGTCCTCTTCCCCCAAACGTTTTAGGCGGGAAGGGTTGCCGCATAGCACCAAGAGGGGGTACAGGTGTACTGCCCCAGCTTCAGATAAAACCACCGTCCATGGCATAGTGGCAGGGACTTGTCGGTGACGTCGCTGATGATGTTCGCGGTGGCGCGTAGCGCCGGCCAGTCCGTCTTGCACCAAAGAGGAAGGTCTTGGGCTTTGCTTTGCTTGCCGTGGATGGTCGACTTCCTTTAATCACCAAAGTGGAAAGCTTTGGCCGACATGCGCTGCGGCGTGGCACAGACGCTCGCGTCACTCTGGGGAAGTGATGGCCCTTAAATGGGTTAGGTTGAGACCCCAATAGCAGAGTGTGTAGTACGGGCAAGACGGTTTTCCCCATGAGGGGTGACTCGAGGGTTTATATCGAACTCTCGGGGAATCAGTAGTGAAAGCTTTACCTCCTTATCCTTCCTTGGAAATCTGCAAACAAAAATAAATTGTTTTGTGCCCTCAACCTCACCAAGTGGTTGTCAAGATCAAGGTGTGAGAATGTTATGAATACAAAACAATAAATAAATATGCAACGATGATAAATAAATATGCAAGGATGATGGAAACAATGATGGATGATATTTTTGTGTTTTATATGATGAATGCAAGATGCAAAAGTATTTTTGTGTTTTATATGATGAATGCAAGATGCAAAAGTATTTTTGTGTTTTCGGATTTATAAATGGCTGAAAATAGAAAATGCTTAAAAGTGGTTGGAAAGGTGTTTTTTATGATTAAAAATGGACCGGGTTCATGGTTTCACAAATGCACTCTCTCTTTAATAAAGTGGTAGACAATGGAACACTAGAGTTAACATATGAGATTGCAACAAAGGTTTCATGACAAGTTATTAATCATATGGACATCACGTCCTAACATAGAGATCTTTTGGTTATTAATCTCTCTTATAGTCCACTAAGATGTGAACTAGATCATAACACCTTAGTATTAAGATAAACCAGAGCATATCATTAAGTTTCTTGACATGAAGTTAAAATAAGAACTTGCTAGATCTAGTCATGGAGAAGTGGCAATGGTCACACCCACACTCCGGTAACAAGGTATTTTTGTTTATCCCTAGTGAGGTAACAAAGTAAGGTAAAACACCCAAGTGGATCGCGGAACTTTATCTCACGTTCACCGCGCTAGCCACCCCCCGTTACTCCATCTAATGCACAAGTTCCCCCACACACGCTCTCATAAACATGCTTGATCAAAATAAGTAAATAAGAACGGGGTACATAATAAGCATCTACTTTCATAACTGAAACAAAACAATTGCAATCTCAAACATATATTAACTCACAAAGAGATCCACCACAAAGGTATTACATAGATGACCGTAATCATGTTCGGCAGCTCATACGGCGCTAATTAGGGAAGCTCAAGACAGAGAGATACATAAGTTACTTCCATAAACCCATAGTCCAGGGGTGGACTACTCCCTCTTCATCATGAATACGGTGGAGAAGTCGTTGGAGGAGGTGGAGACCTCTCCGGCAGCGCCCTGCCGGAATTTCCCCCCTCCAATCTGCAACTCCAGGTCTCTGTTTCGTGGTTTATGTGTTTCTGTGGCGCTCCTCTCCGAAGAGCCCCGGGGACTATTTTTATAGTCGGTTTTAGGTCAAGACAAAGCTTCTAGAAGAAAGATCGACGGCATCGGAGCTCCGAGGCTCCAGATGGTAGGCCCCACGCGGCCAGGTACTATGGCCGCGTGGGCCACCCCCTTTTGGGCCTCGGGCCTCCGCTTGTTTGCTTCCTTCACTCCAAAGTCTTATAACTTCCAAATATTGATGTTCGTAAATTTTCAGGTCATTTGGACGTCGTTTGGGTCCCTGAAATATCAAAACATAGAAAATAGGGTTTTCTGCCTGCGCAGGGTTAATTCCAGAAAATAGGGGAACTTGTGAAATATTCCCAAAATCATCATAAAACAATGATATAACCCTTATATGATGCAAATATGATTGAAATATAAGTAAAATAATGCAAAATTCATGTATGCATTTTACATGCATCAGGAAGACGCAGATGGACATGGCCCCTGACGCGGGGTCACGGGTGCGCTGTACTTCTTGTCTTGTTCCGCCTAAGGCCTGACGGCGCTGCTTCCCTCGCGAGGGGCGGCTTCGCGAGGCCTTCTCTTGGCTGCTGGTGCTGCATCTTCCCGAGGCTACTTGCCTCAGAGGCTCAGAGCGGGGAGTCTTCGTGACGCCCAAAAGAGTGGTCTGCACTCCGTTGACCATTTGACTTGCCTTGACCTCCCACGCGTAGTCTTCTGGGCCAAAGGCGTACGGGCCGTGATACCGTGGTTTCCACTGGTCCAACAGTATGCACCACGAAACGAGCATCGTTGGCATAGGTTGTTTCCACAAATATCTATCGCCACGAGCTATCAGTTGTCACAATTCGTTACATGTTGCATTAAAGCAATCGCCACAAACTAAACTGTGGGCATCAGGTGAGTGCTGCCACGGGAAAAATTGTGGCAAATTTCCACATGAATATTGCAATAGCACACTTTTATTACCACAATTGTTTTTTTCGTGGCGATAACATATTACCATGCGTCCAATTGCAACGGCTGCCAACAAAAGTCGTTTCGTGGCAACAAAGTCGTTCTGGCGTTCCGCGTGCTCACTCGCCGTGGCCGCGCGATGATGATCGGGCGGCTCGCGCTTTCCTTCACTTATTCGGCTAGTTGGAAAAATCTCGCGAGCTGGGTCCCACCATGGCTGGTTGGAAGAGAGATTAACCATTCCCCTCTGTTTCTCTCCCGTCTCCCCTCTCCCCTTCTCGCTCTGATCTCCTCGCCGGCGTCGATTCGACCGGATCCCGGCGGGACAGTGGCGAGGAGGAGTGCCTCTCGTTTTTATCGGGAGAGTGCCTCTCGTTTCTGGATAGATTTGGTTGCGAGTTCCGGCCATCTAGATCGAGTGGAAGGGCGGTTCCTCTGCCTTGCTCCGGCGTCCTCGCCGTCGACGTCTCGGTACGGATCTTTTTTGAATACAAAGGTCAGCCAATAGTGTGTTGTTTGATTCAGGCGTTTTCGAGATGTAGATTGATGATATAGTGAAATGTAGAGATTCATTTTAGCCTCTGACTGTAATATTTGTGAAGTGACTCTGCATGTTGGAAGTAACTCCATGTTTTTATTGTGAAGTAACTATATTAGTTGTTGCAAAGTAATAAGGGGAAGTAATAATGTAGAAATTTGATTAGATTTAGCAGTTTTTGAAGTAACTCGATGTGTTTACTTTACTCTAGTAACTATTTCAGAAATACATAAGTAACTTTATTTCTGATTAGATTACACATAACTTTGACCACACCGCAATACAGAAGTAACTAAAACTGTGGATATGTTTGAAGTAACCCTTAACCCAGAAATAACTTTAAGTTACTTCAATTTTTTGTTGTGAAGTAAGTCTATGTGTTGATATCACCGTGATTAGATTAGCTGTTTTTGAAGTAACTCTATGTGTTTGCAGAGTTATCCTAGCCAGTGGTAACTCTATGATCATATCACCATGATTAGAAAGTAACTCTATGATCATATCACTATGATTAGAAAGTAACTCTGTGATCATATCGCCATGATTAGAAAGTAACTCTATGATCATATCACTATGATTAGAAAGTAACTCTTATGATCATATCACCATGATTAGAAAGTAACTCTATGATCATATCACCATGATTAGAAAGTAACTCTTATGGGTTTTGATTGAACAATAAGTAACTCTGGGTAAACAAGAAGTAACTCTATGTGCTTTTTAGAAGTAACTCTATGTCGTTGCAATAATACATCATTATCTTGTGCAGAAAATGGCATGAGGTTCATGAAACCAGGCTCAACACCAGCATGAGGTTCAGGTCCATCTGTCGAGTCTTCTACTGGTTCTTCAGGTATTTCTAGCTGCAGGTTAAACCAATCCATGATCTACAATGAAATTGACAAGTCAACTATTTAGATTACTTTCTAAATTACCTTGACCAGTTATAGCAAATTAAAACAACAGATTACTTCCTACAGATGTATTGAAAAACTGCATTTATCATAATTTACTTCCTACACAGCAGCAAATGTTACTTCCTACACACTGTTTAACTGTTCGTCGAAACTATTTTGTTGACCATGCAATGTATGTTATAGGTTCCATCTTGTTTGTGTTGCTGTAAAGATTCAAGATTTTCGAGATTCGAAAAGAAATTACTTCCTGCTGCATACAAGTACAACACCAGCAGGTTCTACTTCCTTTGTTCCTACGTGGAGCACATTTTGTTGCAAATATGAACACAAACTGGACAGGTTCTACTTCCTTCATTAGTTGCAAATCTGAACATAAACTGGACAGTTCATCTGTTCTGTGGGTTACTTTTAGTTGCCTACGATGTAAATCTTTGCAAGAACACATGTTTTACTTCCTACATGGAGCAGATTTTGTTGGAAATCTGAACATAAACTGGACAGGTTCTACTTCCTTCATTACTTGCACATCTCTACATAAACTCGACAGTTCATCTGTTCTGTGTGTTACTTTTAGTTGCATATGCTTCCTGTATGTAAATCTTCGCAAGAACTGTTATGTGGCTGCTAGGGTTTGGGAGGGAGAGAGAGGGCTGCGAGGGCGCGAGAAGGCCGGCCGGGGGCTTTGCCCACGGCCGGTGGCAAGAGGGAAGGGATATCCTTCTTAATTCTTGCTTGATTAGATTGATACATCTCCTCTCCATATATAGAGAGGTTTACTTGACTCCCAAGCAAGGCTTACTTGACCCCTAAGCAAACCCTAAGACTAACGGGCCCAGGCCCATGACGTACTCTAACACTACACCCCACCTGGACATGCAGCTCGTCCTCGAGCTGCAACCTAACGACGATTCGACCCCACACACCTAACGCCTAAAAAACAAGCCTTTTACATCTCGGCCTATTGTATTGACCTGAAATAAGCTAACCCGAATGAGACTCCGACTCTTTATTTTTGACTCCGAACGATAAGGCGAGAATCCTCACCCCGCCGAACTTGTGCGTTTGCAGCCCCCTGGATCCCAAGGACACCATCGGGACCAAGGGAGCCCTCGCGGTGGCCGGCGGCGAAATGCAGTGGTGCTACGCGGTGCGCTCCTATCGGTGACACCATGTCTTCTCCCCGCCAGCTGACTGTCGATGTCGCAGACTTGGAGGTTGCTGCCCGCAGAAAAACAGCATGTCCGCCGCCCGTGGGGGAAACCGCATGCCCAAGATCCCCGACGCAGCGGATGAGATCGAGGTCCGTTGCGCAACGAAGCGCAACTTGGAGGAGCTGCAGCTGCAGATCACGCATCTCCCGCACACGCCGACGCACTAGGAGGCCGCGCGCAGCAGCCTGCAGCCTCACCGCCGCTGACATGTGGCGGATAGCGATCCAAGCCGGAGGCGGTGACGGTGACGGCGACGGAGGGAAACAGACCTGGTGGAAGGGCATCCCGGGCGGTGTCGATGTAGAGCCCGGGGCCAAGGTCGCTCCCACACCGCCGAAAGGCAGGGACGGCGTCGATGGCGGCAGCAGCCGCTGCTGCGGTGTTGGTGGCGACAGCAGCTGCCCACCAAACGGCAGGGGCAGCGTCGGTGAGGACAGCAGCGCAGCGCGGCGTTGGTGGCGGCGTTGCCGTCGCTCAGCAGCCGGCCCCGGTGGGGAAGAAGGCGGCCGGCTGCTGGAGAAGAGGGACCCCCGGCGCCGAGGTAGGGCCCGGCCCGAGATGGTGGGCAGCAGGGACCGCAGCAGCCCGGCCCGGAGATGGTGGGCAGCGGGGCTGGGGGCCGGCCACGGCGCAGCAGGCCACCGCGGCGGCGACTGTAGGGACCGCCAGAAGAGGCGATCTCCGGACAGCTGGTGAGATCGCGGAGGGCTGCGGTGATCTCCGCCGGGGAGAGAACGGTGGGGACATCGGAGTGCGGCGGCGGTGGGTGAGAAGAACTCGGTGGAGGGCTGGACATAATCGAACCCGGGAAAGCTGATACCAAATGTTATGTGGCTGCTAGGGTTTGGGAGGGAGAGAGAGGGCTGCGAGGGCGCGAGAAGGCCGGCCGGGGGCTTTGCCCACGGCCGGTGGCAAGAGGGAAGGGATATCCTTCTTAATTCTTGCTTGATTAGATTGATACATCTCCTCTCCATATATAGAGAGGTTTACTTGACTCCCAAGCAAGGCTTACTTGACCCCTAAGCAAACCCTAAGACTAACGGGCCCAGGCCCATGACGTACTCTAACACTAACAAGAACACATGTGTTAGTTCCTACGTGGAGCAGATCAGAACTTGGAACTCGTGTGCTAGAACCAAGATTACATGAAGAAGTAAGATCTGGGATAAACTGGCAGCAAGTTTCGAAATTTTTACCTTTGTTTCTTCCCTGGCCTCGTCTAGATGAAGGTGCAGCAGTTATGTTACTTTTTGCAGGGACTGGCAGGTGCCCCACGTATCTTGTGTTACTTCCCTGACTTCAAACATGGAGGAATGGTTCTTTCTCCCTTTCTGCCATCCCTGGCGGTGGTGGAGGAGTTATGGAAGGAAGAAAGGACTCGATCTGTCTTTCTGGTTTCGAAAACAACTTATCCCAGCAAGTTTCGAAATTTTTACCTTTGTTTCTTCCCTTTTCTAGCTGGGTGTCGCTAGGTGGCACGAAAACAGCATGGGCCTGTCGATGTTTTCGCTCGCGTCCTCGCCTGTTTCCGCGCGCGTCCAACCCGGGATGCTTTTTCGGGAAGGGGTGGGAAAACGCGTGAACCCAAATATGGGCTGTCGGAACTGAGCACCCGGGAAGCCCAAAAGTGACTGACCACTGTGTAGTCGCCCCCATATTTAATTTAATTTATCCCTCTTTTGTGTTCAGATCTATGTCGAGATTACATACTCCACATGGAAATAACGAACTTTAGGATCAACCCAGGGCATACAGTTACAATACATGGAGGGGATAATAATAACACAGATAATAAGGCACCAATATATCAATTTGTTGGTGATTTTGGGCTGATTGGCAAGTGATTTAATAGGTACTGACATTTAGTAATGCAGTTAGGAATTAAAATTAATGATGTAGCACCACAACTTTCAGTGTTAATTAAAATTAGCGAGCATGATTTCGCTGCAGCAACCATATATGCATGCTATATTTCTGGTAGCAGCAGTTGTGCTT
Organism: Lolium multiflorum; assembly: GCA_030979885.1. Taxonomy (NCBI): domain Eukaryota; kingdom Viridiplantae; phylum Streptophyta; class Magnoliopsida; order Poales; family Poaceae; genus Lolium; species Lolium multiflorum. The sequence goes on from CM061751.1 coordinate 83,165,859, forward strand.
AAGCAAGTTTGATCATTTGCTTTCTTATTTGGCTGTCTGCAAGAAATATATACTTGAGGTCACAATCAATTAGATATACTAGAACTTTACCTTAGAGTGAAAATAAAGTTCATGTTGCCATTGTATTTCTACTTTATTTAAAGCGATCAAGTTTGGTTACCTATAGTGTGAATAGCTTCATATATATTTTTCCGTAGATGAAAAATCTCCATGTATGTTCCTGCCCTTTAATTTATATGGCTTAACGACGTTCTTTAGCTGAATAAAATAGCTCCTTGCAGATTTTGTAAGATCACACGCTCATCTACAAGAAAATGCAGTTTGCAAGAAGGTAATACAGAATCTTTGGTACTGGTTTTCTCTACTGTATCCTGAGCTGCCATGGTACTGGATCATTGTTGGAATTGGTTTTCGAGGTAAAGGAAAAACACCTCCAAAAGTATGATCATTCTTCTGAATTTATTTAGTTATCATTGTTCTGGCCACACCGGGATGAGGTTAAGTGAAGCTAGAACTTCTGGAAGTACAGTAGATGAGGAGAAAATCATGGAGGGAAGAGTCCAACTTCTTTATGCAGTGTAACAGAAACTACTAATGTAGTTAACCATATCTTCTCATTTAACATGGTGAACTATTCGGATATGCATTCTCTATTGCTATAACAACTTATTTTTCTGGGACAACATTGTAAGCTCGAATTTTCTTACAATTTGCTTCCCAATAGTTTTGTCCTTGGCTGCTACAAAATACAACTTTGATGAAATAAGAGTCTATTGATTGTGTTGTCCAGGAGGGCTAAATTATGTATGGCTTCTCCAAAGTCCAAACCCGTTTAACTTTGTATGTGAAAACCCTCTTCGAACTAACCATTTATTCTTCAGCTGAGATACTGGAAGCATGCAATGAGTGTAAATACTCCAGTTCATCTAGAGAGAATTAAGGGACTAAATCAACGTTCATCTAGATTACCGTGGCCCAATCAGTTAACACCTTGGTCGCAGCGCAATTCATCACAAGCCTAATAAACCGGTATGGAGGGAGTAGCAAGATTTCATGTTTATAATCATCATTAACTTTACATATTATGGTCAATCATGCATACTTTTGCTTATTACTACCTCCATTTCAAGGAATAAGGCGTCCTCATTTTACGAGCTTTTTGTTTGACCAAAAATTACTTCAAATAGATAAAAACTGTTTGTATGAAATTAGTATCATTAAAAAGTGCTTTTCAATACGAATCCAACGATACTATATATATATAATATAATCAAGATTTTGTTGCTCAATTTTTATGGTCAAAGTTCGTCTTGGAATACGCGTGCGCCTTATTCCTTGAAACGGAGGTAGTATCTGATAATAATTGAGTGACGCATCTTCCGCAGGGTATTAAATGCCTTTCCGGTCGTCCTCATTGAAAGATGAGCTCTCATGATGTTTATTCCATTTCAAGAGTATAAAGCAAGTGTCCTGTTTGCAAGTAACTGCGGACATAGATTGTTTGCAAGTAACTGCAGACATAGATTGCATTACAGTGTTGATTTTTCTGTCGGGCATATATAGGCATATGGCCAGTTTCGCCATCTTCACGGGCTCGATCTAGACACGTCCAGGTGTTGTGTGGCATGTTCTTCCATTTGGATTTTATTAGTACAAGCTCCAGATTGCAGTATGCTTCAGACATCTTATGGTTTATCCTAGCATTAGATCATGAAGAACTGTAATAATTTCCCTAAGCGAGGTCATGCTTCACTAATATTTGGGAAAATTGTGCATGTCACAAGTATTGTAAGATATGCCCCTGTGACATTAAAAAGCGGGCTTATGACAGCTATAAAGATTTTTTTTTTTTTGAGAAGGATAAAGATAAAGTTTTGATGTCTTATCTCCTAGCTTTGTTTCCAAGTCCTATTTAAATTTTCAATTTTTTTTTGACAATTTCAAATATCAATCTGTGGCTAGTATCTTTTATCTTTTCTATGGAACTAAGGGCATTGACATACACAAGTAGCATAATTGAAGCCATGTCAAGACGCAATGTAGACGGCACGGCGAAGCACGCTTGCCCACCTGTAGGCTTTACACCCGGCTACGTCCTAGATCAAAGCGCGCGATTGTACCTTACCGGCCACACAGTGCGACACAGCCTTACAGGCGGCGAGGCGAAGCTCGCCTATTCGTCTAGTATAGCCATGATTTAAGTTGCATCAACAAAGACGTGCATTGCACATGTATAATTACTAGTATGAGGAAAGATCCCATCAGCAGCAGATTAACAAACAAACTAGGAACTGAAATTAGTTAAACGGCAGGACAAAAGTTATTAATTTCTACACAACCATAAGTAAACTTGTTCCGTTCTGATAAGCTGCACATGCGCTTAAATCATCAGGTTATAGGCTAAGCTCACAAACACCAATTAGCGCATGATAAATCTCAAAATAAAATCTTCCGGTTACAGGATAAATATTTCAATACAAATTAAAGGAGGTACAGAAAATTGAACAATAGGTTTTATCAAGTCCCTGGCTCTAAGATTCTGACATACTTTATCGACTAGTTATGGCCTGCTAGATAACTTACTTGAATAAGAAAGAGACAAAGAAGAGTGCTACTAAATGACTGGAGATCAAGTCCCTGGCTCTGAGATTCTGACATACTTTATTCACTAGTTTTCATCTGTCTCCACTTATGCACTGAAGACATGCAAGTCCAACAATCTTTTGTACTGGCCTTGTTCTATCTCTTCTTCATTTGCACCATGTAATAACAGGAGCTCAATGACACAATCTTCCCAGTCAATACCATTACACGAGTCTCTTTTCTTTCTCTTCTTCACACAGTCGGTAGTGTTTGAAATCTGTGTCAGATGATCCTTGTCATCTCGTCTCTTTCGCCATTGATTTTTCCTGATATTTTTTTGTGGTGGACACACATGTTTATGTCCAAGATCAGACGGTGAATCCTCAATTGCATTTGCAATACGAGTAGCAGGAGCCTTCCTAATTTCAGTGATCCGACACTTAGCAGCTTCAATCCGTGCTCGCCTCCGCTTCTGCAAATCAATTCCAGCAGTAAACGATGGAGGAGGTGCATCATAGCCAATGTCAATTTCTGCTTCCTCCTCGAGGGGTTTGTTCTTGGTCCGGGCATTATTATCCCATGGTTCCAGCTCCCAGTCTGTCTTGCACCGCTTCCTCCTGCTAGGAACTTTACCAAAGTTGCCAAGTTCCTTTAGCTGAGCAATCCTCTTCAAGACATTCTGGTAAGTATCTGACATGCATCCCTCTAAGATGTTCAAATCCTCTGGTTCCTTCAACTCTTGCCCATAAGTCTTGAAATCGAAATCAAAGGGATCATCAGTCTGGAGGTACTTGGTTTCGTCATCATCAACAGATGAGTACATCTTGACAATGCTGGCAATGTCTGGACGGAGGAGGCTCTCTTGAAACAGTTGGGACTGTGACTGCATCTCCATGAGATAGAGCAGCATGGGGGCGCTGTGCACAAGGTTTTTGGCATTGACGTCGGTTCCCCACGGAAGCAACTTGTGCGCAGCACGCACCAGCGCAGCAACAAGTTCCTTGTATCGGAGGCGGCAGGTGCTCGGCACCGCCGAAATCTGCAGGGCAATTTCTTCCACAGAGACAGAGGTGAAGCCCTTGAGCTGTGCGGCGAAGGCAATCACCGAGGCGACAAGTGGGAGCGGGTGCCTACCGGTGGTGAGCGACCACTTGGAGGCGCAGCGGAGGAGAAATCGGGCTTGGGAAAGGATGGCAACCTTCTTCTCACCACCCGCAGCTTTTAGGGAGAGCTCCACGGCGCGTTCGAGCGCGGCGGAGTAGTCAAAGGACAGGAGGGGAGGGAGGGAGAGCCGGGAGGCGATGCGGTACGCGAGGTCAGCGAGCGCGAACGTGGTGCAGTCCGCGGCCTCAGCGGCCTCGGCGAGGGAGATGGGAAGGCAGTGGGATCGCGCGACGATGAAGATGCAGGCGCCTGCGAGCACGGGGAGAAAGGCAGTGCCCGGGCAGGCGAGGTTCCTGTCGGTGGCGGATTGGGCTATATGGAGGACATCCTCGACGCGGCTGGCCGAGAGCGAGAAGCGGGCGGCCATGGAGGTGATGACGGCGGAGGCGGCGTAGAGTTTGTGGTCGGGGTAGGGGGACTGGGAGCTGTGGTGGACGGTGGTGGCGGCGGCACGGTCGAGTTCCCCGCCCTCGGTGAAGCGGGCAGAGTGGACGAACTCGTAGGCGCCGGCGTCGTGGACGAGGCCGCAGGTGGTGCAGACGAGCACGCCCGAGACCGGATCCGGAACCACCGGGCCCTCGCCGCACGACCGGCACGTCGAGTGCATCGCGCGCGCGCGCGAACAGCGGCGTCCGGTGCGGCGGGGAGGGCGGTGGCTTGAGCTGGAAGAAACGATGAGGGCGGCGGAGAAGCGGAGCAGCAGCTCGATCGTTGTTGACGCCGATCCGCAAATTAGGGTTCGCGCGCTATGTGTTTGAGGTCTCTAGAATATGGGGAATTTCTTTTCTGTTAGGTAGGGCTCAAGGACGAACGATTCGACGGAAGAAAGGCCCAAGAAGGCATGTACAATGGTGATGACTCTGTAAGAGGTAGTTATATGTGATTTTGGTGATGTGGAGGAAAGAGAATGAGGAAAGAGAATGAGGAGAGAGAAGGAGGCTGTCTGTAAAGTTACATACAGTCTGTAGGCTTCTTACATACGCCTTACAGACAACATTTTTATTGTTGTATGAAGGGTGTCTATAACTTATAATCACACATGTTTATGGCTAAAAATATATAGCTTACAGATAGACCATTGTAGACGCTGTCTATACTATTGTCTATATATGACATGAAGTGATATTACAGACACGAATGTCTAGACCATTGTACATGCCCTAAGAGGCCTCTAGCTGGCTCACCTATTCTCAAAAGAAGAAGGCCCCCTGTCTTTCTTCATACAACAATACCTGCACACAAGCATGATATGCAGATTTGGCATTGCATTTGTCATTTCTGTGTTAGCTTCCAACAAAGGATATCTTGCTCATCAGTATTAATGATTTGAGTTTGCTTAATATTTTGCGCCATAGCAGGAGTGAACAACAAGTCGATAAGGTCTTCATTCCATCTCCTCTGATTAGGAAGCCAAAGGTCCTTAACTAAGGTCGGGTACACAAAGCCACGGGGTTGAATAATTAGCTCATCATAGATAGAAATCCAAGAGGGGCACCAGGGAGTGCTCCAAATGGAGATATTGCCTTGAGTGAGCTGGTAGAAGGTATGGGCTTTGAGAGTCGGAAGAATTTTAAGAATAATAGCCCAAAAAGCAGATTTTGGCTTATTTGGATTTGGGCGCCAGATAGAAGAGTTCGGAAAATACTTGGCCTTCAAGACTAAGTGGAGATGATCTTGAGGGTTTTGGGCAATACGCCAGGCTGACATGAGAATGAGACTTTGGTTCACAGCCTGTAAGTTTCTCACACCCAAGCCTCCCTCTTTCTTTGGTGTACAGATGTCCTTTCAGGCTTTTAGGCAAAGGCTACGAGTTGATGCTTCCTCTCCTGTCCACCAAAAAGTTCTAATGATGGCTGTAAGCTTTGAAATGATTTTTTTTTTAGAAGAGAATGTTGGACATGTAATAAACAGGGATGTAGGAGAAGACTGATTTAGTAAGTTCTAGGCGAGCAGCATGAGACAACTTGTCAGCCTTGTAGGTACTAAGCTTCGACTTAAATTTATCAAGAACAAAGTTATAAGCTGAGGCTCTGTTCTTTGCCGGAAGAATGAGAGGATGTCCTAGATGGATAAACGAGGCATCCATTTCTGGACAGGGAATATATTCTCAATGGCCTCCACATTACAGGGATGGGTATGCTTACTGAGAAGGACACCAGATTTGGACCAATTTGGAGTTTGACCAGAGATAGAGCAGAAAGAATCAAGTATTTGCTTCATAACAGTAGCTTCCTGCAACGAGGCCGTGCCACAAAGGAGTAGGTCGTCTGCGAAAAGAAGAGAATGAATGGGAGGGCAATTTGGTCCAAGAACAACACCATCTAGAAAATTGTGAGACATGGCTTCCTGAAGCATAAGAGACAACTCATTGATAGCTAGTACAAAAAGATAAGGGGAAAGAGGACATCCTTGTCGTATACCTCTATCACTTCAAAATTTTGCAAACGGCTGGCCATTAATAATAACAGAAAAGGTAGGTGAGGAGATACAAGCATGTATCAAGTTAATGAAATGACCATGTAACCCTTTACGAGAAAGAGCTGCCACTATAAAGTTCCACTCTAAACGATCGAAAACTTTGGCCAAATCGATTTTCAACATAAAAGACTCATGTTTCCAGGAGGAAAGAGCAAACGAATGAGTGATCTCTTGGGCAATGATGATATTATTACCAATGCGATGCCCTTCAATGAAAGCCTGTTGGGAGGGATGAATATAGTCTGACAGATGAGGCTTAAGTCTATTGGCAAGAGTTTTAGCAATAAGCTTATAGACAACATTACAAAGACTAATCGGTCTATAATCAGCAGGCACAAGAGAGACAAGCTTTTTAGGGATCAGGACTATATGAGTATCATTTATGTGAGCTAGCATAACACCTGATTGATAAAAAGAATGTACCAGATTTCTAACGTCGTCACCTATCCAACTCCACGTTGCCATGTAAATTTCAACATTGAATCCATCAGGCCCTGGAGATGCATTCTTTTTCATCTCCTGCAAGGTGTCCCACAACTCCTGCTTATCTGGTATAGAGTAAGTATAATCGACCTGGCTAGACTGAGGAAGGTGTGAATTAATAAAAGGCCTGCCATAGTTGATATTGGAAGACGCAAAAATATGCCGAAAGTAATTCACGAAGGTATTGCCAATTTGTTTCGGCATGTAATGGACATTATTATTCTCATCTTTGATGGAGACAATAGTATTCCTTCTCCTACGCTTGAGTATTGACCTGTGGAAGAAATTTGTATTCCTGTCTCCATCTTTAACCCACTGCTTCTTTGCCCTCTGCATGTAATAGTCAGTTAGTTTTGTAAGGCACTGTTCATACCTGGTAACAAGGGAATTTTCCAGCGCTTGATCTCGCGAATTAGTGGGTTTTTTTTGGACTTGAGATTGTTTCTGGTGTATCTGCTTCTCCAAATCTGTAATCTCTTGCTGCAAAGGTTTCTTCTTCCTGCACCAAATTTTCAGAACTCCAGCCAGATTATTAGTTCTCCAAGAAAAGGATTTACTGGAAGTTTTTAACCAGGCAGCTTTGGCATAATTTTGGAAGTCTTGTTCTTTTAACCACCAACTTTCAAACGTAAAGGAACGTTTCACAATCCGAACATGACCTTCAGTATAAAGCAAGATAGGAGCATGGTCAATGATTGTGTACATTAAAGGCATATGATAAACATGTGTCACCGGGAAAGAAGCACACCACTCTGCATTAACCAAACAACGATCAAGTCTTCCGTAAAGAGGTTTGGAAGAAAAGCGCTTATTGGTCCAAGTGTAAGCTGGCCCACTATAACCCAGATCAAAGAAGCCACAATTTTTTACCAGAGAATGAAAAGAATTTAAACGAGAACCTCGGTTGGTAATAGGCGAACTTTTATCCATATCATACAAAAGCTCATTCATATCACCCATGCAAAGCATTGGCAGATTAGCATTATCATACACAAAAGTGGCAATCTGCTCCCAGATTAAACTAGTTTGGCGATGATAGGGATCACCGTAGATACATACAAGACCCAACTTAAGATTAGAAGCCTTAATAGTAGCAGTAGCTAAGATAAGATAAAAGCTGGAACTCTGAACAGACACTTGAATCTCATCATTCCACATTGATACGTCTCCAACGTATCGATAATTTCTTATGTTCCATGCCACTTTATTGATGATACCTACATGTTTTATGCACATTATATGTCATATTAATGCATTTTCTGGAACTAACCTATTAACAAGATGCCGAGCCAGTTGCTATCGTCACGTTTTTGGTTTCAGAAATCCTAGTAAAGAAATATTTTAATTGGACGAAACTTTCGCCCAGGGTCCTATTTTTGCACGAAGCTTCAGAAGACCGAAGACCTAACGAAGTGGGGCCACGAGGAGGCAGGTGGCCGGCGCGGCGCCGGCCCCGGCCGCGCCGACCTATCCCCCGGGCCCCTCGTGGCCCCTCGCTGACCCTCCGCCTACTTAAAGCTTCCGTCGCGAAACCCCAGTACCGAGAGCCACGGAAAACTTACAGAGACGCGCCGCCGCGAATCCCATCTCGGGGATTCTGGAGATCGCTCCGCACCCCGCCGGAGAGGGGATTCATCTCCCGAGGACTCTACACCGCCATGGTCGCCTCCGGAGTGATGAGTGAGTAGTTCACCCCTGGACCATGGGTCCATAGCAGTAGCTAGATGGTCGTCTTCTCCTTGTTGTGCTTCATTGTTGGATCTTGTGAGCTGCCTAACATGATCAAGATCATCTATCTGTAATACTATATGTTGTGTTTGTCGGATCCGATGGATAGAGAGTACTATGATTATGGTGATTATCAATCTATTGTTTATGTGTTGTTTATGATCTTGCATGCTCTCCGTTATTAGTAGAGGCTCTGGCCAAGTTTTTGCTCTTAACTCCAAGAGGGGGTATTTATGCTCGATAGTGGGTTCATGCCTCCATTGAATCTGGGACAGGATGAAAGTTCTAAGGTTGTGGATGTGCTGTTGCCACTAGGGATAAAACATTGATGCTATGTCTAAGGATGTAGTTGTTGATTACATTACGCACCATACTTAATGCAATTGTCTGTTGCTTTGCAACTTAATACCGGAGGGGGTTCGGACGATAACCGAAGGTGGACTTTTTAGGCATAGATGTAGTTGGATGGCGGTCTATGTTCTTTGTCGTAATGCCCAATTAAATCTCACTATATTTACCATGTCATGTATATGCATTGTTATGCCTTTCTCTATTTGTCAATTGCCCGACCGTAATTTGTTCACCCAACATGCTTTTATCTTATGGGAGAGACACCTCTAGTGAACTGTGGACCCCGGTCCTATTACATAGATACAATCTACTTGTTTTACCGTTTTTTGCAAACATCTTCCACTCGATACGTTTAATCCTTTGTTACAGCAAGCTGTGAGATTGACAACCTCACTGCTTGGGACAAAGTACTTGGGTTGTGTGTGTTCCTAGTTGGCGGTATCTTGGTGTTGCGCCGCATCACATTTCGCGACCATCAATCTTCAACGTGCTTCTTGGCTCCTACTGGTTCGATTAAACCTTGGTTTCATACTGAGGGAAACTTGCTTCTATACGCATCATACCTTCCACTTGGGGTTCCCAACGGACGTGTGCATCCACGCGTATCAAGCTAAATTTCTGGCGCCGTTGCCGGGGAGACCAAGACACGCTGCAAGGGGAGTCTCCACTTCTCAATCTCTTTACTTTGTTTTTGTCTTGCTTTATTTTATTTACTACTTTGTTTGCTGCACTAAATCAAAACACAAAAAAATTAGTTGCTAGTTTTACTTTATTGTCTTGCTCTCTATATCAAAAACACAAAAAAATTAGTTACTTGCATTTACTTTATCTAGTTTGTTTTATTTACCGTTGCTAAAATGGCCAACCATGAAAATGCTAAATTGTGTGACTTCACAAATGCAAATAATAATGATTTCCTATGCACACCTATTGCTCCACCTGCTACAGCAGAATTCTTTGAAATTAAACCTGCTTTACTGAATTTGGTTATGAGAGAACAATTTTCTGGTGCTAGTTCTGATGATGCTGCTGCCCATCTCAATAATTTTGTTGAACTTTGTGAAATGCAAAAGTATAAAGATGTAGATGGTGATATTATTAAATTGAAAGTGTTTCCTTTCTCATTAAGAGGAAGAGCTAAAGATTGGTTGCTATCTTTGCCTAAGAATAGTATTAATTCATGGACTAAATGTAAGGATGCTTTTATTGGTAGATATTATCCTCCCGCTAAAATTATATCCTTTGAGAAGTAGCATAATGAATTTTAAACAATTAGATACTGAACATGTTGCTCAAGCTTGGGAGAGAATGAAAACTTTGGTAAAGAATTGCCCAACCCATGGACTGACTACTTGGATGATTATCCAAACCTTCTATGCAGGACTAAATTTTTCTTCGCGGAATTTATTGGATTCAGCTGCTGGAGGTACCTTTATGTCCATCACATTGGGGGCGGCTACAAAACTTCTTGATGATATGATGATAAATTACTCTGAATGGCACACGGAAAGAGCTCCACAAGGTAAGAAGGTAAATTCTGTTGAAGAAACCTCTTCCTTGAGTGATAAGATTGATGTGATTATGTCTATGCTTGTGAATGGTAGATCTAATGTTGATCCAAATAATGTTCCTTTAGCTTCATTGGTTGCTCAAGAAGAAAATGTTGATGTGAATTTCATTAAAAATAATAATTTCAACAACAATGCTTATAGGAACAACTCGGTAATAACTATAGGCCATATCCTTTTGCTAATGGTAATGGTTATGGTAATTCTTATGGGAATTCTTACAACAATAATAGGAATGTACCCTCTGGTCTTGAAGCCATGCTTAAAGAATTTATTAGTACACAAACTGCTTTTAACAAATCTGTTGAGGAAAAGCTTGATAAAATTGATACTATTGCTTCTAGAGTTGATAGACTTGCCTCTGATAAATCTTTTAAAGTTGAAAGTTATGCCTAATAATGATATTGATAATAAGATTACTACTACAGCAAATGCCATCCAAGTTAGAATTAATGAGAATATAAGATTAATGGCTGAACTGCGTGCTAGGTGGGATAGAGAAGAAAATGAAAACTAGCTAAAGAGAATAATGTAGCTAAAGTTTGGACTATTACCACCACTAGTAATGCTAATTATCCACATGTTGTTGCACCTCCTACTATCAATGGTAATATAATTGGTGTTGGCAATGTTTCTACTCCTAGTGCAAAGCGTACAAAACTGCCTGAAATTGCTAAAACTGCTGAAACTGCTTGTGATAAAACCGCTGAAATTTTTTCCAACCTTGGGAACAATGATCCCATTGCTGTAGCTCATAATGATTTAGATTTTGATGATTGCCACATCTCTGAAGTTATAAAGTTCTTACAAAAACTTGCTAAAAGCCCCAATGCTAGTGCTATAAATTTAGCCTTTACAAAACATATTACAAATGCTCTCATAAAAGCTAGAGAAGAGAAACTAAAACTTGAAACTTCTATTCCTAGAAAGTTAGAAGATGGTTGGGAGCCCATCATTAAAATGAAATTCAATGACTTTGAATGTAATGCTTTATGTGATCTTGGTGCAAGTATTTCTGTTATGCCTAAAAAGATTTATGATATGCTTGACTTGCCACCATTGAAGAATTGTTATTTGGATGTTAATCTTGCCGATAATGTTAAAAAGAAACCTTTGGGGAGGATTGATAGCATATTACGGCTAACAATAACCTTGTCCCCGTTGATTTTGTTGTCTTGGATATCGAATGCAATGCATCTTGTCCAATTGTGTTGGGAAGACCTTTTCTTCGAACTGTTGGTGCGTTATTGATATGAGGGAAGGTAATATTAAATATCAATTTCTCTCAAGAAAGGTATGGAACACTTCCCTAGAAAGAGAATGAAGTTGCCTTTTGATTCTATTATTAGAACAAGCTATGATGTTGATGCTTCTCTCTCGATGTTACTTTGATTTGCACTTTCTGCGCCTAGCTGAAAGGCGTTAAAGAAAAGCGCTATGGGAGACAACCCATGTTTTTACCTACAGCAATTTTTTGTTTTGTTGAGTCTTGGAAGTTGTTTACTACTGTAGCAACCTCTCCTTATCATGTTTTTGTGCCAAGTAAAGTTTCTATGTCAAAGTTGATGTTATATTTGGGATCGCTGCGCAGAAACAGCATTGCTGTCTGTCACGAATCTGGGCACAATTCTCTGTAGAAAATTCGAAAAAATCTTACAATTTACGAGCGTGATCCTCAGATATGTACGCAACTTTGATTAGTTTTGAGTTTTTCCATTTGAGCAAGTCTGGTGCCATTTCTAAATTCGTCTTTACGGACTGTTCTGTTTTTGACAGATTCTGCCTTTTATTTCGCATTGCCTCTTTTGCTATGTTGGATTTATTTCTTTGATCCACTAATGTCCAGTAGCATTATGCAATGTCCAGAAGTGGAACAATGATTGTGTCACCTCTGAATGAGTGAATTATTAATTGTGCACTAACCCTCTAATGAGTTTGCTTGAAGTTTGTGAAGGAAGTTTTCAAGGGTCAAGAGAGGAGAATGATATACTATGATCAAGAGGAGGAAAGTTAAGCTTGGGGATGCCCCCGTGGTTCACCCTGCATATTCTAAGAAGACTCAAGCGTCTAAGCTTGGGGATGCTCAAGGCATCCCCTTCTTCATCGACAACATCATCAAGTTCCTCCCCCGAAACTATATTTTTATTCAATCACATCTTGTATTCTTTGCTTGGAGCCGGTTTGTTTTCGTTTTTGTTTTTGTTTGAATAAGATGGATCCTAGCATTCACTTTGTGGGAGAGAGACACGCTCCGTTGTTGCATATGGACACATGTGTCCTTAGGCTTTACTCATAATGTTCAAGGCGAAGTTTCTTCTTCGGTAAATTGTTATATGGTTGGAATTGGAAAATGCTACATGTAGTAATTCTAAAATGTCTTGGATAATGTGATACTTGCAATTGTTGTGCTCATGTTTAAGCTCTTGCATCATATGCTTTGCACCCATTAATGAAGAAATACATAGAGCTTGCTAAAATTTGATTTGCATATTTGGTTTCTCTAAGGTCTAGATAATATCTAGTATTGAGTTTTGAACAACAAGGAAGACAGTGTAGAGTCTTATAATGTTTACAATATGTCTTTTATATGAGTTTTGCTGCACTTGTTCATCCTTGAGTTTGCTTCAAATAACCTTGCTAGCCTAAACCTTGTATCGAGAGGGAATACTTCTCATGCATCCAAAATCCTTGAGCCAACTACTATGCCATTTGTGTCCACCATACCTACCTACTACATGGTATTTCTCCGCCATTCCAAAGTAAATTGCTTGAGTGCTACCTTTAAAATTCCATCATTCACCTTTGCAATATATAGCTCATGGGACAAAATAGCCTTAAAAACTATCGTAGTATTGAATATGTACTTATGCACTTTATATTTTATTAAGTTGCCTTTTGTGCGATAACCATGCTTCGGGGGAACGCCATCAACTATTGTTGAATATCATGTGAGTTGCTATGCATGTCCGTCTTGTCTGAAGGTCTATCATTTTAGTGGTTGGAGCATGCAAAATTGTTAGAGAAGAACATTGGGCCGCTAACTAAAGCCATGAACCATGGTGGAAGTTTCAGTTTTGGACATATATCCTCAATCTCATATGAGAATAATAACTTTGCTACATGCTTATGCATTTAAGAGGAGTCCATTATCTGTTGTCCATGTTGTCCCGGTATGGATGTCTAAGTTGAGAATAATCAAAAGCGAGAAATCCGAAATGCGAGCATTCTCCTTGGACCTTTGTACAGGCGGCATGGAGGTACCCCTTTGTGACACTTGGTTGAAACATGGCATGCGAAGATCCGGTAGTCCAAGTTAAGTAGGACGAGGTGCGGGCACTATTAGTATACTATGCGTGAGGCTTGCAACTTGTAAGATATAATTTTCATAACTCATATGCTTTATTACTACCGTTGACAAAATTGTTTCATGTTTTCAAAATAAAAGCTCTAGCACAAATACAGCAATCGATGCTTTCCTCATTGAAGGACCATTCTTTTACTTTTATTGTTGAGTCAGTTTACCTATCTCCTTCCACCTTAAGAAGCAAACACTTGTGTGAACTGCATTGATTCCTACATACTTGCATATTGCACTTGTTATATTACTTTATGTTGACAATATCTATGAGATATACATGTTACAAGTTGAAAGCAACCGCTGAAACTTAATCTTCTTATGTGTTGCTTCGACACCTTTACTTTGATTTATTGCTTTATGAGTTAACTCTTATGCAAGACTTATTGATGCTTGTCTTGAAGTACTATTCATGAAAAGTCTTTGCTTTATGATTCAGTTGTTTACTCATGTCATTACCTTTGCTTTGATCGCTGTATTCATTACATATGTTTACAAATAGTATGATCAAGATTATGATGGCATGTCACTTCAGAAATTATCTTTGTTATCGTTTTACCTGCTCGGGACGAGCAGAACTAAGCTTGGGGATGCCGATACGTCTCCAACGTATCGATAATTTCTTATGTTCCATGCCACTTTATTGATGATACCTACATGTTTTATGCACATTATATGTCATATTTATGCATTTTCCGGAACTAACCTATTAACAAGATGCCGAAGAGCCATTTGTTGTTTTTGGTTTCATAAATCCTAGTAAAGAAATATTCTCGGAATTGGAAACTTTCGCCCAGGGTCCTATTTTTGCACGAAGCTTCCAAGACCGAAGACCTAACGAGTGGGGCCACGAGAGGCCAGGTGGCCGGCGCCTGTGCCCCGGCCGCGCCGACCTATCCCCTGGGCCCCTCGGTGGCCCCTCGCACCCTCCGCCTACTTAAAGCTTCCGTCGCGAAACCCCAAACACCGAGAGCCACGATACGGAAAACTCCACAGAGACGCGCCGCGAATCCCATCTCGGGGGATTTCGAGACGCTCCTGCAGCTTCTCGGGGAGAGGGGATTCATCTCCCCGGAGGACTCTACACCGCCATGGTCGCCTCCGGAGTGATGAGTGAGTAGTTCACCCTCGGACCATGGGTCCATAGCGAGCTAGATGGTCGTCTTCTCCTTGTTGTGCTTCATTGTTGGATCTTGTGAGCTGCCTAACATGATCAAGATCATCTATCTCGTAATACTATATGTTGTGTTTGTCGGGATCCGATGGATAGAGAGTACTATGATTATGGTGATTATCAATCTATTGTTTATGTGTTGTTTATGATCTTGCATGCTCTCCGTTATTAGTAGAGGCTCTGGCCAAGTTTTTGCTCTTAACTCCAAGAGGGGTATTTATGCTCGATAGTGGGTTCATGCCTCCATTGACACCTGGGACAGGGACAGGAAGTTCTAAGGTTGTGGATGTGTTGCCACTAGGGATAAAACATTGATGCTATGTCTAAGGATGTAGTTGTTGATTACATTACGCACCATACTTAATGCAATTGTCTGTTGCTTTGCAACTTAATACCGGAGGGGGTTCGGACGATAACCCGAAGGTGGACTTTTTAGGCATAGATGAAGTTGGATGGCGGTCTATGTTCTTTGTCGTAATGCCCAATTAAATCTCACTATATTTACCATGTCATGTATATGCATTGTTATGCCTTTCTCTATTTGTCAATTGCCCGACTGTAATTTGTTCACCCAACATGCTTTTATCTTATGGGAGAGACACCTCTAGTGAACTGTGGACCCCGGTCCTATTCTTTACATAGCATACAATCTACTTGTTTTACTGTTTTCTTTGCAAACATCTTCCACTCGATACGTTTAATCCTTTGTTACAGAAGCCGGTGAGATTGACAACCTCACTGCTTCGTTTGGGACAAAGTACTTGGGTTGTGTTGTGCAGGTTCCTAGTTGGCGCCGGAATCCCTTGTTGCGCCGCATCACATTTCGCGACCATCAACCTTCAACGTGCTTCTTGGCTCCTACTGGTTCGATTAAACCTTGGTTTCATACTGAGGGAAACTTGCTTCTATACGCATCATACCTTCCACTTGGGGTTCCCAACGGACGTGTGCATCCACGCGTATCACACATCAACCAAAGGCCACCAGCTCGTCTTCTCGAAGGCACTACAAAGCTATCATACATGTTAAAACGGCTAACAAGATCAGCAGATTTGACTATTGAAGATTTAATTTCGGAGACAAAAATTACTTGTGGCTTGGTGGAGTGCATCATACGGGCAAGATATGTCATCTTTGAACTACCAAGGCTCTTGCTCATGCCCTAGCAATTCCATCCTAGAGTCCTCATGGCGCCCGTGGCGCCTTAAGGGCTGGCGCCAGTGCCTCTCGATCCATGTCCATGTCATCGACAGAGTCTCCAACATTTTCCTCTATGTGAACTCTCGGAACTGTACCAAAGACTGGAAGCTGAGTTTCATCTCCAGCATGAACAAACCTTGTTGGCTAGAAGTCCAATCGAAGGTACTTCTCTAGTATGGATTACGACCCCATGTGCTCTGGTATCTCCCTGGACTTCTTGCAGTGGCTGGTTAATGGATCTTTTGGTTCGATGTATCAGACTGCTTTCGAAAGAAGTGGGGTTTTTGGGAGTCATTCTGGACTGTGGGAAGACAATAGGGACAAGAGGCGAGATATATTTGGCATAGTGCGGAGGGGAGACCGAGGATTCATGGGGATATGGAGTTGCACTTGCCTCCATTACAAATTGCCCCTGATGAGGAATATGATACAAAGATGAACTTCCTTCTATCTCAGTTTCCTTTGCTTTTGGATCTTCAAAGAAAGCCCCTGAGTCTTGCAAGCACCGGATTAACTGCTCGCGAATCCGCAGTCGTAAATGCGCATGCCGAAGGGCTTCTCGTTGGGATGAGACTCTCATCTATTATCCACCGACCAAGCCTTTGAGCTGGAAAACTGCGGACAGATAGCCCTCCCCGGATCTCTCCTTTAGCATGCTTGTTCAATGGGACATCACAAAGACAAGATGGGAACATAATACTCCCGTAACATATAGATTCTCTTTTATCTTCTCATAGTGCAAAAGTAATGCCCGATGAGTTATCAGTAACAACTTTGATTTTGTCTTTCACTGAGCATTCACCTTCATTTTTGCAACGCCCGAGAGTAGCTTGGTTCAGTGTGGCATATTATTCCTTTCAAAATGTGATATTCAAGATGCGCATCAATTCTGCCTGTATCGCAGCAAGCTAAAAGATCTAAATAATGGGTATGCCATAGGCTCTAACCGTGACAAAGATGTAATCAAACTTATAATCTTCGCTAGAATTAACTTCATCATCCGTATCAAACCAATCAAAGTAAGATATCCGATCCAATCCGCTCATGGTCGACCAGCAAACAGACATCATCCCATCATAGGTCCTAAAGTGAGCCAAAAATATAGTGCTTGATACTTGCGAGATGCCGTAATAATTGTTCCTCCATGCTCTGGTCCAGGCAGAAGGAGAAATCCAACTCTTCCTCTTGACCGGCCTGATCCGCTTGCTCCAATAAATCATCGCCTTAAGATTCAAGGCCAGATCTGGCATACCCGCTGCTTCGGCTTGATGCTGGTGAATCGCATCTTGTCCTTCTTCCTCTGAATGCTTTCCATCCATGTCTCTCATGAATCGTTGTTGTGGGAGAGATTGATGGTTATACTACTGGAGGGTGGGGATGTATGTCATGAGTCTTTCCTCGTCTCCTTCCTCGAGTTGCTTCCCGTCGATGAGATTTCTTGCGATTTGCTGCTGCGGGAGATGTTGAGGCAAGACAGTGGGAGTGGGAGAATAAAGGTGGGGTGGATTGACTCTGGAAAGGCCTAAGATTAGAGGGAAATAGAGGATTAGGAACGGCGAAGAAGTTGAGAATGTTTAGAGCATCACCACCCGCGTCCCCCAAACCGTCCCCCAAACCGCCCCGGATTGAGCGTTTGGGGACGTGTTTTTGTTCGTGCCGCGTTTGGGACGTCGCTCCCCAGCCGCATCCCCCAAACGCCGCCCCCAAACATTAAAAATACTTTTTTTTAGAAAAAAACTATTTACTAATATTCAAATCGGTTGAACATAAACAAATTATATATAAAACTTCGAAAAAATATAACTAAATACATATAAACTATCTACTTCTTCTTCGCTGATGGCCCCGCCTCGTCGTCGTCATCGCGGTGGCGCTTCCTGCTCGTCACCTCTTCCGAAGAGGCGGTGTCGGCGCTCGACGCGTCGTCGTCGCCGGTGCTCGTCGGCTGCGCCTTGGCCTTGGCCTTGGCCTTGGCGGCCTTGTCCTTGGCCGCCTTCGCACGGGCCACCGCCGCCGCCGCGGCCTCGCTCTCTTCTTCCTCCTCCTCCCAGCCCAGCCATTCCTCCTCGCTGTCAACTGGCGGCGGGGAATCGTCGCCGCTGCTCGGCGTCCTGGCTTTGTCCCACCAATGGCGCCAGCCAGCAGGCTTTCCCTCGCTGGAGGTGTCGGACGGGAGCTCGGAGATGTAGCTCATCGTCGCTGGAGGTGTCGGATGGAGGCTTGGATGAATGGCGGCGTACGTACGGGTCTTATTGAGCGTGGATGAACGGCGGGCGCAGAAGTCGGAAGAGAGAAGTCGTTTTCCGAGGAGTCGCACCATTCCTGGCGGTTGGCACGTCGGTCGACGCGCTGCCAATGCGATTCTGCCCGCTTCCCAGCAAATCGCACCGTCGCTACGTATGTGGCGGTTGAGCGTCCGAGCCGACGAGCCGGGCCCGCGGCGCCTCGCGCCTCTCATTTGTGTCCCGGCGGCGGCTCGGTGCGCCCCCGTGGACGGGGGACGGGGCTCGGACGCGGACACCGTATCTGCCGCGCGACAAAAGGTTTGTAAGGTGATACGTCTCAACGTATCGATAATTTCTTATGTTCCATGCTACTTATTGATGATACCTACATTTTATATGCATTATATGTCGTATTTACGCATTTTCTGAAACTAACCTATTAACAAGATGCCAAGAGCGCTGTCAAGTCAAGTTGGTTTCAGAATCCTAGTAAGGAAATATTCTAAATTGACGAAATCAACGCCCAGGGTCCTATTTTTGCACGAAGCTCTGTAAGACCGAAGGGGAGTCGGTAACATTTAGGTGGCCAGATGACTCGGGCGGCGCGCCAGGCTCGCCGCGCGGGCCCGTCACTCGCCCTCGTGCCGCCTCTGACCTCGCCCTTTTCGCCACTTATAGCCTCCGGGCGAAACCCTAGTACCGGGAGCCACGATACGGAAAACCTTCCAGAGACGCCGCGAATCCCATCTCGGGGATCTAGAGACGGTCCAAGACTTCGGCCGAGAGGGGATTCATCTCCCGGAGGACCCTTCATCGCCATGATCGCCCCTGAGTGATGAGTGAGTAGTTCACCCTGGACCATGGTCCATAGCCGTAGCTAGATGGTCGTCTTCTCCTAATTGTGCTTCATTGTTGGATCTAGTCTGTCTAACATGATCAAGATCATCTATCTCTAATACTATATGTTGTGTTTGTCGGGATCCGATGGATAGAGAATACTATGTTATGGTGATTATCAATCTATTGTTTACACTACAAGAAATGTGCTGACTCGCGACCCTCCATATTGGTCACGTGAAGGTCATTGTGCGCCATTTATGACCACGTCCCCGAATAAAACTGTTGGTCGCCATTTTTGAGCGTGCCAATGACTTACCACAACGAATCTTTATCTTGTATTGTCATACAGACTATGACCAAAATAGATGGTCTTAGTTTCACGACCAATTTTTTGGTCATGACATCTTAGCTTATCTAGGTCAAATCGACGCATAACTACGTGGCAGATATATGACCAAACCAAATGGTCCTAAATCAAAATCAGCCCAATCCAGTTTAGTGCTTCACATGGGCCTAGCCCAGCAATTCTGCTATGCTACATGGGCCGAGCCCAACATTTCAACCTTTTTTACTTTCAACCTGTACCTTTGTGTCATTTATTTTCAATTTCAGCCTTATTTTTATATTTGTTAATGTTCCTCACCTGTAGTGGGCCCCAGTTTCTAATTCTTTCACGTCAAACGAAAATCTTAAAATAACAGTCAATACTATGGACATAATAGATAGAGCACATGAAAGTTTACGGTAGATAATTAAATGGTGCACAGTCATTTGAAAGGTGAAAAAAATCTTATTGAGCAATTAGTTAATTCAATTACAATATATCATGAATGCGCTTGATATTAAAATTTATTGCGAAGTATATCATATGGATTGAAGAATTACCAGCCTGTGATTGATCCCAGCAATATGTGGTGCCGGTCCACCCATCCACTACTGCTCTTGATCACTCCTGCATGACAATACAACATAAAAAAGATCATACCATTAAAGTGCTTCGAAATTAAAATAGTAATAACATAACGGCAAGTCCATATCTGAACTTGCACATACATACTAGCTAGCAAAAGGTGCATGATCTTGTCCAAGCATTTGGTTCAAAACTGGTTTGGAATCAAGGGTACATTCTAGAATACCTACAAAACACTAAAACTTCATATGACCATACAGGTCTTGGAAAAAGTTTGTTAGCTAACGAAAAAACAGAAGTATTTTTTTATCTGAATACCAAGCAACCAAGAAGGGCAAGGATGCATGTTATACTCATATAGTGGCGTGGCCTTCCAATTGCAAAAATATGTCGCCACGTGTAAATTATGACCTGACTACTAGTAGTCATGCAGGAGCCAAAAATATTCTTTTACTCTTTGTGTTTCAGTTTGAGAAAGGCACAATTAAGCATAGTGTATAGTCAATAATCAGACTAGTAGTTCATCTCATGATAAGCGCGAAACCAATATTATGACAAACTTTCAAACGTCAACAAACAAATAAGTGTCATACAAAGCTCTAAATGAGTCCTTCCCAGACACAAAATATATACTACGCAGTAGCCTGTTACAATCATCCACAGCTCACACAAACATCTCCTACCAGAAAAAATAGAACAGATAGCGCGTGGACACAAGAACAGGGTTTATACTTACCACATTGACTCTGGGAAGAATCCATACAAAGTACCTCGCGACTAGAAAAAACATGTGTGTATCATGCACATGACGTGCGCGAGCCTCTAAACAAAAGATGCAATGTCCATCAATTCTAATTAATGCACACAACTTTTTAAGCAAAGATGCCTAAACAGGAGCAGAACAACTACCAGCGATCGGAAACGGTTAAAGGACAGCAACACACAGAGCATGGTACTTAAATATTCGTAAGGTTACAACGAAAGTCGCAATGCGCAAGACTTATGCCGATCTTCAACATTATGTAGAAACAAGAGATGGAACAAGCTACTTATCAACAATTTAGCTAGGTGCAGAATGAATCAGGCAAGAGAAACTATAGAACATCATCTGGAAACTACTATAGGGCATTCATGTAAAAAATTAACATTGTATACATGCAGTCCAAACCCGTGGATAACAAGGAATTTTTTTAGTTTATACATGATAGAAACTGAGTACACTTTCAGAAGATCACATATCCATGCTAAACTATAGCAACTCAGAAACAATATATACCGTTAGTAACGGAATATTTTGGTTCTCACACTCATATAAAGATAAATCGCAGTACACAAACTACTAATCGTGATGTAAAAAAATTAACATTGTATACATGCAGTCCAAACCACAGCATAACAAGGAATTTTTTTAGTTTATACTTGATAGAAAACTGAGTACACTTTCAGAAGATCACATATTCATGCTAAACTATAGCAACTCAGAAACAATTTATACCGTTAGTAACGGAATATTTTGGTTCTCACACTATACAAGATAAACTGCAGTACACAAACCACAACTGGGGCAGGATGTGTCAATTTTCATATTATACAGGAATATATATCGTTAGCGCTATGATAAAATGAGAACACCCAAGCATAACATTGCTAGCTCATCGATGTGCAACAGCTTCTGTAATTTGTCTTTGGCATAATTTAATACACAATAAACAAACAAACTCTGCTCGTATATGACAAGTATCATACTAACCTCAGAGCTCAGAGGGGTAGGCCCCTGACCCCCTCAATGAAGAGAACATGGCACAGAACATCATCCTTGATCATGCCGACTGCAGTCACGTGTACAACTCACGGCCTTGGTCCGCATACCAGAACCTGATCTTTGGCATGCTTTCCTTTGAATACCCACTTCACTAAGCAAACCTTACCACCGTATCCAAAATAGCACATCCTTATTTAGGCATGATCCTCTTGCAAGTTAAAAGCTGCACACAATCTTTATCAGTAAAATATGTAGCATGATCATAAGACAGTACAATATATTTATTGCGTGGTTGTATAATAAATCCTCTTGCAAGTTAAAAGCTGCACACAATCTTTATCAGTAAAATATGTAGCATGATCATAAGACAATACAATATACTTATTGCGTGGTTGTATAATAAATCCTCTTGCAAGTTAAAAGCTGCACACAATCTTTATTTAGGCTTAGTGAAGTAATTTCCCAACCAATTTAGACAGACGAGAAGCTTTGTCCATGCCTATCCTTCAAACTATAGGTGTATTTAGAAAGCTCAAGATTGGGATCAGATGGACCATTCTATCTAATATCATGTACACTTAAATTTACCACTTTACACAGAATTGACTTTACCTGATTCAATCATTTAATGCAACAGACAGACCATATCCCGAACAAAGACTCATGCATGTGCACTCGCATCTGCGTAAGCATTACAACTTAGCAACTAACAAAATATTTGCACCAATTAACCGGTCCAGGAATGCAATATATAAGCCCAGCTGCAATAGACATACTCCTTTTGATAAAAAAACATGCAGTAAAGATGCATAATAATCGAAAGAGCATGATAACTCCTCTTGATTATTTCCTCAGCAATTCAGCTAAAATGTTATATCAGTCAAGTCTCCTCTATATAGTTTTCATTCATAGGAAAGAAAAAACAAACTATTACTAATATGCTACTTTTTATCAACCACGAGGAGATAATAATTAATATGCTCATTTCATGATAACCAAATGGCGTAGTTAGTAGAACTGAACGAAATCCCAGCCATATAGTAACTGAGACATAAGCTGAGATACAGAATGTAGCCAGCATCGATTTAAACCCAAAATTAATATGCCATAAATAGTAACGGGGGCATCAAACGACACAGGAATACATGTGGAGCGAGAAGGGCTATTACCGGGAAACTCACATGAATCGACCGAGCGGAGGTCAACCTCTACGATCGTCCCCCGGGAGCCGCGTTTGCCGGTCAACTTCCTGTAGAGTTAGGGGCAGGCAAGCTTCGATCCTGGGGAGCAAGATAGGGGTCGGGCGCGTCGGCTCGAGATGTGGATCTCGCGCGACGAGCGCCGCCGCCGGTTCCTTGTCCAACCTCGCGAACGCATGCAGTCAGTTCCCGTCCACGCTCCGGCGAGGCTCAATCCTCATGTCCCAATGCCTGCACAAAGAGAGAGAAAGAGAAGACTGAGAGAGAGTAGGGTTGGAAGGGAAATAGAGAGAGGAGGCGTGGCCGGTGGCCAAATCCGGCGACCCCGAGGCCAGATCTGGCGGACCCCTGAACTGGTCCACCCCAGAACGCACGTGCGCCGCCGCCGAAGCCGTCCATCTCAGCATATTGGCACGGCGGCGACTCTACCGCGGGTCACGATGGGAGAGATGCGCGGCGGCATGGAGTTAGAGAAGATGAGGGTATTTAGCTCGCGAGGTAGAATCTAGGACGGCGGTGGAGAAAAGGGAGGGGCGACGCCGACGCGGTCGCTGTTCCTCTCCTTGCGAGGGGCGGCGGCGTATGAGGACGAGGAGGAGGTAGGGTAAAATTCGTTCGCCTGCGGCCCGCAGGCGGAGTGTGGGCGGGACATAAGCCAATTTTTTGGTTTACCAGGGCGGGGAAAGGGAGCGGGTGGCGCGGATCCAATTTCCGTTCCATGGGAATGGAATATTCGGAATCGGAATCGTCAAGTATGCTGGTTCGAACCCTGCCCCACCTGACTTATTTTTATCCATTATTTTCAGCGATAAGGCGCACACGTATTTTTTTAAAACAAAAATTTATCATAAAAATTAAACAACGCAATCTTAATTATATTATATATGTAATTAGTATCGTTGGATTCATACTGAAAAGCACTTCCTGATAATGCTAATTTCATATAAACAATCTTTATATATTTAAAATAATTTTTGGTCAAATAAAAAACATAAAAAACGAGGACGCCTTATTCGTTGAAATCGGAGGTACTATTTCATTGGCTCTACCTTACACGACCTATGTGAGGTGCGGGGATCTATTTGTCTGTTTTATGTGTCCACTAGGATAGTTGGTTCCACGTGTCAGTGTGGTTTGGCTCGTCAGCTTGATGGTTGGAGTATAGTGGGACCCACGTGTCAGGTTTATGTGGGTTATGCATGCCTAGTACGAGCCCCACGTGTCACTTGATAGGTTGAGTGGGTTCCACATGTCAGTTATAGATTTAATGCTAGCGACATCTAGCCACGTAAGGTAAGTAGACACATGGACATGACATTGTTGGGACGCGAAACCCAGTCTCACGGGCAAGGATCGGGTCAACACCGTAGAGCCGGAAACAACTAGGGCTGCGGCTGGCCCTGGTCCTCGAGCGACGGCCCGCAAAGCCTCCTGGTCCCGCGCCGATGCAAATTGCAAGGGCGTGCCACCCGACCTATACCTGGTCAGGGAAGGTGTTGATGATGCCTCGCTTAGTTTCCTGCAGTGCACACACGTACACGTTAAATACGAGTCGATCGGCTCTCAGGTTATCCTGTGAACCGGCTCATGGAGCCGATCCACCCATGATCTGTACCGAGGGGTACGAATATATGGTGGTCCCGCTTGATCAAGATAAAGCATATGAGATCCACGACGATCCGGGGTTTTCACCGCATAATCGGATCATCCTACTCACGATTGGCCCTCGCGCCACGCACGGTGATCGTAAGCCATCCCTAGACAAGGCCCAAAAACCAACACGAGGTTGATCCTCGGAACATCCCGTCTGGGCAGCAAACTACACCCTACACGCCGCCGGATCCTCCAACCCTCAGAAGGCCTAACTATTGCGTATGTTAAACTAATCCCCATGAATCAGTGAGCCACCATAACGGATCGATCTACTAAATAAACAGCTAGGTGCCGCCCCCGCACCCATGATGAGGTACAAGGATGGCTAGATGCGCAAGGGTTGCACCACGACAGCATATGATGCTAAGAACGACGCTAACCCTAACGCACCTACGATAACTACGTTGCTCGCCATCAAAAAGGCTTCAGTACGAGCAACGTATGAACAACTAGGCAGGCTTGTGCTGCCTAGATCGCGAGATGCGATCTAGGCAGCATGGTGCTTACCGGAGGAACCCCCGAGACGAAGGAGTTGGCGATGCGCCGAGATTGGTTTGTGTCGAACGTTGCTGTTTTTATTCCATAAACCCTAGGGTACATATTTATAGTCCAGGGGACTTTCTAATGTGGGCGTGCACTAAATCGTGCACGAGATAGATTCTAACTTCTACGAAGCCTACTATAAAGATACACGGGCTAACTAGCCCCAAACTTGGTAAACAAGGCCGATTCACATATCTCTTCTATATGTATATCTTCAAGTCCATCTTGATCGCGGCCCACTCCTCGACTTGGTCAAATTCTCGGTGATAACATATATAGACAAAACTAGGAAAAGCACCACCCACTTTAATGTATTATGAATTAGCTACCATGGCTAGTTAAATTGGTTTTAAATTGGTTGTAATCTATTTAATTAAAGTTGTAGACGGTATCATCTTCTCCGTGACCATTTCGTGTAAATAAATTATGACCTTTTTGCCCAAAATGGTCGTAGAAAATTAGGGTTTGGACCCTCCTAAACGGCTTACGACCAAATACTGTGAAATGGCCATGGAGTTATGACAAATTGTGTCATGGTCATTGTCATAAGGTCACTAGTTAACACATTTCTTGTAGTGTTATGTGTTGTTTATGATCTTGCATGCTCTCCGTAGTAGAGGCTCTGGCCAAGTTTTTGCTCTTAACTCCAAGAGGGAGTATTTATGCTCGATAGTGGGTTCATGCCTTCATTGACACTTGGGACAGTGACAGAAAGTTCTAAGGTTGTGATGCCACACTAGGGATAAAACATTGATTCTAAGGTCTAAGGATGTAGTTGTCGATTACATTACGCACCATACTTAATGCAATTGTTTGTTGCTTTGCAACTTAATACTGAATGGGGTTCGGATGATAACTTAAGGTGGACTTTTAGGCATAGATGCAGCTGGATGGCGGTCTATGTACTTTGTCGTAATGCCCAATTAAATCTCACTATATTTATCATATCATGTATATGCATCGTATGCTCTTCTCTATTTGTCAATTGCCCGACTGTAATTTGTCAACAACATGCTTTTATCTTATGGGAGAGAGACACCTCTAGTGAACTCTGTGGACCCCGGTCCTATTCTTTACATCGTATACAATCTACTGTAATACTTGTTTTACTATTTTCTTCGCAAACAATCATCTTCCACACAATACTTTGGCTAATCCTTTGTTACAGCAAGCCTGTGAGAGATTGACAACCTCACTGCTTCGTTGGGGCAAAGTACGGTTGTGTTGTGTGTGTTCCACGTTGGCGCCGAATCCCTGGTGTGTTGCGTCGCATCACATTTCGCCACCATCAACCTTCAACGTGCTTCTTTGGCTCCTCCTGGTTCGATTAAACCTTGGTTTCTTTCTGAGGAAAACTTGCCACTGTGCGCATCATACCTTTCTCTTGGGGTTCCCAACGGACGTGTACATCTACGCGCATCAAGCACTTTTTCTCGCGCCGTTGCCGGGGAGATAAGACACGCTGTAAGGGGAGTCTCCACTTCTCAATCTCTTTACTTTGTTTTTGTCTTGCTTTATTTTATTTACTACTTTGTTTGTCGCACCTAAACAAAACACAAAAAATTAGTTTCTAGCTTTACTTTTATTTACCGTCTTGCTCTCTATATCAAAAACACACAAAATTAGTTACTCGTCTTTACTTTGTTTGCCTAGTTTCATTTTTCTTGCTTATTTCATCATGTTTCCTCCTAAGTACACTTTAAAAGACATACCGTAGGCCGAGGGTCTATAATTGGAAGAGATAATATAGAAGAATTTTTCACCATGTTAGTATCTCAAGATTTTGAAGATAGACACTTGGTAGAACTTGCTCCTACTTATGAAATTGCTGTTGCTTCTTTAGTACACATGCTGAAAACTAAATTTGTTAATCTCAATCCTATAATCCAACACATGTTTCTCACACTTGGTGATATGGAGGAAGGAGAGAAGAAAGACTTTGTTTTAGAAACTCTTCTTAAAGAATTTGGTGGTGTAGCAAGAGAGGCTAGAAAAGTCTTTGCTAAATATAAAATGCTTGGTTCTTACACCAATTTTGTTAGTCTCCTTGAAAAGATGGACATGGAGAGAGTAAATTACAACTAATGATATTAATGATGGTGGGGAGGTTAAGACAACAATACCTTGTAAACTCTTAGGAATGCATGAAGCTCTAGAAAATAACTATGGTTGGCTTGTTCCTGAAAATTTGTTTGATGAGAATAGAAAGCCTAAGAATAATGAAAAAGGAGCCTCTGAAACTTACATAGACGAGATAACATGCATTGTTGAGAAAACTCCAAACACCCAAGGTAATGTTGATGCTCCATCTCTTGATAATACTTGATTTGCACTTTCTGCGCCTAGCTGAAAGGCGTTAAAGAAAAGCGCTTATGGGAGACAACCCATGTTTTTACTACAGCACTTTGTTTTATATTTGAGTCTTGGAAGTTATTTACCTACTGTAACAACCTCTCCTTATCATGTTTTTGTGCCAAGTAAAGTTTCTATGTTATAGTTGATGTTATATTTGGGATCGTTGCGCAGAAACAGCATTGCTGTCTCTGTCACGAACTGGGCCTAAGTCTCGTAGAAAATTCTAAAAATCTGCCAATTTACGAGCGTGATCCTCGTATATGTACGCAACTTTCATTAGTTTTGACTTTTTCCATTTGAGCAAGTCTCGTGCCATTTTAAAAATCTTTACGGACTGTTCCGTTTTTGACAGATTCTGCCTTTATTTCGCATTGCCTCTTTTGGTATGTTGGATGAATTTCTTTGATCCATTAATATCCAGTAGCTTTATGCAATGTCCAGAAGTGAAAAGAATGTTTGTGTCACCTCTCGAATATGTGAATTATTAATTGTGCACTAACCCTCTAATGAGTTTGCTTGAAGTTTGGTGTGAAGGAAGCTTAAGGGTCAAGAGAGGAGTATGATATACTATGATCAAGAGGAGTGAAAGCTCTAAGCTTGGGGATGCCCCCGTGGTTCACCTCTGCATATTTTAAGAAGACCGTTGCCTAAGCTTGGGGATGGCATCCCCTTCTTCATCGACAACATCATCGGGTCTCCCCCGAAACTATATTTTTATTCGCTACATCTTGTGTTCTTTACTTGGAGCTTCTGTTTGTTTTTGCTTTTGTTTTTGTTTGAATAAAATGGATCCTAGCATTCACTTTGTGGAGAGAGACACGCTCCGCTGTTGCATATGGACAAATATGTCCTTAGGCTTACTCATAATGTTCATGGCGAAGTTTCTTCTTCGTTAAATTGTTATATGGTTGGAATTGGAAAATGCTTACATGTAGTAATTCTAAAATGTCTTGGATAATGTGATACTTGACAATTGTTGTGCTCATGTTTAAGCTCTTGCATCATATACTTTGCACCTATTAATGAAGAAATACATAGAGCTTGCTAAAATTTGATTTGCATATTTGGTCTCTAAGGTCTAGATAATATCTAGTATTGAGTTTTGAACAACAAGGAAGACGGTGTAGAGTCTTATAATGTTTACAATATGTCTTTTATGTGAGTTTTGCTGCACCGTTTCATCCTTGAGTTTGCTTCAAATAACCTTGCTAGCCTAAACCTTGTATCGAGATGGATTACTTCTCATGCATCCAAAATCCTTGAGCCAACCACTATGCCATTTGTGTCCACCATACCTACCTACTACATGGTATTCACATTCCAAAGTAAATTGCTTGAGTGCTACCTTAAAATTCCATCATTCACCTTGCAATATATAGCTCATGGAACAAAATAGCCTTAAAACTATCGTAGCATTGAATATGTACTTATGCACTTTATCTCTTATTGAGTTGCTTGTTGTGCATAATCATGCTTCTGGGGAACGCCATCAATTACTCCTTATTGAATATATGTGAGTCGCTATGCATGTCCGTCTTGTCCATGATCTATCACCTTAATGATTGGAGCATGCAAATTGTTAGAGAAGAACATTGGGCCGCTAACTAAAGCCATGAATCATGGTTGAAGTTTAGTTTTGGACATATATCCTCAATCTCATATGAGAATAATAATTGTTGCCACATGCTTAAGCATTAAAGAGGAGTCCATTATCTGTGTTGTCCATGTTGTCCCTGTATGGATGTCTAAGTTGAGAATAATCAAAAGCAGAAAATGTCCAAATGCGAGCTTTCTCCTTATTTTACATGCGGCATGGAGGTACCCCTTTGTGACACTTGGTTGAAACATGGCATTGCAAAGATCCGGTAGTCCAAGCTAAGTAGGACAAGGTGCGTGCACTATTAGTATACTATGCATGAGGCTTGCAACTTGTAAGATATAATCTACATAACTCATATGCTTTATTACTACCGTTGACAAAATTGTTTCATGTTTTCAAAATAAAAGCTCTAGCACAAATAAAAAGCAATTGATGCTTTCCTCTTTGAAGGACCATTCTTTTACTTTTATTTGTTGAGTCAGTACCTATCCCCCTCCACCTTAAGAAGCAAACACTTGTGTGAACTGCATTGATTCCTACATACTTGCATATTGCACTGTTATACTACTTTGTGTTGACAATATCCATGAGATAGTACATGTTATAAGTTGAAAGCAACCGCTGAAACTTAATCTTCCTTTGTGTTGCTTCAACACCTTTACTTTGATTTATCGCTTTATGAGTTAACTTTATGCAAGACTTATTTATGCTTGTCTTGAAGTACTATTCATGAAAAGTCTTTGCTTCATGATTCAATGTTTACTCATGTCATTACCATTGTTTTGATCGCTGCATTCATTACATATGTTTACAAATAGTATGATCAAGATTATGATGGCATGTCACTTCGGAAATTATCTTTGTTATCGCTTTACCTGCTCGGACGAGCAGATAAGCTTGGGGATGTTGATACGCCCAACGTATCGATAATTTCTTATGTTCCATGCTACTTTATTGATGATACTATGTTTTATGCACATTATATGTCGTATTTACGCATTTTCCGAACTAACCTATTAACAAGATGCCGAAGAGCCGGTTGCTGTTTTCTTTGTTTTTGGTTTCTGAAATCCTAGTAAGGAAATATTCTCTAAATTGACTAAATCAACGCCCAGGGTCCTATTTTTGCACGAGCTTCCAGAAGACCGAAGGGGAGTCAAAGTGGGGCCACGAGGTGGCCAGATGACAGACTCGCGCGGCCAGTTCCCTCGCCGCGCCGCCCGTCACTCCGGCCCCTCGTGCCGCCTCTCTGACTCGCTCTTTCGCCTACTTATAGCCTCCGTCGAAACCCTAGTACCGAGAGCCACGATACGAAAACCTTCCAGGCCGCCACGAATCCCATCTCGGGGGATTCAGAGATCGTCCAAGACCCTGACGGAGAGGGGATTCATCTCCGAGGACTCTTCATCGCTGCTGATCGCTCCGTTGGAGGATGAGAGAAGTTCACCCCGGACTATGGGTCCAGCGTAGCTAGATTTGGTCGTCTTCTCCTAATTGTGCTTCATTGTTGGATCTTAGAGCTTCCTAACATGATCAAGATCATCTATCTCTAATACTATATGTTGTGTTTGTCGTGATCCGATGGATAGAGAATACTATGTTATGGTGATTATCAATCTATTGTTTATGTGTTGTTTATGATCTCGCATGCTCTCCGTTATTAGTAGAGGCTCTGGTCAAGTTTTTGCTCTTAACTCCAAGAGGGAGTATTTATGCTCGATAGTGGGTTCATGCCTTCACTGACACCTGGGACAGTGACAGAAAGTTCTAAGGTTGTGATGTGCTGTTGCCACTAGGATAAAACATTGATTCTATGTCTAAGGATGTAGTTGTCGATTACATTACGCACCATACTTAATGTAATTGTCTGTTGCTTTGCAACTTAATACTGAATGGGGTTCGGATGATAACCTGAAGGTGGACTTTTTAGGCATAGATGCAGATGGATGGCGGTCTATGTACTTTGTCGTAATGCCCAATTAAATCTCACTATATTTATCATATCATGTATATGCATTGTTATGCCCTTCTCATTTGTCAATTGCCCGACCGTAATTTGTTCACCCAACATGCTTTTATCTTATGGGAGAGACACCTCTAGTGAACTGGGGACCCCGGTCCTATTCTTTACATAGCATACAATCTACTGCAACATTTCTGTTTTACTGTTCTTCGTAAACAATCATCTTCCACACAATACGGTTAATCCTTTGTTACAGCAAGCCTGTGAGATTGACAACCTCACTGCTTCGTTGGGGCAAAGTACTTGGGCTGTGTTGTGCAGGTTCCACGCTGGCGCCGGAATCCCTGTTGTTGCGCCCACATCACATTTTGCCACCATCAACCTTCAACGTGCTTCTGGCTCCTACCGGCTCCGATTAAATTCTGGTTTCTTTCTCGAGGGAAACTTGCCACCGTGCGCATCATACCTTCTCTTTTCCTGGGGTTCCCAACAGACGTGTACATCTACGCGCATCAGAGCGCGCGGCTGGGAACGTTTTTTTGTCCGGCGCGCCCAAATCGCTTTGGGGGGACGGTTTGGGGACGCGACTGGAGATGTTCTTAGATCGGCATGTCGCCAGTCGCCATAGAGACAGTCAAGGCTTCCAGATAGTCTACGCCCGTTGTGTCGGTTCGCCGACAGAACGCGTACACCTCCAGCAAGGGACAAATATCAGGTGACATCCCATGTCATGTCACCAAGTAACATGCTCATCGACGGTCGTCCGATCTTCATCCAACGGCCAACAAAGACCCAAAATTTTAACTCAGAAACCAAACATTTTAGAAAAAGTTCCAAGTAGGTTTAATATAGTCTGCTTTGTATTCTGAGAAAGTTTCGGTTCATTTGGATAATTAGTTTATCATTAAATAGCTTTTTAAAATTTGATCTTAAATGGCTATTGACTCATAAACGAGTGATCCAAATGACTCTAAAATTTCACAGAATAAAGAACGGACTATTTTAAACTTATAGGGACTTTTCCATTTTTCTAAAAATGTTTAATTTTTGAGTTAAAATTTTGGATCGTTGTTGGCCCTTGGATGAAGATCGGACGACAGATGCGCTGGGGCATGTTACATAGTGACATGCTTATGGCATGCTACCCGATCTTAGAGCATCTCCAACCGGAGCCCCCAAAGGCCACCCAAACTTTCGGGCGGACCGCCCGGACAACATTTGGCCCAAAACCTCCACCCAACGGAGGCCCCCATAGCCGCCCCAAACGACCAGGCAGTCCGGCACACCCCAAACCCAGCCCATATCTGGGGCGGGTTAGTTTGGGGCGGCCCGGACGCGTCCGCCCCGGGTCGCTGACAGCGCGGACCCATGTTTGACCGGCCGGCCACGCAGATAACATAGCTTGACCGGCATCGGCATTCATGGCGCAGCGGCCACCGACCAGCAGCCAGCATTCATGGCGTACCGGCAACCTCCAACTATAAGTACCAGCGCCAGAGCAAACCCTAGTCCACACCCATCCGCCGCATCCTGCCGCCACCTTCCCATCCACATCCGCCGCCGCCCGTTCTCCTCCACCCGATCCTCTTCTCTTCTACCATGCCTCGTCGCCTTCCCACCAAGCTCACGCCGGAGAAGATGGCGCAGATCTACCTCGCAGCCAGGGTACGCGATGCGGAAGATGTGGCCTCTGAAGTGGCGGCGGCGGAGGCGGCAGACGTGGGTTATGCCATGTTCCGTGAGGACTCCGAGATCGTCGAACTGACGAGTTCGGAGTACATCCGGCAGGCGGACAAAGCGCAATGCGCCCGGGCGGAGGTGGCGGCCGAGCAATGGAGAGCGGACGAAGCGCATCGCACCCGGGTCGAGGCGGCGATGGAGCAATGGAGAGCATAGGCGAGGTTGAAAGAGCGAGATACGCGAGGGGAGCAACCGGAGTCTCTAAAGGCCACCCATGCCGGCGGACCACCGGGACAACATTTGGCCCAAAAACCTCCACCCAACGGAGGCCCCATAGCCGCCCAACGACCAGTAGTCCGCACACCTAAACCCAGCCCATTCGCGGGAAGAAGTTTAGCGGTTCGACGTCCGCTTCCTGCGCGGACAAGCATGATACCCATGTTTGACCGGCCGGCCACGTTAGAGCAACATAGCTTGACCAAGACGGCATTCACGCGCAGCGGCCACCGACCAAAGAGCGAAAGATTCATGGCGTACCGGCAACCTCCAACTATAAGTACCAGCGCCAGAGCAAACCCTAGTCCACACCCATCCGCATCTGCCGCCACTCTCTTCCCATCCACATCCGCCGCCGCTCTGTTCTCCTCCACCCGATCCTCTTCTCTTCTACCATGCCTCGTCGCCTTCCCACCAAGCTCACGCCGGAGAAGATGGCGCAGACCACTCGCAGTCGTAGACGCGATGCGGGAAGATGTGGCCTCGGGCGGCGGGCGGCGGATGGCGTAGACGTGGGTTATGCCATGTTCCGTGAGGACTCCGAGATCGTCGAACTGACGAGTTCGGAGTACATCCGGCAGGCGGACAAAGCGCAATGCGCCCGGGCGGAGGTGGCGGCCGAGCAATGGAGAGCGGACGAAGCGCACGCACCCGGGCCGAGAGGCGGTGAGGAGCAATGGGAGAAAGAGAAGTGAGGCGAGCAAAGTGAGACAGCGAGAGGAGCGCGAAGGCGCTGAGACGAGCACCGTGCGGCCGAGGAACAGCCTGGCATGAGTACGACCACATCCTCATAAGCCAGATGAGGAACATGCTCGGCTTCGTCGACAAGAAGAGCGAAGCGGAGGCGGCGATTCATGAAGGTCGGCCCTACGAGGGTGAACCATCATCTTCATTCTCGCTCTTCTCCGACTCCGACTAGCAGGGGTCTTCTCCGGCACCTCCACCTGGTGCTTACTGTGGCGCTCCGACTCTCGCACGCCATGGCAACGGACACGGCCCTATCCGATGACGAGTAGATTAGGTAGCTATCTGGTGGCAGCAAGTGCACGTAGTGTAGCAAGTAGCAAGTGCACGTTGCATGCTTTTGTAGTAATTTGCTATCTAAAAATTTGAGGTTTATGGTTGTAGAACACTTGTTTTGGGGGCCAGATTTGGGGCCTCCGACTGGAGATGCTCTCAGTCCTCGAGCAAGTAGTCGGCTGGTAGTGGACCCCCCCCCCCCCCCGGATTTTCCTATCTCTTTTCCTTTTATTCGTTATTTCTTTTTACTAGTTTATTTATTTTGGATTTGTTTTTCTGGTTTCTTTTCCTATTTATTTTTTGTTTTCCTTTCTTTTTATTATTTCAATTTTTATAAATATTCAGCTTCACAAAATATTCATATACAAAAATATTTTTGAAAATGTTTAGATTTGAAGAAAATAAAATTTTAAAAAGTTTAGACTTTGAAAATGTTCAAAATTCGAAAACCGTGTAGAATTGACAAATGTTACAAATTTAAAAAATGGTTCAAATTAAGAATAGTTCAGAGTTTAAAATTATTCAAAATTCAAAAAATGGTTTAGATTTTAAAAATGGTTCAGAACTGAAAATTGCTTCTCCCTTAGCTCACGCCTCCTACTCCTTCTCCTTGAGCATCTGCTCTAACTACTCCTCACTATCCTCTCATGAGAATGGACCCTCTTAACGGCTAACTCGAGCATGCCGGTTACCACTTGGACTCCAAATTGTTTCTATCTCACTTCGTTTTTTTGATCCTCCGCTAGCCCCCATCGACGCCACCACTGCTCACTCTAGCACGACCACGCCTCCTTCATATCTCCCTCGAGCTCTTGGGTGGCTGCTGACACACTAGCTCCTTGCCCGATCAAGGCCTTGCTACCACGGTCTGGTCGGTGTGACCTGACCACGGTGGTGTGGAAGGTGGTACTGGACATGATGGTGTGGTGTGGTTGTTGTTGTTGCTAACAAGACGACAGTGCTGCCATCAATGCCAACCTGGCTGGTCAAATCAACCACTACATCATCTACTATACCTATGATACGTCTCAAACGTATCCATAATTTTTGATGTTCCATGCTAATATTATACCAATTATTGTTACATGTTTTGCATCCACTTTATGTCACTTTTATATATTTTTTGGGACTAACCTATTAACAAGATGCCACAAGCATGTAGCTTTCAGAGCCTCACGTTTCTGTATTCCAAGTGTAGTGCCATAGTCAGAATATTATCGGAATTGGACGAAACAAAAGGCCACGTTCCTATTTTTCCAGGGGCTTCACGGAGTCTGAAGGAGAGACGAAGAGGAGCCAGGAGGGCCCCACATGCACCTAGGGCACGGGTCCCCCTCCTACCGGACCCTAGGGTGGTCTGGGTCCCTCGGGGCTCTTCAGGCACCGCCCTTTCGCCTACTTATTCCCCCCAATGCGAAAACCCTAAGTACCCGGGTCATATTCCACGAAAAGTTCCAGAGGCGCTCACGTTGCCAACCCTAGCTCTGGGAGGGTCCAGAATCACGCATCACGAGAGGGGAATCATCATCGAGGATCTACATCACCATGCCCGCCTCCGATTGATGCGTGAGTAGCTCATCCTTGGACTATGGGTCCATAGCAGGCTAGATGGTTGTCTTCTCCTTTTGTGCCATCATGTTTAGATCTTGTGAGCCGCCAATGATGTCTACTCACGCTTCTTTTTCTGTAGACAGTGTTGGGCCTCCAAGTGCGCAGGTTTGTAGAACAAGCCAAGAAAAGTTTTCCTTAAGTGGATCACCTAAGGTTTATCTAACTCAGGGAGGAAGAGGTCAAAGATATCCTCCTGGGCAACCCCGCAATCACGATACAAGAAGTCTCTTGTGTTCCCAACACACCTAATACACTTTTCATATGTATAGGTGCACTAGTTCGGCGAAGAGATAGTGAAATACAAGTAGTATGGATGTATATGAGTGGTAATAGCAATCTGAATAAAATATGGCAGTGAGTAAACATGCAACAGAACTTGTTGGTGTTTGCGTATGTGAAACAAGGCCTAGGATTATACTTTCACTAGTGGACACTCTCAACATTGATCGCATAATAACAATAATAACTTCTCTTATTTGTGCTACATACACTCTTTTGTTGGATGACAAACACCATTCGTTGTGTAGGGCTACAAGAGCTCCCTCAAGCCGGAGTTAACAAGCGCCACAACATTCAGCATTCATATTTAAGTAACCTTAGAGCATAATAGATCTTTGCAAAATAAACCGAGTACTAACATAGCATACACATTGTCACCATTACACTATGAAAGGGGAATAGATCACATCAATAATATCATAGTAAGATAATCAACTCCATAACCTACAAGAGATTATGACCATAATCTACGACAAGAACCACACGATGCACACACTGGCACCATTACACCATGCAGGAGGAATAGACTACTTTAATAACATCACATGAGTAGCACATAAACTAGTAGCGATAAAGGTCATCATATGGATCTCAATCATGTAAGGCAGCCCATGAGATCATTGTATTGAAGTACGAGAGAGAGATTAACCACATAGTTACCGGTACAGCCCTTTATCAGGTGAGAACTACTCCCTCCTCATCATGGGAGCAACAGTGGTGATGGAGATGGCGGTGAAGATGGCGGTGGTGTCGATGGAGAAGCCTTCCGGGCATCTCCCGTCCCGGCGCGTGCTCTAACAGACTCGTCCCCGCGCATCCGATGGCGGCGGCTCGGGAACTTTTTCTGCATCGTGGCTTTTTCGGTATAGGTTTTTCGCGATCGAGACTTTTTATAGGCGAAGGGCAGCTCGAGGGCTCCCCGGTGGGGCCACACCATGTGGGCGCCTGTCCTTGGTCGCGCCACCCCGTGGGGTGGGCCCCTGTGCTCCTCTGGTGCCTCTGTGTTTTGGAAGCTTCGTGTGTAAAATAAGATATTGGTATTGATTTCGCCCGATTCGAGAATATTTACTAGGATTAAAACCAAACAGCAAAACAGAACCGGCACTGCATCTCGTCAATAAGTTAGTTCCGGAAATGCATCAAACGATATAAAGTGTGAACAAAACATGAGTCATAAAACAAGCATGGAACATCAAATTATAGATACGTTGAGACGTATCAGCATCCCCAAGCTTAGTTCCTACTCGCCTCGAGTAGGTAAACGATAACAAGAATAATTTCTGAGGTGACATGCTACCATCATAATCTTGATCAACATTATTGTAAAGCATATGAAGTGAATGGTATGATTCAAAACAATGAATTGCTAACAAAATATAATGACTAAACAAGTGAATCATATAGCAAAACTTTTCATGAATAGTACTTTCAAGACAAGTATCAACAAGACTTGCATAAGAGCTAACTCATAAGCAATAAATTCTTAGTAAAGGCATCAAAGCAACACAAAGGAAGATATAAGTTTCAAGAAGCTGCTTTCAACTTTCAACATGCATATCTCATGGATAATTTTCAACATAGAGTAGTATAATGAATGCAAATAAGCAAGTATGTAAGAATCAATGCACAGTTGACACAAGTGTTTGCTTATAAGATGGAAGGAAATGGGTAAACTGACTCAACAATAAAGTAAATGAATGGCCCTTCGCAGAGGGAAGCATGGATTACTATTTTTGTGCTAGGGGCTTTTATTTTGAAAACATAGAAACAATTTTGTCAACGGTAGTAATAATTCATATGTGCTATGCATAATACTTACAAGTTGCAAGCCTCATGCATAGAGTACTAATAGTGCTCGCACCTTGTCCTAATCAGCTCGGATA
This sequence comes from Lolium multiflorum, assembly GCA_030979885.1. NCBI lineage: Eukaryota > Viridiplantae > Streptophyta > Magnoliopsida > Poales > Poaceae > Lolium > Lolium multiflorum. Next base: position 83,203,742 of record CM061751.1, read on the forward strand.
ACACGGATTATCATTGCATGACATATGTTTCAACCAAGTGTCACAAAGGGGTACCTCTATGCCGCCTGTACAAAGGTCTAAGGAGAAAGCACGCATTGGATTTCTCGCTTTTGATTATTCTCAACTTAGACATCCATACCGACAACATAGACAACAGATAATGGACTCCTCTTTTAATGCTTAAGCATTCAAAACAGATAATATTCTCATAAGAGATTGAGGTTGTATGTCCAAACTGAAACTTCCACCATGATACATGGCTTTAGTTAGCGGCCCAATGTAACATATGCATACTCAAACCATTTGATCATGAAATCGCACTTACTTCGACAAGGCGAACATGCATAGCATCTCACATGATATCCTACAAAGGTAAAAGTTGATGGTGTTAAACATGGTTACCGCTCAACAAGCAACTTATAAGAACTAAGACACATAACTACATATTCATCACCACAATAGTTTTTAAGCTATTTGTCCCATGAGCTATATAATGCAAAGATAAAGGAATGAAATTTAAAGGTAGGACTCAAGTAATTTACTTTGGAATGGTAGAAAAATACCATGTAGTAGGTAGATATGGTGGACACAAATGGCATGGGTTTTGGATGCACGAGAAGCATTTCCTCTCAGTACAAGACTTGGCTAGCAAGGTTGTTTGAAGCAAACACAAGTATAAACCGGTGTACATCAAAACTTACATAAGAACATATTGCAAGCATTATAAAACTCTACACTGCTCTTCCTTGTTGCTCAAACACTTTTACTAGAAAATATCTAGGCCTTAGAGAGACCAATCATGCAAACCAAATTTTAACAAGCTCTATGTAGTTCTCCACTAATAGATTTAAACTACATGATGCAAGAGCTTAAACATGATCTAATGAGAGCTCAAAACAATTGCCAAGTATCAAGTATTTAACCAATGAAGCATTTTCTGATTCCAACAAAATAACAACAAGTGAAGCGATCAACTTTCGCCATTGAACATTAAAAGCACAACTAAGAACACAAGTGTTCCATATGGAGCCGAGCGTGTCTCTCTCCCACATGAGCATGAATTTATTCGTAGAGAATGAAAATAACAAAATGAAAATAAAAGCACACAGACGCTCCAAGTAAAGTACATAAGATGTGATGGAATAAAAATATAGTTTCACTAGAAGTGACCCGATAAGTTGTCGATGAAGAAGGGATGCCTTGGGCATCCCAAGCTTAGATGCTTGAGTCTTCTTAAAATATGCAGGGATGAACCACCGGGCCATCCCCAAGCTTAGACCTTTCACTCTTCTTGATCATAGTATATCATCCTCTTCTCTTGACCCTTGAAAACTTCCTCCACACCAAACTTCAAACAAACTCATTAGAGGGTTAGTGCATAATCAAAATTCACATGTTCAGAGGTGGGACAATCATTCTTAACACTTCTGGACATTGCACAAAGCTTCTGAAAGTTAATGGAACAAATAAACTCATTCAACATAAAGAAAAGCGCAATGCGAAATAAAAAGGCGTAACTGGCCAAAACAAATGAAGCCCGGTAATCGGGGGTATGGAGCACGCGCTAAACGTCCGACATGTGTCTCACGCCGTTGGTAATACGTTAAGTTTAGGTATCCGAGCAAGTAGTCACGATGCATAGCATGGTCCCACTTCTTTTCAAATTGTTCTTTTCGCCGTTTGATTGAAGTCACAGTATGAGCATGCCGCTAATATTTATTTTGGATTAAAGAAAGGCATGACATGAACGTCCATGTCCATGCATGTTAAGCCGCTGCATGCGTACAAAGCTAGTGCATGTAGTCCGATTTTTAAGACGCAGCGAACAATTCATTGCACACAACCCTAGTTGCATTGTACTTGTTCGATTTTATGTTTTAGCTAATTGCATTGCTTGGCTGACTGAGAGGTGAGCCAAGTTGAAGAATTTTAAAGCACAAAACCTCACACGTACTGTAGCAAAGCATCATTGCCTTTTCATCCATTGGGTCGTATGGTATATCCATTGTTTGGATTTCGCCCCAGCCAAACAAGAACAAGGTCACGTGCAAATGAATGGGACCCACACGTTTAGTCTAGACAAGCACAATGATGTGCCCGCACACTCGTCGAACGTAAAGCCAAATTGAATAATCAGATTTCACGTTTGACTCAGTCTGTGAAATCACAATCTTAAAGCAAATCTAACGTTAGGAGAGAGGTGCACTACCCATCTGAACACCAAATTCACTCTCTCACAAAAACGTAACGGTCCGTAAAGACGAATTTTTGGTGGGCACTTAACTTGCTCGTATGGAAAAACTCAAAACTAATGAAAGTTGCGTACATATCGAGGATCACGCACGTAAATTTGCAGATTTTCCGAGTTACCTACGTAAACTTCATGAATTCGTGAGACAAAGAAATCTGCTTTCGTGCAAGAATCCAAATCTAGCATCAACTTTACTATAGAGACTTTACTTGGCGCAAAAACATGATAAGGAGAGGTTGCTACAATAGTAAACAACTTCCAAGACTCAACAAAACAAGAGCAAATAAACACATGGGTTATCTCCAAAAGTTTTCTTTATAGCCATTAAGATGGGCTCAACAATTTTAATGATACTCTAAGAAATAAGAGTTGAAGCAAAAGAGAACATCAAGAAGCAAATTCAAAACACATTTAAGCCTAACCCACTTCCTATGAAAAGTAATCTTGTACACAAATAAATTCATGAAGAACAAAGTGGCAAGCATAGAAAAGCAACACAAGTGCAATTTCAAGATTCTCAACATAAAGAGGGGAAACTTAATATTATTAAGATGCATATAACCATGTTTCCCTCTCTCATAATAACTTTCAGTAGCATCATGAACAAACTCAACAATATAACTATCACATACAACATTCTTGTCATGAGCCACATGCATAAAATTATTACTCTCCACATAAGCATAATCAATTTTATTAGTTGTAGTGGGAGCAAATTCAACAAAGTAGCTATCATTATTATTCTCATCAAGTGTAGGAGGCATAGTATAATAATAATAAAATTTACTCTCCATAGTAGGCGGCACCAAAATACCACTATCATTATAATCATCATAAATAGGAGGCAAAGTATCATCAAAGAAAATTTTCTCCTCAATGCTTGGGGGACTAAAAATATCATGCTCATCAAAACCAGCTTCCCCAAGCTTAGAATTTTCCATATCATTAGCAACAATGGTGTTCAAAGCGTTCATACTAATATCATTGCTACTAGCATGCAAATAAGATTCCATAGGTTTTTTAATTTTCGCAGCAAACAATCCATGTCTTAACTCAGAAATAGAATAAGAAGCTCACCGTTGTTTTCCATTATGCCTAACTAGTGTAAACAAGAAACCAAAAGATGCAATTGCAGGATCTAAAGGAAATAGCTTCGAGCACTTACAACGGCAACAGAAAATAACTTAGTTACCTGGGACCGAGTATGAGTGCCTTTTACCTTTCCTCCCCGCAACGGCGCCGTAAAATAGCTTGATGTCTACTCACACTTCTTTTGGAGACGTGTTGGGCCTCCAAGAGCAGAGGTTTGTAGAACAATAGAAAGTTTTCCCTTAAGTGGATCACCCAAGGTTTATCGAACTCGGGAGGAAGAGGTCAAAGATATCCTCTCAAGCAACCCTGCAATCACGATACAAGAAGTCTCTTGTCCCCAACACACCTAATACACTTGTCAGATGTATAGGTGCACTAGTTCGCGAAGAGATAGTGAAATACAAGTAGTATGGATGTATATGAGTGGTAATAGCAATCTGAATAAAATATGGCAGCGAGTAAACATGCAACAGAACAGTAAGTAAGCGGTGTTTGCAGTATGGAAACAAGGCCTAGGGATTATACTTTCACTAGTGGACACTCTCAACATTGATCGCATAATAAATAATAACTTCTCTCATTTGTGCTACATACACTCTTTGTTGGATGACAAACACCATTCGTTGTGTAGGGCTACAAGAGCTCCCTCAAGCCGGAGTTAACAAGCGCCACAACATTCGGCATTCATATTTAAGTAACCTTAGAGCATAATAGATCTTTGCAAAATAAACCGAGTACTAACATAGCATACACACTGTCACCATTACACTATGAAAGGGGGAATAGATCACATCAATACTATCATAGCGATAATCAACTCCATAACCTACAAGAGATTATGATCATAATCTACGACAAGAACCACACGATGCACACACTGTCACCATTACACCATGCAAGAGGAATAGACTACTTTAATAACATCACATGAGTAGCACATAAACTAGTAGCGATACAAAGCTCATCATATGGATCTCAATCATGTAAGGCAGCTCATGAGATCATCGTATTGGAGTACAGAGAGAGAGATTAACCACATAGCTACCGGTACAGCCCTTAGCCTCGAGAACTACTCCTCCTCATCATGGGAGCAGCGTTGATGGAGATGGCGGGTGAAGATGGCGTGTGGGTGTCGATGGAGAAGCCTACCTCCTCGTCCCGGCGGCGTGCCGGAACAGAGACTCTGTCCCCGCATCTTGGCTTCGCGATGGCGGCGGCTGGAACTTTTATCGTATCGTGGCTTTTCACGTGGTTTTCGCGATCGAGACTTTTTATAGGCGAAAGGGCAGCTCCGAGGCCCTGGTGAGGCCACACCATAGCGGCGCCTCAGTCTGGCCGCGCCACCAGGGTGGGGCCCCGTCTCTCCGTGCCTCTGTGTTCCGAAGCTTCGTGCAAATAAGATATTGGGCATTGATTTCGTCCGATTCCGAGAATATTTCTACTAGGATTTCTGAAACCAAAAACTGCGGCACTTCGCATCTCGTCAATAGGTTAGTTCTAAAATGCATCACGATATAAAGCGTGAAAAAACATGTAGGTATTGTCATAAAACAAGCATGGAACATCAGAAGTTATAGATATGTTGGAGACGTATCACCTAACATGATCAAGATCATCTTATTGTAATGCTACCTGTTGTGTTTGCTGGGATCCGATGAATATTTAATACGGTGTAAAGTTGATTATCAATCTATCTTATATGTTATTTATGATCTTGCATGCTTTCCGTTACTAGTAGATGCTCTGGCCAAGTAGATGCTTGTAACTCCAAGAGGGAGTATTTATGCTAGATAGTGGGTTCAGTCTCCAGTAATCTGGGCGAGTGACAGCAACGCCTAAGGTTGTGGATGTGTTGTTGCTACTAGGGGTAACATAACAGTGCTATGTCCACGGTCATATGTACTTGTTTACTTTACGCACATTGCTTAATGCGATTATCCATTGCTTGCAACTTAATACCGACGGGAAACACGGATGTCAACCTGAAGGTGGATTATTAGTCATAGATGCGGTTGGATAACTGATACGCGTAGATGCACACGTCCGTTGGGACCCCAAGTGGAAGGTATGATGCGTATAGAAGCAAGTTTCCCTCAGTATGAAACCAAGGTTTATCAAACCAGTAGGAGCCAAGAAGCACGTTGAAGGTTGATGGTGGCGAAATGTGTGCGGCGCAACACCGGGATTCCGGCGCCAACGTGGAACCTGCACAACACAACTAAAGTACTTTGCCTCAACGAAACAGTGAGGTTGTCAATCTCACCGGCTTGCTGTAACAAAGGATTAACCGTATTGTGTGGAAGATGATTGTTTGCAAGAAAACAATAAAACAAGTATTGCAGTAGATTGTATGCGATGTAAAGAATAGGACCTGGGTCCACATCACTAGAGTGTCTCTCCCATAAGATAAAAGCATGTTGGGTGAACAAATTACAGTTGGGCAATTGACAAAATAGAGAAGGGCATAACAATGCATATACATGATATGATAAATATAGTAAGATTTAATTGGGCATTACGACAATGTACATAGACTGCCATCCAACGCATCTATGCCTAAAGTCCACCTTCCATCATCCGAACCCCATTCGCATTTAGTTGCAAAGCAACAGACAATTGCATTAAGTATGGTGCGAAAATCGACAACTACATCCTTAGACATAGAATCAATGTTTTATCCCTAGTGGCAACAGACATCACAACCTTAGAACTTTTTGTCACTGTCCCATGTGTCAATGAAGGCATGAACCCACTATCGAGCATAAATACTCCCTCTTGGAGTTAAGAGTACAAACTTGGCCAGAGCCTCTACTAATAACCGAGAGCATGCAAGATCATAAACAACACATAAGTAATAGATTGATAATCACCATAACATAGTATTTCTCTATCCATCGGATCCCGACAAACACAACATATAGTATTACAGATAGATGATCTTGATCATGTTAGGCAGCTCACAAGATCCAACAATGAAGCACAATTAGGAGAAGACGACCATCTAGCTACCGCTATGGACCCATAGTCCAGGGGTGAACTACTCACTCATCACCCGAGGCGATCATGGCGATGAAGAGTCCTCCCGGATGATTCCCCTCCGTGTGGTGCTGAGGCGATCTCCCGAACCCGAGAAGGGATCGCATGGCGGCGTCTCGGAAGGTTTTCCGTATCGTGGCTCTAGGTATCGGGGCTCGCGACGAGGCTTAAGTAGGCGAAAGGGCAGCCTCAGGGTCCGGTGGGGCCAGACACTAGGGCGGCGCGACCAGTGGCCGCCGCGCCGCCACCATGTGTGGGCCCCACGTGGCCCCTCTCTGGCGCTTCTGGTGCTTCCGGGAAATAGGAACCGGGCGTTGATTTCGTCAATTCCAGAATATTTTTACTAGGATTTCAACCAAAACAAGAAACAGCAACTGCTCTTCGGCATCTTGTTAATAGGTTAGTTCCAGAAAATGCGTAAATACAACATATAATGTGTAAAACATGTAGATATCATCAATAATGTAGCATGGAACATAAGAAATTATCGATACGTTGGAGACGTATCGCATCCCTGTTAGTTCTGCTCGTCCCGAGCAGGTAAAACGATAACAAAGATAATTTCTGAAGTGACATGCCATCATAATCTTGATCATACTATTGTAAACATATGTAATTGTAATATCCCAGGTTTAGAGGCTATAAAATGAGAGAACACCAAAGTGTGCATTGCATTCATGCATAGAAAATCCGGGGAATTTTCGCGCTTCAAATAAAACTTACCACAGTAACTGAAGTTTCACTTGACTTGCTGGAATTGAAGTAGATCATCAAGTCAACTATAAACTTCACTGTGATCTTTACTAAAACCCTATTTTGGGTAGAGAGGATTTGATCTATGAGTTAGATCAAATGGAATTAGTTTTATAACAAACAACACCTTAAGTAAGGGTCAACTACAAGATCTTATAAAAGATCTCAACATGACATTCCTTACTACAACACATCCTTTAAGAATCAAACTCTAACTTAATAATACTTAAGAGTTAGCAACTATCTTTGTGTGTAATTTAATTCACTTCTAAATAAGGTAAACCATAGGGTTTAAAGTGCATAAAAGCCACACATTCTTAATTAAATCATAACTTATTAAATATATGGAATATCATAAAACTGAATCCATTTACATTACAAGTTATAGTTCAAACTATTTGAATAAAATTACTCATGAGTATTTTGAAACTCATATGATCATGCCTTGGTGCAATCAAACACCAACTATTCAAAATTGAGGAATAACCTTCAACCTTGATTTTTTGACCAATATTATAATATAAATCCAATCAAATATGATATAGTGACTCATCCACAATAATAAAACCATCCACAAGATATTTAGTAACAAATGCCACTTGGCTATCCAAATATAATTCATATGAGAGGATAATGATCATGCCACATAGGATGAAAATATCTACATGACTTGCATCCCAAGATTTGCCACCTCATGCTCAAAGGATTGCTATGGATGAGGGCATGACAACCAAGCACCTTACTCATCAAACCAAAACAAGAGTCACCCACCTATGTGTCATGACACTAGAGCTTGCCCAAGCCTATAAAAGGAGCCACACTCTTCATCCATTTGATCATCTTGTAGTATGATACAAGGAAACCAACCCATAGAGCCACTCCATACATTAGCTAGGATCAAGATGAAGAAGCTAGGAGGTGGAGGCATACCACAAGATGCAGGTTTATCAGAATTCCAGAAGAACAAGCTACATAAGATATCAAGGTAGAAATTCCTAGGCAAACCATGAATTTAGAGGATCATATCATCATCTCTTGAGTAGGACCTTAGGTTATTAAAAGACATTGAGAAGTGAGAGAGATTATAGATGCTAACCATATCCATGACTATCTTAGAGAATATTAGAGTAGTATTAAATCTTACTTGTTCAAACCAGCCTTTAATCTTGGAGGTGAGAGCCATGCTCTATTAGTGAAACTACTAAAACCCTAGACCTCATTTGAATTTCAATCCAAGTACCACTTTGGATCATAAATAGAACCCTGCCATACCTCATGCCTATTTATACTTCAATTTAGTGAAGCTTATGCAAAACCCTGAACCTTTCACATAGGATTCACTCCACATAAAATATTAAGCCCTAACTTGTGCATCATGGATCACAAGTATAAACCAAGCAAGTTATAATTAAGCTTAAATGATATTTAAGTGATTAGAATGAAACCAATATCTAATTCTATTTTGCCTTCCAAGTACTTTGGTTAGTGGACCAAATAAAATAATATGTTATAGCTTGGACCATCATTTTAGAGAGTTAATTGACCATGATAATTATAGGATCTACCCTAAGTAATCCAAGCTAGAATTTGCTAAGCATGATTATTAAAGATAGAGTTTCTCCAACTATTTCTAAAACCCTTAGAAACAATTCTCCACATAAAATCATGAACCAATCCCATTCTCAATATCATCTATTTTAAAACTTTAGCCATAATTAAAATATATAGGAACAATCAATAGTGTTAAGTAATAACAAAACCTAATAATATGTTTACCATGCACTGGTTATAAGTTTCAAATCAATTAAATAGATCTGGTTCCTAAGTTAAAAGGAAATTAAAATAAATACCTAAATCAATTTTATTTTATTCAAGTCTCACAAGATCTCAATTAAATCCAAACCAAACTAGTTGTTTAAAATAATAAAACCGTTCAGTAAGTATGATTATCAAATTATCTTGATACTCAAATATTTTAGAACCTGCAAAACAAAACAGAATTCAAATTTGAATTCAAACAACAAAATAGAAAACAGAAAATATAAAATAGAATTTGAAAAAGGAAAAGAGAGGGAAACTTACTAGACCTGGCCGCAGCAGCCCACCGCAGCAGCCCAACAGTCAGCCCAGTAGCAACCCAGCCCAAATCAAATACCGTTACGCTTGCTTTAAGAATCGTGCGTGGAGAAATGACTTCACCGTCGTCGTCTCCGAGCTCGACAGCGCGGCGGAGCCAGTAGGCCACGACCTCGTCGTCGATAAGCATGCCCCGGACGTCGCCAGACACTCAGAACCACGCCCAACCTCTCTCGCGTCCGAGCTTATCCGCGGACGAGCAAATCCTTGCAGATAGAAGCTTCCAGAGACCGCCACCTCCCGACCATGGCCGTCACCGTGTCGAGGCCACAGGGCTTCCCTTGGCCTATAAATAGGTGGAGGGCATCGCCGTGCACGCCTTGCTCGCCTCCGCCACTTCAAATCTTCTCAGACGATCCCTATCTCTCAAACTCGTCCACTCTCTGTCACCGGAGTCGAAGACGAAGCCGACGGAGGAGGCCACCCCAGCCTCCGGCGCGTGGTCCAGGAGGAGCGCATGGACTCAAGGAGCATATGGGAGGAGCCCAGCATCCAGGGGAGCCGTGCAGAGGATAAATTTTTGTTCCCTTCGCAGCACATCGCCGGAAATCTCCAATCCCGTCGTCTCCGTCGACCATCGCCGGAGCCGACCTCACCTTGAGCTTCAGGGTGAGTGCGCATCTCCAGAACCCACTAGTTCTTCCTGCCATCGTCTGTAGCCTATTTTAGCATGTTGGCCGGAGCTCACCGCCGCAGCACCTCTCGCCGGAGCTAGTTCCGATGATCCCCTGAGCAAACCACCACCACCATTCGATTCGTCGTGTTGTTCTCGTTCAGAAACACCTAGCCGCGCATCCCGGGAGGCCGTAAATCGGCGGCGCCACCATCTGCTGACCGCCGGCGTTTAACCGCCGGTGAGGTCAAAGGTCCTGGTCAACTTTGACCGGTCCTTGCTTGCGTGGCAGCCACCGTGGAGACAAGCCCCACCAGTCAGTGTCTAGGGCTAGATCTGAATCGGTACATTTAGTTTTTCTGTTTAATTTTAAAAACCAGTAAATAGTTGAAACTTTGCAAAATCATATAAAATTCATTTCAACTCAGAAAAATATGAATAAGATATCAAAATGCTCACAAAAATAAACTCTATTCAAATAAAATATAAAATAAAAATGTGTGTCAAAATAAAAATTCACTTATTTTATTCTTTGTTAATTATGTCTTTCTAATTGTTTTCAAAACAAATTGAATTCAATAAATAATCAAGTTTCAAAATTAAATTTTAACTATTTAAATAACTAAGTAAAATATTAAGATAAACTTTCTTTATCATATTGCATTAACTTAATTATTAGTGGTAATTCATAAACCCTAATTTGAAAAAGTTTAATTTTCTATTTTCTTAAATAATAATAAATCAAGAAAATATTAAAAGCCAATATTAATTTGGTAGCTTAAATATTGTGAACTCAAACATTTTTAATTAACAAGTTATTATTTGTATAAACCTAATAACACTTGTTAAACCCTAATTTTTTAATTAAACCTAATTAAGAGTTAATCTAATTATTAACACTTTTAAAAATTAACAAAATGTCAAACCATTATTAATTTTGTTTCAAAGTAATTAGTAACCACACCTATATTATTAATTATCATTTTAAGAGTTGTACCATAATTTAGAAACCCTAGTTTTTTTAAGTAAGACCTTGATTGCATTATTTTATGTGTTCATCCTTAATAATTGCAATCCTAAAACCCTAGGGGTTTAGCCATATGATTATATAAGCTTCACCTATACCTATAGAACCCTAGTTAGAAACAAATGCATGCATGATCATGATCTATTAACTTAAAACAAAATCATTTCACATGTGGTTATCATTTCATGTCTTTATTTTTGGTTAACACCTATATGATCCAATTAGTGCCACCTAGGTATAAACCCTAGCTTGTTAATATGTTAGCACCATTGATCGTCATACCAGACCATTAAAATCAACCTCAACCATCATATCCTAGTAGAACCATAGTGATAAACCCTAATACCAATCTTGTGTAGTTATGCACATCACATACTCCTATTCAACTAAACCTACTTAAGGAATCTTAAGCCACCTAGCTTAGAAACCCTTAGTGATTACTTAGTGAATCAAATAGGAAGATATAGTAAACCCTAGCTCATAGCACCACCTTGACCATCATCCTTTGATATGATGCTTATGAGAAACCATAGTAATGAACCTACCAATACTTGCTACATATAACCCATTCTACTTAAGAACCCAACTAATCCCTATTGGAGAACTAAAAGAATCCAATAGTAAACCCTAGAAGCCATAGCTCCTATTTGTAGTAGTTCTTGTTCTTATTTAACCTGTTCTTCAAAAGTTATTCTTTTGAAGTAGATATCAAGTAAACCATAGAAGGCCATAGTTCTTATTTGAGATACTTACTATCTCTTAATCAATATGTTCTTCAAAAGATGTTCTTTTGAAGTATAATATAAGTAATCATCAACCATGTCCTGTAGAACTTAAAATTGACAACTGCTTTGTACATATTGTTCAACTACAAGTCCTTTATGTATGTGCTTGTTATGATGTCTTATATATCATTTGTTATGATGCATTATATCACTTGTTTATGCTATAATATAACCAAACCCTAATAAGAACCTTGTTTGAGAACCATCCTAAAAGTGCAACACATCCTAAAGAAATATTTACAATTAAATCAAACTTAAATCATCGAGGTTAGGTTACGCTCGGGACGATTGCATCTCATACTATGCATTATAGCATCTTTGCCAGTTCTTTAAACATTGTCTTTACCGGACAATGATGGTATTTCAGAATTTGGAGTTCTCACGTATCGAAGCTTTTGCCTGCATAATCTTGCAGTCAAGAAAGGCAAGTTCATCGCTTGCTCATGTCATTTGATTATTTTTATCAAATTATATGCAAAGTACTATACTTATCACTCCTGCATTGAAAAGCAAAATATTATTTTACAATTATGAATATGACTATGTGGTGGGCAATGGAACCATGGTATGTGTTGATATGGTGGAGGTTCCATTGCATGGGTTATATTAACCTAGGATTAATTACCAATGCCGTCCAGTGATTCTAGCGCCGTACATATCGCGTTGACCATAAGATCTATAATGGCTCTGGGGAAGCCAGCTGTATCTTTTCCCTCCTGCACGCCAACGGACTTGATAGAGCCTGGCGGGGTGCTGGAGGCACTGCCGTAGGTTGGGATAGCCTTTAAAATCCCCATCCGGACGTTTGGATGAGAGGCTCTACCGTCTATGAAGGATTGTCCGACGTACACCGTGGGTAAAGCCGTATGATCGGGAGATGTCTACCGGGGGTGTACGGATGGACAAAAGGGTGGGTTTGCAGGGTCGCGGAGAAGGCGGTGTGGGCTTGGTTCTTATACCTGACCTCACACCAAAGGAAGTGTGAACGAGAATCATGACTCGGTTGGCAACAAGGTTAAGTTCTCTTATGGGAAAAGTAACGCACCTCTGCAGAGGATACTGAATTGTGACTGTCACTCCCTGTTCCGGGAAGGGAACTGCGAACGCGGCAGGAAAGGAACTCCGTGAAGTTCTAGTCAACCTGTGAAGACTGACGGGCATAGTTTTCAGAATAAAATAAACCTTTTGAAGAAATGTTTACGAAAACTTGCATTGCCTATGACTTTCTGGTCTGTGGCTGTAGCTAGTGCATGATACACCTATTTCCTAATATGAACTTGCTGAGTACGCTCGTACTCATCCCACTCTTAAATCCCCTGCTTAGCTATGGAGGCACCGAAGGAGAATCTACCGTGGAACTCGAAGACAAAGGAGTCAACTGCAACAAGATGAAGAATCCAAGCAAAGAAGTCAATGAAGTCAACTGCTGCAGCAACTATAGTGGAAACTTAGACTAGTAATAGAAGGGAGCCTTTCCCTAATCCTAGCACCTAAGTAGCTAGATTTCTATAGAAAGCCTAGTAGCTCTTAAGCTTGAGTTAGCAATAAGTTAGACTACGAGTCGTTCTTCTGGAGCTTTATTTGAAGTTTTACCTCACTGTAAAGTAGGAGGCTGTGTGATCTTCTGTAAACATGTTATGTATCCTTCTATAGACATACCTTGGACTCGCATATGTTTCTGTTGTACCACTCTGAGGGATGTAATATGAGTGGAACGGTGTTTCACTTGTGTTATGTCAACGACTTGTGTACTACACCATGCAGTGGTACGCTGGGTCATCACAGCTGGTATCAGAGCAAATGCTTTGACCCTAGGATTAAAACCCTTTAAAGGAGACCTATAGGTTTGGTAGTGTCTATAGGAAGTTGTATTAGCTAAGTTAACTATGCTAAACCAATTATTCTTTTGACTTGAGATGGGTATTCACTTGAGAATAATCCTGACACACTTGAGTCAATTTTTCTTATCTATTTTTCTTAAGTAGAGTTAGTTAGTTATCTTGCTTCATTCCAAATAATTAGAACACCATTGGAGCTTAAGATAATGGGTGGTAGTAGACCACAGTTGGTATACAATACATGGTAGTCCAAAGAGAGGATACAACCATAAGGAAGATATCCTATTGGAAGAAGTATACCAACGCAAGTTATGGTTAAGTAAGAGTCATTTAAAATGTCAAATGACTAATGTTAAGTAATGTAGATAAGTAATATGAGGTAGTATATACCTATGATGAGTCAATCATAGGAGGTAAGGAAGAGTGATAGGAGTCATATAAGTCTACTTTTCATGGTAGAGTTGGTAATCATATATGATTCACTTGAGAGTCATGATGTGATGGAGTAGAACATCATAAGTACGATAACAGAAGTATGATAAGGAGTAGGATTTAAGGAATAGTTCGAAAACTTAGGCCTTAAAATCATGTTAACTATGTCAAATATGCTAGAACCATAGTCCTTAGTTTAAAGAAGGCTTATTTAGAGCATATCACATAGAGAAATCCTGGAGTTATAGGTGGTATATTCTAAACAAACATGTGTTTAGAGTAGACATGTTAGAACTAATTGTATTATAGGAAGTAGTCCTCAATAGCACATATATATGATATCCTATTTTGTTAGTACTTCCAAAGAAAACTAGGTTAACTTCAACTATCCCAAGCCATTTTGTTTCAAGTTTGTCTCATTGCAAATGTGCAATTAAGATAAATGTTGAGACAAATAGTAGAAATTCACGTATTTGTGCTAAGTATCACAACCTAAACCTATATTATGTGGTGTATATACTACACATCTGAGCCTGATGTTTAGGGATGTCTTACCCAACTATTATATTCAGGCCTATAAGGATGTGTATTATAAGCACAAAGCTGGATTTTCTTGGATTTTATTGGATTTTCATTGATTGACTAGATCCATACATGAAGTTTGAATTTGATATGCAAATGCATGTTGCTATATCAAGCTCTTACTTGATGTTATAGGTCTAGAGGGTAAAGGTATTCGTGTGAGGAAGTGACGAATTCTGAAGATTTTGAAGACAAGATGAAGGTTCACTAGAAAAAGGAAGTAAAGTTGTGGGAAGTCACCACAATAATCTGAAGGAAGGACCAATCAAACCTCATTTTTATCCTCAATTGAGGAGTACTTCAACATGGAAGTACCATGAAAGTGAGAAAATAGTGAATATGGAGCAGTAGGAGTGGAGCCATATTCATTATGAAAGAAGGTAATGCTAATGAAGTCACTTAAGATACTATTTTCATAGTGTCAACAAGTGGTTATCTTGCAAAACAAACCTTAGAAGAAGGAAAATAGACAAGTGAAGTCGCAGCTGGTATCATCAGACCGCAGCTGATATAGGATAATCATGAAGAGAAAGTAGGTGAAGTGAGGTATATCTTAACTAAAACCATAAAAGTATCCGCATCTGGTAGGTAGATGTGGACTAGAACCATAACATAGCCACAGCTGGTATCCAATAAGCCACATCTTGTGTTAGATAGTCTGCAGCTGGTAACAAATAGTCCACAGCTTAATCGTTCTTTCACTCTAAAGGAAAGAGGGATTCCGTAGCTGGTATTCCGTAGCTAATAAATATTTAGTCGGAGGATTCACATCGGATACCCACAACTGTGTGGATACACCGCAAAGAATTCTTCGTGAGACTTTAGAAAGGTACAAAATATAAACCAGACTTAAACCAATCTTCTACCTTGGAGTTTAATGATTAGAAGAAAAGGAGTTGCAGATCATTAGTAAACTCCAAGGGGGAGAGGAAGATTGAAGGAGAAGTATTAAGATATGATTTGGAGTATGAAAGACGAAGAAGAAGGTCTGAACTGAGAGGAAGTCCGATCCTATTTTCATAAGATTGGTGGAAGTATCCATATAATAGTACTCTCAGGAGGTTGTCAGACCAGAAGCCGAGGTTCATATCTCGAGGAAGTAAGGGTTATACTTTAACTTGAGTGGGTAATTGATAATTACTCAGAAGCAGAAGAGCTCAAGTAAGTCTAAGCTAATGAAGTTGGATGAAGAAGATGTCGGAGGACAATCAAAGTCTAAGATAACAAAAGACCGAAGGGTTTGACCATACCAAAACATAAGCCTATTAGAAAGATTCCTTTCATGGAACCTAAAGAAACCAAAAGGAGGATAACTAGCATAAACTAGAAGCCATGATTGGATGGACTAAATGAGTCCAATCCATTCGTAGGAATAAACCTCAAGACCATGCCTATTGTAAATACCTTACTAAGTACCATTACTTTCGTTATGGTAGTAAGGGAAAAACAATACCTTACTTTAAACCAATCCTTTAGACTTAAGGTTTGGGCACCGCAGCTGGATTACCGCAGCTGGTAGAACCAAGCTTTGAGTACCCAAATAGAAAGATGTCACCACAACCATTAGTAAAATCCATTAGCATAATAAGATGTCCTAATCCAAGAATCTTTGGAGAGTAAGCCTATAAGCTTAGAGTGTTGGAAGAAATCATAGAATTGAAGAAAGTATCAGTGCCAGACATCAGAAGACTTCATGAAGGATCGAGACAAGGGATATATTCAATTATATCTAATGAGATCACTAGGGAGTTTGAAAGGATTGTGATCTGTTCAAGTCAGTTCCACATTCCGAAACATGAGAGCGTTCGAACTTCGGGACGAAGTTCAGTTTAAGGGGGAGAGGCTGTAATATCCCAGGTTTAGAGGCTATAAAATGAGAGAACACCAAAGTGTGCATTGCATTCATGCATAGAAAATCCGGGGAATTTTCGCGCTTTCAAATAAAACTTACCACAGTAACTGAAGTTTCACTTGACTTGCTGGAATTGAAGTAGATCATCAAGTCAAGCGCTATAAACTTCACTGTGATCTTTACTAAAACCCTATTTTGGGTAGAGATGATTTGATCTATGAGTTAGATCAAATGGAATTAGTTTTATAACAAACAACACCTTAAGTAAGGGTCAACTACAAGATCTTATAAAAGATCTCAACATGACATTCCTTACTACAACACATCCTTTAAGAATCAAACTCTAACTTAATAATACTTAAGAGTTAGCAACTATCTTTGTGTGTAATTTAATTCACTTCTAAATAAGGTAAACCATAGGGTTTAAAGTGCATAAAAGCCACACATTCTTAATTAAATCATAACTTATTAAATATATGGAATATCATAAAACTGAATCCATTTACATTACAAGTTATAGTTCAAACTATTTGAATAAAATTACTCATGAGTATTTTGAAACTCATATGATCATGCCTTGGTGCAATCAAACACCAACTATTCAAAATTGAGGAATAACCTTCAACCTTGATTTTTTGACCAATATTATAATATAAATCCAATCAAATATGATATAGTGACTCATCCACAATAATAAAACCATCCACAAGATATTTAGTAACAAATGCCACTTGGCTATCCAAATATAATTCATATGAGAGGATAATGATCATGCCACATAGGATGAAAATATCTACATGACTTGCATCCCAAGATTTGCCACCTCATGCTCAAAGGATTGCTATGGATGAGGGCATGACAACCAAGCACCTTACTCATCAAACCAAAACAAGAGTCACCCACCTATGTGTCATGACACTAGAGCTTGCCCAAGCCTATAAAAGGAGCCACACTCTTCATCCATTTGATCATCTTGTAGTATGATACAAGGAAACCAACCCATAGAGCCACTCCATACATTAGCTAGGATCAAGATGAAGAAGCTAGGAGGTGGAGGCATACCACAAGATGCAGGTTTATCAGAATTCCAGAAGAACAAGCTACATAAGATATCAAGGTAGAAATTCCTAGGCAAACCATGAATTTAGAGGATCATATCATCATCTCTTGAGTAGGACCTTAGGTTATTAAAAGACATTGAGAAGTGAGAGAGATTATAGATGCTAACCATATCCATGACTATCTTAGAGAATATTAGAGTAGTATTAAATCTTACTTGTTCAAACCAACCTTTAATCTTGGAGGTGAGAGCCATGCTCTATTAGTGAAACTACTAAAACCCTAGACCTCATTTGAATTTCAATCCAAGTACCACTTTGGATCATAAATAGAACCCTGCCATACCTCATGCCTATTTATACTTCAATTTAGTGAAGCTTATGCAAAACCCTAAACCTTTCACATAGGATTCACTCCACATAAAATATTAAGCCCTAACTTGTGCATCATGGATCACAAGTATAAACCAAGCAAGTTATAATTAAGCTTAAATGATATTTAAGTGATTAGAATGAAACCAATATCTAATTCTATTTTGCCTTCCAAGTACTTTGGTTAGTGGACCAAATAAAATAATATGTTATAGCTTGGACCATCATTTTAGAGAGTTAATTGACCATGATAATTATAGGATCTACCCTAAGTAATCCAAGCTAGAATTTGCTAAGCATGATTATTAAAGATAGAGTTTCTCCAACTATTTCTAAAACCCTTAGAAACAATTCTCCACATAAAATCATGAACCAATCCCATTCTCAATATCATCTATTTTAAAACTTTAGCCATAATTAAAATATATAGGAACAATCAATAGTGTTAAGTAATAACAAAACCTAATAATATGTTTACCATGCACTGGTTATAAGTTTCAAATCAATTAAATAGATCTGGTTCCTAAGTTAAAAGGAAATTAAAATAAATACCTAAATCAATTTTATTTTATTCAAGTCTCACAAGATCTCAATTAAATCCAAACCAAACTAGTTGTTTAAAATAATAAAACCGTTCAGTAAGCATGATTATCAAATTATCTTGATACTCAAATATTTTAGAACCTGCAAAACAAAACAGAATTCAAATTTGAATTCAAACAACAAAATAGAAAACAGAAAATATAAAATAGAATTTGAAAAAGGAAAAGAGAGGGAAACTTACCAGACCTGGCCGCAGCAGCCCACCGCAGCAGCCCAACAGTCAGCCCAGTAGCAACCCAGCCCAAACCAAATACCGTTACGCTTGCTTTAAGAATCGTGCGTGGAGAAATGACTTCACCGTCGTCGTCTCCGAGCTCGACAGCGCGGCGGAGCCAGTAGGCCACGACCTCGTCGTCGATAAGCATGCCCCGGACGTCGCCAGACACTCAGAACCACGCCCAACCTCTCTCGCGTCCGAGCTTATCCGCGGACGAGCAAATCCTTGCCAGATAGAAGCTTCCAGAGACCGCCACCTCCCGACCATGGCCGTCACCGTGTCGAGGCCACAGGGCTTCCCTTGGCCTATAAATAGGTGGAGGGCATCGCCGTGCACGCCTTGCTCGCCTCCGCCACTTCAAATCTTCTCAGACGATCCCTATCTCTCAAACTCGTCCACTCTCGTCACCGGAGTCGAAGACGAAGCCGACGGAGGAGGCCACCCCAGCCTCCGGCGCGTGGACCAGGAGGAGCGCATGGACTCAAGGAGCATATGGGAGGAGCCCAGCATCCAGGGGAGCCGTGCAGAGGATAAATTTCCTTGTTCCCTTCTGCAGCACATCGCCGGGAAATCTCCAATCCCCGTCGTCTCCGTCGACCATCGCCGGAGCCGACCTCACCTTGAGCTTGTGAGTTTGCGCATTCCAACCCACTAGTTCTTCCTGCCATCGTTGTAGCCTATTTTAGCATGTTGGCCGGAGCTCACCGCCGCAGCACCTCTCGCCGGAGCTAGTTCCGATGATCCCCTGAGCAAACCACCACCACCATTCGATTCGTCGTGTTGTTCTCGTTCAGAAACACCTAGCCGCGCATCCCGGGAGGCCGTAAATCGGCGGCGCCACCGTCTGCTGACCGCCGGCGTTTAACCGCCGGTGAGGTCAAAGGTCCTGGTCAACTTTGACCGGTCCTTGCTTGCGTGGCAAGACACCGTGGAGACAAGCCCCACCAGTCAGTGTCTAGGGCTAGATCTGAATCGGTACATTTAGTTTTTCTGTTTAATTTAAAAACCAGTAAATAGTTGAAACTTTGCAAAATCATATAAAATTCATTTCAACTCAGAAAAATATGAATAAGATATCAAAATGCTCACAAAAATAAACTCTATTCAAAAAAATATAAAATAAAAATGTGTGTCAAAATAAAAATTCACTTATTTTATTCTTTGTTAATTATGTCTTTCTAATTGTTTTAAAAACAAATTGAATTCAATAAATAATCAAGTTTCAAAAATTAAATTTTAACTATTTAAATAACTAAGTAAAATATTAAGATAAACTTTTCATAATTGCATTAACTTAATTATTAGTGGTAATTCATAAACCCTAATTTGAAAATTCTAATTTTCTTAAATAATAATAAATCAAGAAAATATTAAAAGCCAATATTAATTTGGTAGCTTAAATATTGTGAACTCAAACATTTTTAATTAACAAGTTATTATTTGTATAAACCTAATAACACTTGTTAAACCCTAATTTTTTTAATTAACCCTAATTAAGAGTTAATCTAATTAGTAACACTTTTAAAAATTAATAAAATGTCAAACCATTATTAATTTTGTTTCAAAGTAATTAGTAACCACACCTATATTATTAATTATCATTTTAAGAGTTGTACCATAATTTAGAAACCCTAGTTTTAAGTAAGACCTTGATTGCATTATTTTATGTGTTCATCCTTAATAATTGCAATCCTAAAACCCTAGGGGTTTAGCCATATGATTATATAAGCTTCACCTATACCTATAGAACCCTAGTTAGAAACAAATGCATGCATGATCATGATCTATTAACTTAAAACAAAATCATTTCACATGTGGTTATCATTTCATGTCTTTATTTTTGGTTAACACCTATATGATCCAATTAGTGCCACCTAGGTATAAACCCTAGCTTGTTAATATGTTAGCACCATTGATCGTCATACCAGACCATTAAAATCAACCTCAACCATCATATCCTAGTAGAACCATAGTGATAAACCCTAATACCAATCTTGTGTAGTTATGCACATCACATACTCCTATTCAACTAAACCTACTTAAGGAATCTTAAGCCACCTAGCTTAGAAACCCTTAGTGATTACTTAGTGAATCAAATAGGAAGATATAGTAAACCCTAGCTCATAGCACCACCTTGACCATCATCCTTTGATATGATGCTTATGAGAAACCATAGTAATGAACCTACCAATACTTGCTACATATAACCCATTCTACTTAAGAACCCAACTAATCCCTATTGGAGAACTAAAAGAATCCAATAGTAAACCCTAGAAGCCATAGCTCCTATTTGTAGTAGTTCTTGTTCTTATTTAACCTGTTCTTCAAAAGTTATTCTTTTGAAGTAGATATCAAGTAAACCATAGAAGGCCATAGTTCTTATTTGAGATACTTACTATCTCTTAATCAATATGTTCTTCAAAAGATGTTCTTTTGAAGTATAATATAAGTAATCATCAACCATGTCCTGTAGAACTTAAAATTGACAACTGCTTTGTACATATTGTTCAACTACAAGTCCTTTATGTATGTGCTTGTTATGATGTCTTATATATCATTTGTTATGATGCATTATATCACTTGTTTATGCTATAATATAACCAAACCCTAATAAGAACCTTGTTTGAGAACCATCCTAAAAGTGCAACACATCCTAAAGAAATATTTACAATTAAATCAAACTTAAATCATCGAGGTTAGGTTACGCTCGGGACGATTGCATCTCATACTATGCATTATAGCATCTTTGCCAGTTCTTTAAACATTGTCCTTACCGGACAATGATGGTATTTCAGAATTTGGAGTTCTCACGTATCGAAGCTTTTGCCTGCATAATCTTGCAGTCAAGAAAGGCAAGTTCATCGCTTGCTCATGTCATTTGATTATTTTTATCAAATTATATGCAAAGTACTATACTTATCTCCTGCATTGAAAAGCAAAATATTATTTTACAATTATGAATATGACTATGTGGTGGGCAATGGAACCATGGTATGTGTTGATATGGTGGAGGTTCCATTGCATGGGTTATATTAACCTAGGATTAATTACCAATGCCGTCCAGTGATTCTAGCGCCGTACATATCGCGTTGACCATAAGATCTATAATGGCTCTGGGGAAGCCAGCTGTATCTTTTCCCTCCTGCACGCCAACGGACTTGATAGAGCCTGGCGGGGTGCTGGAGGCACTGCCGTAGGTTGGGATAGCCTTTAAAATCCCCATCCGGATGTTTGGATGAGAGGCTCTACCGTCTATGAAGGATTGTCCGACGTACACCGTGGGTAAAGCCGTATGATCGGGAGATGTCTACCGGGGGTGTACGGATGGACAAAAGGGTGGGTTTGCAGGGTCGCGGAGAAGGCGGTGTGGGCTTGGTTCTTATACCTGACCTCACACCAAAGGAAGTGTGAACGAGAATCATGACTCGGTTGGCAACAAGGTTAAGTTCTCTTATGGGAAAAGTAACGCACCTCTGCAGAGGATACTGAATTGTGACTGTCACTCCCTGTTCCGGGAAGGGAACTGCGAACGCGGCAGGAAAGGAACTCCGTGAAGTTCTAGTCAACCTGTGAAGACTGACGGGCATAGTTTTCAGAATAAAATAAACCTTTTGAAGAAATGTTTATGAAAACTTGCATTGCCTATGACTTTCTGGTCTGTGGCTGTAGCTAGTGCATGATACACTTATTTCCCTAATATGAACTTGCTGAGTACGCTCGTACTCATCCCACTCTTAAATCCTGCTTAGCTATGGAGGCACCAAGGAGAATCTACCGTGGAACTCGAAGACAAAGGAGTCAACTGCAACAAGATGAAGAATCCGAGCAAAGAAGTAAATGAAGTCAACTGCTGCAGCAACTATAGTGGAAACTTAGACTAGTAATAGAAGGGAGCCTTTCCCTAATCCTAGCACCTAAGTAGCTAGATTTCTATAGCAAGCCTAGTAGCTCTTAAGCTTGAGTTAGCAATAAGTTAGACTACGAGTCGTTCTTCTGGAGCTTTATTTGAAGTTTTACCTCACTGTAAAGTAGGAGGCTGTGTGATCTTCTGTAAACATGTTATGTATCCTTCTATAGACATACCTTGGACTCGCATATGTTTCTGTTGTACCACTCTGAGGGATGTAATATGAGTGGAACGGTGTTTCACTTGTGTTATGTCAACGACTTGTGTACTACACCATGCAGTGGTACGCTGGGTCATCACAGTAATGAATGCAGCGATCAAAACAATGGTAATGACATGAGTAAACAACTGAATCATAAAGCAAAGACTTTTCATGAATAGTACTTCAAGACAAGCATCAATAAGTCTTGCATAAGAGTTAACTCATAAAGCAATAAATCAAAGTAAAGGTATTGAAGCAACACAAAGGAAGATTAAGTTTCAGCGGTTGCTTTCAACTTATAGCATGTATATCTCATGGATAGTGTCAACATAGAGTAATATAACAAGTGCAATATGCAAGTATGTAGGAATCAATGCACAGTTCACACAAGTGTTTGCTTCTTGAGGTGGAGAGAGATAGGTAAACTGACTCAACAATAAAAGTAAAAGAAAGGTCCTTCAAAGAGGAAAGCATCGATTGTTGTATTTGTGCTAGAGCTTTTATTTTGAAAACATGAAACAATTTTGTCAACGGTAGTAATAAAGCATATGAGTTATGTAAATTATATCTTACAAGTTGCAAGCCTCATGCATAGTATACTAATAGTGCCCGCACCTTGTCCTACTTAGCTTGGACTACCGGATCTTCGCAATGCACATGTTTCAACCAAGTGTCACAAAGGGGTACATCCATGCCGCCTGTACAAAGGTCTAAGGAGAAAGCTCGCATTTTGGATTTCTCGCTTTTGATTATTCTCAACTTAGACATCCATACTGGGACAACATGGACATAATGGACTCCTCTTTAATGCATAAGCATGTGACAACAATTATTATTCTCATATGAGATTGAGGATATATGTCCAAAACTGAAACTTCCACCATGATTCATGGCTTTAGTTAGCGGCCCAATGTTCTTCTCTAACAATATGCATGCTCCAACCATTAAGGTGGTAGATCTCTCTTACTTCAGACAAGACGGACATGCATAGCAACTCACATGATATTCAACAAAGAATAGTTGATGGCGTCCCCAGAAGCATGGTTATCGCACAACAAGCAACTTAATAAAACATAAAGTGCATAAGTACATATTCAACTACAATAGTTTTTAAGGCTATTTTGTCCCATGAGCTATATATTGCAAAGGTGAATGATGGAATTTTAAAGGTAGCACTCAAGCAATTTTTTGGAATGGCCGAGAAATACCATGTAGTAGGTAGGTATGGTGGACACAAATGGCATAGTGGTTGGCTCAAGGATTTTGGATGCATGAGAAATATTCCCTCTCGATACAAGGTTTAGGCTAGCAAGGTTATTTGAAGCAAACTCAAGGATGAACCGGTGCAGCAAAACTCACATAAAAGACATATTGTAAACATTAT
The DNA here is from genome assembly GCA_030979885.1 of Lolium multiflorum. NCBI lineage: Eukaryota > Viridiplantae > Streptophyta > Magnoliopsida > Poales > Poaceae > Lolium > Lolium multiflorum. Next base: position 83,227,882 of record CM061751.1, read on the forward strand.
AATACTCTACACCGTCTTCCTTGTTGTTCAAAACTCAATACTAGATATTATCTAGACCTTAGAGAGACCAAATATGCAAATCAGATTTTAGCAAGCTCTATGTATTTCTTCATTAATGGGTGCAAAGTATATGATGCAAGAGCTTAAACATGAGCACAACAATTGCCAAGTATCACATTATCCAGGACATTTTAGAATTACTACATGTAGCATTTTCCAATTCCAACCATATAACAATTTAACGAAGAAGAAACTTCGCCTTGAACATTATGAGTAAAACCTAAGGACATATTTGTCCATATGCAACAGCGTGTCTCTCTCCCACAAGGTGAATGCTAGGATCCATTTTATTCAAACAAAACAAAACAAACCGACGCTCCAAGCAAAGAACACAAGATGTGATGAATAAAAATATAGTTTCAGGGGAGGAACCTGATGATGTTGTCGATGAAGAAGGGGATGCCTTGGGCATCCCCAAGCTTAGATGCTTGAGTCTTCTTAAAATATGCAGGGGTGAACCACGGGGCATCCCCAAGCTTAGAGCTTTCACTCCTCTTGATCATAATATATCATACTCCTCTCTTGACCCTTGAAAACTTCCTTCACACCAAACTTCAAGCAAACTCATTAGAGGGTTAGTGCACAATTAATAATTCACATATTCAGAGGTGACACAATCATTCTTTACACTTCTTGACATTGCTACTGGACATTAATGGATCAAAGAAATTCATCCGACATAGCAAATATGGCAATGCGAAATAAAAGGCAGAATCTGTCAAAATAGAACAGTTCGTAAAGAAGAATTTTAAAATGGCACCAGACTTGCTCAAATGGAAAAACTCAAAACTAATGAAAGTTGCTCTGAGGATCACGCTCGTAAATTGGCAGATTTTTTCAAATTTTCTACAGAGACTTGTGACAGAATTCGTGACAGACAGCAATGCTGTTTCTGCGCAGCGATCCCAAATATAACATCAACTTTAACATAGAAACTTTACTTGGCACAAAAACATGATAAGGAGAGGTTGCTACAGTAGTAAACAACTTCCAAGACTCAACAAAACAAAAATTGCTGTAGTAAAATAAACACATGGGTTATCTCCCAAGAAGTTCTTTCTTTATAGCCATTAAGATGGGCTCGTAATAAGAGTTGAAGCAAAAGAGAGCATCAAGAAGCAAATTCAAAACACATTTAAGCCTAACCCACTTCCTATGAAAAGGAATCTTGTACACAAATAGATTCATGAAGAACAAAGTGGAAAGCATAGAAAAGCAACACAAGTGCAATTTCAAGATTCTTAACATAAAGAGGGGAAACTTAATATTATTAAGATGCATATAACCATGTTTCCCTCTCATAATAACTTTCAGTAGCATCATGAACACTCAACAATATAACTATCACATACAACATTCTTGTCATGAGCTACATGCATAAAATTATTACTTCCACATAAGCATAATCAATTTTATTAGTTGTAGTGGGAGCAAATTCAATAAAATAGCTATCATTATTATTCTCATCACCATAATCATCATACATAGGAGGCATATTGTAATCATAATTAATTTTCTCTCAATAGTAGGTGGAATGAAAATATCATATTCATCATTGCAAGCATCATATATAGGAGGTAAAGTATCATCAAAGTAAATTTTCTCCTCCATGCTTGGGGGACTAAAAATATCACAACCAGCTTCCCCAAGCTTAAATTCTTCCATAGCTTTAGCAATAATGGTGTTCAAAGAGTTCATGCTAATAACCTTGCTACAACTATTTTGCAAACAAAGTTCCATGGGTTTTTTAATTTTCTCTTCAAACACATCATGTCCTAATTCAAGATAAATTTCATAAAGATCTCTATTTTTGTTGTTTTCCATTATGCCTAACTAGTGAAAATAAAAACAAGTACAGAACTAGACATGATAACAAAATAAATTAAATGCAAGTATCTAATTTTTTTGTGTTTTGATATAAGGAAGCAAACAAGACAGAAAATAAAGTAGCAAGACAAAAACAAAGTAAAGAGATTGAGAAGTGGAGACTCCGCTGGGTCTTGATCTCCCCGGCAACGGCGCCAGAAATTTAGCTTTAGTAGATGCACACGTCCTGGGTACCCAAGTGGAAGGGAATGCGTATGATGCGTGATGAAACTAAGGTTATCAAGAGGAGCCAAGAAGCACGCTGAAGTGGCTGGTGGCAAATGCAGTGCGGCGAACACTTGATTTCCGCGCTAACGTGAACCCGCATAACAATCAGTGGCTTGCCAACGAAATGCTGAGGTGAGTAATTCCGTTGCCGTGAACAAAGGATTAACCAGACAGGTGGAAGATGATTGTTTGCAAGAAAACAAGAAAACAAGTATTGCAAGAGGATTGTACGATGTAAAGAATAGGACCGGGTCCACATTATAGAGGTGTCTCTCCCATAAGATAAAAGCATGTTGGGTGAACAAGTTACAATTCCAAATTGACAAAATGGCATAACAATGCATATACATGATATGATAAATATATGAGATTTAATTGGGCATTACGACAAAGTATAGGACGCCATCCAACGCATCTATGCCTAAAAAGTCCATCTTCAAGACATCGAACTATTTATTAAGTTGCAAAGCAACAGACAATTGCATTAGGTATGATGCGGTAATCGACAACTACATCCTTAGACATAGAATCAATGTTTTATCTAGTGGTAGCACATCACAACCTTAGAACATTGTCACTTGTCCCATGTGTCAATGAAGGCATGACACCATTATCGAGCATAAATACTTCCTCTTGAGTTAAGAGTAACTTGGCCGCAGCCTCATTAGTAACGAGAGCATGCAAGACATAAACAAACATAAGTAATAGATTGATAATCACTACGGACTCCCGACAAACACAACATATAGTATTATGTATGATGATCTTGATATACCACAAGATCTAACAATACTGGGAGAAGACGATCACTAGTCGCTACGGACTCCATAGTCTGGGTGAACTAATCACTCACATCATGCGATGAATAGTCCTCCCGAGATGACGCTGGGGGCCGGAGGCGGGCCCTGAATCTCGAGATGGGGATTTCGGGCAGGCCGGGGCCGAGCCGGGGGTTTCGCCACGAGGCTTTGGCAGGCGAAGGGCAGCCTCGGAGGGATCCTGGGCGACACTCAGGCGCGCCAGGCCTGCCGCGCCGCCACCATGTGTGGGCCCCACGTTGCCCCTCTCTGGCGGCTCGGTGTTCTCGATGCTTCCGGCAAACTCGCGTGATTTCTCCATTTCTAGAGATTTTCAAACCAAAACAGCAGAAGTTGGCTCGGCATCTGTTAATAGGTTGTTCCAAAAATGCGAATAAACGTATAATGTGTAAAACATGTAGATATCATCAATAATGTAGCATGGAACATAAGAAATTATCGATACGTTGGAGACGTATCAATAACGGTCTATGTATTTTGTCGTAATGCCCAATTAAATATCATGGTAGCCATCGTTATTGATACGTCTCCAACGTATCGATAATTTCTTATGTTCCATGCCACTTTATTGATGATACCTACATGTTTTATGCGCATTATATGTCATATTTATGCATTTTCTCGAACTAACCTATTAACAAGATGTCGAAGAGCTAGTTGTTCGTGTTTTTGGTTTGTAATCCTGTAAGGAAATACTTTAATTGACGAAACTTTCGCAGGTCCTATTTTTGCACGAAGCTTCCAAGACCGAAGAGATAACGAGTACACGAGGCCCTGAGCTAGGGCGGCGCGGCCAAGCCCCGGCCGCGCGCCCTACCCCCGGGCACCTCGGGCCCCCCGCGCTGACCTTCCGCCTACTTAAAGCCTCCGTCGCGAAACCCCAGTATCGAGAGCCACGATGGAAAACCTTCCAGAGACGTCGCCGCGAATCCCATCTCGGATTCAGAGATCGCCTCCGGCACCCGGAGAGGGGATTCATCTCTGACTCTTCATCGCCATGATCGCTCCGGAGTGATGAGTGAGTACTCCCGACTGGTCCATAGCAGCTAGATGGTCGTCTTCTCCTTGTTGTGCTTCATTGTTGGATCTTGTGAGCTGCCTAACATGATCAAGATCATCTATATGTAATACTATATGTTGTGTTTGTCGGGATCCGATGGATAGAGAGTACTATGATTATGGTGATTATCAATCTATTGTTTATGTGTTGTTTATGATCTTGCATGCTCTCCGTTATTAGTAGAGGCTCTGGCCAAGTTTGTACTCTTAACTCCAAGAGGGAGTATTTATGCTCGATAGTGGGTTCATGCCTCCATTGAACTGGGACAGTGAGTTCTAAGGTTGTGGATGTGCGTTGCCACTAGGGATAAAACATTGATTCTATGTCTAAGGATGTAGTTGTCGATTACATTACGCACCATACTTAATGCAATTGTCTGTTGCTTAGCAACTTAATACTGGAGGGGGTTCGGATGATAACCTGAAGGTGGACTTTTTAGGCATAGATGCAGTTGGATGGCGGTCTATGTACTTTGTCGTAATGCCCGGATTAAATCTCACTATATTTATCATATCATGTATATGCATTGTTATGCCTTTCTATTTGTCAATTGCCCGACTGTAATTTGTTCACCCAACATGCTTTTATCTTATGGGAGAGACAAGTGAACTGTGGACCCCGGTCCTATTCTTTACATAGCATACAATCCATCGCAATTGTGTTTTACTGTTTTCGTGAAACATCTTCCACTGACACGTTTAATCCTTTGTTGCCAGTTTCTGAGATTGACAACTCATCGTTTCGTCAGCAAAGTACTTGGTTTTGTTGTGCAGATTCCACGTTGGCGCCGGAATCCCTCGTTGTTGCGCCGCATCACATTTCGCCACCATCAACCTTCAACGTGCTTCTTGGCTCCTACTGGTTCGATTAAACCTTGGTTTCTTTCGAGGGAAAACTTGCTACCGCATCATACCTTCCTCTTGGGGTTCCCAACGAACGTGTGAGTTACACGCCATCAAGCTCTTTTTCTGGCGCCGTTGCCGGGGAGATCAAGACACGCTGCAAGGGGAGTCTCCACTTCTCAATCTCTTTACTTTGTTTTTGTCTTGCTTTATTTTATTTACTACTTTGTTTGTTGCACCTAAACAAAACACACAAAAATTAGTTGCTAGTTTTACTTTATTTATTGTCTTGCTCTCTATATCAAAAACACAAAAAAAATTAGTTACTTGCATTTACTTTATCTAGTTTGTTTTATTTACCTTTGCTAAAATGAATACCCCTGAAAATACTAAGTTGTGTGACTTCACAAATGCAAATAATAATGATTTCCTATGCACACCTATTGCTCCACCTGCTACTACAGAATTCTTTGAAATTAAACCTGCTTTACTAAATCTTGTCATGAGAGATCAATTTCTCGTGCTAGTTCTGATGATGTGCTGTCTATCTCAATAATTTTGTTGAACTTGTGAAATGCAAAAGTATAAAGATGTAGATGGTGATATTATTAAATTGAAAGTGTTTCCTTTCTCATTAAGAGGAAGAGCTAAAGATTGGTTGCTATCTTTGCCTAAGAATAGTATTGATTCATGGACTAAATGCAAGGATGCTTTTATTGGTAGATATTATCCTCCCGCTAAAATTATATCTTTGAGAAGTAGCATAATGAATTTTAAGCAATTAGATACTGAACATGTTGCTCAAGCATGGGAGAGAATGAAAACTTTGGTAAAGAATTGCCCAACCCATGGACTGACTACTTGGATGATCATCCAAACCTTCTATGCAAGACTAAATTTTTCTTCGCGAATTTATTGGATTCAGCTCGGAGGTACCTTTATGTCCATCACATTGGGGGCGGCTACAAAACTTCTTGATGATATGATGATAAATTACTCTGAATGGCACACGAAAGAGCTCCACAAGGTAAGAAGGTAAATTGTTGAAGAAACCTCTTTGAGTGATAAGATTGATGTGATTATGTCTATGCTTGTGAATGGTAGATCTAATGTTGATCCAAATAATGTTCCTTTAGCTTCATTGGTTGCTCAAGAAGAAAATGTTGATGTGAATTTCATTAAAAATAATAATTTCAACAACAATGCTTATAGGAACAACTCTGGTAATAACTATAGGCCATATCCTTCTGCTAATGGTAATGGTTATGGTAATTCTTATGGGAATTCTTACAACAATAATAGGAGTGTACCCTCTGGTCTTGAAGCTATGCTTAAAGAATTTATTAGTACACAAACTGCTTTTAACAAATCTGTTGAGGAAAAGCTTGATAAAATTGATACTATTGCTTCTAGAGTTGATAGGCTTGCCTCTGATGTTAATCTTTTAAAATTGAAAGTTATGCCTAATAATGATATTGATAATAAGATTACTACTACAGCAAATGCCATCCAAGTTAGAATTAATGAGAATATAAGATTAATGGCTGAATTGCGTGCTAGGTGGGATAGAGAAGAAAATGAAAAACTAGCTAAAGAGAATAATGTAGCTAAAGTTTGGACTATTACCACTACTAGTAATGCTAATTCTTCACATGTTGCTGCACCTCCTACTATCAATGGTAAAATAATTGGTGTTGGCAATGTTTCTACTCCTAGTGCAAAGCGTACAAAACTGCCTGAAATTGCTAAAACTGCTGAAACTGCTTGTGATAAAACTGCTGAAATTTTTTCCAACCTTGGGAACAATGATCCCATTGCTGTAGCTCATAATGATTTAGATTTTGATGATTGCCACATCTCTGAAGTTATAAAGTTCTTACAAAAACTTGCTAAAAGTCCTAATGCTAGTGCTATAAATTTAGCCTTTACAAAACATATTACAAATGCTCTCATAAAAGCTAGAGAAGAGAAACTAAAACTTGAAACTTCTATTCCTAGAAAGTTAGAAGATGGTTGGGAGCCCATCATTAAAATGAAATTCAATGACTTTGAATGTAATGCTTTATGTGATCTTGGTGCAAGTATTTCTGTTATGCCTAAAAAGATTTATGATATGCTTGACTTGCCACCATTGAAGAATTGTTATTTGATGTTAATCTTGCCGATAATGTTAAAAAGAAACCTTTGGGGAGGATTGATAATGCACATTACGGCTAACAATAACCTTGTCCCCGTTGATTTTGTTGTCTTGAATATCGAATGCAATGCATCTTGTCCTATTGTATTGGGAAGACCTTTTCTTCGAACTGTTGGTGCTGTTATTGATATGAGGGAAGGTAATATTAAATATCAATTTCCTCTCAAGAAAGGTATGGAACACTTCCCTAGAAAGAGAATGAAGTTGCCTTGATTCTATTATTAGAACAAGTTATGATGTTGATGCTTCTACTCTGATGTTACTTGATTTACACTTTCTGCGCCTAGCTGAAAGGTGTTAGAGCGCTTATGGGAGACAACCCATGTTTTTTACCTACAGCAATTTTTTGTTTTGTTGAGTCTTGGAAGTTGTTTACTACTGTAGCAACCTCTCCTTATCATGTTTTTGTGCCAAGTAAAGTTTCCATGTCAAAGTTGATGTTATATTTGGGATCGCTGCGCAGAAACAGCATTGCTGTCTTTCACGAATCTGGGCACAGCTCTGTAGAAAATTCGAAAAATCTGCCAATTTACGAGCGTGATCCTCAGATATGTACGCAACTTTCATTAGTTTTGAGTTTTTCCATTTGAGCAAGTCTGGTGCCAGCTTTAAATTTGTCTTTACGACTGTTCTGTTTTTGACAGATTCTGCCTTTTATTTCGCATTGCCTCTTTTGCTATGTTGGATTTATTTCTTTGATCCATTAATGTCCAGTAGCATTATGCAATGTCCAGAAGTGAAAATAATGATTGTGTCACCTCTGAATGAGTGAATTATTAATTGTGCACTAACCCTCTAATGAGTTTGCTTGAAGTTTGGTGTGAAGGAAGTTTTCAAGGGTCAAGAGAGGAGAATGATATACTATGATCAAGAGGAGTAAAGCCTAAGCTTGGGGATGCCCCGTGGTTCACCCCTGCATATTTTAAGAAGACCCAAGTCTAGGCTTGGGGATGCCCAAGGCATCCCCTTCATCGACAACATCATCGTCTCCTGAAACTATATTTTTATTCAATCACATCTTGTGTTCTTTACTTGGAGTCGGTTTGTTTTTGTTTTTGTTTTTGTTTGAATAAGATGGATCCTAGCATTCACTTTGTGGGAGAGAGACACGCTCCGCTGTTGCATATGGACACATGTGTCCTTAGGCTTTACTCATAATCAGCCCAAGGCTTCGTTAAATTGTTATATGGTTGGAATTGGAAAAATGCTACATGTAGTAATTCTAAAATGTCTTGGATAATGTGATACTTGGCAATTGTTGTGCTCATGTTTAAGCTCTTGCATCATATGTTTTGCACCCATTAATGAAGAAATACATAGAGCTTGCTAAAATTTGATTTGCATATTTGGTCTCTCTAAGGTCTAGATAATATCTAGTATTGAGTTTTGAACAACAAGGAAGACGGTGTAGAGTCTTATAATGTTTACAATATGTCTTTTATGTGAGTCTTGTTGCACTTGTTCATCCTTGAGTTTGCTTCAAATAACCTTGCTAGCCTAAACCTTGTATCGAGAGGGAATACTTCTCATGCATCCAAAATCCTTGAGCCAACTACTATGCCATTTGTGTCCACCATACCTACCTACTACATGGTATTTCTCCGCCATTCCAAAGTAAATTGCTTGAGTGCTACCTTTAAAATTCCATCATCCACCTTTGCAATATATAGCTCATGGGACAAAATAGCCTTAAAACTATCGTAGTATTGAATATGTACTTATGCACTTTATATTTTATTAAGTTGCTTGTTGTGCGATAACCATGCTTCTGGGGAACGCCATCAACTATTGAATATCATGTGAGTTGCTATGCATGTCCGTCTTATCTGAAGGATCTATCATTTTAGTGGTTGAGCATGCAAAATTGTTAGAGAAGAACATTGGGCCGCTAACTAAAGCCATGAATCATGGTTGAAGTTTCAGTTTTGGACATATATCCTCAATCTCATATGAGAATAATAATTGTTGCTACATGCTTATGCATTTAAGAGGAGTCCATTATCTGTTGTCCATGTTGTCCCGGTATGGATGTCTAAGTTGAGAATAATCAAAAGCGAAAAATCCAAAATGCGAGCATTCTCCTTAGACCTTTGTACAGGCGGCATGGAGGTACCCCTTTGTGACACTTGGTTGAAACATGGCATGCAAAGATCCGAGTCCAAGCTAAGTAGGACGAGGTGCGGACACTATTAGTATACTATGCATGAGGTTTGCAACTTGTAAGATATAATTTACATAACTCATATGCTTTATTACTACCGCTGACAAAATTGTTTCATGTTTCAATAAAAGCTCTAGCACAAATACAGCAATCGATGCTTTCCTCTTTGAAGGACCTTTCTTTTTACTTTTATTGTTGAGTCAGTTTACCTATTTCCTTCCAATCTTAGAAGCAAACACTTGTGTGAACCTGCATTGATTCCTACATACTTGCATATTGCACTTGTTATATTACTTTATGTTGACAATATCCATGAGATATACATGTTATAAGTGAAAGCAACCGCTGAAACTTAATCTTCCTTTGTGTTGCTTCAATACCTTTACTTTGATTTATTGCTTTATGAGTTAACTCTTATGCAAGACTTATTGATGCTTGTCTTGAAGTACTATTCATGAGAAGTCTTTGTCATATGATTCAGTTGTTTACTCATGTCATTACCTTTGTTTTGATCGCTGCATTCATTACATATGTTTACAAATAGTATGATCAAGATTATGATGGCATGTCACTTGAAATTATCTTTGTTATCGCTTTACCGCTTCGACGAGCGAAGCCAGGCTTGGATACGCTCCAACGTATCGATAATTTCTATGTTCCATGCCACTTTATTGATGATACCTACATGTTTTATGCACATTATATGTCATATTTATGCATTTTCTGAACTAACCTATTAACAAGATGCCGAAGAGCCAGTTGCTGTTTTCTGTTTTTGGTTTCAGAAATCCTAGTATGAAATACTTTAATTGGACAAAATCGCCCAGGTCCTATTTTTGCACGAAGCTTCCGTAAGACAAGAGATAACGAAGTGGGGCCACGAGGCAGCCAGGAGCTAGGCGTAATCAGTCCCCGGCCGCGCGCCCTACCCCCGGGCACCTCGTGTGGCCCCCCGCGTTGACCTTCCGCCTACTTAAAGCCTCCGTCGCGAAACCCCAAGACCGAGAGCCACGATACGGAAAACCTTCCGAGACGCGCCGCGAATCCCATCCTGGGGATTCAGGAGATCGCCTCTCGGGGCCTGGAGAGGGGATTCATCTCCCGGAGGACTCTTCATCGCCATGATCGCTTCCGGAGTGATGAGTGAGTAGTTCACCCCTGGACATGGGTCCATAGCAGCTAGATGGTCGTCTTCTCCTTGTTGTGCTTCATTGTTGGATCTTGTGAGCTGCCCAACATGATCAAGATCATCTATATGTAATACTATATGTTGTGTTTGTCCGGATCCGATGGATAGAGAGTACTATGATTATGGTGATTATCAATCTATTGTTTATGTGTTGTTTATGATCTTGCATGCTCTCCGTTATTAGTAGAGGCTCTGGCCAAGTTTGTACCTTAACTCCAAGAGGGAGTATTTATGCTCGAGTGGGTTCATGCCTCCAAATCTGGGACAAGGACAGAAAGTTCTAAGGTTGTGGATGTGTTGCCACTAGGGATAAAACATTGATTCTATGCCTAAGGATGTAGTTGTTCATTACATTACGCACCATACTTAATGCAATTGTCTGTTGCTTAGCAACTTAATACCGAATGGGGTTCGGATGATAACCCGAAGGTGGATAGGCATAGATGCAGTTGGATGGCGGTCTATGTACTTTGTCGTAATGCCCGATTAACTTCACTATATTTATCATATCATGTATATGCATTGTTATGCCTTTCTCTATTTGTCAATTGCCCGACTGTAATTTGTTCACCCAACATGCTTTTATCTTATGGGAGAGACACCTCTGTGGACCCCGGTCCTATTCTTTACATAGCATACATCTACTGCAATTGTGTTTTACTGTTTTCTTTGCAAACATCTTCCACTCGATACGTTTAATCCTTTGTTACAGAAGTTCGGTGAGATTGACAACCTCAAGCTGTTGGGGCAAAGTACTTTGGTTTTGTTGTGCAGATTCCACGTTGGCCGGAATCTTGTTGTTGCGCCGCATCACATTTCGCCACCATCAACCTTCAACGTGCTTCTTGGCTCCTACCGTCTCGATTAAACCTTGTTTCTTTCTGAGGGAAAACTTGCTACTGTGCGCATCATACCTTCCTCTTGGGGTTCCCAACGAACGTGTGAGTTACACGCCATCAGTCATGCGCTCAATATTTTATCAATTGCCTAGCTGTAATTTGTTTACCCAACATGTTGTTTATGCGCTCAATATTTTATCACATAACATCAGTGGCAGTAGCTAATGTTTAAAGTAACAAGCCATATTGCGTCTTTATAGAACATGTGAGTTTTTGATTATGCACTAACCCTCTAATGAGATTTGCTTTGAGTTTGGTGTGACGGAAGTTTTCAAGGGTCAAGAGAGAAGGATGATATAATAGGATCAAGAAGAGTGAAGAGCTTAAGTTTGGGGAGCCTCCCATGGATCTCCCCAGCATATTCAAGAAGACTCAAGCGTGTAAGCTTGGGGATGCCCAAGGCATCCCCTTCTTCATCGGCAAAATTATCAGGTCATCTCTAGTGAAACTATATTTTTATTCTTTCACATCATATGTGCTGTTCTTGGAGTGTCTGTGTGCTTTTATTTTCAGTACTTTTATTTTCATTTTGTAATAAACTTGATTGGACCCTATCATTCTTGATTGGGAGAGAGACACACTCCACTTTTTCATGAGAATACTCCTATTCTTCACTTATATTTGTTGAGTATTCGTATCTAGCGTTGTTCAGCTTTTAGCTCTTGTTTTCATGTATCTCTTGTCAGAGCTATTAGTTTTCTATTAAAGAAAGTACTCTCTTGCTTCACTTATACTTGTTTTGAGAGTTATTGAAATAAATTGATTGGTGTTTGGTTGGAACAAAAAAATGTTGCATGTGGTAAATGGTATAATGGAAAAAACTCGCATATTCTTGTAGATCTTGGATAATTTGATACTTGTCAATTGTTTTGAGTTAACAAGTACATCATGATTAAACTTTTGCATCATGTAAGTTAAGCGCATTAGTGAAGAACTACTGTAAAGCTTGTTGAAATTCGGTTTGCATGAGTGGTATCTCTATGGTCTAGATATTTTCTAATAAAAGGGTTTGGTTAACAAGGAAGACGGTGTGAAGTCTTATAATGTTTGCAATATGTTTGTCATATAAAACTTGGTGTACTAGTTGATATTCTTGTATGCTTACATAACCTTGCTAGGCTAAACTCTGTACTGAGAGGGAATGCTTCTCGTGCATCCAAATCCTTGAGCCAAAATCCATGCCATTTGTATCAACCATAACTACCTATATGTGGTAGTTCCTTGCCATTCAAAGTAAATTTTTCATGTGATACCTTTAAATTATTCAAAATTGTTATTATTCCTTTTTATGTCAATGTTTATTAGCTCATGAGGAAGTAGTGGTTTATTCTTTATTCGACTTGTCAAACAGACTTTACACCTGGACTAGTGACATATACATCTGCTTATCCAATATTTTTGAAAAAAGAGCTGGCAACGGGTGCCCAGTCCCAATTAATTACAACTTTCACCGCTTAACTCTCTTCACATTTTTGTCCTGATTCATCAGTAAGCAATGACAAACAGTGAAATACCTGCATGTGTAAACAAAAGAGAAAGAGGGATGGTCTGCCTTGCTGGTAGAAATAACGTCCTTCATGGGAGCCGCTCTTAAAAGTCTGTTTGATAGGGAGAATACTGTTTTCATCCGCTACCATTCGTTGACAATTAACAAACACCTCTCAAAATTAAAATTTTACTCTCTATATGATTTCAAAAAATAAAAATCTCTAGCACATGATTTAATCCCCACTTGCCTCTGAGAAGGGCCTTTCTTTCACTTTTATGTTGAGTCAGTTTTCCTATTCTTTCTATCTTCCACAAGCAAACACTAGTGTCAACTTTGTTACAACATTTGTTATATGCTACATATTGGACTTATTATATTGCTTTGTGTTGACAATATCCATGAGATAAACATGTTGAAAGTTGAAGCAAATGCTGAAACTTAAATCTTCCCTTGTGTTGATTAAATACCTTTTGTTAGAATCTATTGCTTTATGAGTTAACTCTTATGTGAACCTGTGGATGAATTGTCTCCAATGTACTATTCATGAAAAAGTTTAGCTTGTGTGATTCATTGTTTACTCATTATCTATTTGGTAGCAAACTATAGACGATTGACTTGAATCAATTCATTCATTTACATGTGCCTTACAATATTATATGATCAAGATTATGATGGTAGCATGTCACCTCAAAAATTATATTGTTTTATCGTTTACCTACTCGAGGACGAGCAGGAACTAAGCTTGGGGATGCTGATACGTCTCAAACGTATCCATAATTTTTGATGTTCCATGCTGATATTATACCAATTGTTACATGTTTTGCATCCACTTTATGTCACTTTTATATATTTTTTGGGACTAACCTATTAACAAGATGCCACAAAGGCGTCTCCGTTTTCCGTTGTTTTTGTATTCTCGTAAAAGCTAGTCGTGAAATTTTCTCGGAATTGGACGAAACAAAAGGCCACGTTCCTATTTTTCCAGGGGTTTCACGGAGTCCGAAGGAGAGACGAAGAGGAGCCAGGAGGGCCCCACACGCACCTAGGGCATGGGTCCCCCTCCTTCCGCGCCCTAGGGTGCTGTGTGCCCCTCAGGGCTCTCCAGCCACTGCCCTTTCGCCTACTTATTCCCCCCATGCGAAAACCCTAAGTACCCGAGTCATATTCCACGAAAAGTTCCAGAGGCGCCGCCGTCATCAACCCTAGCTCGGGAGGGTCCAGAACCTCTTCCCGGCACTCTGCCGAATTGGGGAATCGTCACCGGAGGGCTCAACATCACCATGCATGCCTCCGGAGTTATGCATGAGTGGTTCATCCTTGGACTACGGGTACATAGCAGTAGCTAGATGGTTGTCTCTCCACTTTGCGCCATCATGTTTAGATCTTGTGAGCTGCCTAACATGATCAAGATCATCTTATTGTAATGCTACATGTTGTGTTTGCTGGGATCCTATGAATATTGAATACTATGTAAAGTTGATTATCAATCTATCTTATATGTTATTTATGATCTTGCATGCTTTCCGTTACAAGTAGATGCTCTGGCCAAGTAGATACTTGTAACTCCAAGAGGGAGTAATTATGCTAGATAGTGGGTTCAGTCTCCAGTAATCTGGGCGAGTGATAGCAATGCCTAAGGTTGTGGATGTGTTGTTGCTACTAGGGGTAACCTAACAATGCTATGTCCATGGTTATATGTATTTGTTTACATTACGCACATTACTTAATGCAATTATCAGTTGCTTGCAACTTAATACCAAGGGGAACTCGGATGACAACCTGGCGGTGGATTATTAGTCATAGATGTTGTTGGATAACAGTCTGTGTATTTTGTCGTAATGCCCACATGAATATCATAGTAATCATCATGTCATATATATGCATTGTCATGCGCTCAATATTTTGTCAATTGCCAGCTGTAATTTGTTCACCCAGCATGTTAGTTATCTTTTATGGAGAGACACCACTAGTGAACTGTGGACCCCGGTCCATTCTTTTACATTGATTAAACCACAAACTGCAAATATTGTTCCTTTTCATTCTCTGCAATTTACTACTGTTTTCCACACCATATGTTTAATCCTTTGTTTTCAGCAAGCCGGTGAGATTGACAACCTCACTATTTCGTTGGGGCAAAGTAGTTTGATTGTGTTGTGTGTAGGTTTCACATCAGCGCCGGATTCCCTGGTGTTGCGCCGCATCATAATTCGCCGTTGACAACCTTCTGAAGTGCTACTGCTCCTACTGGTTCAATAAACCTTGGTTTCATACCGAGGGAAACTTGCTGCTGTGCGCATCATACATTCCTCTTGGGGTCTCCCAACGAACGTGTGCTGCACGTCACCAGGCCATTTTTCTGGCGCCGTTGTCGGGGAGACGGCAGGCTTCTGCAAGGGGAGTTTCACGCTTCCAATCTCTTTACTTTATTTTTGTCTTGCTTAGTTTATTTTATTTTATATTGTTTGCTTGTAATTATCAAAAACACACAAAAATAGTTACTTGCATCTAGTTTATTTTCCGTTTAGTTTTTGTTATTTCATCATGCTTCTCCCTAAGTATACTTTAAAATACATATCTGTGGGTAGTGGATCTATCATTGGAAGAGATAACATTGAGGAATTCTTTAGTGACATTAGTAGGCTTAAAGATTTTGAAGATAGATCCTTGGTAGAACTTGCCCCGGATTATGAAATTGCTACAACTTCTCTAGTTCACATGTTGGAAGCTCGGTTTGTCAATCTTAGTCCTATAATGCAGCACATGTTTTTAAAAATTCACGGTATGGAAGAAGATGAAAAGAAAGATTTTGTTTTAGAAACCTTACTTAAAGAATTTGGTGATGTTGCTAGGGAAGCTAGAAAAGTTTTTATTCAATATAAGATTCTTGGGTATTGACGTCAAAGACATTCTTGACGTCAAAGGCATTCTCGTACTTCTTACCATTGTGGTCGCCGCTCATTTGGTTGGCAACTCATTTGGTTGGCAATTGTTGTTGTGACTCGTAGATATGGATAGAAACAATGAGGTGATGATCCATCAATTGATGGAGGAGGAGAATGCCTTTGACATCGACATTCAAGACCATGCACTTGTCGATCCTCACTTATCTCCGACAAATGCAATCCGCCGAGCAAAAGAACTCCAAGTTTGGGATAATAAAATTCAAATACAAAATTTATCCATGGAGGGCCAAAGGATAGTCATGAGTTGTGGCGGCGTCTTGATCAAGTTGAACTTCAAATTATTGGATTTTTTGTATGTTTTAATTCCATTCTCAAAACCTATTTTATAAATTGGATTTATTTGTGTGTTTAAAGACTAGTTTTTATTATGTGCCAAAATAACAAAAATCCGAAATAAAAAGAAACCTGTTTGGGGCGTGTTTGGGAGAGCGGCTGGGAACGGACGCGCCCCAAACGTGGCACCACACGGCGGTCCCCAATCGATCGATCGGACGCTTTGGAACCATAGGAAAAAATTTGCGTGTCTCTACGGTCTCGTGGGGGATTGTTCTAATTTTGACTAATATGACCAACCCATATAGCCTATTTCAATAATTCCTAAAATCCCAAAGGTCCGCTTGGCCCATTTATGCATGGCAAAAGGTGGGATTAAAGTTTAGTCCAACATTGTTAATACAGAGTGAGTTGGACCTCCTTATAACGGCAAATATTCTGCAACTTGTACGGGCATGAGAAGATGACACATATACACATGTACCTACTGGTCCTCCTCCTCCTTCTCCTTGGACGTCCGCCTCAAACCGTGGGAGCGTCAGGTTTTCGAAATTAGCCGAGCCAAGGGATCATCCTATGCCCAGTGTACGAGTTCTCTATCTTTTTGCCACCCATGATAAGAATATGAATAGTTGCATAGAAGCTGAAACATTTTGCGGTGGTGGACAATGAATACGATTGTTTGGATGTTCGACTTTGGCCGCTTCCTACACTTAGTTAGAAAATAAGAAATTGAGAAGATTCAAGTCGCTCGGAAAAGGTAGGAGTCAATGTCAATCAAGTAAGAAAATTCAGTTTGCCTCCCACCTCTCCATTTCATATCCTGCCGATCGGTCTCCTCCCCCATGTTTATAAAAGAGAGGTCACTCCTCTAAAAAAAGACACAACACATTTTATGCGCATGCCACTTGGTTCTAGAGCACTGCGTCCCCGATCAAGTCTTATCCACCCCGTCTACCAGCGTGCACCGCTGGATGTGACAGTAGACCTCTAGAACCCCACCTCTTGTGATCATGTATGGGAGATGGGTGATAATATTTTTGGGGAGAGTCCATGTGCAACTAATGGCTTCATCTCCAACACACATCCCGATGACTACTTCCCAATGATGACTTCTTCCCGACATTAAAAACTTCTTTGACGACATGTGAGACAACACCTACAGCTTGTTCTTCAATGTATGTTTATCCCTTTCTTCTATTGAGATTCTACTCTAGTTTCTTGCTATGGCAACCGGTATAGATATGTTATATTCGTCTTCTCTAC
Source organism: Lolium multiflorum (assembly GCA_030979885.1). Classification (NCBI taxonomy): domain Eukaryota; kingdom Viridiplantae; phylum Streptophyta; class Magnoliopsida; order Poales; family Poaceae; genus Lolium; species Lolium multiflorum. Next base: position 83,245,193 of record CM061751.1, read on the forward strand.
TAGTTTCCATGACTACTTTAATCTTTGTTGTCACGGTCATGTTTTATCTACTTCTTGTATGGATTAGGTCACATGGTAAATTACTCATATTTCCAATATCAATCACCCGCCGCATGTCGACTTTGATGTCACGTGGGCCCAATCGGGCCCACCCACCGCTGCGTACACGCCCGCGCCTGGGTACCCAGGGTGCGCTTCTAAGATGCCCACCGCCCGTTCTTATGACATGCTCCGATAATCCTTTGATAGATTGGATCCCTTTGATAATCTTTAATTGTGTGTTTAGTTGGACCAAACAAAATTAACTAATTATTCATCTAGGATTGTGTAGTTTGAATCTGTTCCTAGTCAAGCCGAGAATTCCCAAGGACATTTCGTTCGAGGAGGCAACCGAGAACTAGAAGAAGACGGAGGCAAACATGGAGGAGCGAAGAATCCATTTAGCCGACCATGACTCACAAAAGCACATGATATTCGAAGTTGAGAACCAGATCCTGTTTCATTTATCCTAGTGAAATGCACGAGCAGACAAGTGTATTTGGAGAATGCAAGTGCTGAGATATTATAGCCAGCGAAGAACAGAGGTAGAGATGTGAAGAACTCAAGCGCTTCGTCGAGGGATAGCAGGGGTAGTGCTGCCGGCAAGGCAGCAACCACTCAAAGCATTGGCAATGTTCTACTCAGTAGTAATATTATAGCTTTCTAAACAAGTTTACATTTTAAAATGGAGTTAATACTTCGTTGATTATCCCTTGTATTCATTCGCCTCGTCAGCCCGCCGCAGCGACTCTGGCGAACCTAGATCCTCGCTAGCCCCTTCCTCCGCCCTCGTCCTCGCCGCCGCGGTCTAGCCGACGGCAAAGCCCGTGCGACGGACGGTGGCGGTGAACCCTTCATCGGGACCGTGGGGTGGTGGCGGCGCGGCGTCCGTGTGCCCTGTGAGGTCGGCGTGGTGCGGGTGGCCATGGCGGCGGCTCCGGCTATCCCGACGGTTCCTCGTGCGAGGTGGCGGAACCGCGGCCGTGCGTTCGTCGATCTGGTGCCCTTGGGCCCAGGTCCGGCAGGGTGTCCAACAACCCCCTCCTCCCTAATTCCCGCCTTCCCCTGATCTTGTTCGAGCATGGCCGTGTGGCCCCTGCGGAGGTACGTGGGTTGATACGTCTCCAACGTATCTATAATTTCTGATGTTCCATGCTAGTTTATGACAATACCTACATGTTTTGCTCACACTTTATATCATTTTTATGCATTTTCCGGGACTAACCTATTAACAAGATGCCGAAGTGCCAGTTGCTGTTTTTTGTTTCGTAAATTCTACACATGAAATATTCTCTAATTGGACCCCACGAAGACGAAGTCAACATTTACCGAGACGGACCCAGAGAGCCGAGAAGGGCCGGGGGGGCCAAGGGGCCCACACCAGGGGGCGCGGGTGGCCCCCGGCCGCGCCCAGATATGGGGTGGGCCCCCAGACCCTCCGAGGCCGCCCTTTCGCCTATATAATCCTCCAGGTGAGAAAACCCTAAATCGACGGCCTTTCTCCACGAAAGTTATGTAGCCGCCGCCATCGCGGTTAAGTTCGGGGACAGTTTCTGCTCCGCACGCGCCGGACGGGAAGTGCCCCCGAATCCATCTCCATCGACACCACCGCCATCTTCATCGCCGTTGTTGTCTCCCATGATGAGGAGGGAGTAGTTCTCCCCCGAGGCTGAGGGCTCTACCGGTAGCTATGTGGTTCATCTCTCTCCCATGGTGTGATCTTTATGTGATCATGAGCTTTGTAATCTAGTTGAATATGTAGATGTTACTCTTGTCTATTATGCACTCTAGAGGTTACTTTAATATGAACTCCGGAGTCACTCTCCACGGTGTGATGGTGACAGTGTGCGCATCGTGTGTGATTCCTTTATGAAGTTGTGGAGCTTGTTTACTCCGGCTTGAGGGTGCTCTTGTAGCCCTACACAATGAATGGTGTTTGTTATCCAACAAGAGAGTGTTTGAGAGTAGCATTTATTTATTCAATTATGTGATCATTGTTGAGAGTGTCCACTAGTGAAAGTATGATCCCTAGGCCTTGTTTCTAAGCATTGAAACACCGTTTCCAACAAGTTCTGCTACATGTTCGCTTGCTGCCATTTTTATTTCAGATTGCAATTACTACTTATAATCATCCATATTACTTGTATTTCACTATCTCTTCGCCGAACTAGTGCACCTATACATCTGACAAGTGTATTAGGTGTGTTGGGGACACAAGAGACTTCTTGTATCTTAATTGCAGGGTTGACCTCTACCTCCCTGAGTTCGATAAACCTTGGGTGATTCACTTAAGGGAAACTTGCCGCTGTTCTACAACGTATCTATAATTTCTGATGTTCCATGCTTGTTTTATGACAATACCTACATGTTTTGTTCACACTTTATATCGTTTTGATTTTCCGAACTAACCTATTGACGAGATGCCAGTGCCGCTCCGTTTTCTGCTGTTTTTGGTTTCAGAAATCTAGTAAGGAAATATTCTAAATCGGACGAAATCAACGCCCAACACCCTATTTTCACCTAAGCTTCCAACACCCGAGAGTCACCAGAGGGGGCCACAGCCCACCACACATGGTGGCGCGCGACCCAGGGGGGCGCCCCCATTGTCCGCCCCACCGTCCTCCGAGGCTCCCCTTTCGCCTATATAAGCTCCCCGACCTAAAACCCCGATACGAATAAGCCACCACGCGAAACCTTCCGTGAGCCGCCGCCATCGCGGGCCAAGATCCGGGGGACAGAGTCTCCTCCAAGACGCCGCCGACGGGAAGTGCCCCGAAAGGCTCCTCCATCGACACCACCGCCATCTCCATCAACGCTGCTTCTCCCATGAGGAGGGAGTAGTTCTCCATCGAGGCTCGGGGCTGTACCGGTAGCTATGTGGTTCATCTCTCTCCTATGTACTTCAATACAATAATCTCATGAGCTGCCTTACATGATTGAGATTCATATGATGATGCTTGTATTCTAGATGTCATTATGCTGGTCAAGTGGATTTTACTTATGTGATCTCCGGAGACTCCTTGTCCCACGTGTGTAAAGGTGACAGTGTGTGCACCGTGTGGGTCTCTTAGGCTATATTTCACAGAATACTTATTCAATGTTATGAATGGCATAGTGAAGTGCTTATTTATATCCCTTTATGATTGCAATGTGCTTTGTATCGCTACTAGTCTATGTGCTACTCATGTGATGTTATTAAAGTAGTCTATTCCTCCTGCATGGTGTAATGGTGACAGTGTGTGCATCGTGTGGTTCTTGTCGTAGATTATGATCATAATCTCTTGTAGGTTATGGAGTTGATTATCGCTATGATAGTATTGATGTGATTTATTCCCCCTTCATAGTGTAAAGGTGACAGTGTGTATGCTATGTTAGTACTCGGTTTATTTTGCAAAGATCTATTATGCTCTAAGGTTACTTAAACATGAATATCGAATGTTGTGGAGCTTGTTAACTCCGGCATTGAGGGTTCGTGTAATCCTACACAATTAGTGGTGTTCATCATCCAACAAGAGTATATGTAGCACAAAGGAAAGAGAACTTATTTATTATGTGATCAATGTTGAGAGTGTCCACTAGTGAAAGTATGATCCCTAGGCCTTGTTTCCACCACAAAGAATTGCTTCCCACGCTAGCAAGTTTTCATCTTTACTTCCTCGCAATATTACCACCATCTATACCACCTGTGTTTTACTATCTCTTCGCCGAACTAGTGCACCTATACATCTGACAAGTGTATTAGGTGTGTTGGGGACACAAGAGACTTCTTGTATCGTGATTGCAGGGTTGCTTGAGAGGGATATATTTGACCTCTTCCTCCCTGAGTTCGATAAACCTTGGGTGATCCACTTAAGGGAAAACTTGCTGCTGTTCTACAAACCTCTGCTCTTGGAGGCCCAACACTGCCTACAAGAATAGAAGCACCCGTAGACATCAAGCTATTTGCCGGGGAGGAAAGGTAAAAGGTACTCACACTCCGGATCTCGGCTACTAAGCTATTTTCCGGCGCCGTTGTAAGTACTCGAAGCTATTTCCTTTAGATCCTGCATTGCATCTTTTCTTGTTTACACTAGTTAGGCATAATGGAAAATAACAATGATCTTCTTATTCTATTTCCTGAGTTAAGACATGGATTGTTGGTTGCTGCGAAAATTAAAAAACCTATGGAATCTTATTTGCATGCTAGTAGCAATGATATTAGTATGAACGCTTTGAACACCATTGTTGTTAATGATATGGAAAATTCTAAGCTTGGGGAAGCTGGTTTTGATGAGCATGATATTTTTAGTCCCCCAAGCATTGAGGAGAAAATTTTCTTTGATGATACTTTGCCTTCTATTTATGATGATTATAATGATAATGGTCTTTTGGTGCCGCCTACTATGGAGAGTAAATTTTATTATGATTATACTATGCCTCCTACACTTGATGAGAATAATAATGATAGCTACTTTGTTGAATTTGCTCCCACTACAACTAATAAAATTGATTATGCTTATGTGGAGAGTAATAATTTTATGCATATGGCTCATGACAAGAATGTTGTATGTGATAGTTATATTGTTGAGTTTGTTCATGATGCTACTGAAAGTTATTATGAGAGAGGGAAACATGGTTATATGCATCTTAATAATATTAAGTTTCCCCTCTTTATGTTGAGAATCTTGAAATTGCGCTTGTGTTGCCTTCCTATGCTTGCCACTTTGTTCTTCATGAATTTATTTATGTACAAGATTTCTTTTCATAGGAAGTGGGTTAGGCTTAAATGTGTTTTGAATTTGCTTCTTGATGCTCTCTTTTGCTTCAACTCTTATTTCTTGCGAGAGTATCATTAAAATTACTGAGCCCATCTTAATGGCTATAAAGAAAGAACTTCTTGGGAGATAACCCATGTGTTTATTTTACTACAGCAATTTTTGTTTTGTTGAGTCTTGTAAGTTGTTTACTACTGTAGCAACCTCTCCTTATCATGTTTTTGTGCCAAGTAAAGTCTCTATGGTAAAGTTGATGCTAGATTTGGATTGCTGCAGAAACAGATTTGCTGTCTCACGAATTTGAGCAGAAGTCTCTGAAAAATCAAAAAATCTGAAAATTTACGTGTGTGATCCTCAGATATGTACGCAACTTTCATTAGTTTTGAGTTTTTCCGTTTGAGCAAGTTAAGTGCCCCTTCCAGGTTCATCTTTACGGACTGTTCTGTTTTTGACAGATTCTGCCTTTTATTTCGCATTGCCGCTTTTGTTAAGTTGAATGAGTTTCTTTGTTCCATTAACTTTCGTGGCTTTGTAATGTCCAGAAATGTTAAGAATGATTGTGTCACCTCTGAACATGTGAATTTTTGATTGTGCACTAACCCTCTAATGAGTTTGCTTAATGTTTGGTGTGGAGGAAGTTTTCAAGGGTCAAGAGAAGAGGGTGATATATGATCAAGAAGAGTGAAAGCCTAAGCTTGGGGATGCCCCGTGGTTCATCCCTGCATATTTCAAGAAGACTCAAGCTTCTAAGCTTAGGGATGCCCAAGGCATCCCCTTCTTCATCAACTTATCAGGTTTCTTCTATTGAAACTATATTTTTATTCGGTCACATCTTATGTACTTTACTTGGAGCGTCTGTGTGCTTTTATTTTTGTTTTGTTATCTTAGTTCTCTGAATAAGTTCATCCTTGTGTGGGAGAGAGACACGCTCCGCTTTTTCATATGAACACTAGTGTTCTTCATTTTTGCTTTTAATGTTCAAGGGCGAAAGTTGATCGCTTCACTTGTTGCTATTTGGTTGGAATCAGAAAATGCTTCATATGGTCTTGAATAATTTGATACTTGGCAATTGTTTTGATCTCTCATAGATCATGTTTAAGCTCTTGCATCACGTAGTTTAAATCTAGTAGTGGAGAACTACTGTAGAGCTTGTTGAAAATTGGTTTGCATGATTGGCCTCTCTAAGTCTAGATATTTTCTGGTAAGAGTGTTTGAGCAACAAGGAAGACAGTGTAGAGTCTTATAATGCTTGCAATATGTTCTTATGTAAGTTTTGCTGTACCGGTTCATACTTGTGTTTGCTTCAAACAACCTTGCTAGCCTAAGCCTTGTACCGAGAGGAAATGCTTCTCGTGCATCCAAAAACCTTGAGCCAAACCCATGCCATTTGTGTCCACCATATCTACCTACTATGTGGTATTTTGCCATTCCAAGTAAATACTTCATGTGCTACCTTTAAACAATTCAAAAGCTATTATCTCTTATTTGTGTCAATGTTTTATAGCTCATGAGGAAGTATGTGGTGTTTTATCTTTCGATCTTGTCATTTACTTCTGACAGACTTTCACAATGGACTAGGCTTCATCCGCTTATCCAATAATTTTGCAAAAAGAGCTGGCAATGGGGTTCCCAGCCCCAATTAATTAACTTGCATTAATAATTCTCTTCACATGTTTTGCTCTGATCTATCAGTAAGCAACTTAAATTTGCAAATAGACACTCCTCCATGGTATGTGAATGTTGGAAGGCACCCGAGGATTCGGTTAGCCATGGCTTGTGTAAGCAAAGGTTGGGGGGAGTGTCATCTAATAAATAAAACTAAAGTACATGTGTAAACAAAAGAGAAGAGGGATGATCTACCTTGCTGGTAGAGATAACGTCCTTCATGGGAGCCGCTCTTGAAAGTCTGGTTGACAAGGTAGTTAGAGTACCCATTACCATTCGTTGACAACAACAAACACCTCTCACACTACAAGAAAAGTTCTGATAGACAACACCCAAAATCGTCAACTAAGGGGCATTTTTCGTCGCCTATGGGCCTAACCCGACGATATGGGTTCCGTTGTCGAAACTGCATCAGGCAAAGTCCAACGACGATTTTTTCGGTCCGTCGCGCTGGGCGCCCTTCCGCCACGGAAAATCGGACGTTGCGGAAGTGTTTTCGGGAGCCCGTTGACTGCTGACGTCATGCAACCGACACGTGGCAGACGCCGTTAACTGGCAGTTAACGGCGTTAACCGATCGAAACCCCGTGGTAGATGGTAGGCCCACACGAGGCCTGCCACGTCTTAAGCGGGCCGGGCCAGATGACATAGTTTGACCTCAAATATATAGCTGGGCTGGTCCATTAGTTACGTGGGCCGGGCCTAACCTCTAAAGTTGACTGGTCAAAACTTAAAAGGGCCGGCCCATTTATCATGTGGGGTCCACATTACAGCAACTGGACCGGCCCAAGAAGCAAGTGGGCCGGGCCAAAAACACGGTGGGTCCCACTTTCCCGTTAAAGGGCCGACCCATTTAGTGTTTGGGGTCCACCGTAGCAAGTGGCCGCCCAACAAGCTAGTGGGCCGGGCCAAAACACAGTGGGTCCCACTTTCCACAAAGGGTCGCCATTTAGTATGTGGGGTCCACCACATAGTGGGCCGCCCAACAAAATAGTGGGCCGGTTAAAAACACTGTGGGTCCCACTTTCCGTTAAAGGGCCATTCCTGTGGGGTCCACCATATAGCATGGGCTGGCCCACCAAGATAGTGGGTCGGCCAAAAACACAGTGGGTCCCACATTGTTAATGGGCCGGCCCATTTGACATGTGGGGTCCACCATATAGCAGTGGGTCGGCCCGACAAAATAGTGGGTCGGCCAAAAGCACATGTGGGCCCCACTTTCCTGTTAAAGGGCCGGCCCAATTAGTATGTGGGGTCCGCCATATAGCAAGGGGGCCCAACAAGATAGTGGGTCCAAAAACACAAGTGGGTCCCACTTTCCTCTTAAAGGGCCTACCATTTAGTACGGTCCACCACAAAGCAAATGGCCGGCCCAACCATTAGTGGGCCGGCCAGTAGTGTGCGGGGTCCACCTTAAAGCAAGTGGGCCAGCCCAATTATAGTGTGGGGTCCACGTAAATCAAATGGGCTGGCCCAACTAACTAGCGGGCCGGCCCAAAGAGGGTGGGGTCCACCTTAAAGCAAGTGGCCAGCCCAATTAGAGTGTGGGGTCCACCTTAAATCAAATGGGCTGGCCCAAGAAGTAAGTGGGCCAGCCCGTTTAGTTGTTGTTTATATGCCGGCATAATATGCGCTTTAGGATTTTGCGGGCAGGCACATATGTGATTTCGCTTAATTGGGCCGTTTAAGGGATGGGAATTCGTGATTTAGATACTGAGAATATTTACGCAGCATTGATTTCTGTCGGATAGCCTCACTTACCACAAGCACCAAAGAAAAAATGCGCGAAAGAACTATAAAAACTAACTAAATATTACATCAGCTGCAAGGCATTGAAAAAATATTACAGAACCCAGAGAAATTGAATGGTAATTAAACCTAGCAATACAATGAAGCGATCCGGCAATCTTTTAAGTTGTCCATGCAGCACCTATATCTGAAACAAAGACATTACAAGTTAAGACAACAACAATGGAAAGGCAAAGACACTCCAATATTGTTTGGCAAAGAATTTGGAACTCATCATTTCGTCGTTATAACAAGATCATTGTAATGCGCACAATAAGCAAACAAAGAGTGCATGCCGCATACCAACAACCAATATAACAGAGCATGTTAGAATGAAATAGCAGACTTACTACTGTCGAGTCCCATGCAAACCAACATGTTCAGGGAGTACAAAATTGGTATGAACAACATAGTAGCAGGCTATAAATTTTGTAACAACGACTGAGCAAGATGAAGTTATGATGGCTACATCTACAGAGCAGGGAATGTAAACCAAAAATAGAAGTTACGATGGCAGAAGCTAAAGAGGAGGGAATGTGAACCAACATGTGCCAAGTGCAATTACTTCATTTTGGCCGTGAACTAAATAATACTCCTGAACTTATAGTGAAGGGGATGCAAATCAAGATGTTTCGGGATATAAACTTGTAATGAGCAACACATAGAGGATAGTTAATGCTGGAGCTTAGGATGGACCAGATACAGAATATAGTGGGATCACCTGTGAACTTGTATAAGAGGGAATGCAAACCAATATGTTCAGCTTTCCATATGTGAGCGTCATGCCAAGTCAGAGAAACAAGTCAATAATGCAGCTTTTGAAGAACAAGATGGCACGCAAAATTATTATCTAGTAGTATGACAAGTTTATTTGTACTACAGGCTAGATAGCAGAGTGATAGCATGCCAAACTAAGTCCTTACTTTGTTAGCTTACAATGAACTAGATACAAAACAATGGCATCACCTGTAGTACAGGGAATGCAAGCCAACATGTTCATGGAGTAAAAAATTGGCACAAACAACATAGTAGCAGGCCATAATTTTTGTAACAACGACTGAGCAAGATAAAGTTATGATGGCTAGATCTACAGAGCAGGGAATGTAAACCAAATATAGAAGTTACGATGCCAAAAGCTATAGAGCAGGGAATGCGAACCAACATGTGCAATTACTTAAAATTGGCCATGAACTAAATAATAGCAGGATGTTACTATAATACCTATAATTTTTGTAACAACGACTGAGCAAGATAGAAGTTATGATGGATACATCTACAGAGCAGGGAATGCAAACCAAAATGTTCAATCGCTTAAAGTTAGCAATGAAGTAGAAAATAGCAAGGTGTTACGGTCATAGCTAGGAATGAACTAAAAGAGCTTCAGATAAACAAGCATCTGAACCCAGAACATGGCGCTAAAACAAGGGACTTACATTAGGAGAAGCACTCTGTGGGAGTCACAGCAGATCTTCCTGGGGTTGATAGATCCGGTGATGAAGTACGCTACATGTGCTACTTGGGGTTGGAGAGACGGCCATTACACTTCATGGTTACTCATCTCATCTGCAAAAACGTAACGGCGCGTCGTTAGCACAAACAGGTTCCCCCAAGATTAAACAAGAACTTGCAGGCAAGCAATAGAAAAGCGACAGTAGAAGAGTTTAGATCATGCACGGCGCCGGTGAAGCAGATCCGGTTCATGCACAGCGGTGTCGGTGAGCAAGATCCGATGCGGTGGACGACGGATCCGGCGAAGCGGCTCCGGTGGGGTGGACGATGCCGCAGCTGAAGCGACTGCGGTAGACTGCTGGATGAGCATATGGTTTCGAGGTTCGGCGGGGATGATCCGGTCCGGTTGATGACGGCGTCGATGAAGCGGCTCCGGCAGGCAGCCGGATGACGAGGATCGCGAGGCCTCGGGTAGGCCAGGGAAGTCCGGCGGGGATGTTCCGGTGCGGTGGTCGTGGAGGTGGGAGAGAGAGGGACTTGGGAAGTTCCGGTGGGTGGTCTCAGAGGAGAGAGTGAGGGAAATGAATTTTTTTTCGGGGAGTTTCCGGAGCTAGGGAGGTGGTGATCGAAAAAAAATGACGGGTAGACCCCCCACCAACCGACTTATACATGGACATTGTTGTCATCTTTACGAGGGTAGAATGGGAAGTTAGAAGCGTGTGAAATATTTGTATTTTTCGGGCGGGAAGTTTTGCCGCTGGAATGAGATTTCGAATTTGGCTACAGTCCAAGTAATACAAAAATATGAGACCGTACTAGTACGGCCAAATGTCACATCAATTCATCATCACGTTGAAAATCGGTTACGACGATCATAATTATTGGCCGTTGGCACAACAGTTCTCCAACGCTTGATCCAACGGTCAAAGTTCCTTTTTTTAAGAGAACGGTCAAAATTCATTGGATTCGCTCGGGAACTGCGCGCGCCAAAACGAGTCAGACGAAGATGTTTCTAGAGTTCTCACGGACGCGTCTTGGCGATACATTGAATGCAAATCTTGCAAGGTCAAAAAAAATGCAAATCTTGCAGGATCGTATGTGGCTGCTATGAGCTGAAGTACTCCATGAAACCGTGAACATACATGTAGATGGGAATCCCATGTAGACGATCTGAAGAACGACCCGCTGCATCTTTCACAAATCCATCTACATGACATGATAAACTTTAATTAAGAAGCAGCCACGTAACAATTATTGCCCAAAATCTAACGGGTTCGACAATAAGCTGGTAATTCTCTATTATATATAAACACCAAAAAAATATAGCAAGTAAGAAAGGAGTGTCAATGCCACCAGGACTTACAAAAAAAGGGAATTAGCACTTCGTAATCTCTTTGTTTTTACACATACCTTCTGCTCAGGAATCCAGGGCCTAGGGTCACATCAAGTCATAATCAGAAACCAAAGTCGGTTCCCATGTTCTCCAATTCAAAACGCGTACAAAATATTTCAGTGTGTGAAATAATGTTGAGATTTTGAATTAGAGGGTTGTTAAGCTATTGATTATATGGAGTCGAAATTTGGTAGCATACATAAGTATCTCTGTTCACAACTCGCCTGTACAGAAGCAGGAACAGCTGTTGTGTTGCAGCACAACACAAAGGAGAAGCCACTGTTCCGTTCATTGCACTCAATACAGCGATGAATGAACCAGACCAGTTGACAAGCTTCTAGACCTGGGCTATATGTAGAAAGATGGAAATCAATGGATCACAGAAAATCATCAGTGTCAAGCTTTAATGCACTAGCCAACGCGACCAAAAGTCCGAACTGATGGAAAGGGCTAGGCAATCCACTTTATACATCGCAACAAAAAGTCCAAACTGACAGAAAAGGCTAGACCGGGAGAAGAGAAGAGAAGGTTTGTGAAAGCGATGACTCGAACTTGAGACTATGGGCTCTGATACCACGTCAAGCTTCATCCACGAGCCAACGGAACCACAAGTCAGAACTGATGGAAAGGGCTAGGCAATCCACTTATAATATTAACAATCAGCAGGGTTCCGGTTCAAAAAAATCCACATCACAACAAGGAAACGACCACCAAGATCATAGCAATTGCAGATAAATGCACCTACGAAATATGCTCAGACTAAGGAACCATTTTACAAGACCAAGGTAATGACCTGTCACTGTCCCCGTTCATCTCCAATTATCTAGCAGATACTCTTCTTACTACTTACTAGCATTCCTAACCTGCTCCAGTAGGGCCTCCTTCTGTGCTGCTATCGTTCTAAAATTGTCGACTTCTAGTCTTAGCGCAGCTGATGCAGCTCGTTCTACTTGGAGTTGCTCCTTTAGAACTTGAGCATGCAAATACTTTGACTTGGACATGGACTTGCACTTCAGCAGTCCAGCATTCCGTAAGAAAGTGTTTTTGGCAATGCCTTTCTTTTTTATTGCCATAGAAAATGCCTTCACACATTCTTCATCGGTTTTTTCCAGACCGTTTTTACCGGTTTTTGCCATCTCTAATTTCATATCTTCCTGCAAAAAATTCAGTTCGTACACATGTGTAAACATGATAGTTACTACAGAGAAACTTGCTGATAGTAGATTTATCATGTGTATGACCTACTTTTATTCCTACAGTTTGGCATGTCTGATTCACATCACATGAATTTTAATAAACATATATAATATCATATTGACATGTACTTTACTACTCCTACAAGTTGGGATGTGAGTCGTCACAAAATTTCAATCTTTGAGAAGACTTACAAGAACACTCTGTGCGACTTCTCCAATCACTTCAAGTTTGTTCTTCTGGCATGCTTCAAAAATCTCTGGCAGAGTCATCTCTTTGTTTGGTTCCCTTTTACTTGCATTATGTAACATCTGCATTTTAGTACTACCATTTATAAATCGAATAACGTGGTTGAAATGGAGGATCATAATATAAGCTGCACACTGGTGTATATACTCTGCATGATCTTTTACTAAAATATTTCTAAATAGCAGTATAAAACAACATGTCCTTACTTTTTGCCGAATGTGCACTATAAGGTTACGAGATCCCGTACGGCTAGGTAAAAGTAGTTTACCGCGGTTTTCCTGATTCTGTTTAGCCAAATTCTGCAAAAAGGAGACTAGTGAGACACTGCTATAAATAAGAATCCAAGATGTGATCTGGTCTCAGTCTTACAAATCATACCATATTCTTTGGATCAGACCAGTGCTTCACAAGATCTCCCCACTGTTTGTCAGTCATTTGCTTAAAAGGAGATATAGTTGGAACACTCCCAGTAATCTTTCCAGTGAAGTATTTCTTCTTTAGCCTGCTGCGATACTGGCGCAGACAGTCTGAGAATAGACTGTTGAGAACATGCTTTACTTCCTCTTGGTCCTCATCGAACTCGAACCTTAACTGTTCACAACAATATAAACCGTTGGTGTGATATACATAGATCCAACAACAAGCTAGAAGGAACGGGACGTGCCAATGTGGTATACTAGTATGAGTAACATTACCAAGAGAAAGATGACTTACGTGTAACCTGTGCACTAATTTTTCAAAATGCGCAGAGGTGTCTACGTGCTCTTTCCATGTTGGGAAGATAGGAATTTCATTCCTGACGAAAATTCCTACATCCGATGCTAATTTACAAGATTCTTCTGGGTCCAGTGGCCTTCTGCCACCTACGATAGATGAAAGGCGAAATCTTGATTCCATCCCAGCAAGCTTAGCTACGAACATTTTCCCTACTGTTGGGCCCCTCGTTTTTCTTGATCGTGGTGCAACTACAAAGTTAAGCATTACATCAAGCTATCAAGGTAGGTATATATATATATATATATATATCTCTATAAAGTATAACTTTATAACGGAGAATGAAACTATAAGCATTGGAAAATGTACCTTCTTCGGTGTGGGGCTCATCCTCAGGGGAGTTGTCTATGGCAGGACTAATATGGGTCAGTGGGAGATCATCAACAGTTTGTTGATGTTGTGCTAGCAGTGTTTGGCCAGTTGTGGTTGTGTCAGCTGGGACTGGTACAGTGTGTCCTTGGGCAGTATTTCCTACCACAGCTACTGCTGATCCCAATTGTGGCTGAGAAGTTGCCGTGGAAACTTGTTCTGCTGCCAATTGTTGTTGAGAAGTTGCTGTGGAAACTGGTTCTGCTGCCAATTGTGGCTGAGAAGTTGCTGTGGAAACTGGTTCTGCTGCCGATTGTCGCTGGTTGACTGGATTGGTAACAGGTGGCTGATTCAACCGCTTGGGGTGTTCACCACGTTTTTTTATTTCAGTACTCTTAGAATTTTCGTTATTTTCTTCAACTGGTGCCATGAATCGCTGAGACTGTCTAGTAGCAGAAGCAGGTTTCTTTTTTGGTTGCAGCTGTTCTATCACCGATTCAGGTGCCTGTTGATTGGTCTTCCTCTCATTGGTGGTTCCTGCGAAATTCTTACTTGAAGCTGCAGATTCCTAGCACACATAAACGATATTTCAGTCTACAGAAGTCCCATATATGATGATATGCAAATGGAATAGAATGAAGAACAGTAAAGGATGACGTGCATGCTGAAACATATATATGATGCATTAAGGAGACCTAGAGGTGGCATGTGAACATGTTTGGTGGGATTCAGGATACAAGTATACAACACATGGAAGTTGCAACAGATATCTCAAAGTAAAAAACACAGAAATCACCTGGTGGGGTTGAGGAGAATGGTCAGGCAAGGCATCTTCCTGAGTCAGCTCTCCAAGAGGCTCAGCATGATCAAATTGTGAATCATAACATTGTTCTTTATCTTTGGGGAGGGGAAAGGGTTCTTCTCCGATTTTGTTCAGGTTTGCACTAGAGGCAATAGCGTTACACATGTTTGTGCCCACACGGCTTGCATATCTTATACATATATTCCGTATCCGTTTCTCTTTTAATTCATTCTTCTGTATTGCAATAATATCTAGCATGCATTACAAAAAAAATGCTAATGAGATGGCGGTGCAAGTAAGCAAAAAAATACTTTTCGAAATCACATGCATAACGAATGCGGCCATATCAACCTTCTTGGAAGTGGGCGCGTGTACGCTTTGGTTTCCAGCCGTGGAACATCATGGAGGCGCTTTCTGTACCCATCTCTCCAGTCCGGTGGACGGAAGGAGTCGGGGATTAAGATACGAGAACCCGGCGATGGTGACTGTCGCTGACAAGGCGGCGGTGGAAGTCGGCTACGGAGGAGCTCGTATGGTACAGTGGTCGTCGGTGGGGGTGGGGGAGGTGGAAGCTACTCCGGCTTGCTAAAAAGCAAGGGAGACGGCGGAACGTCGTCGGTCACTACGGTGGCCGATGAGAAGGCAGTAGTGCTGGTGTGGGAGTGGGACAGTGGGCCGGCGCCGGCGTGTGAGATGATCCGGTGGGTCATGCAGGGTGGAAGCGTGAGAGAGAGATGCGGGGTTCGGCGCCGCCGGTGATAGGTCTGAATTGAGCGGTCCGGGGGGATAAGATCGACACTGTACTTATTTCACATCGCTTTGAATTTTGGAAGCGGGGGGGGGGATTTCGGGAATTTTGGGGCAGAGTTGAAATTATTACTGGTTGCTGGAAACTGTGGAACCCTAGCCTACGAAATCCCAAGTCTGAAGCTGAGGGCCCTTTTGCTGTGGCTTTTTGGCTTTTGGATTTTGGAAGCCAAAAGAATATAATATTTGTTTTTGGCTTCCAAAATCCAAAAGCCAAAAAAAAAAAGCCACAACAAAAGGGCCCTGAGTATGTTCGGGTTCAAGGGGATATGCTTGTTGGTTCTTGGGTGCATATGATCTCTTTATTTCGAAATTCATCTTCTATACATTTTGAAATGTCAAAAAAGAATAAAACGAAAAATGCATGTGTACTTCTTCGCTTGCTTTATACACATAAAATATTTCAATGGAAAATCGAATAGTAATTTGGGCTATGTAAAAAAGAGTTACTCCGTAAAAAAATTGTGCTAACCATAAGGCTTTTTATGAGACATGTTTTCTCTCTTTTTTTACATCGACCATGAAAAAAACTTGTTTTTTTACATCAACCATGAAAAATACTTTTTTTACATCGACCATGAAAAATACTAGGAATTTGCTAAGAGCATCCACAACGTGTAGCCAAAAGTGGTTCCATATTTGATTTTTGGCTTTTTGAACTAGTTCCATACATTGTAGAGGTAGTTCCAAAACCAGAAAAACAGGGAACCGGAGCAAATAGGTGCTCCGATGCCAAATTTCACTTTTGGCATTTGGAACTAGTTCCCTACATTGTGAGAGTAGTTCCATATTGGCTTTATGTGTTGTTTTAGCTTGATGGCGGGACCCACGTTATAAATATTTGGAACCACTACATTGTGGAGCTATTGCTATATTTCACACCAAAGCCAAATTCACCATCGTATCAGATTTGGCAATAGCAACATTGTGGATAGCCTAAAGTTATATTTTCCATCTTGTACACAATTAAAAATATCTTTAAAACAAACAAATCTCTAATGTCTAGGTGTACCATCTCTACTAGTACTAGTATATATACACGTGCCTTGCACGTGAGGGCTCTTTTTTTTAGTGAAACAACTTCGACGCAATAAGAATTCGATCTTTTTTTTAACAAAGGAGGGGGGCCCAAGGGCTTGGATACCATTAAGTGCAACAGAGGGGTACATATTACAGATTGCAGTCAATAGTCACTTGGGTTGAAAGCCAATGCAAGCCCGCCTACATGATAGCAGGATTTTGTGAAGCTTTTTAACTTAATTGGTCAAACATGCGAAGCATGTGCCATTTACTTGTACAACTTTATCGGAAAAAAATACTTGTACAAGCTAGTTCCCCTAAGTACTACCAGCACATAAGTAAACAAAAGAACCAGGGACATCATCAACTGAAAACAACAATCTATTCATATAGCGGCTCTTGCATCACCCTTTGAAAATCATCTACCTGCAAAGATGAGTGCAGAGTTTCTGCTCGTGCTTTCACCTGTTCCAAGATCGTCCAGTTGATCTCATGGACATCTGCATCAGCCAAAGCGGTAACCAAGTTGCCAGCCACTAGCTTCTGCAGATCAGCAACAGCATGTAGGCCATCTTGAATTGTAGAATTCCATCCTCGGTTCATTTCTTTGTTCCGCCAAGTGGCCACATCCAAGTCCTTTTGAAGACGCCTAATCTTAGCTTCCCCAGTGCCACATCCTTCTGTTTTGTTCCTACAAACGTTTGCATCACTGGAACTCTGGACATCTGTGCTACAATGCTGCTTGGCAGGGACATGAGCAGTCACTTGCTTCTGCGATTTGCCATGCATAAAATCAATCAGCAGATTAAAAGGAAATATGTTGGTTGATTCATGTCACCACTTTCAGCAACCCATGAGTTTCTAAACCTTAAATGGAGTCTAAAACATTGCAATAAAAGGGTGGGTGCATCATTTGGATGCAGAGGCCGGGGCGACCCTATTTTCAAGAAAAAATTAGGAAATCTGAAATCTATATCTATATCTCTACCATCTATACCACTCCACTCCTGTTGACAGTTTGATCTCTTTCAGTACATTAGATTATGTCATGTTTAAAACACTATTATAAAATTACCTCCTTAATGTTGAGCTCAGGAGGATCCAGATGTGCTGATCCTAGGCGGCCCCTCAAATGATTGCTTGCTAGAACAATAGGACCAAATCCCGCCTCCTTTCTACCAATGTCTGCATCACTGGCGCGCTCACTGTCTTTGTTAGGAACATGAGCAGTGGCTAGCTGCTGCAAATCAAAGTTCATCAAATCAATCAGCAAACAAGACATATGAAATTTGAGCAGTGCGGCTAAATACCTTCTTCAGCAGCTGCCCCACGGAATCGTCCTTTTGGCGGCACATCACACGTGTGAAAAATCTCGGCAACGACTTGGGGTGCGGTGATTTTGTCCCATTCCACAGTATGCCGAGCTTGGCTGCAATTATCATATTCTGCAAGATATTTTGCCTCCGAGATTCTTCGTAGGCATTCTCGAGGGGAATATCTAGCAGGCATTACAAAAAAAACAGATGCTAATAACAAGCAGTGGAAGCAAGCAATAAACTAGTCTCGGAAATCAAATACATAACAAAAGCTGCCGGACAAAGTGTTCAACCTTGGTCGACTGGGGAGGTGGCGCGTTGGCCGTTCGGTTTGGTTCGGTGGATCATGGTGGCGCTTTGTGTACCGATCTCGCCGGCCGGTAAGATGAACCAGTGAGTCGGGGAAGCAGATCCGACGAAGCGGACGGAGTGTGGTTGACGGCGTCGCTGAGCTGGCTCCGGCGCGGTGGATGTCGGCTACGGATGGAGGACTGAGAGGGAGCGAGACGGACTAGGTGCGAGGTAGGGAGAGAGGCCCTTGCTTGTCCGTGGGTGGGGCTGGATATAGGGGAAATGAAAGCCTTAGAAGATAGCATCCTGCTAATTTATGGTGCTGAACTAGAAAATCCCGCCAATATATGGTGCTGAATTGCGGGCGGCTCATAGCTTGTGCACAAATAAAATGGGAAAATCCAAAAAATGTAGTTCAACAAAAAAAAACTCTAGTAGGCAAAGTCGCTAGCTCGCCATGAGAAGATGCACTCCGCCAAAAAAATGTCATGACAAGCTAGTTTGCTATGGATCTTGCATTAACCCTGCTCGATAAAATGGTGGGCAAAAAAAGACAAGCTAAATCAAAAATAATGGTGGTAGAAAGATGTAACTCTCAAATGTAAACTCTACTAAACAGGGCCAGCTCAAAAATATGCCTCATATTATTAGTACTTCCTCCGGTCCATATTAACTGCCACTAACATACATCGAGAAACAAAAAAGAGAAATCTGTCATGAATAGTTCCCGAATTCAAATCTGAGTTTCTCTGTAGACTATTCCCATCTGAGTTTCTCTTTTTTGTTTCTCGATGTATGTTTCGAATTTTGATCTGAAATTTTTAGGGGTTATCTTAATATGAGCTGTGAACGTGCATGATTTGTTTCAGATTTTTTTCGCAATGTTTAAATTTGGATTTAGGCCGCATGTCACCTCGCTACCGCTCGAGAAATGGAGCCCCTCTCCGCTGGGCTCCATAAAAGCTTCACTGCTCGTGTCAGACTGTTGAAGACACTGGCAAGTGCATGTCAGGGGGACAGAGAATAAATTTCGTCCACGCGTCGGCGCGTGCTGTCTACCCCAAACCCTAAACTCTGTCTTTATGAAGTCAAGCATGCATGAAGAGAAGTGGTTTTTGGTTTCAAACATGGAAATTTCAAAAACCCTCTCAAGAGCTACATTTTGGAGTGACTAATTTTTCATATTCATGATTTAAACTTGTTTAAATGGGCATAAAAATAGGCATAAAATTCAAAATAAATCAAAATAAATGAAAAACCAAGGCACATAGTCTTCTTATGTCATATAGTAAGCATTCAATTAAGTTGATAAACAAGGTCTAGACATATTCAGAAAAATCATGTATCTACCCCTAACCCTAAACTCTGTCTTATGAAGTCAAGCATGAAGAGATGTGGTTTTTGGTTTCAAACATGGAAATTTCGAAAACCCTCCCAAGAGCTTCATTTTGGAGTGACTAAGAAGCATACATGCTTACTTTTTTATATTCATGTTTTAAACTTGTTCAAATCTTGGTCAAACCTAGGATTTGACCAAGATTCAAATGGGCATAAAAATTCAAAAAAATGAAGAAAAAAATGAAAAACCAAGGTCTTCTTATGTCATATAGTAAGCATTCAATTAAGTTGATAAACAAGGTCTAGACGTTTTAAACCTGAAAAATCATGTATCTACCCCCTAACCCTAAACTCTGTCTTATGAAGTCAAGCATGCATGGTGAAGAGAAGTGGTTTTTGGTTTCAAACATGGAAATTTTAAAAACCCTCCCAAGAGCTTCATTTTGGGGTGACTAAGAAGGATACATGATTACTTTGTCATATTCATGTCTTAAACTTGTTTAAGTCATGGTCAAACCTAGGATTTGACCAAGATTCAAATGGGCATAAGAATTCAAAAAAACAAAGCACATAGTCTGTGTATGTCATATAGTAAGCATTCAAGTTGATAAACAAGGTCTAGACATATTCAAACCAGAAAAATCATGGAAATTTCAAAAACCTCCCACGAGCTTCATTTTGGAGTGACTAAGAAGGATCGATGCAGGTTACTTTTCATATTATTCATGTTTTAAACTTGTTTAAATCTTGGTCAAACCTAGGATTTGACCAAGATTCAACAAATGGGGATAAAAAAATGAAAACCCAATGCACATAGTCTTCTTATGTCATATAATAAGCATACAATTAAGTTGATAAACAAGGTCTAGACATATTCAAACCAGAAAAATCATGTATGTGGCTACCCCTAACCCTAAACTCTGTCTTATGAAGTCAAGCATGAAGAGATGTGGTTTTTGGTTTCAAACATGGAAATTTCAAAAACCCCTTCCAAGAGCTTCATTTTGGAGTGACTAAGAAGCATACATGCTTACCTTTTCATATATATTCATGTTTTAAACTTGTTCAAATCTTGGTCAAACCTAGGATTTGACAAAGATTCAAATGGGCATAAAAATTCAAATAAAATGAATACCAAGGTCTTCTTATGTCATATAGTATGTGCGCATTCACTTAAGTTGATAAACAAGGTCTAGACATATTAAACCTGAAAAATCATGCATGTATCTACCCCTAACCCTAAACTCTGTCTTATAAAGTCAAGCATGCATGGTGAAGATAAGTGGTTTTTGGTTTCAAACATGGAAATTTCAAAAACCCTCCTAATTAAGAGCTTCATTTTGGAGTGACTAAGAAGGATACATGCTTACTTTTACATATTCATGTTTTAAACTTGTTTAAGTCGTGGTCAAACCTAGGATTTGACCAAGATTTAAATGGGCATAAAAATTCAAAAACAAAATCAAAAACCAAAGCAAGTCTTTGCATGTCATATAGTAAGCATTCAAGTTGATAAACAAGGTCTAGACATATTCAAACCAGAAAATCATGTATATATCTACCCCTAACCCTAAACTCTATCTTTATGAAGTCAAGCATGCATGAAGAGAAGTGGTTTTAGGTTTCAAACATGGAAATTTCAAAAACCATCCCAAGAGCTACATTTTGGAGTGACTAAGAAGGATATATAGATGCTTAATTTTGCATATTCATGATTTAAACTTGTTCAAATCTTGGTCAAACCTATGATTTGACCAAGATTCAAATGGGCATTAAAAAATAGAAAAATGAAAAACCAAAGCACATAATCTTCTTATGTCATATAGTAAGCATTAAAGTTGATAAACACAAGGTCTAGACATATTCAAACCATACAAATCATGTATCTACCCCTAACCCTAAACTCTGTCTTATGAAGTCAAGCATGAAGAGATGTGGTTTTTGGTTTCAAACATGGAAATTTCAAATACCCTTCCAAGAGCTTCATTTTGGAGTGACTAAGAAGCATACATGCTTACCTTTTCATATTCATGTTTTAAACTTGTTCAAATCTTGGTCAAACCTAGGATTTGACCAAGATTCAAATGGGCATAAAAATTCAAAAAAAATGAATACCAAGATCTTCTTATGTCATATAGTATGCGCGCAATCAATTAAGTTGATAAACAAGGTATAGACATATTAAACCTGAAAATCATGTATCTACCCCTAACCCTAAACTCTGTCTTATAAAGTCAAGCATGCATGGTGAAGATAAGTGGTTTTTGGTTTCAAACATGGAAATTTCAAAAACCCTCCTAATTAAGAGCTTCATTTTGGAGTGACTAAGAAGGATACATGCTTACTTTTTCATATTCATGTTTTAAACTTGTTTAAATCTTGGTCAAACCTAGGAAAATCATAAATATATCTACCCCTAACCCTAAACTCTGTCTTATGAAGTCAATCATGAAGAGAAGTGGTTTTGGGTTTCCTACATGGAAATTTCAAAAACCTCCCAAAAACTTCATTTTAGAGTGACTAAGAACGATACATGCTTCCCTTTTCATTTTCATGTTTTAAACTTGTTTAAATTATCTTGGTCAAATCTAGGATTTGACAAGATTCAAATGGGCATCAAAATAAAAAAATCAGAAAAATGAAAAACCAAAGCACATAGTTTTCTTATGTCATATAGTAAGCATTAAAGTTGACAAACAAGGTCTAGACATATTCAAACCAGACAAATCATGTATCTATACCCCCTAACCCCTAAACTATGTCTTATGAAGTCAAACATGAAGAGAAGTGGTTTTGGGTTTCAAACATGGAAATTTCAAATACCCTTCCAAGAGCTTCATTTTGGAGTGGCTAAGAAGCATACATGCTTACCTTTTCATATTCATGTTTAAACTTGTTCAAATCTTGGTCAAACCTAGGATTTGACCAAGATTCAAATGGGCATCAAAAATAAAAAATTAGAAAAATGAAAAACCAAAGCACATAGTTTTCTTATGTTATATAGTAAGCATTCAAGTTGATAAACAAGGTCTGGACATATTCAAACCAGAAAAATCATGTATGTGGCTACCCCTAACCCTAAACTCTGTCTTATGAAGTCAAGCATGAAGAGATGTGGTTTTTGGTTTCAAACATGGAAATTTCGAAAACCCTTCCAAGAGCTTCATTTTGGAGTGACTATTTAAGAAGCATACATGCTTACCTTTTCATATTCATGTTTTAAACTTGTTCAAATCTTGGTCAAACCTAGGATTTGACCAAGATTCAAATGGGCATAAAAATTCAAAAAAAATGAATACCAAGATCTTCTTATGTCATATAGTATGTGCGCATTCAATTAAATTGATAAACAAGGTCTAGACATATTAAACCTGAAAATCATGTATCTACCCCTAACCCTAAACTCTGTCTTATAAAATCAAGCATGCATGGTGAAGATAAGTGGTTTTTGGTTTCAAACATGGAACTTTCAAAAACCCTCCTAATTAACACTACAAGAAAAGTTGTGATAGACAACGTCCCAAAATCGTCAACTAAGGGGCATTTTTCGTCGCCTATGGGCCTAACCCGACGATATGGGTTCTGTTGTCGAAACTGCGTCAGGCAAAGTCCAACGACGATTTTTTCGGTCCGTCGCGCTTGGGCGCCCTTCCGCCACGGAAAATCGGACCGTTGCGGAAGTGTTTTCGGGAGCTCGTTGACTGCTGACGTCATGCAAACTGACACGTGGCAGACGCAGTTAACGCGCTTGGCGTTAACCGGCTGAAACCCCGTGGTAGATGGTAGGCCCACACGAGGCCTGCCACGTCTTAAGCGGGCCGGGCCAGATGACATAGTTTGACCGGTCAACTATATAGCTGGGCTGGTCCATTAGTTACGTGGGCCGGGCCTAACCTCTAATGTTGATCGGTCAAAAGTTAAATGGCCGGCCCATTTAACATGTGGGGTCCCCTTACAAAGAATCGGGCCGCCCAAGAAGCAAGTGGGCCGGCCAAAAACACAGTGGGTCCCACTATCCCGTTAAAAGGTGCCCATTTAGTGTGCGGGGTCCACCATATATAGCAAGGGGCTCCCAACAAGCTAGTGGGTCGGCCAAAACACAGGTGGGTCCCACTATCCGTTAGAGGGCCGGCCCATTTAGTATGTGGGGTCCACCATATAGCAAGTGGGCCGGCCCAACAAGATAGTGGGTCGGCCAAAACACATGGGTCCCACCTTCCCGTTAAAGGGCCGGCCCGTTTAGTATGTGGGGTCCACAATATAGCAAGTGGGCCGGCCCACCAAGATAGTGGGCCGGGCCAAAACACATGTGGGTCCCACATTCCTGTTAATGGGCCGGGCCATTTGTTATGTGGGGTCCACCATATAGAAAGGGCCGACCCAACAAGATAGTGGGTCGGGCAAAAACACAGTGGGTCCCACCTTCCTATTAAAGGGCCGGCCCATTTACCATGTGGGACCACCATATAGCAATGGGCTGGCCCAACAAGATAGTGGGCCGGGCCAAAGCACAGTGGGCCCCACTTTCCTGTTAAAGGGCCGGCCCATTAGTATGTGGGGTCCACCATATTGCAAGTGGGCCGGCCCAACAAGATAGTGGGTCGGGCCAAAAACACAGGTGGGTCCCACTTTCCTCTTGAAGGGCCGGCCCGTTTAGTATGTGGGGTCCACCACAAAAGCAAATGGGCTGGCCCAACTAATTAGTGGGCCGGCCAGTAGTGGGTGGGGTCCACCTTAAAGCAAGTGGGCCAGCCCAATTAGAGTGTGGGGTCCACCGTAACTCACATGGGCTGGCCCAAGAAGTAAGTGGGCCAGCCCGTTTAGTTGCTGTTTATATGCCGCATAATATGCGCTTTAGGATTTTGCGGGCAGGCACATATGTGATTTCGATTAATTGGGCCGTTTAAGGGATGGGAATTCGTGATTTAGATACTGAGAATATTTACGCAGCATTGATTTCTGTCGGATAGCCTCACTTACCACAAGCACCAAAGAAAAAATGCGCGAAAGAACTATAAAAACTAACTAAATATTACATCAGCTGCAAGGCATTGAAAAAAATATTACAGAACCCAGAGAAATTGAATGGTAATTAAACCTAGCAATACAATGAAGCGATCCGGCAATCTTTTAAGTTGTCCATGCAGCACCTATATCCGAAACAAAGACATTACAAGTTAAGACAACAACAATGGAAAGGCAAAGACACTACAATATTGTTTGCCAAAGAATTTGGAACTCATCATTTCGTCGTTATAACAAGATCATTGTAATGCGCACAATAAGCAAACAAAGAGTGCATGCCGCATACCAACAGCCAATATAACAGAGCATGTTAGAATGAAACAGCAGACTTACTACTGTCGAGTCCCATGCAAACCAACATGTTCAGGGAGTACAAAATTGGCATGAACAACATAGTAGCAGGCTATAAATTTTGTAACAACGACTGAGCAAGATGAAGTTATGATGGCTACATCTACAGAGCAGGGAATGTAAACCAAAAATAGAAGTTACGATGGCAAAAGCTAAAGAGGAGGGAATGTGAACCAACATGTGCCAAGTGCAATTACTTCATTTTGGCCGTGAACTAAATAATACTCCTGAACTTATAGTGAAGGGGATGCAAATCAAGATGTTTCGGGATATAAACTTGTAATGAGCAACACATAGAGGATAGTTAATGCTGGAGCTTAGGATGGACCAGATACAAAATATAGTGGGATCACCTGTGAACTTGTATAAGAGGGAATGCAAACCAATATGTTCAACTTTCCATATGTGAGCGTCATGCCAAGTCAGAGAAACAAGTCAATAATGCAGCTTTTGAAGAACAAGATGGCACGCAAAATTATTATCTAGTAGTATGACAAGTTTATTTGTACTACAGGCTAGATAGCAGAGTGATAGCATGCCAAACTAAGTCCTTACTTTGTTAGCTTACAATGAACTAGATACAAAACAATGGCATCACCTGTAGTACAGGGAATGCAAGCCAACATGTTCATGGAGTAAAAAATTGGCACAAACAACATAGTAGCAGGCCATAATTTTTGTAACAACGACTGAGCAAGATAAAGTTATGATGGCTAGATCTACAGAGCAGGGAATGTAAACCAAATATAGAAGTTACGATGCCAAAAGCTATAGAGCAGGGAATGCGAACCAACATGTGCAATTACTTAAAATTGGCCATGAACTAAATAATAGCAGGATGTTACTATAATACCTATAATTTTTGTAACAACGACTGAGCAAGATAGAAGTTATGATGGCTACATCTACAGAGCAGGGAATGCAAACCAAAATGTTCAATCGCTTAAAGTTAGCAATGAAGTAGAAAATAGCAACGTGTTACGGTCATAGCTAGGAATGAACTAAAAGAGCTTCAGACAAACAAGAATCTGAACCCAGAACATGGCGCTAAAACAAGGGACTTACATTAGGAGAAGCACTCTGTGGGAGTCACAACAGATCTTCCTGGGGTTGATAGATCCGGTGATGAAGTACGCTACATGTGCTACTTGGGGTTGGAGAGACGGCCATTACACTTCATGGTTACTCATCTCATCTGCAAAAACGTAACGGCGCGTCGTTAGCACAAACAGGTTCCCCCAAGATTAAACAAGAACTTGCAGGCAAGCAATAGAAAAGCGACAGTAGAAGAGTTTAGATCATGCACTGCGCCGGTGAAGCAGATCCGGTTCATGCACAGCGGTGTCGGTGAGCAAGATCCGATGCGGTGGACGACGGATCCGGCGAAGCGGCTCCGGTGGGGTGGACGATACCGCAGCTGAAGCGACTGCGGTAGACTGCTGGATGAGCATATGGTTTCGAGGTTCGGCGGGGATGATCCGGTCCGGTTGATGACGGCGTCGATGAAGCGGCTCCGGCAGGCAGCCGGATGACGAGGATCGCGAGGCTCGGGTAGGCCAGGGAAGTCCGGCGGGGATGTTCCGGTGCGGTGGTCGTGGAGGTGGGAGAGAGGGACTTGGGAAGTTCCGGTGGGTGGTCTGAGGGAAATGAATTTTTTTGGGAGGGTTTCCGGGCTAGGGAGGTGGTGATCCAAAAAATGACGGGCAGACCCCCCCACCAACCGACTTTGCTGCCATCTCCACAGGGGTAGAATGGGAATTTGGAAGCGTGTGAAATTTTTGTATTTTGTGGGCGGGAAGTTTTGCCGCTATGAGATTTTGAATTTGGCCACCGTCCAAGTATAATGATAAAAAATTGTGAGACCGTACTAGTACCTCTGTTCAAGGCCGAGTGCAAAATCAAATCATCATCACGTTGAAAATTTGTTACCAACTTACCATGATCATGATCTACCTCTGAAAATGGGCGCATCCACTAAAACTTGCAAAGTATAATGATACAAATTTGTGAGACCGTACTAGTACTTATGTTCAAGGTCGAGTGCAACATCAAATCATCATTATATTGAAAATTGTGTTACCATGATCATGATATTTCTCTGAATTTGGCGCAACCGCTAAATCTCGCAAAGGATAATGATAAAAAAAGGTGAGATTGTACTAGTTCTTATGTTCAAGGCCGAGTACAAGATCAAATCATCATCACGTTGAAATTTGTTACAATGATCATGACATATCTCTAAAATTAGTGCATCCGCTAAATCTTGCACGTGGCGCATCTCGGTGCGGAGCAACAAGTCGGTGCTATCAAGGTTGAGGCGTCGGTAGCGTCATCGGGCTCTCATCTCTTGATAGATCTTCTACATGGCGCGGCGCACCACCCGCCGATAAGCAGTCACATGTGAGACCGAGGTGGAGACGTCCCCGGCATCCTCGAGGCGCGGCCGCCCTTCTACGAGCCAGCGTCGACTCAAGGTATGAATCCATGTGGTGTCTTAGATTTATTGTTCTTCTCTTATGATTATTTTGAGCCGAACATGTGTGCTCTTTCTCTGAATATATTGCTTGAAAAGCTTACCAAGTTACTTAAATTCACTTTGTTCTTAATCTTGCGAGCTAATATTGTTATTTTTAATGAACGGTGGTGTGCGCAAGCAGAGTTATTTGTGGATGTGTTGAGCTGTTAGGCATAAGTCGAAATCCTCATCTAAACGAGGCCTCAGATTAACACATAAAAAAGGTGTTCAATCTCGCCCACAATACCCTCTTCTTTCCTCTCCCTTTATTGGAACTTGTTTTGCAGACAAGGAAAGTGGCACGTGTAATGTGAGTAAAACCCTCTTAGCCAAAATCATCTACGAGCAAGATTTTCTATATTGTAGATGCCCCAATTGACTCTCATCCCCAAAGTAGTTTTTTATGTCAGTATAGACTTCTTTACTGGATGTATACTATCGTACATGGCATGCATTTGCCTAATGAGCAACATTGTATTGCTATTCTAGCCAACCTGATCGATATGTCAAGCTTCATGCACGAGATGCCATGTTTAATTTACTCCCTCGCTCTGATCCATATTTCTTGATGTGAAATGAATGTGAATCGGAGGGAGTACTTTTCTTAGATAGTACTATATCATTTCAAAAAAAGTACTACTACATCACAAATGCATCAAAAGAGTACTACATCACAAGACCACCACGGTTGTACTAGTAGAGTTTAATGCTGAACTTCCAAAGGGATTAAGATTACACATATGAACTTTAAACATGACCAGGAGCATGAGGGCCAGCAGCAGGGGCGTTGACGTGGAGCAAGCTAGGCAAGACGTAATTCTGGAGGAAGAGGCCATATGATGCGTACTTGGCCTTGGTTGCAGGGCGGTGTTTCCCCCTATGTACTTAGGCCTACACCCATCGCATGTTGGATCAGGCTGTGGATGTCCTTCTAGAGAAATTTGCCACATAATGGGCAAAATAGCTCCCCGCGCATGCAGAAACGAATTTCACCACCCTTCAGCCGCTTGAGAACATAGCGGCTTTTCCGGTCCCTGCGCACCTTGTTGTTGTCCATGTCATCAGAATACTCCTATGAATTATTAAGTACTACATAATCAGGTTTTTTATGACAGATCGAATAAATACTCCACTAACATAATCAAACCTTAGAAACCCTAAAATTAAATGTGTAGAACAAGTAAATGGCAGAAGAAATCGTAATAAATCATGAGAAACCCTATGAACAACCATGAACATTAGCCACAACAATTGCAAGTCCACTAAGTATGAACACATAAATTGATTATATGACTACATGGCAGATTAGTCGAAATTAAACTAGAATCTGATCTTACGAATCGTAGAATCAATTACATCTACAAGAACAAGGTAGGATATCAAATCAATCAAGAACCAGGCTCGTGCAAACCATGTGAACAGCAATATGACACAAAGAGGGTTGGGACAGTTTCGGTAAAAGAGAAGTACCTCCTCGTCATCACCCTCAACATCCTCCTGGAACTGAACGTTTGGGCCGAAATCGTCGAAGGGGTCGAGGTTCGCGTCCAGCATCGGGCCTAGGAAGACCTCGCCGTGGTGGCCTGCAACGCCGTGCACATCTTCGGCGGGATAAACAACGTTGGTATCCACCTTCTGCTCGACGGCCAGGACGCCCGTTTCGACCGAGGTCGAAGAACCAGACAAGCAGAGGAGACGAGCGGCATGGGTGCCCGGTGAAGCCTCACCCGTCGTGACGGCCAGGATGCCCATTTCGACCGAGGTCGAAGAATCCGACAAGCAGAGGAGACGAGCGGCTTGGGTGCCCGGTGAAGCCTCACCCACCACGACGGCCACTACCGTAGAGGCATCCTCTGCGTGGGCGGTCGCCTATTGCTCCGCCTCGTATGCAATACCTATCTTCATGCTGTTGTGGTTGGAAACGGGAAAGTCGATGCCTCAGAGGTGCGGTGAGTGGATGGGGGGTTTTCACAGTGTGGGGGAGGCAAGTTGGGGGAGTGGAGAGGACGAGCTCGCGAGAGATGATGAGGCCGATTATGTTATAGCCTCCGACTCCCTGTATCCAGTAGTGGACGCGTGAAGTCATGCATGTACTCGACTTTCCACTTTCTGGGAGACGTGTACGAAACTTTTTTTTGGACCATTTAACTTCATGTGGGACTCATGTATACCAATACTTCCAAACGTCATAAGTAATTCAAAATCATTCAGAATAATATGAGACCTTAACATTTTATTTTTTGTGTCAGATATTGTCTATGAAAAATAACATCCTTCAAAAAATAAATCGCCTATGCCAATCCGATCATGCCCGTCTACTCCAACTAGCTTCCTCGAGTAATTTGTCACCTTACATTCTTAAAATGAACCAAAATTTGGCACAGGGGTGCATCATCACATGGAAAATGATGTTACCATTCTGTCTTCCCATTTTTTTTTGAATTTTTCAAAATTGTCATGCCCTAACGGAAAAAATGTACTCCTTCTAAGAAGCATGTATCAGAATGGCATTACCAAAACCTAGGGGTGGGGTGGGGGGAGGGGGGCACATGGTGGTGTGATGATACATCACATTTGGACCACACAACACCATTTGGACCAACCAAAAAAAACACCCTACACAAACCCTGGTCAAAACTAGTTTGACCAATATTACAAAAGTTGTACGGAGTACATAATTCAGAAACCGTCAGAAATATACGAAGCATTCACGAGTCCCCAAAGTCAGTGACTTTGAGTCACTTACAACTGTGGTCCACATATCAGTCACCCAAAGTCATGGCAAAGTCAGCTTGGCAAAGTCACCGACAGACAAAGCAAGCAGTGAACAGACAACTCCGTAGCACTGAAAAGACATCTCACAGAAAAGGCTAGTACTACCTTTTCTTCCCGGATAAGCAAAAATAGCTGATCGGTACTGACGAAATGCACCAGGTCCGCAATGTACTCCAGCTATAAGTGAAGCATGCCTACCACTGAAGAGGAAATTCAAGATTCCACCAGATCCCCATATCACTCTTTTGCATAAAACACGGACATATCTTTTGCACAATTCACCACTTGTTGGTCTAATCTATCGCAGCTTCCATCAGTTGGTCATCCAATTAACGATTTAACGGATTAGAAAAATAAGCGGTGGAATTAGAAGTACTAGTAGCGAAATGTGCAAAATATACCGCCCTTCCCGAGGGGGTTTGTCCAGAAGAGGGCCGGATGACAATGTCCCGGGTGCATCCAGAAACGAGAGGGGTAGTTTCTAATACATGTAAGAAATTATTTTACAAAAAGGTACATATTAAGTAGTACAACTATTAGTACAGTACTACTATTTCGAGGGAAAATGCCATGTCGTGCGACCTCTAATCAATGAGTAGAAGTTGTAGGTGCGCCTAACATGCATTGCTGAAAGCTGGTTCCGCTGGAATTTGAGCTCAGCCGGGGCGGATTCTGCGAAGTTCGCCCGACGTCACTCATGTATCCCACCAAACTGCTCACTTCTTTC
The DNA here is from genome assembly GCA_030979885.1 of Lolium multiflorum. Lineage (NCBI taxonomy): Eukaryota > Viridiplantae > Streptophyta > Magnoliopsida > Poales > Poaceae > Lolium > Lolium multiflorum. The sequence continues at coordinate 83,275,773 of CM061751.1, forward strand.
AATGTCTCTTCTCTTTCACTGCAGCTCTCCAACATCAGGTGCATCAACTTATCTTGTGCCTTCTGCCTCTCGAGAAGGGCAAGGATGGCGATGTCAGCATATTCAAGGTTCAACTTTTGGAGCTGTACTTTATCCTGAAGAAGGATTTTGTACTCTATATCAGACTTGTCTCTGTCGAGGCACACAGTCTTGAGTATGCTGCTGGCTTTCTCCGCTGATGCAATGTTCCTCTCTTTCTGCTTAATCAGCTCGTTCTTCAACATATCGCGCTCATTTCGAAGGCTGCAAATGAGCTCCACAAGAGTTTTCGAATTCTTCTTCTTGGCAGCCAAATCGTCTCGGAGGCGATCACACTCTAAGCTGAGCTCCTCGTTTTTTTCCATCAAGATGGCGACAGTGGTGTCGATAGTCGGCGCCGCTTCCTTCAGGGCGAAATCATCGGTAGCAAGTAAGCGCAAAGGAAGAAGAAGAAGAAGAAGATAACTACACAGTGCTTGGTGCTACCTCATTTCGCCGGGGTAGGGCCGGGTTGAAATCATCGGACGACGATGATTCCTTGGTCGTGGAAGTTGGTGCAGTAGGGGCGTCGTTGGAACTTCCAACCCTTTAAGATGTATAACCATAGAGACTCTTAAAGAGCTTGAGCCCGGGCAAGAAGAAACGAAAGTACATGGCGAAGGAAACTAACCCGGTGAGCACAGCACGGACGCGTTTCGGCGGCGGCGGCAGCGGCGGCGACGGCGAGCCCACTTGGTTTCTGGAACCGTCTCTCGAAATTTCGAGCCGGCGTTTTTTATCCGCGTACTTGACCGCCGGCGACCTGAAGTTTGAACACATTAATTGCTGGAGGAGAGAGCGACGAAAGAAACGAAAGTACATGGCGAAGGAAACTAACCCGGTGAGCACAGCACGGACGCGTTTCGGCGGCGGCGGCGGCGACGGCGAGCCCACTTGGTTTCTGGAAGCGTCTCTCGAAATTTCGAGCCGGCGTTTTTTCTCCGCGTACTTGACCGCCGACGACCTGAATTTTGAAGACATTGCTGGAGGAGAGAGCGACGAACAAATGTTTGTTAGGTGGAGAGAGGAAGAAAGTGAATGGAACGAGAGAGTTTAGCGTTTTGCCCTTATAGTCATAGTCGCTAACCGTGACGCGGGAAGGTTGGTCGTCGGCGTTTAATGGTCTCCCGCGTGGAAACCGAGGCGGCCACGAGGCAGCGGCTGGCCACGCGGCGTCCAGTCGCCTACGCCGCCGTAAATGAGGGTAGTTGCCTACCACCACCAGGTGACATGCACCTTTTGCATGTCACCGTGTGACATGCGGCCTAAATTCAAATTTAAAACATTGCGAAAAAAATCATGCATCCGGTGACATGCCCATGGCATGCCACCGATGAAGAGTTCCGTGCCATGCACTCTGGCACTCTGCGCCGTCTTGGATCAGAAAATGAGCGAAGAACGAGGACGAGGCACTAGTTCAAATTTAGGATGAAGTTTAAGTTTTATTTTGGTTTAAATTAGATTAGAGGGAGTAGTACTCTTACTTTATTACTCGTACTTGTGTTAATGTAGTAGTATTATTATGGTGGTGTACTTGCGTTCGTGTACTTGTTTCAGCTGTTTTGGTGAAGGAGACATGCATCACCTTTTTTGGTGATATATCTAGTCGTCATGTAGCCCTCTACCATGTACTATTTTTGCTATGAATATATGTGGTATTGATTGTCAAAAAAAAACCCCAAGATCCTGAAAAACTGTTGGTCTATCCCGAGAAACGAGGAGGTTTAAGGAAACGAGGAGTCCAGCGCGTGCGGAAGGAGCTTTAATCGTGCGAGCATGCAGGGGCAAAATGAGGAAACTAGCGATTACTTTCTCTCCTGCCAGTCTTATACCTTAATAAATGGGCAAACTGAGCACGTTGTAGCTAATCCTTTTATTAATTAAACAGCTATATTAGTCAATAAGATTGCCTTATGTTTTTCCTCAGTTTTCGCCAAGCCCTTATTTGTAACCCGCAGAAGGAGCTCAGACGGGAGGATTCCAGTTTAGTTGACCGTTCCGTGCTGACGTGTGGGGCTAGTAGAAAGGGACCGCGTGGGACAGGACGAGACCGCGTTTGGTTGTACGTGAGCAGGAGCTGGGTTCTGTCTCTCTCGGCGCGAATTGGCATTTTTAAGAGCACCTTTTCCCCCTCTGTCTCTTTGTCTTTATTAACCAAATTAGTATCAAATCTAGAGAAGCTTGCATTTCTGTCTTTCTTCAATTATTTGTGCCTTTTGGCCCTCGTTGTTTGCCCAATATGGCAGCAAATCTAGTACTCCCTCTGGTCCATATGTATGTAGTTAAATCTAGAAGCAAATCTCCAGGGTAATGTACTCCGTACGACAAATTCGCAGTAATAGTAAATCGAGAAAACAAAGTAGGGCCAACAAAATATACTCCAGTAGAATAGGGATAGATAATAGGGATCCCTCCCTAGATAATAAGCTGCATACACAGCAGCCAACAGGTTCGAGGTTCTTCACAACACCATCATACTAACAACATAACAACAAGGGATCCCTAGCTAACAACAAAATAGAAGCTGCTTTGCAGCAGCAGCACACGTCCAGGACTCCGCCTACCCCATCTTCCTCTGCTTCCACTTCTTGCTCCCCTTGGGAGCCTTGGGCTTGAGCGGAGGCATGCGCCCGGCAGAGATCTCCACCCGCTGGATGCTGCGGAGGTGCATGCCGAGCGCCCTGTGCTTGGAGTGGAAGGAGTAGGGGTTCACCGTCAAGCCGACCTTGGGGAAGGTGTTGCCGATGTCCTCGGCATGCGTGAGGAGGCAGTTGAAGTCAGTGCCGTATAGTCTCCAAGTGCAGAAGGGGCACCTGTAGACACCCTTGGCGAAGTAGGAGACGTACTGGCCGACCTGCAGCCTCCGCAGCACCTGGCGAGTCTTGACGTCATGGTGCTCGTCGTCGCTGCCGACGTCGCTGCCAGACAGCTGATCCATATCAAACGGGAACTATTAGTGAATGAGATGCAACGATGACTAACGTGCATGATAACAAAGTAAGGAAAAACAGAGCCAGCCTCAGTTAGAGTGGACACGATTATATGTCTACAGGGATGGTGTTAGCGAACCATAGCTCATGCACAACAGATTTGTACACAGCAATGGTTCGCTGAACCCACTCTGTAAAAATTTGTGCCCAACGATTCATCATAGGCAAAGAAACAGATTCCAGATCTGATTTTGAACAGATTCCAGAATATTTGCAAAATTAAACGGTTGATATCTTTTGATTCCTGCATAAAATAACTGACTGAGATCCCATAAATTAACTGATTGAGATCCCATTATTACTTGCATAAATTAACCGAACGGCCGAACTCCAAATCTTAAACGAAATCAAGAAGGGATCAAAGCAAAATGGAATAAAATCGGCGCAAATATTAACCCAATACTCAACCATCTACAGATCGGCACTAATAGTTACTAGGGAACCAGCAAAAATAGGGTTCAAAAAGGAATGGGGGAACAAAAAAGGGAGCAAACCATAGTTACCTCGTTCCATGGGTCGTCCATGAAGGTGTCGTAGGGGTTCGGAGGCGAGATGTACGGCACCGGCTCATAGGGGTCCCATCCCGGCGGGATACGACCGCCACCGGCGGCGGCGACGGCCTTTGAGGGGACGACGTCGAAGAGGGAGGCGTCGCGCTTGGAGCCGACGGCGTCATGGACGATGGGATTCGCATTCTCCATGTCCATCTCGCCTGCAGAGAGGGAGAGGGTTTTTTGCTTTGGAGAAGATGATGGGACGTGAGAGGCGGCGTTGCATGAGCGAGTGAGAGTGACAGAGATAGTGCGAGGAGGCGTCTATAAAGGCGAGGGGTGGTTAATGCGACCCGCGTCCTACGCGTCCACCATTTAACGTCTGCACGTCTTGGGCTTCTGCAACGCGACACGCGTCCACAATTGCACGTCTTCGACTTCTGCACCGCGACTCGCGTCAGTACCCGTCAACAATTGCACGTCTTCCACTTCTGCACCGCAACACGCGTACTCGAGTCTAACCCTGGAAATTTAGATATACTCTCGAGTCTTATACTGTAGCATTTTTTGTGTGCTCGGTTTTCCCCTTGAGTACTAATACTGGCTAGTGCAATATACTCAGTTTTACCTCAAGTGCCTGGTCAACAGAGAGTCAACAAATGGGATTAACTAGTTAAATGAGTCAACAAATGGGATTATCAGTTCGTTTTCACGTGTTAAACTTGTCTAAATATTGGTCAAACCAAGGATTTGACCAAGATTCAAATGGGCAGAAAATTAAAAAAAATCAGAAAAATGAAAAACCAAAAGCACATAGTCTTCTTATGTCATATAGTAAGCATTAAAGGTGATAAACAAGGTCTACACATATCCAAACCATACAAATCATGTATCTACCCCTAACCCCTAAACTCTGCCTTATGAAGTCAAGCATGAAGAGAAGTGGTTTTGGGTTTCAAACATGGAAATTTCAAAACCTCCCAAAAACTTCTTTGAGTGACTAAGAAGGATACATGCTTCCCTTTCATTTTCATGTTTTAAACTTGTTTAAATCTTGGTCAAACCTAGGATTTGACCAAGATTCAAATGGGCATTAAAATTTAAAATCAGAAAAATGAAAAACCAAAGCACATAGTGTTCTTATGTCATATAGTAAGCATTAAAGTTGATAAACAAGGTCTAGACATATTCAAACCATACAAATTATGTATCTACCCCCTAACCCTAAACTCTCTGTCTTATGAAGTCAAGCATGAAGAGAATGGTTTTGGGTTTCAAACATGGAAATTTCAAAAACCTCCCAAAAAATTCATTTTAGAGTGACTAAGAAGGATACATGCTTCTCTGCTCATTTTCATGTTTTAAACTTGTTTAAATCTTGTCAAACCTAGGATTTGACCAAGATTCGATGGGCATCAAAATTTAAAAAAATCAGAAAAATGAAAAACCAAAGCACATAGTTTTCTTATGCCATATAGTAAGCATTCAAGTTGATAAACAAGGTCTATACATATTTAAACCACAAATCATGTATCTATAACCCTAAACCTTAAACTCTGTCTTATGAAGTCTAGCATGAAGAGAAGTCGTTTTGGGTTTCAAACATGGAAATTTCAAGAACATCCCAAAAGCTTCATTTTAGTGTGACTAAGAAGGATCAAGGCTTACCTTTTCATTTTCATGTTTTAAACTTGTTTAAATCCTGGTCAAATATAGGTTTGACCAAGATTCAAATGGGCATAAAATAAAAATATAGAAAAATGAAAAACCAAAGCACATAGTCTTCTTATGTCATATAGTAAGCATTAAAGTTGATAAACAAGGTCTAGTCTTATTCAAACTAGACAAGTCATGTATCTACCCCTAACCCCTAAACTCTGTCTTATGAAGTCTAGCATGAAGAGAAGTCGTTTTGGGTTCAAACATGGAAATTTCAAGAACATCCCAAAAGCTTCATTTTAGTGTGACTAATTCAAGAAACTTGTTTAAATCTTGGTTAAATCTAGGATTTGACCAAGATTCAAATGGGCATAAAATAAAAATAGAAAATGAAAAACAAAAGCACATAGTCTTCTTATGTCATATAGTAAGCATTAAAGTTGATAAACAAGGTCTAGACTTATTCAAACTAGACAAATCATGTATCTATCCGCAAACCCCTAAACTCTATCTTATGAAGTCAAGCATGAAGAGAAGTGCATGGTTTTGGGTTTCAAACATGGAAATTTCAAAAAACTCCCAAAAAATCATTTTAGAGTGACTAAGAAGGATACATGCTTCCCTTTTCATTTTCATGTTATATACTTGTTTAAATCTTGTCAAACCTAGGATTTTACCAAGATTCAAATGTGCATCAAAATTCCAAAAAAATAAAAAAATGAAAAAACAAAGCACATAGTTTTCTTATGTCATATAGTAAGCATTAAAGTTGATAAACAAGGTCTAGACATATTCAAACAAGAAAAATCATGTGTCTACCCCCTAACCCTAAACTCTGTCTTATGTAGTCAAGCATGAAGAGAAGTGCTTTTGGGTTTCAAACATGGAAATTTCAAAAACCACCCAAAAGCTTTATTTTAGAGTGACTAAGAAGGGATCCATGCTTATCTTTTCATTTTCATATTTTAAACTTGTTTAAATCATTGTCAAACCTAGGATTTGACCAAGATTCAAATGGGCATAAAATTAAAAAATCAGAAAATTGAAAAACTAAAGCACATAGTCTTCTTATGTCATATATATAGTAAGCATTTAAAAGATGATAAATAAGGTCAAGACAATTCAAATAATACAAATCATGTATCTACCCCTAACCCTAAACTCTATCTTATGAAGTCAAGCATGAAGAGAAGTGGTTTTTGGTTTCAAACACAAAAATTTCAAAAACCTCCCAAAAGCTTCATTTTAATTAGACTAACTTATTAATTATGAAGGATCCAGGATTGATTACCTTTTCATTGTCATGTTTTAAACTTGTTTAAATCTTGGTCAAACCTGGGATTTGACCAAGATTCGAATGGGCATAAAAATTAAGAAAAAAATCGTAAGAATGAAAAACCAAAGCACATAGCCTTCTTATGTCATATAGTAAGCATTCAAATTGATAAACAAGGTCTAGACATATTCCCCCTAACCCTAAACTATGTCTTATGAAGTCAAGCATGCATGAAGAGAAGTGGTTTTGGGTTTCAAACATGAAATTTCAAACCTCCCAAGCTTCATTTAGAGCGACTAATAAGGATCGATGCTTACCTTTTCATTTTCATGTTTTTACTTATTTGAATCTTGGTCAAATCCTAGGTTTGACCAAGATTTAAACAAGTTTAAAACATGAAAATGAAATGGGAAGTGTGTATCCTTCTTAGTCAGTCTAAAATGAAGCTTTTGGGATGTTCTTGAAATTTCCATGTTTGAAACCCAAAACCACTTAAGACAGAGTTTTTGGTTAGGCGTAGATACATGATTTTTCTTGTTTGAATATGTCTAGACCTTGTTTATCAACTTGAATGTTTATGACATAAGAAGGCTATATATGTGCTTTGGTTTTCCATTTTTTTCATTTTTTCGAATTTTTTATGCCCATTTAAATATTGGTCAAATCCTAGGTTTGACCAAGGTTTAATCAAGTTTAAAACATGACAATGAAAAGGTAAGCATGAATCCTTTCTCAGTCACTCTAAAATGAAGGTACTTGAAATTTTTATGTTTGAAACACAAAACCCCAGTTCTCTTCATATGTTTGACTTCATAAGACAAAGTTTAGGGTTAGGGGTAGATATGATACATGATATTTCTGGTTTGAATATGTCTAGACCTTGTTTATCAACTTGAATGCTTACTATATGACATAAGAAGGCTATATATGTGCTTTGGTTTTTCATTTTTTTTATTTTTTTGAATTTTTACCGTTTGAATCTTGGTCAAATCCTAGGTTTGACCAAGGTTAAAACAAGTTTAAAAATATGAAAAGGTAAGCATGGATCCTTCTTAGTCACTCTAAAATGAAGCTTTTGGGAGGTTTGTGAAATTTCCATGTTTGAAACCCAAAATCACTTCTCCTCATACTTAACTTCATAAGACAGAGTTTAGGGTTAGGGGGTAGATACATGTTTTGTGTGTTTTGAATATGTCTAGACCTTGTTTATCAACTTGAATGCTTACTATATGACATAAGAATACTATGTGCTTTGGTTTTTCATTTTTCTGATTTTTTTAATTGTTAAACCCATTTGAATCTTGGTCAAATCCTAGGTTTGAGCAAGATTTAAACAAGTTTAAAACATGAAAATGGAAAGCTAAGCATGAATCATTCTTAGTCACTCTAAAAATCTTTCGGTCTGCAGAAGAGTCGAATCTGCAATCAGTAGTTACAAAAGCGACCCACCTTAGGGATGGATAATAAGACTTGGGCAATATAAACGTTGATACTTACTTTGTGATACTAAAATATATGTATCTAGACATATTTCAGTTGTAGATACATCCATTTTAACATCAAGTAATATGGATCGGAGGACTAGCTAAAGAACAATGAGAGGCAGTGTTTCTCTCCCCCAGCCTACTTGGCGGAGTGGCCCTCCATCAGGACAGGTGGTGATTCCGCTTCTCTCGTTGGAATTCCTTATCCCCCAGCCTACTCGGCGACGTGCGCTCCTCAGTGACCTGCGCGAGGGCGCCTCGGCGACCTACGCAAAGGTGGCTGGACTCGGAGCGCATCGACTTCCTTCTGCGGTGCCTGGATTGGATCGACCATCCCGCGCGTGTCCTCCACCATATTGTTTTTCTTCAAGATGCTGTCATCCATCATCTTCTTCACCGCATCATGTTGGGTGTTGAGGCTCCCGTTGAGAGCTTGAACGCACCTGTTTGATAGCTCGACGTTTTCTTCGCGAAGAAAGCCGCACTCGATCTTAAGCATCAAATTCTCGCCCTTGAGCTTCTTGATGACAGAGTTCGTTTCCTCACTTGATGGAACCCTCACATCATGCAGCTTGCCCCGGCCGGTGACCTCGTCCTTCAAAGTATCGACATCATCGCGAAAGTTGGAGGCGAGTTCCACGAGAGTTTTAAGCTCATCTCTGAAACACGCCGATGCTTCCTGCATGGCAATATCATCAGTACCGAAACAAAGTGACGAGAGGAAGACGAAAATGTCCAATCAGTGGTAACCTCTAAGCGCAGGAGACAGGGGTTGAAGTCGTCATGAGAAGATGTCAGGGTGCGTCGTGGGGCACTGAGATATGTATAAAAAGGATTAATACGGAATAAAGAGTTGGGACCTCCGGGCCAGGAAGAATCAAGAAACATGGCGATGGAAACCAACCAGGAATCTTCGACCGCACGACTGACGCCGTTCCGAGACGAGCGCGAAGCAGGGCCTTCGTTTTCTGGCGGGCCCTTTCTCGCGGCCAGCATCTGGATAGACCGCCGGCGGGAACTCTCCGCGTCCTTGGTCAACACTAGATGGTGCTTCTTCAAGCGAGATGGTGGCCTTGACTTCGGAGGCATCGCTGGAAGTGGAAGGAGACTGGAAGTGAAGCAAGAAGGGGATGGAAGAAGTACTCCCCCCTATTAAAACCAGACAACCGTCTCCTGCCCTCGCTTCGAGCAACCTGGTCCGCCCATCCTAAATCAACGGCCGAGAGGGGGCTCCCTTGCGAACTGAGATCCAGTGACTTTACCCAACAGAAGTTACCATGAACTTTACCTATACGAGCCATCAGGTTAAGATCCAACGAACATGGTCGATCTAAAATTTGAAATTAAAATTTATGTAGCTCAGAAAAAACAGAAAAACTTTACATTAAGACGTATTCTCGGAAAGTTCCAGTCCATTTAAAATATTAGTTTAGTTTAAGTTCGAAATTTGGATCAACCGCGAGCGTTGGATCTTGATCGAATGGCTCACGTGTGTAAAGTCGCATGGTGACTTCTCTTAGTGAAGTCACTGGATCTCAGTCCGCGAAGGGTCAGGACGCGGGAGCAGAAGCAAATGAATCGAGAGCGGTCCGGAGTATCCTGTCCGTCCACCGTAAATCAACGGGACAGAGCGGCTACCTTCTCTTCGAAGGCTCTGGCGCGCAACCCGAGGAATGGACATCTGTCGGCTAGTATAGAATTTTATAGCACGCCATTAATCGAGCTAGCAGTACTGTACTACTGACTACAACTCTGATGGACGTCCAAAGCTCTGAATAGTCAGGGGAAACAATGAATGCGAGCCAGGGTAGTACTACTGTAGTAGTGAAGCAATGGGGATTATCTGGAGCAAGTACGGAGTACCGAGTACAGTACTACAAAAGTGCTGTTCGTTGTTTTCGCAGTTCATTTTAGCGTAACGTCCAGGTTGTTGTCGAACCAGCTGTTAGATTTTGGGTAATTATTGTTAAGTTGCTGCTTCTTAATTAAAATTTATCAAAGTCATGTAGACTAGATCGATTTGTGAGAACATCCCAAAAGCTTCATTCATTTTAGAATGACTAAGAAGGATCCATTCTTACCTTTTTTTTCATGTTTTAAACTTGTTTAAACCTTGGTCAAACCTAGGATTTGACCAAGATTTAAATGGGCATAAAAATTCGAAAAATCAAAAAAATGAAAAACCAAAGCACATATATAGCCTTCTTATGTCATATAGTAAGCACTGAAGGATAAAAACTCTGCCTTTATGAAGTCAAACATATGAAGAGAACTGTTTGGGTTCTAAACATGGAAATTTCACAAACCTCCCAAAAGCTTCATTCTACGTGACTAAGAAGGATCCGTTTACCTTTTTCATTTTCAATTTCTTTAACTTTTTAAATCTTGGTCAAACCTAGGATTTGACCAAGATTCAAATGGGTATAACAATTCAAAAAAAACGGAAAAAAACCAAAGAACATAGTCTTCTGATGTCATATAGTAAGCATTCAAGTTGATAAACAAGGTCTAGACATATTCAAACCAAACAAATCATGTATCTACCCCCTAACCCTAAATTCTGCCTTATGAAGTCAAGCATGAAGAGAAGTGATTTTGGGTTTTGGAAATTTCAAAAACCTCCCAAAAGCTTCATTTTAGAGTGACTAAGAAGGATCCATGCTTACCTTTTCATTGCCATGTTTTAAACTTATTTTAACCTTGGTCAAACCTAAGAATTGACCAAGATTCAAATGGGAGTAAAAATTCAGAAAAATTCAAAAAAATGGAAAACCAAAACACATATAGCCTTCTTATGTCATATAGTATTCAAGTTGATAAACAAGGTCTAGACATATTTCAAAGCAGAAATATCATGTATCATATCTACACCTAACCCTAAACTCGCCTTATGAAGTCAAACATATGAAGAGAACTGGGTTTTGGGTTTCAAACATAAAATTTTCAAGTACCTTCATTTTAGAGTGAGTAAGATGATTCATGTTTGTCGTTTATTTATGTTTTAAACTTGTTTAAACCTAGGATTTGACCAAGATTTAAATAAGCATAAAAAATCGAAAGAAATCAAAAAATGAAAAACCAAAGCACATATATAGCCTTCTTATATCAGTAAAAAATTCAAGTTGATAAACAAGGTCTAGACATATTCAAACAAGAAAAATCATGTATCTACACCTGTTATCACCAGAATTTGACCAAGTCAGAGGTAGGCCGCGATCAAGATGGACTTGACGATATATGCCTGGAAGAGATATGTGAATCGGCTTGTGTATCAAGTTTGGGCGAAGTTAGGCCCGTAAAGTATATAGTAGGCAAATAGTAGTCGAGTTCTATGCACGTTTGGTGCATCACTACATTAGAAAGTCCCTTGGACTATAAATATATCTAGGGTTTATGAAATAAACAACAACCAACGCTCAACACAAACCAATCTCGGCGCATCGCCAACCCCTGCCTCAAGGGTTTCTCCGGTAGCACCATGCTGCCTAGATCGATCTGGCGATCTAGCACGAGCCTGCCTACGTTGTTCATGCGTTGCTCGTACTGAAGCCTTTTTGATGGCGAGCAACGTAGTTATCATAGATGTGTTAGGGTTAGCATTGTTCTTAGTATCATATGTTGTCGTAGCAACCCTTGCGCATCTAGCCGTCCTTGTACCTCATCATGGGTGCGGGGGCGGCACCCCGCTTGATCGTTATTTAGTAGATCTGATCCATTAGCTGCTCCTTGATTCATCAAGGATTAGTTTAACATCCTAATAAAGGGCCTTACAAAGGGTTAGTAGGGTAGGGTGTAGTTTGGCGGCCCTAGACAGGATGTTCCGAGATCAACCTCATGTTGGTTTTTAGGCCTTGTCTAGGATTGGCTTACGATCACCGTGGCGAGCCGAGGCCCAACCGTGAGTAGGATGATCCGATTATGCGGTGAAAACCCTAAATCGTCGTGGATCTCATATGCTTTATCTTGATCAAGCAGGACCACCATATATTCGGCCACCTTGGACGAATCATGGGTGGATCGGCTCCATGAGCCGATTCACAGACAACCCGAGAGCCGATCGAGGCTCGTATTTAACGTGTACGTGTGTGCCCTGCAGGAAACTAAGCGAGGCATCATCCACACCTTCCCCGACTGTATAGGTCGTGGCACGCCTGTACTCTGTGCGCGGCGACCAGGAGGCTTTGCGGGCCGTCGCGAGGGATCGGGGCCAGCCGCAGCCTCTAGTTGTTCCCGCCTCGTGTTGCCTCACGCCCGCGTGGTTTCGACGTCAACACATTTCGCACACTCCTGGGACAATCTTCAACATCAACCACTCAGCCATCCACATCAGAGATGGCGAAGAAACTCCCAGCCACTTACGAGGATCCGAATGACGGTCAAGGTCCTCCGCGAGCCGACCTCATCACCTCTCCCACGACACCCGCTCCCATGGCATCAGCACCAACGTGGTGGAGCTGGGGTACCGCCCTGGTGAGGGTAGTGATGAGGGCGGCTGCTCTCATAGCAAGGATGAAGAAGAAGCCGATCCCAGCGATCGGACCGTATTACACGCACCACCAGCTCTCCCAGTATTCGGCGTCGACCTCACAGGTGACGGGAAGCTAGAGTTCTCCGTTGGCATCAACACGGCGGGGCTCACATGCCGCCGTGACAAAGACAAAGGCAAGATCTACCCGACGAGCTCGAAAAGGTGGCGTACTAAACAATGATACCAAGAAGGCCGATGCCACAGGCTCCGGCATTATGTATGGGCAAACACAGTTATACCGGTCTGTGGGATCGGCCCCAACGGCCTGTGAAATAGCATCACCAGACTCTCGTGGGCCTACGAACGTAGGAGCCGATTCTAGGAGTCGGCTAAAATCGTCCTCACCAGGTTTCCGGTCCGGGCTCAACGTCGATCTAATGAGCAATGGGGTGCGTCGTCTGATGCGCTGGAGGAATCCATGTTGTTCCTAATGAAGCCGACGTTCGCACCACAATACCTTGGCTAAACATAGAGCCGATTTCAACACACCCGGCACCGGCTCGGGGGGCACCTAGTCAGAGCGCGCACGCCGTTGACGCCTGTGCGTGAGTGAATTTTGGTAGCCGAATAAAAAAAAAAGAAGAAGAAAATTCGGATGCAACCGGAGCCGATGCGTGGCAGGCGACTTTGACAAGAACAGAAAGCGAGTTTACAAGTATCACACACACGAAGCAAAGAGGCCCTACTGAAGAAATGCATTAAGAGCGTGAAGAGCATCGGCACGGATTCGATCCACCTCAGCGATCTCGACCTCATCATCCTCGTCTCTCCCCATCACCAGCTGGCTGCTTAGGGCACGAATTTCAGCTAGGTCGGTCTTCAGATCAGCAGTGAGACCTTGTGCTTCCTCTTGGGAGCGAGCAATGAGGGATTCCTCGTCTTGGATGAGTTGTTTGGTCTCCCTGGCCCTCCTTTCGAGGTCCTCCAGCTCCTTGCGTAAGGTCTCAAGTCTGACACTATGAGTGGAAGTGGCGGTCTTCGCATCTAAAGCAGCCTTCTTCTCGTTGAGCCGTTGGCATTTTTCTGCAATATCGGCTCTCAGCGGGAGTTGGGCGCGGCGGAGAGTAATCCTTTGACGAGCCGACTGCACCCTTGACTTGAAAACTGACAAAGTCACTGTCGGCCAGAGTTTAGCTACCAGCACCACTGGGAGACGAGGCTGGATGTCCACAAGGATGCCCCTGATCGTCTCAGGGTCCTCAACCAGAGCGTCAACTGGGGAGGAGAGCAGGACTTTGAGACGCTGGAGCGGACCGTCGACTGCACCAAGGCTTGGCTCTTCGCCTATTTTGGGAGCGGCTGGCTCGATGGAATCGGGGTCGAATGTCAGCAAGCTTGAAGGATCGCACCCCTGACAAAAGAACAAGAACGGTATGGGCATGCGGCAAAAGAAAAAGTAGTCAGAGAGAAAGAGAGTGTACCTCTCCCAAGAAAGGAAGGGAAGCCGAGGTGGTAACAATCGGCTTTGCAGTATGCTGGTCAGACGACTTGGTCCGTCACGAGTTGGAGGGACCAGGGGCAGTAGATGGCATCGGCACCTCTTCAACGACCCCGCTAGAAGTCTCATTAATCTGCAAGGGGAATGGTAAAGCAATCCAGTTAGTGACAAGACAACAGGGAACACGAGCTGTCAAGAGGGTTACCTTTGAAACTTCCTGGCTAGGAGGAGAGGTTTGTGGGCCCGTGCGAGCCCTTTGGACACATCGGCGCTTTATGCGCGACCTCGTTTGGACTGAAGACTGAAGAGCGGCAGGCTCGGGAGTCGACCTTTTTCTAGAAGCCGAGGTTGGCGAGTCCGTCTGGCTCGTGTGGTGGATCTGGCTGCATCACGTGGGTAGGAGTCCTGGGACCGGATTGTTCTCCCTCACTGAGTTCTCTTCGGTGGAAGCCTGAAAGAAGGGGATACGACCATCTACAAAGGTTGGGAAGGCAAGTATCGATCGAAATATGGTACAACTTACCGCCGCGAACCGTTTGGGCAGGAGTTCACACAGCCAAAGGTTTTCCCCGATGTCACGCTCTCACCGCCGTCTCGCCTCGGTCGAGGCTCAGGCAACTGCCCAAGGATGCTTTTGTTTCTTGGGAGCCGATTTCGTGAATGGCCTTCCATTATAATCCCTTCGTAGGCAGGCGAACTCCGACGTAAGAGGACCATCCGCCGGAGGAAGGAATACTTAAGGGAGAACCATCCGCTGTATGGGAGCTGGGCCGTCTGTTGCTGCCAAGAGGTGAAGTCAGTTCACAGGCAAATCACCATTAAGTGGTTACGGGAAATATTTTGAGGAATGGTACCTGGTCAGCGGAGATGTCATGCGCGGCGTCGAGTTGTTTCAATAGCGGTCCTAACGCCCTCCTAAAAACATGGGTCTTCCACATGGACCACCAGGTCTCGAAGCCGTCAGTAGTGAAGGAAAAACGGAGGTTGTGAGGGATTGGAAGGGCCAAAGCATCAAAGAAGGTGTAGCACCTATGGCTGGTAAGGATGTCAGGCAGTTCAGCGGTCAGATGGTGTAAGAATAAGTGCGGAGGCACTTGCCCGAGACCGAGCTGACGGGCTACCACTACCGGTTGATAACACTCATAACCAGGCTTGATGATCCTGTTTGAGGTACTCATGCCAACAGGGGAGAAAAGCAAGGACTTAATCATGATGGAATACAAGATGTCGGTGCTATCGCCATCAAGAAGCTACCCAATCGGAAGGAGACTGGATTTTCAAAATCCTCCGTTTCAGTATAAGGAAAGAACAGGGGGTTGTCCAAACCTTGGAAGAAGATCTTGAACCACCCTGCTGCTTCCTTAGGGATCAGCCTGCTGCCTGGGAGACCATACAGGGCTTGACCATAACTGGTGCATCGAATATCCTTCCCGTTAACATCTGGGAAGGTGCAGGAGGTCAAAGGTGGGAAGTCTGGGATCTGATCCCGAAAGTATAACTGCGCCCATAGCTGAATAAACCACCAGGGACCGCCAGTTTTAACTGTCTTCTGAGAGAACAGCTTGACAGACATCAGTTGAAGAGATCGATATACCTCTCCAAGGAACAGTTTGCCGATGCCGAGATGGGTGCCTTTGGCCAGTTCATAGGCTAGGGAGAGGTAATTCTTGGTAGGGGCAAGTGATGGGCCGCAGAATATGAACAACCAAAAGTTCAGGAAGGCTGTGTGTTCCTCGCTCTGTCACAGGGCCTTTGGTCTTCATATAACGACGAGGTAGGCGCCTCAAACGGGTACACTCCTTCTTAGAAGAAAGCGTGAAAGGGACTTTCGGCAGCTTGAAAGCGAAGGGTTTGGAGATGACAACCAGACCTGTAATCATGGCTACGCTCACAGTGGTTGGTGTCATTGGGCCATGGCCTAACATGAAGCGCTCAAATGCTGGCTGCAATTTAAGCAGCCGAGGTTTTCGTATCATTTTCATTCTTCTCAAGAGAGACAATGATAATGATAAGGCATCGGCTATCCCTATAGATTCCCAGGTGGGGATACTCTATTGTACCATGGCACCCAACCTTCAGGGGGATTAGGCCAGGCTCGCAGGCAGTCGGCCCAGGAAGTCAGATCTAAGTGATTCACGAAGGGGATTCTGTTAGCTTCACAGGAGATTAAATGAGCAGGACTCTCGGAAGAGCGGGGGCCAAGACACATGGAATTTGGGAGAGAAGGATGCGGCAATAGGATGTCGGAGACCTAAAATTAATAACGGTAGAACATTAAGTCAGGTGTTCTTCTGTTCAATCCTGATATTGGCCCTAATGGCGGAGAAGCGGAGTATTACCTGCCTGAGACCATGGCGCCGGGCGTTGACTCCGCCTGGCCGATTTGCGCCGGCAGAGGCTGTGGGCGGCGCGTTGAGATCTGAAGCTCGCAAGATCGCGTAGGTGGCTGGATTTTGGGATCTGAGTTTGCTTTCGCACGGAGGTTGCAGACCGTTTGGAGGGTAACCAGTTCGCTCTGCTTGTTATATGTAGGGATCGCAGACGCCATCGGCTCTTTTGGGGTTTGTTTGACTTTGACTATCGGCCAAGTTAACTAGAAGCCGATCACGTGAAAGAAAAGAGCCGATTGCTCAGAGACTCGCTCGAATTGCCAAGTCATGCAGAGGAGGTGGTAATAAACAGTACTGCGACGGTTCTCTCTGCCACGACATGACCCTTCGAAGAATGCATATGGTTTTGCAATTATCATTACCAAAACCAGGGGGGCATGTTATCACCAGAATTTGACCAAGTCGAGGTAGGCCGCGATCAAGATGGACTTGACGATATATGCGTGGAGAGATATGTATCGGCCTTGTGTATCAAGTTTGGGCTAGTTAGCCCGTGTATCTTTATAGTAGGCTACGTAGTAGTCGTGCACGGTTTAGTGCACGCTCACATTAGAAAGTCCCTTGACTATAAATATGTATCTAGGGTTTATGAAATAAACAACAACCAACGCTCAACACAAACCACTCGGCGCATCGCCAACCCCTTCGTCTCAAGGGTTTCTCCGGTAAGCACCATGCTGCCTAGATCGCATCTTGCGATCTAGGCAGCACGAGCCTGCCTACGTTGTTCATGCGTTGCTCGTACTGAAGCCTTTTTGATGGCGAGCAACGTAGTTATCATAGATGTGTTAGGGTTAGCATTGTTCTTAGTATCATATGCTGTCGTAGTGCAACCCTTGCGCATCTAGCCGCCCTTACACCTATCTTAGGTGTAGGGGCGGCACCCCGCTTGATCATTATTTAGTAGATCTGATCCGTTACGGTTGCTCCTTGATTCATCAAGGATTAGTTTAACATCCGCAATAGTTAGGCCTTACAAAGGGTTGGAGGATCCAGCGGCGTGTAGGGTGTAGTTTGCTAGCCCTAGACAGGATGTTCCGAGGATCAACCTCGTGTTGGTTTTTAGCCTTGTCTAGGATTGGCTATTTACACCGTGCGTGGCCGCGAGGCCCAACCGTGAGTAGGATGATCCGATTACGCAAATCGTCGTGGATCTCATATGCTTTATCTTGATCAAGCAGACCACCATATATTCGCCACCTTGGACTAATCATGGGTGGATCGGCTCCATGAGCCGATTCACAGGATAACCCGAGAGCCGATCGAGGCTCGTATTTAACGTGTACGGGTGTGCCTCAAGTAGAAACTAAGCGAGGCATCATCCACACCTTCCCCGACTGTATAGTCGGTGGCACGCCCTTGCACTTGCATCGGGCCACACACTCAGAGGCTTTTGCGGGCCGTCGCTCCGAGGGATCAAATACCATAGGCCCTAGTTGTTCCTTTGCGCTCTACTGCTGGCTACCACGCTCGCCTAAGGGGTTTCTCGACACAACAACACCTAACCATAAACTCTGCCTTAAGTGGTTTTGGGTTTCAAACATGGAAATTTCACAAAACCTCCCAAAAGCTTCATTTTACAAAGGATCGAGGATGAAATGGGTCTTTTGGCTTAAACGTTTGAAACCAAAAAACCACTTCTCTTCATGCATGCTTGACTTCATAATACAAAGTGAGTTTAGGGTTAGGGTAGATACATGATTTTCTCGGGTTTGAATATGTCTAGACCTGTTTATCAACTTAATTGAATTGTTTACTATATGACATAAGAAGATCTTGTGCTTTGGTTTTCATTTTTTGTTTTTTTTTTTTTAAATTTTATGCTCATATATATTTGAATCTTGGTCAAATTAGGTTTGACGAAGATTTAAACAAGTTTAAAACATGAAAATGAAAAAGGAAGCATGTATCCTTCTTAATTAGTCACTCTAAAATGAAGCTTTTGGGATGCTCTTGAAATTTCCATGTTTGAAACCCAAACGACTCTCTTCATGCTAGACTTCATAAGATCACAGGGGTAGATACATGATTTTTTCTGGTTTGAATACCTTGTTTATCAACTTGAATGCATACTATATGCATAATACAAGGAAGACTACGTATGCTTTGTTTTTCATTATTTGTTTTTTGAATTTTAGTGTCACCCATTTGCATTCCTACAAATCCTAGGTCCGAGCAATACTGTCACATTTAAAATATGCAAAAATGCAGCAAGAATGATCCTTCTAGTCACTCTAAAAATGAAGCTTTTGGGAGGAAAACCTTCTCTTCATATGCTTGACTTCATAAGACTTAGTTTAGGGTTAGGGATAGATACATGATTTGTCTAGTTTGAATATGTCTAGACCTTGTTTATCAACTTAATTGGCTTAATATACATTACAAAGAAACTATTTGCTTTGCTCTTTCTTTTTCCTGGATTTTTTTCAATTTTGATGCCCATTTGAATCTTGTCAAATCCTAGGTTTTACCGAGATAATTTAAACAAGCTTAAAACATGAATATGAAAAGGGAAGCTGTATCCTTCTTTGTCACTCTAAAATGAAAGTTTTTGGGATGTTTTTCAAATTTCCATGTTTGAAACCAAAACCACTTCTCTTCATATGCTTGACTTCATAAGACAGAGGTTAGAGGAGTATAGATACATGATTTGTCTATTTGAATATGTCTAGACCTTTTGTTTATCAACTTTAATGCTTATTATATGACATAAGAAAACTATTTGCTTTGGTTTTTTTTTTTCTTTTTCAATTTTGATGCTCATTTGAATCTTGTCAAATCCTAGGTTTGACCAAGATACTTAAACAAGCTTAAAACATGAATATGAAAGAGGAGACAAATCCTTCTTACTACTCTAAAATGTAGTTTGGGAGTTTTTTGAAATTTCCATGTTTGAACCCAAAACCACTTTCACATGCTTGACTTCATAAGACAGAGCTTAGGTTAGGGGCAGATACATGATTTGTCTCTGGTTTAATATGTCTAGACCCTGTTTATCAACTTTAATGCTTACTATATGACATAAGAAGACTATGTGATTTGGTTTTTCATTTTCTGTTTTTTTTTTGATGCTCATTTGAATCTTGTCAAATCCTAGGTTTGACTAAGATATAGACAAGTTTAACACGTGAATGAGTTAATGATTTCCTTGAATCCATAGGGAACTTTGTTCTAATGCACTAGTTGTAATCAACCGAAGCTTACACCAACAAAGTCTCTGCCACTTACGGTGGTGCCCACGCTTGAGGTCCCACACTTCAGTGCACGTCACGTGCAATAGGTACGCAACCCCACCTACTTTCTTTTTAAGTCAAGAGAAGACGCATCGATGCGTATTGAAGTCCTGTGGGTCCTTCCTGCTCCTTCAGTCGTCCTCTCACAAAAAACAAATCTCTCTCATTCTCTGGCTGCCGACTTCCGTTCGCGCACTCTCCCGTTTCACTTATTGCAAACTCTCAGTATAAAAGCTAACATCATCACTCCGAAAAAGGGAGACAATCATACTTTCCTTCTTCTCCTTTCCGAGTGATCCCCTTCCTCCGAGTTTCACTCGACGGGCAAACACATGTGCTGTATAGTAATAATAAAAAGGTAGTACTCGTAGAAATATCGACCTATATACGAATCAGAATTAAATAGGTTAAACTAGGTTTTTGCCCGCTTACAGATCAAGGGTTCAAAAAATCCAACTACGTGCTCCGAACAACACGATTCTAACTAAGAATTTTTTCACCTAGGTCACCCTAAACGCCTCAACCATAGGGTTAGCATCTAGCGTTAAAGATGTGTGAAATGTATGCACTATGTGCTATAACTTGTATGTCTTTCATATTTGAACCAAATTTGAACAAGTTTGAAATATTTGAAAAGGGGCTTTTGGCTTAAACGTTTGAAACCAAAAACCACTTCTCTTCATGCATGCTTGACTTCATAAGACATAGTTTTAGGGTTAGGGGTAGATACATGATTTTCCTGGTTTGAATATGTCTAGACCTTGTTTATCAACTTAATTGAATGCTTACTATATGACATAAGAATACTATGTGCCTTGTTTTTTATTTTTTGATTTTTTTAAAATCTTTATGCCCATTTGAATCTTGGTCAAATCCTAGGTTTGAACATGGTTTAAAAAAGTTTAAATCATGAATATGAAAAATAAGCATCTATTCCTTCACACTCCAAAATGGGCTCTTCGGGAGGTTTTTCGAATTTCCATGTTTGAACCAAACCACTTCTCTTCATGCATGCTTGACTTCACAAGACAGTTTAGGGTTAGGGGTAGAGATATATACATGATTTTCTAGTTTATGTTCATATCGATCAACTTGAATGCTTACTATATATATATGACATAAGAATGAAGTAGTCTCTGCCTTTTCATTCTTGGTTTTTTATATTTATGCCCATTTTTTGGTCATCTTCAGAGGCTGACCATTGGAAACAAGTTTAAAACATGAAAATGAAAAGGAAGTTGTATGTCTTTCTACTAGTCACTTCAAAAAAGAAATCAAAAAATGAAACCCAAAACCACTTCTTCTCTTCATGCTAGTTTAGGGTTAGAGGTAGATACATGATTTGTCTGGCTTGAATATATATGTCCAAACCTTGCTTGTTTATCAATTTGAATGTTTACTATATGACATATAAGAATTCTTACCATATGTTTGAATTTTAAAAGCATATAGTCTTCTTAAGTCATATAGTAAGCATTCAAAAATTTTGAGAGAGTAGCATGCATTCAAAAGTTGATAAATAAGATTTGTACATATTCAAACTGCATAAATCATGTCGTATCTTATACCCCTAACCCAAATCATTTTATGAAGTCAAGTACGAAGAGAAGTGCTTTTGGGTTTCAAACATGGAAATTCCAAAAACCTCCCAAAAGTTTCATTTTAGAGTGACTAAGGCTCCTTTGAGTCTCATAGGAATTGTGTAGGATTTGGTTCCTATGGGAAAATTTCCTATACATGTTGTTTGATTCATAGAAACATATCCTATAGGAAAAATTCCTATAGGAATCTTGTAGCGTAATTCCTATAGGAAAAAACATTGGCTCATACCTCATGAAAAAATTCCTTTGCTACAATCAAACACACTTCATCTTTCTATAGGATTCAAGTAGACATGTGTCATTCCAATCCTATGCCTTTCCTATTCCTATACTTTTCCTATCCTTTAAATCAAAGGAGCCCTAAGAAGGATCCAGGCTTACCTTTTCATTTTCATTTTTAAACTGCTTGTTTAAATCTTGATCAAACCTAGGATTTGACCAAGATTCAAATGGGCATAAAAAATCAGGAAAAAATGAAAAATGAAAAAACAAAACACATATATAGCCTTCTTATATATGTCATATATATAGTAAGCATTCAATTAAGTTGATAATTTTAAACAAGGTCTATACATATTCAAACCAGAAAAAAGCATGTATCTACCCATGCATATATATATAACCCTATACTTTTGTCTTATGAAGACGTCAAGGATGAAGAGAAGTGGATTTGGGTTTCAAACATGGAAATTTCAAAAACCTCCCAAAACATGTATATATCTACCCCTAAACCCTAATCTTTGTCTTATGAAGCCAAGCATATGAAGAGAAGTGATTTTGGGTTTCAAACATGGAAACTTCAAAAACCTCCCAAAAGCTTCATTTTAGAGAGACTAAGAATGATCCATATGCTTACCTTTTCATTGCCATGTTTTAAACTTGTTTTAACCTTGGTCAAACCTAGGATTTGACCAAGATTCAAATGGGAGTAAAAATTCAGAAAAATTCAAAAAAATGTAAAATTCAAAAAAAATAAAAAAAATAAAAACCAAAGCACATATATAGCCTTCTTATGTCATATAGTAAGCATTCAAGTTGATAAACAAGGTCTAGACATATTCAAAGCAGAAATATCATGTATCATATCTACCCCTAACCCTAAACTCTGTCTTATGAAGTCAAACATATGAAGAGAACTGGGGTTTTGGGTTTCAAACATAAAATTTTCAAGTACCTTCATTTTAGAGTGAGTAAGGAAGGATTCATGCTTACCGTTTCATTTTCATGTTTTAAACTTGTTTAAACCTAGGATTTGACCAAGATTTAAATAGGCATAAAAATTCAAAAGAAATCAAAAAATGAAAAACCAAAGCACATATATATAGCCTTCTTATATCATATAGTAAAAAATTCAAGTTGATAAACAAGGTCTAGACATATTCAAACAAGAAAAATCATGTATCTACACCTAACCATAAACTCTGTCTTAAGTGGTTTTGGGTTTCAAACATGGAAATTTCACAAACCTCCCAAAAGCTTCATTTTACAGTGACTAAGGAGGATCCATGCTTACCTTTTGGCTTAAACGTTTGAAACCAAAAACCACTTCTCTTCATGCATGCTTGACTTCATAAGACAGAGTTTAGCTAGGGTACGTTAGGGGGTGTAGATACATGATTTCCTGGTTTGAATATGTCTAGAGACCTTGTTTATCAACTTAATTGATTGCTTACTATATGACATAAGAAGACTACGTGCCTTGGTTTTCATTTTTGGTTTTTTTTTGAATTTTATGCTCATATATTTGAATCTTGGTCAAATCCTAGGTTTGACCAAGATTTAAACAAGTTTAAACATGAAAATGAAAAGGGAAGCATGTATCCTTCTTAGTCACTTCTAAAATGAAGCTTTTGGGATGTTCTTGAAATTTCCATGTTTGAAACCCAAAACGACTTCTCTTCATGCTAGACTTCATAAGATCAACATGGGGTAGATACATGATTTGTCTGGTTTGGATATACCTAGACCTCGTTTAACTTGAATGCATACGATATGACATAAGAAGACTACGTGCTTTTGTTTTTCATTATTCTGATTTTTTTGAATTTTGTGCCCACCCATTTGTATCTTGGTCAAATCCTAGGCTTGATAATGATTTAACAAGATTAAAATATGAAAATGCAAAGGTAAGCATGGATCCTTCTTAGTCACTCTAAAATGAAGCTTTTGGGAGCAAAACCACTTCTCTTCATATGCTTGACTTCATAAGACGGAGTTTAGGTTAGGGGGTATAGATACACGATTTGTCTAGTTTGAATATGTCTAGACCTTGTTTATCAACTTAATTGGCTTACTATATGACATAAGAAAACTATTTGCTTTGGTTTTTCTTTTTCCTGATTTTTTTCAATTTTGATGCCCATTTGAATCTTGTCAAATCCTAGGTTTGACCGAGATAATTTAAACAAGCTTAAAACATGAATATGAAAAGGGAAGCATGTATCCTTCTTTGTCACTCTAAAATGAAGTTTTTGGGAGGTTTTTCAAATTTCCATGTTTGAAACCCAAAAACCACTTCTCTTCATGCTTGACTTCATAAGACAGAGTTTAGAGTGTTAGGGGTAGATACATGATTTGTCTAGTTTGAATATGTCTAGACCTTGTTCAACTTTAATGCTTACTATATGACATAAGAAAACTATTTGCTTTGGTTTTCTTTTTTCTGACTTTTTTTTTCAATTTCGATGCCCATTTGAATCTTGTCAAATCCTAGGTTTGACCAAGATAATTTAAACAAGTTTAAAACATGAATATGAAAAGGGGAGCATGTATCCTTCTTAGTCACTCTAAAATGTAGTTTTTGGGAGTTTTTTGAAATTTCCATGTTTGAAACCCAAAACCACTTCTCTTCACATGCTTGACTTCATAAGACAGAGTTTAGGGGTTAGGGGTATAGATACATGATTTGTCTGGTTTAATATGTCTAGACCTTGTTTATCAACTTTAATGCTTACTATATGACATAAGAAGACTATGTGATTTGGTTTTTCATTTTTCTGCTTTTTTTTTTCTGCCCATTTGAATCTTGGTCAACCCTAGGTTTGACCAAGATATAGACAAGTTTAACACGTAAATGAGTTAACTTGGATTTACTACTCCATGGGAAACTTTGTTCTAATGCACTATTATAATCAACCGAGTTTTTACACCAACAGGTCTGCCACTTACGTGTGGTGCCCACGCTTGAGGTCCCACACTTCAGGGAGCACAAGTCACGTGCAATAGGTACGCAAACTCCCAGTCATTTTCTTTGTTTATGAGAAGACGTGACGGGGATGCTGTGATTGAAGTCTTCAGGGTCCTTCTGCTCCTTCGGCCGTCCCTCTCTACAAAAAAAAACAAATCTCTTCATTCTCGCCCGCTGACTCGTCAGCTCGCACCTCCCCGCTCACCGACAAACCCTGCACAAAGTCAACATCATCACCCGAAAAAGGAGAGACACCATAATGCTCTCTCCTTCCGAGTGATTCCTCTTCCTCCGAGTTTCACTCGACGGCAAACACCCATGTGCTGCATAGCATAATAAAAATAAATAGTACTCAGAGAAAAACGATATACCTAATCAGAATTAAATAGTTAAACTAGGTTTTGCCCAGCTCTGCAGATCAAGGGTTCAAAAAAATCAAACTAATAAGTTCAATAACACGATTTCAATTCAAGAATTTTTTCGACTCAGGTCACCCAAATACCTCAAACTATAGGTTTAGCATTCAAAAAGAGGAAAATGTACGCACTATGTGTGCTATAACTTGTATGTCTTCTTTCATATTTGAACCAAATTTGAATAAGTTTGAAAGATGGGTTTTTGAAATTTCCATGCTTGAAACCAAAAACCACTTCTCTTCATGCATGCTTGACTTCATAAGACAGAAGTTTGAAGAAAGGGAGGATGCATGATTTTCCCTCAGCTTGAATATGTCTAGACTCATTTTATCAACTTAATTGAATGCTTACTATATGACATAATAATACTATGTGTTTTTTATTTTTTGATTTTTTTTTAAAATTGTATGCCCATTTGAATCTTGGTCAAATCCAGGTTTGAACATGGTTTAAACAAGTTTAAATCATGAATATGAAAAATTAAGCATCTATATATCCTTCTTAGTCACTCCAAAATGTAGCTCTTGGGAGGTTTTTTCGAAATTTCCATGTTTGAAACCAAAACCACTTCTCTTCATGCATGCTTGACTTCATAAGACAGAGTTTAGCTAGGGCGTTAGGGGGTAGATACATGATTTTCCTGGTTTGAATATGTCTAGACCTGGTTTATCAACTTAATTAATTGATTGTTTACTATATGACATAAGAAGACTATGTGCCTTGGTTTTAAATTTTTCTGTTTTTTTGAATTTTACGCCCATATATTTGAATCTTGGACAAATCCTAGGTTTGACCAAGATTTAAACAAGTTTAAACATAAAAATAAAAAGGGAAGCATGTATCCTTCTTAGTCACTCTAAAATGAAGCTTTTTGGATGTTCTTGAAATTTCCATTTTTGAAACCAAAAACGACTTCTCTCTTCATGCTAGACTTCATAAGATCGACAGGGGGCAGATACATGATTTGTCTGGTTTGGATATGTCCAAACCTTGCTTGTTTATCAACTTGAATGCTTACTATATGACATAAGAATGCTTACCATATGTTTGAATTTTAAAAGCATATAGTCTTCTTATGTCATATAGTAAGCATTCAAAAGTTTTTCTTTGAGAGAGTAGCATGCATTCAAAAGTTGATAAATAAGATTTGTACATATTCAAACCAGACAAATCATGTATCTACCCATATGCATATATATATAACCCTATACTTTTGTCTTATGAAGACGTCAAGGATGAAGAGAAGTGGTTTTGGGTTTCAAAACATGGAAATTCAAAACTCCTCCCAAAACATGTATATCTACCCCTAAACCCTAATCTTTGTCTTATGAAGCCGATGAAGAGAAGTGGATTTGGGTTTCAAACATGGAAACTTCAAAAACCTCCCAATTCATTTTAGAGAGACTAAGAATGATCCATATGCTTACCTTTCATTGCCATGTTTTAAACTTGTTTTAACCTTATCAAATCCTAGATTTGACCAAGATTCAAATGGGAGTGTAATTCAGAAAAATTGTAAAAAATGAAAAACCAAGCACATATATATATATATTTCATCTTATAAGTCATATAGTAAGCATTCAAGTTGATAAACAAGGTCGATCTCTAGACATATTCAAAGGCAACAGGTATCATATCTACCCCAACCTCTTAAACTCGCCTTATGAAAGTCAAACATATGAAGAGAATCGGAAGTTTTGGTTTCCCAAACATAAAATTTTTATTTCATTTTAGAGTGAAAGGAAGGATTCATGCTAATGCTTTCATTTTTCATGTTTAAACTTGTTTAAACCTAGGATTTGACCAAGATTTAAATAGGCATAAAAAAATCGAAAATCAGAAAATTGAAAAACTAAAGCACATATATATAGCCTTTATATCATATAGTAAAAAATTCAAGTTGATAAACAAGGTCTAGAAATATTCAAACAAGAAAAATCATGTATCAAGCTACCCATAAAAGAAGTGGTTTTGGTTTCAAACATGGAAATTTCACAAACTCTCCCAAAGCTTCATTTTTACGCTGACTATTTGAAATATATGAAATGGGGCTTTTGGCTTAAACGCTTGAAACCAAAAACCACTTCTCTTCATGCATGCTCGACTTCATAAGACAGAAGCTAGCTTAGGTACGCGTTAGGGTGTAGATACATGATTTCTCGGCTTGAATATGTCTAGACCTTGTTTATCAACTTAATTGATTTCTTTACTATATGACATACATCTAATTACTATTTGGTTTACTTTGGGTTTTTTTGAATTTTATGCTCATATATTTTAATCTTGGTCAAATCCTAGGTTGGACCAAGATTTAAACAAGTTTAAAACATGAAAATGAAAAGGGAAGCATAGATCCTTCTTAGTCACTCTAAAATGAAGCTTTTGGGATGTTCTTGAAATTTCCATGTTTGAAACCCAAAACGATCTCTCTTCATGCTAGACTTCATAAGATCAACATAGTAGATACATGATTTGTCCATTTGATATACCTAGGACCAAGCATCCTGAATGCATACGATATGACATAAAAAGACTACATGCTTTTGTTTTTCATTTTTCTGATTTTTTGAATTTTGTGCCCACCATTTGTATCTTGGTCAAATCCTAGGCTTGATAATGATTTAACAAGATTAAAATATGAAAATGCAAAGGTAAGCATGGATCCTTCTTAGTCACTCTAAAATGAAGCTTTTGGGAGCAAAACCACTTCTCTTCATATGCTTGACTTCATAAGACGGAGTTTAGGGGTTAGGGGGTATAGATGCATGCATGATTTGTCTAGTTTGAATATGTCTAGACCTTGTTTATCAACTTAATTGGCTTACTATATGACATAAGAAAACTATTTGCTTTGGTTTTTCTTTTTCCTGATTTTTTCGATGCCCATTTGAATCTTTGTCAAATCCTAGGTTTGACTGAGATAATTTAAACAAGCTTAAAACATGAATATGAAAAGGGAAGCATGTATCCTTCTTTGTCACTCTAAAATGAAGTTTTTGGGAGGTTTTTCAAATTTCCATGTTTGAAACGACCCAAAACCACTTCTCTTCATATGCTTGACTTCATAAGATAGAGTTCAGGGGTTAGGGGGTATAGATACATGATTTGTCTAGTTTGAATATGTCTAGACCTTGTTTATCAACTTAATTAATTGGCTTACTATATGACATAAGAAAACTATTTGCTTTGGTTTTTCTTTTTCCTGATTTTTTTCGATGCCCATTTGAATCTTTGTCAAATCCTAGGTTTGACCGAGATAATTTAAACAAGCTTAAAACATGAATATGAAAAGGGAAGCATGCATCCTTCTTAGTCACTCTAAAATGTAGTTTTTGGGAGGTTTTTGAAATTTCCATGTTTGAAACCCAAAACCACATCTCTTCATGCTTGACTTAATTTATAAGACATAGTTTAGGGGTTAGGGGTAGATACATGATTTGTATGGTTTGATATTTCTAGTCCTTGTTTATCAACTTTAATGCTTACTATATGACATAAGATGACTATGTGATTTGAGTTTTTCATTTTTCTGTTTTTTATTTTATTTTTCTACATTTGAATCTTGGTCAAATCCTGGGTTTGACCAAGATTTAGACAAGTTTATCACTTGAAACTAATAAGTAAGCTCCTCGTGGATCCTTTCTTAGTCACCAAAAATGTACCAATCGATAGATGTGTTAACTTTGCAGCTTCATGGAAATAATAATGTCATGTAAATGAGTTAACTTGGATTTCTTACCCTTGAATCCATATGAAACTTTGTTCTAATGCACTATTATAATCAACCGAAGCTTTACACTAATGCAGTGTCCTGTCATTAATACGCAGGGTGCCCACGCTGAGGTCCCACACTTCTGCTGAGCACAGCCAGGCAATAGGTGACGCAAACTCCACCATCTTCTTTGTCAGAGAAGACGATCGATGCGTTTTGAAGTTCAGTCCTTCTAGACTTTTCCCGGTTGTCCCTCTCACAAAAAAATCTCTCTCATTCTCTAGCTGCCGACTCGCTGCCGCCGCACCTCCTGCTCACTGACAAACCCCGCACAAAAGTCAACATCATCACCCGAAAAAGGGGAGACACCCCCTTCTTCTCTCCTTTTCTCCTTCCGAGTGATTCCTCTTCCTCCGAGTTTCACCTCGACTGCAAACACCCATGCCGTATAGTACAGAAAAAGGTAGTACTCAAGAGGAAATCGAGCATATCTAACTGTGACTAAATAGGTTAAACTAGGTTTTTGCCCAGTACTTACAGATCAATGGTTCAAAAAAATCCAACTACGTGGGTTCGAATAACACGATTCTAATTCAAGAATTTTTTCGACCTAGGTCAACAAATGGCCTCAAACTATAGGGTTAGCATCTATCTAGTGCAGTATGTGTGAAAATGTATGCACTATGTGTACTATAACTTGTGTCTTTCAAATGAACCAAATTTGAATAAGTTTGAAAGTATTTGAAAATGGGCTTTTGGCTTAAATGTTTGAAACCAAAAACCACTTCTCTTCAGGCATGCTTGACTTCATAAAGACAGAGTTTAGGTTAGGGTTAGGGGTAGATGCATGATTTTCCTGGTTTGATTATGTCTAGACCTCGTTTATCAACTTAATTGAATGCTTTCTAATATATGACATAAGAATACTATGTGCCTTGTTTTATTATTTTTTTATTTTTTTAAAATTTTATGCCCATTTGAATCTTCGTCAAATCCTTGGTTTGACCATGATTTAAGTTTAAATCATGAATAAGAAAATTAAGCATCTATATATCCTTCTTAGTCACTCCAAAATGTAGTCTGTCTTGGGAGGTTTTTCAAATTTCCATGTTTGAAACCAAAACCACTTCTCTTCTTGCATGCTTGACTTCATAAGACTTAGTTTAGGGTTAGGGTAGATATATACATTATTTTCTGGTTTGAATATGCCTAGACCTTGTTTATCAACCTGAATGCTTAATTACTATATATATGACATAAGAATGTTATGTCCTTGTTTTTCATTGTTTTGATTTTTTATGAATTTCTATGCCCATTTGAATCTTTTGGTCAAATCAGTATTTGACCAAGATTTAAACAAGTTTAAAACATGAAAATGAAAAGGAAGCTTTTGTATCTTTTCTAGTCACTCTAAAATGAAGTTTTTGGGAGGTTTTTGAAATTTCCATGTTTGAAACCCAAAACTACTTCTCTTCATGCTTGACTGCTTCATAAGACAATTTAATTAGGGTTAGGGTAGATACATGATTTGTCTGGTCTGAATATGTCAACCTTGCTTGTGTATCAACTTGAATGCTTACTTATGACATAAGAATGCTACCATATGTTTGACTTTAAAGATATGTCTTCATGTCATATATAAAGAAGATTCAAAAAGCTTTTTCTTGAGTATAGTATGCATTCAAAAGTTGATAAATAAGATTTGGACATATTCAAACCATAAAATCAGTATTGATCTACACTCTCAAACTCGTTTTATAGTCAAGCATGAAGAGAAGTGCTTTTGGGTTCAAAGATGGAAATTTCACAAACCTCCCAAAAGCTTCATTTTTAGGTGACTAATTAAGGAGGATCCATGCTTACTTTTGGCTTAAACGTTTGAAACCAAAAAAAAAACCACTTCTCTTCATGTATGCTTGACTTCATAAGAGAGAGAGTTTAGCTAGGGCGTTAGGGGGTAGATACATGATTTTCCTGGTTTGAATATGTCTAGAACTGGTTTATCAACTTAATTAATTGATTGTTTACTATATGACATAAGAAGACTATGTGCCTTGGTTTTAAATTTTTCTGTTTTTTTTGAATTTTATGCCCATATATTTGAATCTTGGTCAAATCCTAGGTTTGACCAAGATTTAAACAAGTTTAAACATAAAAATGAAAAGGGAAGCATGTATCCTTCTTAGTCACTCTAAAATGAAGCTTTTGGGATGTTCTTGAAATTTCCATTTTTGAAACCAAAAACGACTCTCTTCATGCTAGACTTCATAAGATCGACAGGGGGTATAGATACATGATTTGTCTGGTTTGGATATACCTAGACCTCATTTATCAACTTGAATTCATACGATATGACATATGAAGACTATGTGCTTTAATTTGTTTTCATTTTTCTGATTTTTTTTGAATTTTGTGCCCACCCATTTGTATATTGGTCAAATGCTAGGCTTGATAATGATTTAAACAAGTTTAAAATATGAATATGCAAAGTTAAGCATGGATCCTTCTTAGAAACTCTAAAATGAAGTTTTTCGGAGGTTTTTGAAATTTCCATGTTTGCAACCCAAAACAACTTCCTCTTCACATGCTTGACTTCATAAGACAGAGTTTAGGGGTTAGGGGGTATATATAGATACATGATTTGTCTAGTTTGAATATGTCTAGACCTTGTTTATCAACTTTAATGCTTACTATATGACATAAGAAAACTATTTCCTTTTTTATTTTTTTCTTTTTTTTTTTTTTTTGATTTTTTTTCAATATTGATGCCCATTTGAATCTTGTCAAATCCTAGGTTTGACCAAGATAATTTAAAACAAGCTTTAGAACATGAATATATGTGTGGAAGCGTGTATCCTTCTACCAACACTAAATGAAGTTTTGGGAGGTTTTTGATATTTCCATGTTTGAAACCCAAACCACATCTCTTCATGCTTGACTTCCGTAAGACATAGTTTAGGGTTAGGGTATGATACATGATTTGTATGGTTTGATATTTCTAGACCTTTATTTATCAACTTTAATGCTTACATATGACATAAGATGACTATGTGATTTGGTTTTTTCATTTTTCTGCTTTTTTTGAATTTTGTGCCCACCTATTTGTATCCTGTGCACAAACTTATGGTTCACTCCAAGATTTAGACAAGTTTAACACGGAAAACGAATAAGTAAGCATGTATCCTTCTTAGTCACTCAAAATGTACCAATTTATAGATGTGTTAACTTTGCTTCCATGGAAATAATAATGTCATGTAAATGAGCTTGGATTTTCTACCCTTGAATCCATAGAAACTTTGTTCTAATGCAGATAATAATCAATCGAAGTTTTTACACTAACATAAAACCATTAATTTACGTGTGGTGCCCACGCCATGGAGGTCCCACACTCTCGCTGAGCACAAGTCAATGTGTACAGGTACGCAAACTCCTACCATCTTCTTGTCAAGAGAAGACGATCAGACGCGATGGAAGTCTCAGGGTCCTTCCTTGATCCTTTCAGTCACTCTAAAATGAAGCTTTTGGGAGGTTCTGAAATTTCCATGCTTGAAACCCAAAACCACTTCTTCATGATTTACTTCATAAAACATAGTTTAATTAGAGTTTTAGGGTAAGATATATACATGATTTTTCTCGTTTGAATATATATGTCTCTAGACCTTTGTTTATCAACTTGAATGCTTACTATACATATGACATAAGAATGCTATGTGCTTTGGTTTTTCATTCTTTGATTTTTTTTCTGAATTTTTAGGGCCATTTTAATCTTGGTCAAATCTTGCTTGACCAAGATTTAAAACAAGTTTAAAACATAAAATGAAAAGGTAAGCCTGGATCCCTCTTAGTCACTCTAAAATGAAGCTTTTGGGAGGTTTTTAAAATTTCAATGTTTGAAACCCAAAACCACTTCTCTTCACATGCTTGACTTCATAAGACAGAGTTAATTAATTTAGGGGTTAATTAGGGGGTATAGATACATGATTTGTGTGGTTTGAATATGTATGGACCTTATTTATCAACAACTTTAATGCTTACTATATGACATAAGAAACCTATTGCTTGGTTTTCTTTTTAATTTTTTTTTTCAATTTTGATGTCCATTTGAATCTTGTCAATCCTAGGTTTGACCAAAATAATTTAAACAAGTTTAAAACATGAAATGAAAAGGGAAGCATGTATCTTTCTTAGTCACTTTAAAATGAAGCTTTTGGGAGGTTTTTAAATTTCCATGTTTGAACCCAAAACCACTTCTCTTCACATGCATGTTTGACTTCATAAGACGTAGTTTAGGGTCGGGTAGATACATGATTTGTCTCGTTTGAATATGTCTAGAATCTTGTTTATCAACTTTAATGCTTACTATACATAAAACTATGTGATTTGGTTTTTCGTTTTTCTGATTTTTTTTCATTATTTTAACTTAATAAATCTAGGTTTGACCAAGATATAGACAAGTTTAATGTGAATGAGTTAACTTGGATTTCCTACCCTTGAATCCATAGGAAACTTTGTTCTAATGCACTATTATAATCAACCGAGTTTTTACACTAACAAACTGGCTACTTTCACGGTGGCCCACGCTGAGGTCCCACACTCGAGCACAAAGTCATTTAGTATAGCACGCAAACTCCAAATTATTTTTTCTTTTGTTTCCAAGAGAAGACATCGTATTCTCGTATTGAAGTTCAGGTCCTTCAGCCCTGTCGTCTCTTCACAAAAAAAAACAAATTCTATCATTTGCCTTGCTGAGCTGTTGCTGCTAAGTTGCCAAGACCTGCCATCAAACCTCGCACAAAAAGTCAACATCATCACCCGAAAAAGGAGAGACACCATAATTCTCTCCCTTCTTCTCTCCTTCCGAAGTGATCCCTCTTCTCCGAGTTTCACTCGACGGGCAAACACTCATGTGCTGCATAGTAATAATAAAAAAGGTAGAAATTGAAAAATCGATATACGAATCAGAATTAAATAGGTTAAACTAGGTTTTTGCCCAGTACTACAGATCATGTTCAAAAAAATCCAACTACGTGGTTCGAACAACACGATTCTAATCCAAGAATTTTTTCTGACCTAGGTCACCCAAATGGCCTCAAACTATAGGGCTAGCATCTAAAAGATGTGTGAAAATGTATGCACTATGTGTGCTATAATTGTATGTCTTTCATATTTGAACCAAATTTGAATAAGCTTGAAATATTTGGAAAAGGGGCTTTTGGCTTAAACGTTTGAAACCAAAACCACTTTCATGCATGCTTGACTTCATAAGACAGAGTTTAGCTAGGGTTAGGGGATATATGCATGATTTTCCTGGTTTGAATATGTCTAGACCTTGTTTATCAACTTAATTGAATGCTTACTATATGACATAAGAATACTATGTGACTTGTTTTTATTTTTATTTGAAATTTTATGCCATTTTACCTTGGTCAAACTTGTGTTTGAACATGTTTTTAAACAAGTTTAAATCATGAATATGAAAAATTAAGAGCCTATATAATCCTCTTTACTCACTCCAAAAATGTAGTTTTGGGAGGGGGGAAAGTTTTTTCAAATTCCATGTTTGAAACCAAAACCACTTTTTCATGCTTGATTATACATAGTATTTATTGTGCATATATATGATTTTCTTTTCAAGTTTGAATATGCCTGTATTCGCTTATCAACTTGAATGCTTACTATATATATATGATATAATAATGTTATAAATTGTTTTTCATCTCTTTGTTTTTTATAGACTTCATGCCCATTTGATCTTTTTGGTCAATATCTCTGGTGTTTGACTACATTTAAACAAAGAAAATGAAAATGCAGTGCGAGTTATATATCCTTCTGGTGACTTTAAATGAAGTTTTGAGGCTTTTGAAATTTCCATGTTTGAAACTCCAAAACCACTTCTTCATGCTAGACTCTCATAAGACACCTAATAGGGTTAGGTAGACATTTGGAAACCGGGATGGAATATGTCCAGTCCTTGTTGTTTATCAACTTGAATGCTTACTATATGACATAAGAATGCTTACCATATGTTTGAATTTTAAAAGCATATAGTCTTCTTATGTCATATAGTAAGCATTCAAAAGGTTTTCTTTGAGAGAGTAGCATGCATTCAAAAGTTGATAAATAAGATTTGGACATATTCAAACCAGACAAATCATGTATCTACACCCCCTAACCCTAAACTCTGTCTTATGAAGTCAAGCATGAAGAGAAGTGCTTTTGGGTTTCAAACATGGAAATTTCACAAACCTCCCAAAAGCTTCATTTTACAGTGACTAAGAAGGATCCAGGCTTACCTTTTCATTTTCATGTTTTAAACTTGTTTAACTCGGTCAAACCTAGGATTTGTCCAAGATTCAATGGGCATAAAAAATCAGAAAAAAACAGTAAAAAAATGAAAAACCAAATAACATAGCCTTCTTTATGTCATATAGTAAGATTCAAGTTGATAAACAGGGTCTAGACATATTCAAACCAAAAGTATGTATCTACCCCTAACCCTAAACTCTGCCTTATGAGGTCAAGCATGAAGAGAAGTGGTTTTGGGTTTCAAACATGGAAATTTCAAACACCTCCCAAAAGCTTCTTCATTTTAGAGCGACTAAGAAGGATCCATGCTTACCTATTCATTTTCATGTTTTAAACTTGTTTAAACCTTGATAAAACCCAGGATTTTACCTATTTAATCATAGATTCATAGGTCGATTTTTTACTTTTTTATTTTTACTATGCAGCACATGTGTGTTTGCCCGTCCAGTGAAACTCGGAGGAAGAGGGATCACACGGAAGGAGAAGAAGGGATAGCAGTCACGGGGCCCCTCTTATTATTTATGGTGTATATCTTTTTTCTGGTGATGTTGACTGTTGTGCAGCGTTTGTCAGTGCGCAGGAGGTGCGAGGCTGCGAGCGAGCGAGTCGAGCGAGGCCGAGAATGAGAGAGATGTTTTTTTCTTTTTCTTTTCCGTGAGAGGGACAACAGAAGGATCCAGAGACGACTTCCACTACGCATCCTGGTGCGCGTCTTCTCTTGACAAAGAAGATGGATGGGAGTTTGCGTACCTACTATAGTACTACTACACAAGAACCATATACATGTCAAACTTTTCAATCATGACCCACATGCATTTTATGTATATATTCACAACTTTTAATGCATGCATGAAAACTCAGCAAAATATGTGCATTTTGGGTTGTCGCACATAAATGTGCTTTTACTTGTCTGCCACCAATCCAATTTTCATGTGAGGGGGAAACATGACACACGATGGACATTTCCAATGTTTCACGAATTAATTATCTCAATTTGCATCCATATATATATGCGCCTGGTTACTGAAAGATCGAACCAAAGGTGAACTTGAAACGTTTTCATTTTCATGTTTTAAACTTGTTTAAATCTTGGTCAACCCTTGGATTTGACCAAGATTCATAAAAAATTCAAAAACATAGTCTTCTTATGTCATACAGTCAACATTCAACTTGATAAAACAAGATCTAAACATATTAAAAGAAGAATCATGTATCTACCCCCTAACCCTAAACTCTGTCTTTTGAAGTCAAACATGAAGATACGTGGTTTTGGGTTTACAAAATGGAAATTTCAAAAACCTCCGAAAAGCTTAATTTTGGAGTGACTAAGAAGGATACATGCTTACTTTTTCATTTTCATGTTTTAAACTTGTTTAAAGCTTGGTCAAACCTAGCTAGCTTGGATTTGACCAAGATTCAAGTGCGCATAAAAAATTCGAAAAAACCCCCAAAAATGAAAAACCATAACACATAGTCTTCTTACGTCACATATATTGTAAGCATTCAAGTGTTGATAAACAATATCTAGACATATCAAACAAGAAAAATCATGTATCTATACCCCTAACCCTAAATTTGTCTTATGAAGTCAAGCATGAAGAGAAGTGGTTTGGGTTTTCAAACATGGAAATTTCGAAAACCGCCCAAAAGCTTCATTTCGGACTGACTAAGAAGGATCCATGCTTACCTTTTCATTTTCATGTTTTAAACTTGTTTAAATTCTTGTTCAAACCTAGGATTTGGCCAAGATTCAAATGGGCATAAAAACAATCGAAAAAATCAAAAATGAAAAACCAAAGCACATAGTCTTCTTATGTCACATAGTAAGCCATTCAACTTGATAACAAGGTCTAGACCTATTCAAACCAGAAAAATCATGTATCTACCCCTAACCCTAAACTCATCTGTCTTATGAAGTCAAGCATGAAGAGAAGTGGTTTTGGGTTTCAAACATAGACATTTCAAAAGCCTCCCAAAAGCTTCATTTTGGAGTGACTGAGAAGGATCCATGCTTAATTTTTCATTTTAATGTTTTAAACTTGTTTAAATCTTGGTTAAACCTATGATTTGACCAAAATTTGATTCGGCATGAAAATTCAAAACAAATCAAATAAATAAAAAACCAATGCACATAGTACATCTTCTTATGTCATATACTAAGCATTCAAGTTGATAAGCCAGGTCTAGACATATTCAAACTAGAAAAATCATGTATCTACCCCTAACCCTAAACTCGATTTGTCTTATGAAGTCAATCATGAAGAGGTGTTTTGGGTTTCAGACATGGAAATTTCAAAAACCTTCCAAAAGCTTCATTTTGAAGTTACTAATTAAGAAGGATCACTACAAGAAAAGTTTGGCAAATTTTCTTGTAGTGGATCCAGGCTTAATTTTTCATCTTCATGTTTTAAATTTTGGTCAAACCTAGGATTTGTCCAAGATACAAATGGGCATAAAAATTCAGGGTAGCATCATACCCCCCTCCTTCCCGCGTAGAAAAAGTGTTAGGCGAGTAGTAGAATGGCATGACCAACAAGTTTCAAGTAAAATTTTGAATATGACCAAAATATACCAATTGATAGATGTGTGTGACCCAAGATTGAGCCATGGTACATTTTGCCAACAAAGTAGCAATTGAGTTGGCTTTCTACCTTAGTAGGCGTGCATTGGAAGGATGCATTATGCCGGCAAAGTTTTCAAACGTTCAAACTTTTCCGGTTTCTCATACAGTATTTGGCTCCTTGAGAAGCATTGATGTGATCATATAAGGTTATCCAAAACTTCGCCTTTCCCGTATTTGCCCGAGCACTCGACACCCCTCGTCCCATGGCGACTCCTCCAGCCATAGCCCCGTGCACCCAGGCTCCACGACTCAGCCTCGGAGGGGTGTGCGCTAAAAGCTCGCAAATGTCTGTGTGCCATTGGTGTGCGATGAAGCAGGCGGCTCTGTGTCTTGCTGTGGCTAGACTCCTGGCGCCCTTTGATCTAGGAGAGGGAGAGGAGGGAGGGGGGTCCCATGAAGCGGCGGTGGCCCAGGTATCGGCGGCAGCCCAGGCAGCAGCGGCAAAGTGGGCTGGTCGGAGCATAGGCATGCGCCGGGGGCGAACCTCGCCGGGTGAGGATGCTTCCATTGTGAAGAAGCACTTGCCATCCAGGGCTTCGGGTTCGCCAACAAACTCAGCGCCTCGGTCCATGGCGTTGCCGTCGTGGGGACGTCGGGGGCGGCGGCGACGTGCTGCAGCCCCAGCCTTTAGTGGGGACCAAAGTGCGACCGACCACATCACGGCGTCGGCAGCATTGGGGATGCCGATGGGCATCCACTGCCACACACAGATTTGGGAGGTTCTGGCCGGGCCGAGTTCCAAACTTCCATCATCGGAGCCGAGGGCTTGGTACTTCAAATTCCGAATCAGGCAATCCTTCGACCCCAATCAGCTTCTGCCTGTGGTCCAAATCCGAGATATCTTGGCGGCAGCTATGCTGGTTAAGCTTAGCCGGACAGCGGCAATCGACGATCTGCAAAACCTAGATGCCTTCCGAGGATTTGCAGCAGCCGTCAATGCACTCGTGGAGGCATCGCATGCTGGTAGCAGCGGCGAATGCGGGTATGTTGTTTTACTCCCTTTGTATGCTTTTGTCATAAAAATCAATTTGCTAATTCTCATTCGATTGAAAATCAGACCCATTCACCATCAACTCTCAAACAGTGGACACTAGTAATATGTAGAACTAGAAATTACACAAGATTTCTGTACTGCTAGTACTATTACTTCGACGCTACATGTTGTTTACACGAGGAAATTGCACAAACTACCGCTTATTGCTGCCTTCGTTGCTTAAAACACTTTTTAAAACTGTAATTTTTTTCCGCACAAACCACCAACTATCGTGTTCTGTTGCAGGGAATTTCAAATTTAGGATTGAGCTGTTTAAGAGCAAATCAGATGATCGGGGACCACCAACTACTATAGTTTTAATTGCAAATAGAATAGATTTTGCAAAATTATGAAACGCACATAACGTTTGAATTACTACAATTTTTTGAAGGTTTGATATTTTCATCATTTTTGTGTGAATCTTACACCAAGTAACACAACTTTCAGACGGAATACAAAATATTTTCAAACTTCCTAGATTTGATAGCTCAAATATTTTTAATTACTAGTTTTTCAGTATTTTAAAAAGTCGAAACACTATATTTTGGCTGAATGTTAGAAAATATATTTCATGATTATCCCATATTAGTTAAGAAGTACATAAACTAGTAGTAGTAATAAAGAACAGAGGGAGTTTATGGAGATACATCCATTAAGGGCATGTTAGTGTGTGTTGGTGTATTACTTATGCCTTCTTTGGTTAATACACTTCTCAAGTGATCCCCGCAAACCCTCTATTCTTGCCTAGAATACAAAAACTCCCCATCAAAGTATTAGTGCATTTTTTGGATGAGTATTCGAGAGGATTGGGTGAACACCAAGGATTTGCATAGGGAATTGGTACAATTGAATCCTTGGCTGTTTGATTTGTAGGATTGTTTCCGATAGGAATTTTTCCTAAGGATTTCTTTGCACAGATTCCATAGAAAATTAAACATCTACTCATACCTCTTTTTAAGAATGCTTTACTTTTCCTATGGTGGAATCAAACAAAGTTTGGATTCTATGAATTCCTATAGGATTGGAGTGGACATGACATTGCAATCCTACATTTCCCTATTCCTACATCTTTCGGTAGGCATTTGCCTAGAATAAATAACCATGTGTATTACGGAGTAGCAATAAAATATAGGTTTATTTCTCTAAAGCATCTTGCACTGTACTAGTACATGGCTTAAGAGACAATATTTTTACCATTTTTTTTGCGAGAAGACAATATTATTACCATAGTTACTAAGTACATTTTATTGGATGATGAAGTGATAGCCCTCATCAATGCATTGTGAATTATTAGGGCATGGGTCACACGTGATTTACGAGTACACCGCACGATCGAGAGCCGCCGTCCCTCTTTGCTTTTTACCGATGCGGCGGAGCTCCTCCCCACACCCACGAATAACTGAAAGCCACAACTGCTGGGGAAAAGTCTTGCGCCGAGAAAATCTACAACCGTGGTTGAGTACATGTGTTTCTTAAGATACGAGTGCTCCAATGCATTTTTTTCTTTCCTTTTACTAATTTACCTTGAAAATCCTGCACGTCCACTTATTTGTGGACGGAGGGAGTATCACGCCAAGAGGAAGTAGGACAATAGTGGGCGCTTATAGCCCGCCTACGTGGTACTTTTGCCAGCTGTTGGCTCTTCTATTGTTCTTGCTCTAAAGAAACCCCGATTGTGAAAGGCCAAGGCGTACTTCTTTTGGTCACGCAAAATTCAAAATACTGCCATGGACATTGAATTGACATGACAACACATAGCTTGGGATGTCCAAATTTGCACGTTAGACCAGTGACTTGTTCTTCACCTTTTCAGAGGGAACAATGACTTTTTATTATGGGTCTATACACTTTCCAAGAAACAAGAGGAGATACGTAGAGTGTAGAGGAGTCAGTCAAGCGCCCCGCCCACTCCGCCCTATTTCTGTTCACCTCCATCGTCTACCTCCGCCCCCGCCCGCACCAATCGACCACCTTCCATAGCACGCGCCAGTGCCGCCGCCATGCAGCTTTAGAATCAATTCCACCGCCCAGTTTGAGAGCCTCCGTTCTTCATCTTCCCCGCCACCTGCCGCCATCGAACCCAAATTAAACTCCAATCAGTTGAACCCAAACCTCATAGACCCACCCCCTGCCCTGCGATGGCGGCATCGAACAAGGAAAATGATGACTCTGAACTGTTTCAGAAGGTCTTTTCCGAAGGTCCCCTTGAAGAACTCGTAACAAGATGCGACGTCATCACCGCCGCGAGCCTCGTCGGTTCGTCCAAACTATTTTTCGACTCTGCAAATGATAGTGCAACTCTATCTTTTTCTCTCCCGTTTGGCCTCCCATGTGTTCTTCATTCTCACCCGACGAAGGTAGCACGGGATTGCAAGCTGACGCCGCTGGACAGGTTCTCCTCCGACGCTGTGATGCCAGACGGTACGGGTAAGCAGTGGGTAGGTGCCAATGGAGATTGGGTTGCCATGGTTGACACTGGCTTTCCTGCTTGCAAATGGAAACTTGTCAACGTCTACACTCGCCGTGAAATTCCTCTCCCTGTGCCGTTTGAAACCACCCACATTCCAAATATATACCACCACAACCTTCGTGCTATTATATTTCACAAGATATATATTTGCCAAGTTCCCACAGCTGCTGGGGGGTACAAAAATTTCTCTCTTGTTGCTGTTTTTGACATCAGAGTTGCCCTCCTTTGCGGCGCTGATTCTGGATGGACAGTTCTTACAGAGCCCAAGTCCCACATCTTTTACAATTACAGCGATGCAATTCTCCACAATGGGCTTGTGTTTGCCACAACTCATACTGGCACTGTTCACGCATGGAATCCTCAGCAAGCTGGTAATTTTCCTCCGGACGTAAGTAGTGTATGATGAGCTTCATTATTCATGGCTGTAAAGATAATTTTAATGCACAAACTTATTAATTTTCGAACCTGACTGATCTGACTTGGAGGCTTGGGGCATATTTGCTTCGGATGAAATTTCATTGGTATTTAGACTTTTTATTCGAGATGATTACCATAGAAAAATTTGAGGATTGTATAATTAGGAGTTTTATTCTCAGATTGAATTATGTTGGATTTTGACCTCTACTTGAACTTCTTGAAATGAATCCTTTGGTTTCCCATGTGATGTACTGAAATACACCAATATGCTGTATTATTGAATGGAAATGCCATTATATCATCCCATCTGAATCCTAATGCGTTTTCCCAATTCTTACGTTTTCAGATTTGTGCAAACCAAACATACCCTTCTTAACAGTAATTTCGTTTTCAAGCAGGTCCTCCGCTGATCGTAGAGCCACCGCCCATTGTGTTTGAATGGCGGTGTGCACTTGATGATGCTCTTGGCCATGATCACGAGGTCGATTATGGCATGTGGTGGTTAGCAAGATCTATAGATGGTTCTAGACTTCTTCTGATCCATACACTGGGCATTGCTGATGAAAGGGAATATTCCTGTAAAGTTTGCCATACTGCTTCTGATCGTCGTGTTCATCATGGTCGCACTGTTGGCAACTATGCTTCTGGGTTTGGTTGCCTGGTGTTCACGAAGGACACTAGTAAGTTAAATGAAGGTATTCCATGGGAAAAGATTGATGACCTTGGAGAATATTCTCTTTTCCTTGGAGTGAACTATCCGATTATGCTGCCATTAGGCGGTGCAGATGTTGTCCCAGGATGTCTGACGAGAAGAAATTGTGTGTACACCTTGCCGAATGAAGCATGGCTTCGCAATTCGCAGCTGCCTGAAATATGCCGATTCAGTCTGAATCGTGAAGATTGCGCCGTTGGTTTCCAAACCAACGCCTTGGAGAAAACATGCAAAACAAAAAAAGATAGGTACCTGGTAAAGACACCGCTTTGGTTCATCCCAAACTTCGCCAACGCCCCGGATTGGAACAAGTGTGATGTTTAATTCTGAAACAGGGCCTGCAGCCATTGTAGCTACTGATAGTATGTAATTTCATAGCTAATGAACGAGGCAATTGTGGTCTACTAGTTACAACTGTTTTGTAAAGAGGTGGTCTATAAGTATACCCCTCTCTTCATTGATGCATTTGTGGTCTACATGATGGTACTCTTAAATATATGGGTGTGGCTCCTCAACACATAATGTGGGGGTATTATTGTGTTAAAGTTGAAGGCTTGATCAACTATAGGTTCACTTCTCTAGTTACATTACTAGGTACTCCGGTTGGCTATGTTGTGATGAACACATTGTGTTCTGTTGTTCAGTGAAGACAAAAGTAGAACTATGGTATGCTTATGTTTAAGAGCAAGCGAGGGTTTAGCTTGAGATGTTAAAATTCAGATTTGAACTATTTTTTGATATGGAAATTTGAAATATATATGGTACTGTATATGATTATGTGTAACAACAAGCGACGAAAGGGCTGATGCTCCTATTCCTT
Organism: Lolium multiflorum; assembly: GCA_030979885.1. Lineage (NCBI taxonomy): Eukaryota > Viridiplantae > Streptophyta > Magnoliopsida > Poales > Poaceae > Lolium > Lolium multiflorum. The sequence continues at coordinate 83,318,616 of CM061751.1, forward strand.
GTCGGCGGGAGGACTATGTGTGCGGCGACTTGAGCCAAATTAGAAGGCCATAGCTATGTTGATTGGTCCTTGAAGTTGGAGGGGCTAGGATTTCGGATGAGCGGAGTGGGGGAAGTTGTTGCTCATGGAACATAAGTCCTTAAAATAGTAATGTTAGTATATAGGAGTACAAGGTATATACTTGTACTATTTTAGTACTATAATAAGTATATCGGGTTCATCAAAAAGAATTATCTCGGGTTCACAACCACGTGGGGTCAAGGTGAGGGAAAGTTGGTCAATACCTCTTACCGCTATATCCCCGCCCCAAGTTCTAATGCGCAAGTGCTGTTATTTTTTTAAGGGAAATAGTGGTTCCTCTCCCCCGGAAACATGCCCCGCATCTCCACCTCCTAGTATCGTAGTACTACTACTGCATCTTCTCCAAAAAAAACCCTCTTCTGTCTCTTTCTCCCGTTCACCCCTCTCTCCCTTGCATTGGATTACCGACTCCAATGAAGCAGAAGCGTAAGATTGAGGAGATTCCTGATTGCTACCACCAGTCCATGGGGTGGGGCAACCTCCACTACCCACTGGTGGAGAACATAGCCGAGCGGGCGGATATCCTCAGCACTGGTCGCCTCGCTCGAGGCATGATCGGCATGCGGCATGCCATCCGCGGAGCGCATAAGGTTCCGTTCGGTTTACCGAGCCTGCTCCACTGCGACCCCGAGACATGGCCAGACGACCGCGACAATACTGTAAGAGTATTTATTTATTTACTCATCTCGTTTCAGCTTGTGTTTTTTCAATCAACTTTTCTTATTGCCAAACATCATGCATGAATTTAGACTCAACATAATCACCTGATTTGGGAGTACTGTAAGGTTTGCTGCCTTCACTATGCACATGTACTCTTCGGAATTGCTTTATTTATCCATTACATCTGTGCTTCAGTTCTGCACAATCCGCTCTTCATTCTGTCGAATACCTTGCATGCATAGACAATTTTGAAACAAATCCTATTTGCAGGGCATTCACGCGTTGCTGATGCCATTAGACAAGCCGACAGTTCCAGCATTTATCCATACCAAGGAGGAACTGGATGGACATGGACCCATGCACTGGGTGGGTTGTAACGGCGACTGGGTGGCATTTGTCCAGCAGGACGGGCACTTGACGATCCGCAACATATACATATCAGATACTATTATACCTCTTCCATCTCTGCAAGATGCAGGAATTTCTTTGGGCCCTACTAGTGAATGGTGGCATGGCAGCCCACCATTCCTGTTCAAATACAAAATAGATAAAAGTTTGGAACTGCTCAAAGTACGGATCGTCAAGAGGCCGTACAAAGATGATCTAGCAGGGCCATGGCATTACGAGGTAATCGTTGTATTTGACGAATTGATCGCTATCCTACAAGCGCCCCTAGAAAAGGAGTGGAATATCCTGAGAAACCCTGAATTCTTTGATAGAAACAGCTATGTCGATGCCATGGGCATTCCTGGATATGGTACAAGTTCACACCTACATCGTGTATACGCAGTTACATATCCGTATGGAGATGTTCTGGTTTGGGAACCATATACCTGTGGTGAGTCTTTGTTTTATGTCTTAACTAGTAAATGGCATGCTGCACATGTTGGACCAATTACGATTCGCAATACTGATGTATAAAAGTTGCGTTCTAAATGTTGTTCAAACTTTCAATACAACTAATAATTTGGTTATACCATCAAAATAAGTGTGAGCATACAGTTTATAAATATGAACAAAAATTTGGAACCTTTCTTAATCACTATCAAGTGGGACGTGTGATATCGGTGTGAGACTGCTCTGATTTTTCTTCATAATGGAAACATGACGGTTCTAGAAACACGTGGACACTGGTGTGGTATTTTTTTCACGCGAATACCTCTAATCCCAACCGTTAGATTTTGGACACCAACAGTTGGAATTGCTGCTACATGTCTTGTTAAAAACTGGTGCCTTATAGTAGTAGAAAATAGAAGATAGAAGAGAAGAGATAATTTTCAGTGTAGTTCCTACTTGCTGCATTGTGGTTGATCTTTGTGCATTGCAGGGACACATGCAGCCCCGCGTCTCATTGACGCCCCTGTCATTGAAGATGAAGAAGCAGAAGTGGCTGCAATTTTCGCTCAAATCGAGGGAGATGCTGTCATGGAAGATGATGAAGCAAATGTGGCTCAAGGCGATGGAGGTGCCGATGAAGATAATGATGCTGATGAAGAAGAATTAGAAGAAGAAGAATTAGAAGAAGACGAATTTGATGATGAAGAATTAGATGATGAAGAATTAGATGATGATGGTGATAATCATAATTATGAAGATGAAGATGTATTTCTTGGATTTTCTGACCAGCGCACTTGGTTCCTGGCACCAATGAGAGCAGAGTCCATTACTGGTGAATCTGATCTCGCGTGGATTCAGGTTAAAGGTTATCGGCCCATCCTCGGTCCTCCAATATTACATATGGGTAACAAGCTGAGGTCTTATCCTTTGGTACGGTGCTACGTTTTCTTGAGATCTGCCCATACCTTGGACCCTGTAGAAGAGGCAAGGTGGGAAAGATTGAACAATTTGAAGGGGCGTTCTTTATTTCTTGGACTCAATCACCCAATTTTCATGCTACCCCCGCCAGTCGACGCAGAGGCTGCAGAACCAGATTTCCAATTGTTCAAACCTGACTGTGTCTTTGCTACCCACAATCGCGCCCGTGATACATGGATACGTCCAAGGCCAAATTGGTGCAGAATGCACGTCAATGGAGGTCCTGCCATAGGCTCAAGATTGCAGTACAAAAAAGAGAAGACTGAACATAGAGCCGAAGCACCCATGTGGTTCGTCCCAACACTTCCACCTGTTTTTCCTTGAGAAATAAGAGACAGATGGTGACCTTATTTTATAGAGAAAACATAGTGTTCGTGAACTTAACCTCATGAACATTCGCTGTTCGGTTTTTGCTGAAATCAAAATTTTGCAGAGATGAAGATCTTTGTTTGAATCCCGTGCTGAACATATTTTTCACAAATTAGCTACCCGTATTGTGATGAATACATGCTGGTTTGTTGTTTGGTGCAGTAGCAGACATGAAGATCTTTGTCCTGAATACCACAATGGACATCTTTTTTTTCTTCAAAAATTAGCTAAGCTCACGCTATTAGGCGCAAATGCCTATTAAGAGATTTGGTGCTCTTGGGCACCATTGCTCCTGCTATTTTAGAAAAAATAAAAAATATATTTATTTGTTCAAAAAATTAGAAAACAAATCATGGAGTAGCTAATGAATTGTCCCATAAACGTGCAAAATTTCAGTTTCAAATACAAAAAATTCTGGGCTACACAAAAGTAACAAACGTGTGGATCTGGGTATGCATATTTCAAATCTCCAAATTTCAACAGATTTTGTCTTTTTTGTGTAGTCTACAATATAAAGAATATCATATTAAAATTTTACACGCTTGTAGGTTACTTTATTTATTATGTCTACATTCATTTTCAGATTTTTTTGAAACAAATATGTATGCTATTTGATTTTTTTTAAACAGCAGAGCACTGGTGCCCATTAGCCAAAGACACTTTTCGCAAATGCCTACAATAAAGGAACGGATGGTGACCTTATTTTATAGAGAAACCATAGTGTTTGTGAAGTTAAAGTCATGAACACACGCTGTTCGGTTTTTGGTGAAATCAAAATTTAGCAGAGATGAAGATCTTTGTTTGAATCCCGTGATGAACACATTTTTCCTAAATTAGCTACCAGTATTGTGATGAATACATGCCGGTCTGTTTTTCGGTGGAGTAGCAGACATGCAGGGGATCGAAAGAAACGGCAAAGTAGCCAGAAATCAGGGGTCAAATATAAATTCGAGAAAGGAAACGTTTATTCAACAGTCAGGCTGACATGTGGGACGTATCTTGCAGCCGCGGCCTCAACATTTATCATTCAGAGAGGATGACATGTGGGACCCACGAACCAGCATCGTTCTCGACGTTTCTCAAAGGGGGCAGGAGATCGAAAGAAAAAGGCAAGTAGCTCGAAATCAGGTGTCCAAAAAATCCAAGAAAGAAAGGTTTATCGCACAAAGAGGCTGACATATTGTACCCAGTTTGCAGCAGCGTCATCAACGTTTCAAAGGCGGTGGAGTTCGAAAGAAAAAGGCAAATAGCCAGAAATTAGGGGTCAAAAATAAATCCAGCAAAGGAAACTTTTATCGTACAAAGAGGCTGACATGTGGGACCCAGCCAGCAGCGTCCTCAACGTTTCTAAGGTGGCAGGCAATGGAAAAAAGGCAAATAGCCAGAAATTAGGGGTCAAAAATAAATGCAACAATAGAAACTCTTATTGTTCATAGAGGCTGACATGTTGGACCCATGAGCCAGCAGGGCCCTCAACGTTTCAAAGGTGTCACGGGATCAAAAGAAAAGAACCAAGTAGTCATTAATTAGGTGTCAAAAATAAATCCAAGAAAGTAAATGTTTTACTTTTCATAGAGGCTGTCATATGGGACCCATGAGCCAGCAGCGTCCTCAACGTTTCTAAGGCGGCTGGGGATCGAAAAAAAAGCGAAGTAGCCATTAATTAGGGGTCAACTATAAATCCAAGAAAAGAAATGTTTATTGTTCTTAGAGGCTGACATGTGGGAGCTATGCGCCAGCAGCGTCCTCATCGTTTCAAAGGCGGTCGGGGATCCAAAGAAAAAGGCAAATAGCCAGAAATCAGGGGTAAAAAAATCCAAGAAAAGAAATATTATTGTTCATAGAGGCTGGCATGTGGGACCCATGAGCCAGCAGCGTCCACAATTTCAAAGGCGGCACATGATCGAAAGAAAAAGGCAAGTGACCAAAAATCAGGGGGTAAAAAATCCAAGAAAAAAACTTTATTGTACATAGAGGATGACATGCGGGTCCCATGAGCCAACAACTTACTCGTCGTTTCAGAGGGCCGAGGCGGCATGAGATCGAAAGAAAAAGGAAAGTGACCAAATATCAGGAGCAAAAAATAATCCATGAAAAGAAACTTTCATTGTACATAGAGGATGACATAGGGTCCCATGTTGTAGCAGCGGTCTGAACGTTTCAAGGACGGCATGAGATCGAAAGAAAGAGGCAAAATATCAAGAGCCAAAAATAATCCAAGAAAAGAAATTTTATTGTACGTTTGAGAGGCGGCATGAGATTGAAAGAAAAAGGCAAGTGACCAAATATCAAGAGCCAAAAATAATCAAATAAACTTGATTGTACATAGAGTATGACATGCGGGTCCCATGAGGCAGCAACATCCTCAACGTTTCCAAGGCGGCGGATCAAATGAAAAGGAAATAGCCAAAAATCATAGGGTGAAAAATCGAAGAAAGAAACTTTTTATTGTTCATAGTGGATGACATGTGGGGACCTTATGAGGTGCCAAAGATCCTCAACGTTTCCAAGCAAGAGTGATCAAAGAAAAGGAAATAGCCACCAAAAATCAGAGCGTGAAAAATAATCCAAGAAAAGAAACTTTTATTTTACATAGAGGATGACATGTGGGTCCCATTTTGCAGCAGCGGTCTCAATGTTTCATATGCGGCTTGAGATCAAAAGAAAACGAAAGTAGCCCGAAATTAGGGGGAATAAAACTCCAAGAAAAGAAAGTTTTTTGTACATAGAGGATGACATACGGGTCCCAAGGCGGCAGGGGAACAAAAGAAAAAGGAAATAGCCAAAAATCAGAGGGGTGAAAAAAAATCCAAGAAAAAAGAAACTTTTAGAGTTCATAGTTCATAGAGGATGACATGCGGGTCCCATGAGGCAGCAGCGTCCACAACGTTTCCAAGGCGGCACACAGGACCAAAAGAAAAAGGATGTACCCCTGCTGGGCCTTTTGATCAAAAAATAATCCAAGATAAGGAAGATATAAATTGGGGCTGCCTGGCCATCTGGGCCTTCTAACCTGCTGGACGTCTTTTGACTCGTACAATTTCAGCCCACTCCAAAACAAGAAAGTCCTATGCTTCGCAAAAACAAAACAAAAACAAGGAGATTCATATTAGTTCGTTTAT